>JAYRBT010000001.1:67787459-67822077 GCA_036023395.1 Myiotriccus ornatus | reverse complement strand
AGTTTCTTTGCACAGCTCTCATATTTTCAAATTTGAAAAATATGAAAATATTAAAAAAAAAAAAGTTTCTCTGAATTGTCCACAAAAAGGGCTGGTTTTGTAAGTTGTCACATTTCATCAGTACAGTCCTCTAGAAGTGAATGACTCATGTGGCAAAAGATGTTCAATTAAACAATAAATGCTAAAGGTTCATTAGATTAAACTGTGATATTACCTGTGTCTGCTCATCCTGATCTCTTGATTTGGGTAACTGAATGATATAATGAGCAGAATGTAGTAAAAAAAAAACAAAACTTGTTAATGTCAAAGATTTTTTGAATGCAAACTGTTTGACCAGTAGTGGCTTAAGAATAACGCTAGAGAAAGTCTTGTGTGACTGATAATACAAATGGAAGATCAGTTGGCTGAATTAGTCATTGTATTCCCTGTTCAAATAGAAGTCACATTACTTCCATTAGGCTCCATTTTTATTCAATTCATGAGTGTGCAGACTTGTCAACTTCCATTGCATTGCTCTGTCACATTGAAATATGCAGGCCTTCTATAATTATCCCTTTAGTAAATAAAATCTGTCAGTACATTTTGTAAAATATGTGAAAAAGTGTATTTTTAAAAGAAAGTTTTAATTATTCTGTTTCATCACTGAACTGAATAGTGAACAAATGAAAAACTGGTTTTCAGCAGTGTTAATTTTGGCAACTTCTTGACATATATTGTATCTACATTTAATGTATATTTATTGACGTTAACTAGATATTTCATGATACAGCAAACACTGAATGTTGTGGATTTCTCAACTATACCGTTTCTGTATTTTTTTCAGAACTACATACTTAAAGATAAATGATTATAGGAAAACAGAGATCCATGGTAGTTACCAGTGTATTATTTATTTGAGCATTGGTCATTTACCTTCTTAGAAAAATCTTCGAAGTCAATTTTCTTCTTTTATTAGTCTTCTCCTTTCACAAGGAACTGCTGTATAGCCTCTGATCTGAAATTGTGCATCCAATCCATTTTAGGTAATATGGTTATAAGACTGAATTTAATAGATGGTGATTTTGGATAAGCTGCTTCCATCTCTGGTAGTTATTTTTCCCCCTGTCTTATTGCATTCAGTTAACTGTTTTTGAAAAAATACATGTTAAGTTCCTTATGCTGACAGTTGCGTATTCATGCTTACACATGGTACTTTGTGAAAAAGTACATACGATATAAAAGAGTGCACACTAGGCAGAAATAGAATTTTATCTTGGTTAAGCTCTGGACCTTGACTTCTAAAAAAATCATATACTAAGGAAGTTTTTGTTACTTCATTTTAAATGTAAAATGTCATAAGAAGGAATATTGTACCCTGATGCCCAGTTACGTTATTACGTTCCCCAACCACCATAGGCAGTCAGGATTGAGAAACTGCAAGCTTTTCAAACTATTATTGCAGTGGAAGAAAGAACCAAAATTAGTATGTAGGCTACAGGTTTTGATCACAGAACCTCAGAGAGCTGAATGTTCTGTGGAAATATTGAAGGATGTTTGCAAGAGATTTCTATCATTGGTTTTAGCATGATGGAAGGCAATTGGAGAGTAAGATTATGTTGGGTAAAATGCCAAGATAGCTGTTTAAGATAAGCCTTAGCTTTGAAAAATAATACTGAGATTTTAAATGCTTCTTAATGGTCTGGGTTTTAATGGCAAAAAAAGTAATTTTTAAGTGGGTTTTCTGTTGTTTTTTTCTGAAACTTAAAGTTTACTGGAAGAAGTATGACTTCCTGAAATTAGTTTTAGTTCTTGGAATAGAAAGTCTGAAAGGGGAAAAATAAACTCAGTCTACAGATGGTAGCAGAAGGAATACATATAAAGCTTTTCTGTAGTAATTTCTAATCTATTCGTCTAAACTGACATACAGCATTCTAATAGCCAGGAGACTCTCAAGCTCCCAGAGCAAAGGAGGGCTTCTAGTTTGATCTTCTTGGTGTTGCTAAGCCAGCATGGTCCCACTTCAATGCTGTTGGTTTCCCTTGTATGTTTTACACAAAGAGCTTTATTATGTAGAAAAATAGGTCTTCGAAATTATTTGAATAATTTAGGTATGGATAGTCCATGTTTCTCCATACTGTAGAAGTCCGTCAAAAAATAGGAGATATGCTGCAAAGTAATACAGTCAGTCCATCTAAGTATGTTGGATGCCTATAAGGTACCTTTACTCTAAGGTAAATGCAGACTTGTTTATAGTTGTCATAGTTCTGTGTCAAATTGGTGAGCCTGTATTCTGCCAATCTCCCTATCTAACACCCTCCTCACCTTCCCCAAAACATACCACGAATGTATTGGTACCTCTTTTAGTTTTGGCATAAAGTACTCAATTCTGAAGAAATCCTGGAGTTTTGACAATTCCCCTTTTTTATCAAAATGACAGATAATTTTTATTACTGAAACTTGATGTTTACAGAGAGTATATAGCTAATTTGCTTCTGTCATGAGATAAAAACATGGATTTAGTTACTTTTAATATGGTAGTGTTTTTTCGAGGAATACAAATGAGGCATGCCAAGGGTGTTTTGTACTTGTTTCTGCTTGAAAGGATTCGCTGCCTTAACTACTGTTAATTTTTCATGTGACTACTGCCCAGGAATTTCACCTGGTTCTCATATCAGGATGGGGATAGGAAATTAGATTTTGATACCTCTGTTCATATAGATAGAATGGTTGCTTTGTCAAAGAGATTCTATCATAAATACAATTACTTGTACTGATATATATATATATATATTATTCATTCTTTCATTTGACAGGAACAGTGAAAATTTCTTTGAAATCAGTAGAAACCAGCTTATGGAGAAAAGATGACTTCTTTTTCATGTTTTCCACTGATCAAAAAATGCTGTCCTCACTGTTCTGTGGGAGGAAAAGATACACAGAAGAGCAGTGCTCATTTCTGTAGTGTGGGCAGTCGGTTTTAAAATTAGTGAAGTCTCTCTGGCCACTGTATTTGGTTTATGATTGTTCATAACAAACTAGTAAATGCATTATACATTTTATAAAACAAAAGAAATCCTAGCAATTGTTCTCCATGTAGCACTGAAATTTTTGGCTCTGGTAAGGAGTACGATTTTGATGTGCAAACTGGTGAAATCTTTCTGTGCAAATGAACTGGTTTCAGCAGTGGTGAGCTTAGCTCTTCTGCATCTCTTTAGGTCTGACTTGGTGACTAAAACTCCATGTGCATTTGTCTTGCACTAGTTGAAATTATCTTTCAGAACAGCAGAGCGTCTTCCTAGAAAACTGCTTTGTGATGGGACCAACTACTGTTTCATTGTAACAGAAGTGTGGGATTTTTCTGTGCATGAAGTCTCAAGATTAATAAGAAATGTCTGGCTCTTAATTTCTGTAAATGGCATGACACACTACATCCATTTTGAGCTTTTGACATACTAAACTGTTTCTGTTTAATGGATGATTTGCCATGGTGAGCAATGGACTCAGGTGACTTGCTTAGGAAAACAAAACTTTCCCCTTTTGCAAAACATTCTACTAGTAAATTTACTTGTGTAGAAAGTTTGCATTATAATACCTTGAGCTTCTTCCTCCAGTATTTCTTTGTTCCCATTTCTTTGTTGATATATGTCTTTTTTTTTAAACTTTGTTGCTCAGAATGTCTTTAATGCTAGCCAAGGAGTAAGGGATTTGGACTTTTTTTCATGGACTTCCAAAGCTTTACCCCCTAAGGTGAGTTAAATTACAGGAACAGTCACACTGTCTCTCATGTTTTCAGAATGCACCTTATGACTCAACTTTATACTAAATATTCTTTGAAGTCTGTTTTACTGTGAATTATTTTTACAGGAAATAGAAGATTTGCATAGGGTGCTGTATCTGTGTCTCTTCCTTTAGGATGAGAAAAAAATACCAGGGCAGCTTATTGAATTTTCATTAACTCATAAGTAGCACTCTCCTTTTTTAATAAAACAAATTAGAAGTTCAGAGAGATGGCCTAATAACGTAAGAAAGGCTTTAATTCTCTCTTAGTGCAGAATTTACTAGTAAATTTTTTTCTGTCTTTAAAGGTTTCACATGCAGTTGCAGCAACTAATAGGATGATATTTGTGTGAATAAGGCCACAGATACTTAATAAATGCTCCACCCATTCTTAAACCTTTTTAAAATTACGTAATTTTAGGAACAAAGTATGTTAAGTACAGTTAATCTGTTTAACTACAGAAGTGTTTGTCTAAATACCAGTGCTGTAGTGATTTTGAGATCCTTTTTTTTTCATATTAACTTTATAATGAAGATGTCATTGTGTTGTACAGTTTGGCTTTGAGATTTTAAAACTTGTTTGTCCACTGAATCTTTTTCTCCAGAATAGCAAAATTTATTATGGTAAGATCTAAACAATATTTAAACTTTTTTTTTTTTTTCCCCTCGAAACAGTTTACTTCAACTAGCATTAACTTGCTTTGTAAGTTACATATTTACATAAAAGTCGCTTTTGTATAAAGGCTTCTTGGAAAAACTGCTGTATTATTCTGGAGATAGTGCACAGACTTCATATAAAAAAAAAGCTGAAAATATGATAGTTAAAGAGATCAGAGGAAAATGCATTGATTTGAGAGGAAGTAACGAGCAGAAGTTTGGTTTAAATCTGATGAAAGTATTCATTTACATAGCAGGAAGTGAACTTGGAAGGTGGTGTTACAGGAGATTGTTGAGGCAGAAAGTATGAGCATATTCAGAAGAAATTAAATTTCTAGAAATCAGATTCATAAATAAATACTAAAGAAAATAGGGTATACCCTCTAACATTGATAATAAAGATTTTAAATGCTGTTGGTATATAAAGGACAGACTACTAAAGACTTCTATTCTGCTTATAAAGAGCATCTCCTGTTGCTGAACTCAGTGTACTAAATTAGGTGAACAACTGGCTTCATCCAGTAGGGCATTACTTACTTGACTTTCGGATGTTCCTTTAAAAACGCCTCTGACTTCTGTTGTAAGTGTAATAGAGCCCCCTTCTTCTCACTTGCTTTCTTCTGATACAAATGCACACTCTTTACTCCCATCCCTCATATTTTTCTTTACAATGGCCTTTTTGTTAAGCTGTAGCTGGCTGAAAAATCAATTCTAATTATTCTCTTTCAGTAACTGCAATTTTTTCTTGGTAAGAAATTCAGAAACTATGTTATTTCAGATTTGGATATATATTTCATCTGTAATTAATATGAGATGAAATAAATTTGTAGGCTGTTTTTATTGTCATGGTGAAAATAATAAATATGCAGTAATATTTATATGTGAGCTTACAGTCTATGGTATTGCTGTTACTCTTTGTTATAATTTTACCTTAAAGTTAACAATATATTCGGAATGTGAAATCAAAAAAAGAAGCATGCCATATGGAGAGAGATAATATTCCCTTTACCTAGTCCCAGACTTGCACAAAATTTCACAAATACAGAAGGAGGAATGAGTGTGTATCCTGATAAATGTCAGTGTGGAACAAGGTTTAGTGAAAGTAGTTAGATTTTAAAAACTGTCTCCAAGGATAGATAAGAGCTATTCCTTTTATATAAATGGTTACATTTATACTACTTTTGCTTCAAGAGGAATACGGTGACTTTTCAATTAATGTGCAATTTACTAGTAGTTATAGTTGTTTAGCATTGCACAGTAAAATTAGCAATGTAACTAGTATCTCTTTTAGCTTTGAAATTTACCTTTTTTAGTCTGAAATATTTCTTATCTAAATAATTCAAAAGTGTGACTAATAGGTTTTATTCTATTCTGTTTTGCCTTTTTTCAAAAATCTCAGGAATCGAGGTCTTATGCTGATGATTTTTTCAAAGACCTAAATTCGCACTGCCCACAGGAAGCAGTGATGCAAGAACAAGACATGCCGTTCCTTCGAGGTGGACCTGGAGTGTACAAGGTAGTGAAGACTGGCCCGTCAGGTCACAACATCAGAAGCTGCCCTAACCTTAGAGGTATCCCAATTGGAATGTTAGTTCTGGGAAACAAAGTCAAGGCAGTGGGCGAGGTATGGATCCTTGTAGCTTCGGTTCATGTCTTCATAGATACCCGTATGTAACAGTAGTAAACACAACAAAAGAATCTGCCTCTGTACAGGTTTGCTTTTCCAATCCTCATGATAAATACTGACTTTTGAACTTGGCTTGTATTATAAATACTAATGCAGTTATGTCTTTTGCCTTTTTGCATTGATTGGAATCATGTTAAAATTGTACTTCAGTTAAATATGCTTGCTTATATGTTTCTGTTACAGTATTCCTTACAGAATTATCTTTCTTGTTCTACCTTTTTGTCATATTCTTTGAAAGAATTTTGTTTCATTGAAAAAAAGTTTTTCTAGGACCTAACCATTTAACAAATTACTGTGTTTCTCTATATTGATTGTATTAATTTGTTCAGTTGCCAAACTGTTGTTACTGTTCCCGGTTGTCGAGCTGTGGTGTTTTATGGTTAAGAAGGGCTTAAGGATGAAGTGTGTCATGCTATTTCCTAAATATAATGTCAGGAACAAAATTAATACTCATAAAAACTTTTCATATTTGACTTGGTATTATAATTCTACTGTTGCAGCCATCAATTAGAAGGTATATTTTGATGACTATTTCATCAAGTTTTTATTCAGGCTTATTAGGATGTTCTAAAGTTGTGATGTTGGTGTTTTGCTTCTTCCAGACATAAACAGGTCTAATATTTATGGAACAACTCCTAACTGTAAATTTACCATAAGTAGGTTTGGTATTTCAGTCTGCCTCAGCCTGTGGCCTTAATTTAAGAAACTTTTTTTTTAACGTTTGCTTTGTAATATAAAGATTGGAATGGGTGTGTTTTTCAGATGCTGTAATAAGTTGCTGAATCACGCTACTGAATTATTTGAAAAGTCAATAAATTTTGCTTTTTTTATGTGTGTGCATCAGGTGACTAATTCAGAAGGTACATGGGTGCAAATGGATAAGAACAGCATGGTAGAGTTCTGTGAAAGTGATGAAGGCGAGGCATGGTCATTAGCTAGAGACAGAGGTGGAAACCAGTACCTCCGACACGAAGATGGCAAGTGGTTGTTTTGTTTTATTTTTTTAAATTAACTTAGAAAACATTAAGCAATCTAAACAGGGGAAATAAAGTAGGATCTGAGTTTTGAACAGGTATCATAATAATTTATGCATTTTCATTTGAGTTACATGTTGCACAGTAGGATTTGAAAGTTGTCTATAAACAGTCTTTAAATTTTTTTTAAAAGAACAGTTAAAAATATTTTCCCCATGTTTTCCTCTGTACCAGTTATGGTTATGGGCCATAACTTTAACTATTTTTTTTTTTTTTTTAGCTATGGGGATAATTTTAAATAAGTAATTGTTCATTTTTGTAGGGTTTTTTATCTTCTTTGTGTCTCTTGAAAAGCAGAGAAGAATGAATTATTTAGTTTCCTTTTGATTCTGTTAAGTTTGTTAATTTTGTAACATGGCATCCTGTTAAAAACCTGTTAATATGTTTTTTAACACTGTATTTGAAATTAACATTAGATTAGTTAATTCTGCAAGTTAGCAAAGTATGATTGCATTCTCTTAAAATGCATAATTCCTCTCCTGGTAGTTCATGTTCAGATTGGGTAAGACCTCAGAATAAAAAAAAAAAACATAAACAAGGTGGTACTATGCAAAAATTTTTATTGCCTTCCTCCCACTCCATCATCCTTCTTGTTGATCTCCCTCCAAAGAGGCTGTCATTACTGATCTAAAGTATCTTTTTTCACCCTAAATGCTTCATATGAATACCTTAAGGTATTCTGAAACTGTTATTTCCTTAACAGACTCAGCCCATCTGCTTGTGTTCTGTTGTGCAAGATTGTAGGCACTGCTTACATTCCTTAAAAAAATGAGAGGGAGTGATCTGTCAGTGTTTATACTGCTGGGTAAGATCATCTATCCAACTGTCCTGTCACTGCAGATTCAGCTGGATCAGGTTGCTCAGGACCTTGCGTACTCAACTTCTGGCTATCTCCAGCCTCTCTGAACACTTGTACAAATATTGGCTCACCTTCAGGGTGAAAAATATTCTTAATCCCTAATCACAATTTCCCATGCTGCAACTTCTGTTCATTGTCCCTTGGCCTGTCACTGTTACCCTCTGAGATCAGTCTGGCTTCATCTTCCCTGAACCCTTTGATTAGATAGTCAAAGGGAGCAATCAGATCTCACCTTAGCTTTCTTTTTCTCAAACCCACATCTCAACCTCTCTTTAGATGCTGTATGCTGTACTGCCCTGAATATCTTGGTGGTTTCTGCTGAACTCATTTCAGTCTGTCTTCTGATGGGAAGCCTGAAACTGGACATAGCACCCCAGCTGGTTCAGTTTGTCCCTTTTGTCTTCCCAAAGTCTAGTAAAAATCACTATGAATCTTCATTAGCATGATTTTGTTACAGGTGTTCTTAGAAACATTTAAAGTTCTTCCATGGATAATAAAATTTTGGTAGAGTTCCCTAGAGGCTGGCTTGTTTCTACTCACTGAAAAAGTTTCTTCAAGCTTTCTTTCTTTTAATCTATATTTCTCTGTTTTCTGAATAAATCTGGACATTTTCAAATTGTAATTTTCCCACTCCATTCATAGGATTTAATGTATCCTATAGATACATTCCAAAAGATGTCTTCATGAAAAGCTTTGACCTCACAGCAGTCATATTCTGCTTGTGTTTTTATGTGCTTATTGTCAGCCTCTTAATTATTCATTATAACAGACTCTTTGCCCTTTTTGTGGATTGGGTATTTGGTGCAGAAATTTGTTTCACACATAGATACTCTAATAATTATCATCACATTACTATAGTAAAGCAAAATAGTTCCTTGCTAATACATATGTATTTTCTGCGGGATGTTGTGGCTTGACATTAGGGTATAAAACATTCTGCAAAGAAGGGAAATAATGAAAAGTTTTTCGTAAGGTATATAAGTATTTATGTAATGCTTAGAACACTACCTTTTTTTCAAGTCATAGCTTTTCTGCTTAACAGTTATGTTCTGATAATGTCGGTCTTAATCTATTCTAGGTGAGTTTGTTTTTGTAAGTAGGGCAAAGATAGATACATCTAGCTAAAGCAGTTTAAGCAATTATCAGTTCAATTACTGAGATATTTTAACCTGTTTTATGTTTCTAGTACATCTCAGTATCAGGTAAAACTAATGTGCTTAGGCCGTATCTGGAGGTTACTTTAAACTGATTGTTTTTATTTGCCTTGAAACTATTTAGAAATACTTTGTTATTGGTTTCAATATTTTTGCCAGAGGGATATAATTAGGATTTGGAGGAGCTCTAGCTAGATTGGCAACTGTCTATATTTTTATCTGTAAATAGTAACATCTTTCAGGTTATGTTCATATTGTCCTTATTTTAAAAAATTATAATTTCATTCCCATAAAAAAGTAGGAAACTTAAATATGTGTTATGTAAAAGTTTGTACTCTAAAATGCAGTTTGGGCCTGAAATGCAATTTTTTAAAAATTACTTTTAGAAGACTTGTGATTTTTTTTTTTTTAATTAATCCACATGAATTTTAGTACTTTTACGAGAAAATAAAGGTTGTTCAAGGTGCCAGCTTGAGCTTTTAAACCTGCACTTGGGACAATTCTTCTGAATGCTTTCTTACATATCATCACTTGGAATTACATTTCTGACCACATAAAGTCAGTAATTTCCGTCTAAATCTAAACAGTCAAGTGGATTCTGTCTCGTTTATTTTGCCTGTGTGTTATTAGGAATATTATGAAAGACTTGAGGTTGGTTTTGGTTGGAGGTTTCTTTAGAGTCATACAGAAAGCAAAATTGTAAGTACTCATGTAGAGATATGAATAAATGTCAGGAAAAAATGTTTTATGTCCCATGAACTACCAGGGCATACCCAGGATTAAAGGTTTATTGGCTCAGAGTTTGCGACTGAAAACTATCCTTTCTTCACTTTGCTTTGTCAAATGAATTTTAACAATTGCTGTCCAAAAGGTAAACACTGAATGGTCTGATGTTATTGGAAAAAAACAAAGTGTCAAGCTAGTTCCGAAGTGGCAGATAATGGCAAAGCTGGCAGCAACTCAGTCAAACATAAAACCAGTCTGTATGGTATTGAGTCCTCTGTCTTTATATTTTTAGAGCGTGAGATCTAAAGAAGAGATGTGCTTTTGATTAGAGAGAAGGAGAGCTATGTGTGGAAAGAAATATAACTCTTTTGCTTTGTGACTCATCTTTCCAATGCAGGTCAGTTACTGAGAAGGTCTAATTCTGAAGAAATGTGTTTTTCTTACAGAGCAAGTCCTTCTAGATCAAAATGTGCAGACTCCTCCCCCAAGTCCTTTTTCAGTACAAGCTTTCAGTAAGGGGACAAGCTGTAGTAATGGACAAGGGTTTGATTATGGCCTTGGAAATAACAAAGGTATGTTTTTACACTCACGCTTTAAAACAATTATGTTTTTCTTAACACGGCTTTTATTTTTATTGCTCACTTCCTATCTTTTTAGGCACTACAGATGTTCTCCAAAGGACATAAACAGTAGTACAATAAATTGCAAGGTGTTTTTCAAAATATGTAGTTAATGTTAGAACTGCTTTATTTTCTGCTTTAATTTCACTTAATTTAAGTACTCTGTATAAAAAGGATCATCTAAGATTAAGTTATAGTTGAGGCTTTCTATAGCGGTAGGCACAAAACTAATGCTGAAATGAAAAATACGTACTTTTAAAACAAAATAAGAAAATTACTTGACTTAGAAAGCATGGGTTTTTAAAAGGCCAGAAACATTTGTCATCTGTCTTGACAACTTTTCAAATGCATTTAATGGGTTGACAGGATAGAAGATAATATTTGAGATTTCTTGTAAAACTCAAAAAAAATTAGAAAACTCAAAAAATCCCACCTCAAAAAAAAAAAAGCTGTAAAACTGAAGTTACCTTTCTATCACATAGATATTAGTTACGAATGCTGGGCAATAAATAAAACCTTGTTAATTTTATAAAACCTTGTTAATTTTAATGGCATAAAATAATTGTTTCTTTTAATCATGGTTTATTCTGTTAGCAAGATCTAAAAATATAAATATTTTTATATAAATCTGCTTGCCTTCTGTTCATTTATTGATTAGGTCTAGAAAATTTAATAATACAGAAGGGACTTTTGTTGAGGCAGGTGTCCTTGAAAAATATGCCTGAAACATGGAGCTTTGCCATTCTATTCTTACATCACTGTACTCTGTCCATGGCACTTCAAATAGGGGCCTAAGGTGTTGCATGTGTTTTTTAATATCAGCATATGCTCTTAGTGTTCTCCTAAATAAAATAACTCGAGACTTATTTTAAAGGAGAGGAGATTAGGAAAAAAATTATTCTAGTCTATTAGTGTCACAACATGAAATAGTTTTATATCACTTCCCAGTGGTCTATTTTGTAGAGAGCAGTCCATACTTGCCCATGCATTTGTTATAGGAAACTCTTCTTTTGGACGGAAAAGTTGAAGTGTTTTTCTTCTGTTCTATAAGGCCTTTTATACAGAACTGGTTTTCCCAGTTCAGCCATACTTATTTCAAACTAATGATTGAATCACAAAAGTGGAAGAGTTTAAGATGTGAGGCAGTATTACAGCCTGTCTCTCAGTGTCAATTGTGTAATAGTGCAAATATTATCTATTCTTTTTTCTACAGAAGCATATTAGGAAAATAATTTTTCCTTCTGTGTTGTCCAAAGATAAAATTTAGAAATCAATATGCTGTATTAACAGGCATCCTGGTTTCTTGAAGACATTGTGATTCTCTTCACTATATCTTAAGCAGTTTCAAAGGTGTTTCTTTGGGATAATACAGTTACTGAAGATTTGGAAGCTACTCCTGGCATTGGATTCCATACCATTTTTCACACATTATTTTCTCAAGCTGGGATGTTTAGTGTGAATGAACAAATCAGCTAGATGACTTTATTCATTCTGTGTACTGTATTTCCTTCTGAATTGCCTAAGAGCAGAGAGTTGTTGACAACTGTATTGACAGAATAATAGAATAATAGAAAAATAGAATTGACAGAATAATAGAAAAATAGAATTCCACAGCTATATCATTACTTTATGTGCAGCGTTTTTGTGTTCTCAGGTATAAGAAGCTTTTGAGTTTTGTAGAAAATAAAACATGGAAGGTACAAGCATGATCTCATAGGGGAATTTTTGAATGAAGCACTTCTTTTGGAGCTGCTTGTTTATTAAAAGTTCCAATGAAAATAGTTTCAATAGTTTCAATAAAAATAGTTCAGTAGTTTCAGTGAAAATTCAGTTGCCATCTATGAGTATTTCAAATTTCTGATCAAATGTAGAGATGCCTGTGTAATAGGTCTGTATTTATAGTATTGCCTGCAAGACCGAAGACATGACTCTCACAATGACTGTTTCATGTAGCTTTGTCTTCTCTCTACAGTGCAGGCAAGTTTTTAATATTCCTTGTGAATCGCCCTACCCACCTTCATATTTGATTTTTGTGGGCAGATGATTTTCAAGCTCTTCTCAGATGTTCTTCCCTTTAAAATAATTACTCATTTTAGGAAATAGGCATGCTGTATTTAATAATAGTGGTTTGTCGAACATGTAGATCTTGAAATTGTTGGGGTTGGAAGGGACCTTAGAGATCATCTAGTTCCAACCCCCCTCCCACTAGACCAGGCGGCTCAATCACTTGTAGGTTTTTAAGGTAGGAATGATTGCCCCTAAAGTACAGATTCTAACATTTTTTAGGTATACTAATTGCAAAGCAGTGAAATAAAATTGATTTTTTTTGAGTTCTTAGGTAATACAGGGTTTCATACATCCACTGGTCTTTCTCTAATTCCATGAAAAGAAAATTAATAATCATACAAAAATGTTCTCAGTTCAGTGAGTTGTAAATTATATAGTAGCTGCTAAATTTTTTTACTAGGTTTTTTAGAATGCTGTCAAAATGATAGGAATTTGCAGAATAAAGTGACGTTGTTAGGATTTGCCTGAAGATGGTTCAAATCTGAGATTCTCTCGAAATCTTGGTTCCTCCCACCTCATATTACTAAGTATACTTCAAGTTATGACATGGTGTGGCCTTCTTACTGAGGCATCATGTATTTCTAATGCTCATATAGAGTTTTTTGAGAATTGGCATTCAAAATTAAAACTCTGTTTTTAACGTGCTAGTTTTCTGAAGGCCTTAATTTGTCTCACAACAAATGTATGTAGTTCTTCAGAAAACCAGTTCTAGTTCTTAAGTGATACTAATGAGTTTTAAAAATTATCTTTAATCTGGTCTTGAAAAACAACCCGACAGCATACTTTAAAGATATTTACAAAAATGAGGAAATATTTACCAAAGCCTTAGCACAGAAATACATTTGCCAAAGCCTAAGTACATGTTAGCTTTCCCTTCTCATCAGTTTTTGAAATCTCCTTCTGCATGTTCTGTTGCATGTGTATGTAACTGTAAATGCTAGGGATTTCTGCCTTTTCTTTGGCTGCTCTTCATTTTTTAGCAAGGTGAATATAAATCTCTATTTTGAAATGTTTTAAGTAACTGCACTAAAATATCCATGATCCTTTAAAACCCTGCTTGTAGTTTTCAGTAATTTTATTGCCATGCATGGAGTGAAATTTTTATTTTTAGCTACAAGCAGAGCACTTTGTGGCTAAATAAGATTTATAAGCTTTCTCTGTTATCGTCATTTAAACTTTAATTGAGCACCATTTTACTCTGCCTTTCTGGAAAATGACAGGTAACAGGTTGTAGTTTTGACTGTTTTGCCCACTACAGGTGACCAACTGAGTGCCATACTGAATTCCATTCAGTCACGGCCTAATCTCCCAGCTCCTTCCATCTTTGATCAAGCTGCAAAACCTCCCTCTTCCCTAGTCCACAGTCCATTTGTGTTCGGACAGCCCCTTTCCTTCCAGCAGCCTCAGCCACAGCTTCAGAGTAAGTTTGTCAGCCTTACCTGCCTCATCAGTCCATTTCTGCAGCTTTGACATTGCTGTTCTCAGTTGCTTACCAACTACTGATCATCCCTCAGTGAACCTTTCTGATTTTGTTTTTTTTTTAAGTTTTCCATGATTCAGAAGCATGTGAGGTAATGCTCCTAAAGAAGTATACTTGTTCAACTTGAATTTTTATATTGCCAGTATTTTGCTTTTGTATGTGTTCTTCGCTGTAGGCAAGTCATGAAAGTGCATTTTCAAAAAGTATGCAACTCTGGGTTTATTATAAGGGTAAATATTTTATAAAGTACAAGATGATGATAATTCTTTTAACATCAAAAATGCACTGCAGTAAGTTCATAGGTGTTAACTTACCTCCTAAATTCCTGTTTTTGTCATTGCTCCTAACTTTAGGCCTGTAGCTGGACAGTGGGAACAACTTGGCACTACTCCCAAGAAAGGTTTTGGTAGTCTTCTGTTAGGTGCTCATAGGATTGGCATGGGCATGAAAGTTTGCGCTGCAAGGTGAAACTAATGGGAGGACAGGAAACTTCTTTGGTCATGAATAATGAAAACTAAAAGCTCAGCCTTCATGATGGATAGCTGATATTGTAGTAAATTCTTTCTTACATACCAAACAGTTGTAGCATGGGTTACAGGAATACTAGTTGTCTCCTGTCTCCCATAGACTGCCCTTCTGAAGTGCCTTAGTCCTTTCTTCTGGGATTCTGTCAGTCAGTTCACTCTCTATGTCTATGTAGTCCTGAGTCTATCCAGCTCAACTTACTGAAGTGACAGTGAAGTTGCTTTGTGTGAGTAGATGAAAATTTTAATTGACTTGTATAAAGACTATCAGAAGTACTCTGACTGTGATCTTCCATGGTTATTCTGGACTTAAACCAATGTCCTGAAAGCAGAATATTCCAAAAACTACTCAGATAAAACTGTTGTATATTCTTCCCCATCACTTTTAGTTTTCTTCTCTTGTTCAGAATAGTAAAGTCAGAGTTTCTTATTCAGCTTTGCATCAAAAATAACTATAATAATCTTATCTCAAATTTCAGATGATTTGTCCTTTAGCATTTAGGCCTATATTGTATGCAAAGAAAAGCTGTCAGCATTTTTATTGACTGCCCAACAAGATCTTGCTCAATGGGTTTGCCTGTCCCAACAGATGCAGATAAACCATATTCAGTAAGCTATATGTGTTTCGTGTTTTAATGAGAATCCCTGATTTAAAAGGAAGTCCTTTTTTTTGTCAGACAGGGGGAGCACTAGTAGTCTACCAAATCAACCAACAATGAAAATGGAAAACTTTTCAAGTTTGTGTCTGATTTGGGATCTTAGCTTAGTATAAGGTCTCAACTGATACAGTCATTTGCCCTTCCAGCAGGGCAAAACACATCAGCCAGAACTGGTATGCTGTTGCACTGTGATTTGATACAAGGATTTTCTTTCAAACAGTTTATTATGCAATTTCAGGTTTGATGCAGAAAATGTAAATTATGCTTAAAGGAGAGAATATTAACATTTTTGTTTTCACCATCTAAATTTAAGAATGGGACATTAATATGGGACAAAATTTCCTCTTTGAACTTCCTTAATCTTCTGAAAATTTGTTAATCCTCCATTTACAAGTTCATTCAAATTCAGCCTGTTGTCAGGGAGACCTGTAAGATTATATCCATATCATTGTTCTTTAATAATCTGATGCAGTTATAATAAATTTGTAACATAAACGCATTTTAATTGTGCAGTTTTCATTCATTATTTCCAAAGCACTTTATAGGCTCCTGTTATGAAACATGTCATTAGAAGTTAAATCCATTAAATAACATATCTCAAGGGTCCATATCAAGTCAATTGAGTATTTGCTTTATCTAATGGACTAATGATAGTATAATAGTTGAAAGAAGTTGTGCCAGCCTTGATTTCCATGACTACAGAGGTTATATACTAAATACTAGTTTTTGATTGAAAGTCAGCTTAAATGGTTCAGTCTACCACTTAAATTTTCTGTTCTTCCTCAGATATCTCTACCCCTGGGGAGAAATCTGATTGAGAAGTGTGATTCTGAGGAAAGTTAGGATTGTGCTGAATATAATGCTGAAAGCTAGGATCATGCTGAATATTTGTTTTGAATATCTCAAATTATAGTATTATGAATATCTTAAAATATAGAATTATTTCCTTTGTTTTAGATTTTTACTATAGGAAGAAAAATGTTTATCTGATTAAACATACTTTGCCAGTGACAGTAGTCACTGTAGTTTTCCTTTAGGAGTGTTTGTAACTAGTTGTTTTTTATAGGAATGGTTTCTGTGCTTGGGGTTTAGTTTGGTTTCCAAATTCATTTAAGGAAGAGGGAAAAGGCTTGTCATAACCTTTTATCCTCCATTGTCTGGTTATTTTTTTTGCAGAATTATTATAGTTTGGGATAACCACTTCCTCACATACAATGCTTGAAGAAATAAAAAGTGTGTCTATTTATTTCACATCATAAATAAGTAAACTAATAAGTTATCTGTGTTACATCAAAGAATTTGTTTACAGAAGACAAAAGAAAGGGTTGTCTGTTTCCTCAGTTTTAGAACTTTATATTAGAACTTTGTGAAGGGCTGATTGTTCTGTCCTGCTTAATTCCTTTGCTAATTTTTACACATGGTAACACAAGGTAAAAAACTGAGAGATTTTCTTTTTCATGGGGACAGTCAAAATTAAGGTGCACTTATATATTTTAGTTCTTTGGCAGTCTTGTATGCAGCTAGAAGTCCAAAAAAGCTAGAAGAGATGGCATAACCTATCTGAAGTACAAGAACAGCTGTACTGACTTGGAACCTTAGCAAGGATTTTTTTTCCATTAAGATCTCAAGTTTATGTATGTTTCTTCCTTGAATATTTTACCAAAACAGACTATAATTACTCCAGCCTGTGTTACGCTTGCTTTTGAGAAGTTTGTTAGATCATCAGTGACAGATTGGCTTGTGAATGCAAGGTCCCATAGCTGCAAGATTATTGCTGCTTGCTTGATTTACTTGTTTCTGAACTTTGTGAAAAGCACAGAAGACTCAAATTTCTGATTGAGTTCTGAGTATGGGTGAAGTGTGGAAATGTAGAGGGACGTGCTTCGGCAGTATGTGCTGGGTCATAAAACTCTTTAGATGTGGCAAGTTAGGGAAACAGGATCTGAATGCTGTCCAGCATAAGTTATCAAAATTTGACAATTGGCTGCTGAGCTCTGAACTTGGGAAGTGTGAGGCTCTGCAGTCACTGTTAGACCTTCATGCCATGTTTCCTCACATCTGAGTTGATACTGCGAATGAAGAATGGATTTATGGGCTGAAAAAGCTTTGGACCCCCTTGACATGTGTCACATTCTCCCTCTTCCTGTGCAGCCCTGGCAGCTTCCTGAGCTCCTGCTTCCTAACTCGTCTCAGTCCAGGCAGAAGCTGCAGGGCTGAGCTGCTGTTCAGTACAGTGTCCTTTCAGGCTGCTTCCTTGCCAGTCCATGCTGCAGAGCTGCAATCCAGCCATCCCACCATATATGACCAGCTCCTGCCATTCATGTCAGGAGTTCCTTGATACATCCCTTCAGTATTGTGCTACCATGTTCTTTTTGGTTTTGTTCCTTTCCCATCTGGGTGCTAGTTAAATAGCATTTAGAACCACTGGCTTTGGCTGCAGGGCTTCTCTCTGCATTTTCTAAACTGTAGTACGGATATGGAGCACAAAACCCTTTGTGGTAGTGTTTCAGTAAAATGAAAGGAGAGCATTCATTTTATGAAATGAAAGGTTTGAGCTTTTTTTCTGCATATTGCCAAAGCATTGTTCCTGAAACTTTGAGCTAATAATTTAAACAGTTTCATACCCTAGGCTTTTCAGTTTTTATAATCAAAGATATGTATGAGGAACACACATCATCCTTGGGGAAACTGATATGGTAAGGGTTGTTGGAAGAGTTCAAATTGTGTCAAGCTTTTTTTTTTTTTTTTTTTTTTTTTAAGAAATAAATTTGGGTTATAGCAACTTGAAAAATTTTTGTGACAAATAATAAAACCATAAACTTTTTTTTTTAATCTATGCTTCTAGCACAGGAATGCTTATTTCAGTCTTTCAGTTAGTAAACTTAAGTGGCTCAAGTGTTGGTGCTCCAAACCTCCCTTTGGTTAGAGAACTTTGCTAATGTTTTTCTCATGATATTGCATTTCAGCTTTTGCTTTCATTAACTCACTCATTCCCTTACTTTAACAGTATCTAATGCTTTTCTCTATTGTTAATATTTAATATCCAATTTTTTTTTTACTTCAATACATTCTTTTACTTAAGGAAAAATAATTTAAAAAAAAAAAGAATCCTTGTCCAGCTGTCATTACGGCATTTGGCATTTTCAGCATGTGAAAAAAGATACATTGATTGCAGTGCTTGAGGACATTGAGCTCACAGTTGTATTTTAGCTTCCATGCCAGTAACAGAGAGCAAAAGAGGAATACATTCTTTCTAAGAGGCAGCTGTTGCTTAGGCAACATGGCAAAGGCAGGTCAGTGCCTTTCCTTCATCATCACACATAAAAGCCGTGGCTTTTCAGAAGAAACTTTAACTAATCTGCATTCTCCAGAGACATTTTATCAGTTTGTTATAGAGTTTGTTTATAAAAAAGTAACATGGACCAGCTAGTGGTATGTCTTGCCTCCTGGATTGGTTTACCAGTGTTTCCTCAAAGGAAGTAGGCACAGCTGTTACAAGACTGCATCCTGCCCTAGGAATTAAACTGCCTCTTATATCTCCATATTGTGTAGCTTTTCAAGCTGGAGCTATTTGCACATTGAAGGGAAGAGTGTGACTAAAAAATGTACTGTCACATTTGAGTGTGACATGAGAGAGACCTTGCCTGCCTTGTATTTCAAGTCTTTGTAGTCTTTGAGGATGATTCAAAAAGAAGGAATTCTGATCAAAATGCTGGTCCCTCTGGCTGACGAGTTATCCTTGATAGACATAGATTGTTTTCCAAGTTAGCAAGGAAATCATGTGGGAAAATCATTGTCTTTGACCTGCAGTCCCCTTGAAATGATTGAATAGTAGTACATTGTTCAAGATGCCCTATATTGCAACATTACAAAATGTAAGTATTCTTAGACATATAGTGAAAGAATAAAGTATAAATGTGCATTGATGAAAGTGGATTGAGAAATTAGAGAGCAGTTTCTTTTTTTAAAGAATGAAATACTTCAAACATATGAACACCTTCTCACTGCAGAGTCTCTAGAATTATAGGTCATTGCATAAGGTACGGGGGTTAGTATGTTTTATATGTACAAGTTGGTAAATACAGTACCAGACAAAAAAGTCTTAAGCAGTTTAGGAATTTAAATCACTTATTTTCAACAGTTATCTTACTCCATTTGTACAAAAGGGTCTATCTAAAACAGGGTATCTTTTAACATAGACACTCTCTCTAGAATTATTACTGCAGCAAGAATTTGACTTGCTTTTTCTAAACAAAGGAGTAGGCATTAGAATTAGAATTAAAAACAGAAAAAAATAGAAAAGTTAAATGATAGACTGAAACTAGAAGTCCCTATTATCTCATTCCAAGTTTCATTTGGAGCTGTAGTACTAACAGATTTGGTGTCAGTAGACTACTGAAATTATCTTGAATTACATCCGAATTTTTCTTAAAGCAAAATTTTTTTAAGAGTTGATACAGATTTTTTTCATGTATATATTGTGTGATAGACACTACTGCTAGTTGTCTCTCATATTGAGAAACTTCACATTATGTAAGTGAAGTTTTTCAAAACATTATTGAGGTGCAGTCCGTTTTGAAAACAGATGGTTTAGATGGGTTTAATATATTTTTCTTCATTCTTTTCAGTGATTAGCAAGACTTTCCAACAGAAATATGTAGATGTTCTCTAATTTTCGCTAAAGAATATGTAAATTTACCATCCAGAAGGTGATATTGAAGTTCTAAATAATTTGTCTCTGAATTTACAGATTAGACGGCTTCAGTTAAAACCAGGGTTCAGTTCCAAACTAGGCACTGCTGGGTTTTATAATAAACCATAAATCCTGTTGGCTATTCTCCATACATTACATTTTTAGATCCTAGAAGCTAATACTGAAGTCACACCATTTTTAGATCAGGGGAACTGATCTACTGCCTTCTACTACAAACTACTCCTTTTCATTTAAAGCTGATGTAGGAGTCTAAACAATGAATTCAGAATACTTAACAGAGGAAATACCTATCATTTGAAATGCTTGTTTTTATCTTTGCTGCTTTTCCATTGAATCTGTGCTGCTTCTGTGCAACTGTTTTCCACTGTAGAAACTCCATCCTGCTGCCTTGCTTCTCGTGAGCGTATTTACAAAACTAGTGATGTAGCTGGGCCTGCCTCTGCTCTTTCATCTCTCTCTCACAAACTGAAGGGTGGGTATGCATGCCAACATAGCAAGGTTATTCAAATTTTTACATGCAAAATGTTGTTTTCTTTTTTTTCTCCTTCCATTCATTCTCATTTCATTCATTTATTAAAATAATGTTTTGAAAACAAATGTTCAGTTCTGGTATTTGTTGGGAATTCATTTGATATAACCATTCAGTGTTGCCTTCCTGAGTTGCAACAACTCCATGATACACGATAGCTGCCTCTTTCTGCTTTGTAAACAGGAAAGTGATGGTAATCTAATTTAATAACACTTGTTTTCAAACAACACGCAATCTAAGTATGTAAGAAGAACGGTGGGGGGGGAATCTGGGATTTGTTTGCTATATTATGCGATTTTTCATTTGGGGGTTTTTCTTTTTGTGCTGATAGTCTAGAATGCCAGTTAGGATTATTAACCTGTAGATGTGCAAAACCGAACCTTTGTTTTTAAAATAAAAGACTTTTTTTGTTATTGGAAGCTACTGTTAGGCTATACCTTTTATAAGCATTTTTTCTATAATGTTTTCTTGATTGAAATGCACTAATCGTGCATGTACTTTATTTTTGATACATTGCTGAATGGCTTGAAGTTTTTCATGTCCTTTAAAAAGATTATTGTCATCTTTTTGCTTTTTTTATCTGTTCTATGAGACATTCTGCAAAAAGTTCTATCTAAAGTATTTTCTCATCTGGCAGACCTTAAATTAATCTTTTTATTTGTTTTGGGGGAAAAATGTGTATAGAAATAATTAGAATTTGCATTTTGGAATTTATCAGTCACAGAATAAACATCTCAAAATGGCTTATCAGTAAAACTGGTGTATAACTCAGCTGGCATGTGTGAAATGCTTGGACTTATTCTTAAGAAACTTTTTGGTTTTTTCTTTTAGCAAGAACAATCATTTTATAAACTGCAATGTACCATGCTATTTCTTTCCTTCCTTTTCCCTGCCCCACGTAAAAAATAATTACAGAACTCATAAGAAAAAAGACAGATTAGACTCTCAAAATTAATTCAAATGGTATTTGAGATAATATCATTATATTCTACTCTTTACATTTAGCATATTATTCCTGAATATAGACACAGCATTTCTGCTGTGCCTGGAGAAGTATGAACTCCTGCCATGACCTTGGAAGGCAGGAGAGTGGTCTAACCTTCAGTTTTGTTAAATATTCTGACATAATTCATTCCCTTCACTTTTTTTTGTATTGCTGTTCATTTTATTACAAGGTACTTAAATATGGGGATAGCAAATAGTAAGAATCAGTTTGTAACCCAAGGAAACATCTGGGCTGCTAAATTTTGCTCCAAAACATTTTTTTCTTTTTCTGGGGGGATTGTGAAAAGTAATTGTGATTGTGAAACGAAAAAACTGCATCTATATATTTTCTATCATAGGGGTAAGTCTTTGTGATTTAGAACTGCATGAAGTTGGCTCAAATCCCAGAATGCATAAGAAATTGAACACTGATTTCACACCTCCTAAGTAAATACTGAAGGTACTAGGCAAAACATGACCACCTGTTCCCATTAGAAATCAAGGCCCAAATTAGCAGATTTTTTCTAATTAATTGAAACTTTATTTTTTGACACATAGTTGCCTCCTAAAAATACACCCAGACAAATGGAAATGACCTTCAAATATCTAGAAAAGTAAAATAATCCGAAGTACTGTTTCCTATATCTACAAGCTTTACTAGGGAAATCTTTTCATGTTTAGCTAATGAAAACCCATTCAGATCAGAAGGATTTAACTCTGTGTTCAAGACTTTGCAGTGTAAGGCTTTCTGGAGAGACAGCTATATTAACTGTTGAATGGCTTGCAAGTAATTTCAACATTTCTTGTATTTAATTTTTGTATGGACTTACATCAAGCTACCTATAGTTTTTATAGTTCGGCAGATTAATATATGCACAGAGTCAATGTGCACATGAACAATAAAGCAGTGCATGAAAATAACATCACTGACCAGAGTTGCTGGTTTAGCTTAGTGGTTGAAAAAAGTGGGTTTGTTGGTTTTGGGTGTTTTTCAGTAGGTCGTGTTTTGGTAGCAGAACTCAGATAGTTTGTGGTCTTAAAAAGGTGGATACCTCAGATTACCAATCTGAATAGTTTTAAGCATGTTTGCGAGCCTCTTGCCCAATTAACCTAATAACTGTGTTTACTTCCTACAATTCCTGACTTTTGAGCATTAAAAAAAATAAATCTGGTAATAGATTTGTGCAAATCTCTTGTTGCAGTCAGGCTGACACACATGGAGATAATAAAGAAATAATCCCTGGTTTACGTTGCAATTGTCATAAATTAACTCCTGGCATTTTACCTAGGGGTGTAAATTTTGCTTCCTTTACTAGTGTTTTGTGGAAACAGCAGACTGGGCCTTTTGATACCTCCATAGTTATGCTTTCTGTGTAAATATTTCCTAACACTTGTTTCTGTATATCTTTAGGAAAAGAAATGCATTGAAAATATTCTAGGTGAAAAAAAAAACCTACCATATTTCCTTTAATTTTTATGTGGACAGAAGCATGTATCTGATCTCTATCTTGTGTTTAGGTCTTCAGTCCTTGTTTTTTACTATTAAAGGTATCACTGTCAACATGTAACCATTCAGTTATAAAATCTACTACACAGGTGACCGAATGAATTTCACAGGAGCTGCTAGACCAGTTTCTCCAGCTGGAAAGACAGACACGCCATCAAAGCACAGGGCTGACTGCAGGTCACCCAAACTTGACGTGCGAATGAACAGAGCTGTTGCGGACCAGAAGAAACCCCGAAATACAGAAGGTTTATCTGCCAGTGAGTGTCTTATCCTGAAATCAGATGCTGCAAAGCTGCGGTCAGACTCGCACAGCAGGTCTTTGTCACCAAATCATAACACTTTGCAAACACTAAAAACTGATGGAAGAACAACTACTGGTCTGAGAGCCGAATCTCCAGGGCCAGGAACCCGGTCATCTTCTCCAAAGACAAAGACACTTACAGCTGTTAGATCTGGTGCTAGTTCTCCACGATCCTCATCACCCCATGACAAAACTCTACCTCAGAAACCTTCATCCCCTGTAAAAACAAAGCTCGATCCTCCTCGAGAACGCTCCAAATCAGATTCCTACACATTAGATCCAGATACCCTTCGCAAAAAGAAAGTGCCACTAACAGAACCCTTAAGGGGGAGGTCCACTTCACCTAAACCAAAAATTATTGCAAAAGATGGAAAACCTGTCACGGAAACTGAAAATAGAGCTCCTTCCCCTCATGTTGTACAAGAAAATCTTCACAGTGAGGTAGTTGAAGTATGTACTTCGAGTACTTTAAAGACTGACAGCATTACAGATACCACCTGTGAGGACAACACTGAATTCAGAAGTCTGGATGATGGTTCTAATAAAGTTCATTTCAGCATAGGAAAAGCACCACTGAAGGATGAGCAAGACATGAGAGCATCTCCAAAAGTGAGCCGTAAATGTGCTGGTAGGCACACAAGACCCAAAAAGGAAAAATCCAACTTTCTTTTCAAAGGAGATGGCTCCAAACCCGTAGAGCCTGCCAAGCAAGCAATGTCACCTTCTGTTGCAGAATGTGCTAGAGCTGTATTTGCTGCATTTCTTTGGCATGAAGGAATAGTTCATGATGCAATGGCATGCTCATCTTTTTTGAAGTTTAATCCAGAACTGTCCAAAGAGCATGCACCCATACGAAGCAGTCTTACTCAACAGCCTGCAGAGGAAAAAGAAACCAAGTTGAAAAATAGACATTCATTGGAAATATCATCTGCTCTGAATATGTTCAACATCTCACCTCATGGACCAGATATATCCAAAATGGGTAGCATCAATAAGAACAAAGTCCTTTCAATGTTAAAAGAACCACCTCTGCATGAAAAGTGCGAGGATGGAAAAACTGAAACTACCTCCTTTGAAACATCCAGTCATCACACAATGAAATCCAAGTCTCCTCTTCCATTAACACTGCAGCACTTAGTAGCTTTCTGGGAAGATATTTCTTTAGCAACTATTAAAGCAGCTTCCCAAAACATGATTTTTCCAAGTCCTGGTTCTTGCGCGGTGTTAAAGAAGAAGGAAAGTGACAAAGATAACAAGAAAGCTAAAAAAGAGAAAAAGAAAAAGGAGAAGGTTGAGACTAGGCCAAGGGGAAATCTTTTTGGTGAAATGGCCCAGCTTGCAGTGGGAGGACCTGAGAAAGACACCATCTGTGAGTTGTGTGGAGAATCCCATCCGTATCCAGTGACTTACCACATGAGACAAGCTCATCCAGGTAAGATTCCATATTTAATTCCCATGTCAGTCTATAAAGTGTATTTCACACACACGTTCTGGTATTAGTTAGTGTTATGAAAAGGAGTCAGGTTATCTTGTCTATTAGTGCAAAACCCCAGGCTCACCTCACAACTCCTCACAAGAGGAGTTTTATGTCAAAAACATGTAAGGCCCCAAAACCTGCCCGATGGATTTATTAAGGGTTCTTTTATACCTTGAGGCTGCACATGGGAAAAATGCTACAACATTTTCAAGGGGTCAAAACGACAACACTTGTACTGGCAAACTTTGGAAGATAAGGAAAATTGAGAAAAGTGTAAAGCATATATTCAACATAAAGCATTTCATAAAGGACTGACTTAGGAAATTTCAACTCAACAAGAAAAGGGAATAAGGAGAAGAAGAAGAAGTAAAGGGGGAAAGAGGGGAGGAGGGGAGAGGAGGGGATAGAGAGAGAGAGAGGTCACAGGGAAGTAGGGGAGAGAGTGTTGGTTTGAGCCAGTAATAATTTCTTTCCAGACTCTAACAATTATATCCACTAAATTAAAATTTATACTTACATAAAGATTATTTACACATCTTTGTATTTGCAATTTCAGTAGTTACGGATCTAAACTTTCAAATATGCCAAATAACATTGTTTGTAACACAGTCAAAATAATGTTCTGACCTTACAGTAGCTCTTCAGAAACATGCCATTTTTTTCACTTGAGGACTTGAAACTGTGCTGAGAAAGTGGAAAATAAAATAAAAAGTGAGATTGGTCATTTAGAGTTTCTACATTGCCAAAAGTTTTCTGTTACTGTTTCACTCTCAATAATGGAAAACTTTAATTTATCTGCTGTGTCACTACTGGTTATCAGGGTCTTAATATTTGGTACACTTTGCTGGTATGTTTTTTTTTTTAGCTCTGTGCAAAGTTAAAGCAAAATTTCTATTCAGCAATTATCAGTTCCCTGAATCTTTATGAGAAATGCTAATCAGCAAAGGGATACACTCCATTCCCTCTTAAGCTTTAGGGTTAGCTAGGAGGTAAGGTTTTTATGTTTATTAAATTACAGATAATGTTGGCTAACTTATAACACTCACCTTGCCACCAGCTATTTGAATAGGGAACTGTTGATGCCTTGGACAATATAATAATAAAAACTTGAAAACTGCTGTGTGTTTGGATTCGTTGGATACTGGTGGGACATATGGACAAAAACATTGTTTTGTAACCAATTCAGACATAGAGAAACGTAGAAAATTAGGCCAGGAAAAGACAAGTGTCTTCCTACCCCCTCTTCATCCCTCTTCTACAGCAATAAAAGATATAATAGTAACCCTTCTTTTGAAATAACTTGTTTTCCCCTCCTTCCCCGACGTAGGTTGTGGCCGTTACGCAGGCGGCCAAGGTTACAACAGCATTGGGCACTTCTGTGGAGGGTGGGCTGGCAACTGTGGCGACGGTGGTATTGGAGGAAGCACTTGGTATTTGGTTTGTGATCGATGCAGAGAAAAATATCTCCGTGAAAAGCAAGCAGCAGCAAGAGAGAAGGTATTTTCAGCTGCTTTTCAAATGTTTAGATGTCTGTCTCCGTAATAGTGCTGTGTTCGCAACTTGAAAATAAGGTTGGGCCAGTTTAAAAAATTTGGAATTTCATAACTTTGAATGATTGTGGAATATCCTCTTATGCCATTGATAGGTTTAAGATGATAAGATAGAAATTTTGCTGACTTCCAAACTTCAGATCAGATTTCTTCCCCTCAGATGATAGTGTTTTCAAATTTGTGATTTTATTTTTTTATCCCACTATAACCACAGAATTGAATGTAATACTTAATTTTTAAAGTATTTGTCAGTTTATTTAACTTTGAATTGTTTCATTTACTGAAATGAGTTGTGTTTTAACCTTGTGTTTATAGTTTCTTTAATGATCTTAATAACTCAGACCATTGCATACAAGATGCCACTAAAGCAGTTTTTAACGGGAATAGTATGAAAGGTGGTGTTCTTAGATTGGTGTTTCAGGACTAATTTCAAATTCTTTCTTAAAGTATGCAAATATATTGAGGTTTTAAGGTAAGCAGAACAAGGCTAATTAAACTTTATTTTTTTTAACTAAATTTGTTGAAACTTTTTGCACACAAAATTAATCCTGAGTCAGTCGTCAAAGCTATCAGCTTTTTATTAAGTGTTTGTAAAGCTATAAAAAGAAAAGAAGTGCACTTTGTCGTAGACAATATTTTACAACAGGAAGAATCAAGCAGGTTTAGTATAAAATATGTTACCAGATTTTCCTGTGGTGAAGTATAATTTAATTATATTGTTTTTAAATTTATCTAGATTAAACAATCTAGGAGAAAACCAATGCAAGTTAAGACACCTCGTGCCTTGCCAACTATGGAAGCTCATCAAGTGATTAAAGCAAATGCACTCTATTTACTGTCACTGAGTAGTGCTGCTGAGCCTAGTATCCTCTGCTATCACCCTGCAAAAGCATTCCAGTCTCAACTTCCCAGTCTCAAAGAAGGAATTTCTGAAGACTTTCCCATTAAAATGCCATGTCTCTATCTACAGACTTTAGCAAGGTAATTAAAGGAAGCATATGAATATTGACTTCAATACTCACCTATATATAGTGTTGAATAAAAATGTGTGTATAAATTAAATGAGAACTTACATAGAAAAATACATATTTTCCTAATTCTTTATGATGTTTATTCTTCTGTCTCTTAATCCGTGATCTTGCTAATCTCATACGTTTTATTTTCTCATGATGTCAAATACACCCTAAGTAGTTTATCAGTGCTAAATATTTTTTAACAACAGTTCAGTTTCTGTCCAAAGAATTTAGAATTTGCCAAAGAGTTTAACTTAATGTGTTAGTAGCAGGCACATGTGCTATTTTTTTGTCTTCACAGTTAAAAATAGTAAGAAGGAAGCCGAAGACTTGTGCTTTCTTGGTATTCTTAAGTAGATTTCACTGTAGTGTCTCATGTTTATGTTGGATAGACATTTGGGCCTAAAATACATTCTGGAAATACCTAAAAAAAAATACTAGAAGATACTAAAGGATGATCCCCACTCCCTCTTGCTTGAAAATGCCATTGTATTTTCCAGTAACACTTTTAAGTCACAACTAGCTTAAAAGCATTAGTACGCAAGGAGTAAATGAATAGTGTTGGCTAACGAAATGTATTGGCGGAGGACTTTCGTGTATGTGTGTTTCAGGAACTTGTAATCCTTAATCCTAATTTAAAAATCTAATACGATTTAGGCATCATCATGAAAATTTTGTTGGGTACCAGGATGACAACCTCTTCCAGGATGAGATGAGATACTTGCGCTCAACTTCAGTACCTGCACCATACATCTCAGTTACTCCTGATGCAAGTCCTAATGTCTTTGAAGAGCCAGAGAGTAACATGAAATCTATGCCCCCAAGGTACTTCCTTATAATTCTACGTACTACATACAAGTGTTAAAGCGTTAGCATAACATCAGTTAAAAAAAAAAGGAAAGCATTGCTGCAGTTAAGTAGCTGAAGTATCAGATCAGCACACATCAATCTCTGAAATGGCAACAAAAAGGCCAAAAGCATAGGAAGCTGTACTTAGAAAAATATCTTCAGGGAATCATAACTTATCAGGTATATTTTCAACCATTAGCAATGGAATATGTTTGATAATGCAAATATGCAAGGAATATGTAAATCACAATTGCAACTTTTAACTGTACTGCAAATCAATTGCTTCTCTCTAGAAAGGTCCTGGGTTTGCAACCTAAATATGAAAAAATTTTGTTCAATTGAGAAGGAATCTCTAGCATACCTCAGGAAAATTTATCCACAGTCTTCACTCTAGGCTTGCCTGTCTCCTATAGAGACATTTTTTTCAGAATCTCTAAAACTGAAGAAGTGACCTAAAGATCAATAATCCAAGGGCCATAGCTGTTGCAAACTCCTTGAAAACATAGCAGCTTTTTTCACTGTGTATCTGTTCTGTATCACAGCTGAGTGTATGTTAATGGACTTTTTGAAAGAAGTGACTGTTCTTCATTCAGAATTTCATTCTGAAGGGAAGTTTTAAAGGGAGGAAATTTGATTACCTTAAAGTTTTCAGAACAAGTGTTGCTGCTTAATTCTGTGTGGAAGTTAAAATGTCCCTAAAGAAATTATAACGTAATGCTATCTAGGACTAAGAATGCTAGAGGGTTTCTGCCAGGTTAAGCCACTTGCTTATCTCATTAAGTTTACTGTGATCTAATTCAAGCAGTTACGGAAATTTTTGTTTTGCTAGGCTAAAAAAGGCTCTTACTGTTAATAATAGTCCAGAATCAACTTTGATGGTTAGTGTTTTCAGATGTCGGTGATTCCTCATATTATAGTGAGGATGTAATGAAGAGAAGACTTGCTTTTAATCTGTTTTTATTTCAATCTGTTATATTTTATACTGACTGCAAAAACAGTTTATTGGAATACTACAATCTACAATGTAGTCTTTTCAGAAATAGAACTTTTCTAACAAAACTCCTTAAGAGTGCATCGTATTGGTATATTCCTTTATTAAAACTGTGGACACCATGGTCTCCTGAGGCCTATAGGGACAGCATAAGCTGGGAGTTCTTCTGCAGACTGTAAGAAGTCCACTGAAGGTAAGGAGTAAAACATGTCAGAGGTATAGCCATAGCAATTGAAAATTGATTTTAAGGCTAGTGATGTTAGAAACTATCTACTTCACATAAAGTTCTAAATTTCAGTTGGCTTGCATATTAAAAATTCACTCCATAGATGTTTTCACATGCATTCTCAGGACAAGTTTGGTCTGAAACTTCAATTCAGGCATGATCTGAGTGTTTGTATCTCTCCCAAAAATACCTAAATTCTTGGAACTTACCATGTACATCATTACATTTTTTTAAAAAGCACTTGCATGCTTTTGCACCATGTGTAATTCTAATACACGTTCCTTCTTTTTCAGCATTTAAACAGTTACTAGGTGCATAAGACAAACTTTCATGCAGTAGTAGCATTGTCATTATGAAATGCATGTATCCTTATTTAATATTTATGTGTAATTCAAATAATACTCTCTATATTTGTTAATGAGTGTAGCACTTATTTCTTTGCAGTCTGGAAACCAGTCCAATAACAGATACAGATCTTGCAAAGCGCACAGTCTTTCAAAGATCGTATTCAGTTGTTGCATCAGAATATGACAAACAGCACTCAATTTTGCCAGCACGTGTAAAGGCAATCCCTAGGAGACGAGTCAACAGTGGAGATGCAGGTAAGAGCACAGACATCAGAAGCAGGGGAAAATTACTCAAGGATTTGCAGTTCTTCTTGGAAACTGTAGACAAATGTATTTTTTTAATAAGTGGCTTTTATTATTAGTTATTAATAAGCATTAGTTGTTTGTTAGTCGGCACAGGATTAGCCTAAAATCAGCTCAGGAATTACTGATTTTGAAATTTGTGGTGAATCTTATGGGCTTGATTTAAAAGTGAAGGTGGTATTTTGTTTCTCAGTTGAAGCACCATTTTTCCAGATTGCTTTTTTTTAATGCAATTTTCTTATGGAAAAAATATATCAATTCTAAAAGTGCTTTATTGCTTTTTATTTTTACTGTCATTGTAAAATCAAAATGTGCAAAGAATCTAATGTATGCATATTTTTATGCTTTTGAATAGAAGTGGGGTCCTCTCTCCTGAGACATCCATCTCCTGAACTTTCTCGGTTAATCTCCGCCCACAGCTCTCTTTCCAAAGGAGAGAGAAATTTCCAGTGGCCAGTACTGGCATTTGTAATCCAGCATCATGATCTGGAAGGACTTGAAATAGCAATGAAACAAGCCTTAAGGAAATCTGCTTGCCGAGTCTTTGCCATGGAGGTATTAATGTACTAATGGACCTTGTATGATTAAAATAAGTTAAATTCTGTCTTGGAACTGTTTTTTAAGATTATGCTATGTCCCCTGTAATATAGTTGTCATTTTAGTAAACTGTTATAACTACAGAGCAATGTGTTTTATTTGAAGACCTGTGCATTATTATTTGCCTGTCCATAAGCATCAGTGTACCTCCATACATAAATGGTTTAAGAAGTAGTTTTACTCCAGTAGGTTAGCTTAACCAATTGATAACTCCATTGTATGTAATTTATTTTAGGCTTTCAACTGGCTTCTTTGTAATGTCATTCAAACGACTTCTCTTCATGATATTTTATGGCATTTTGTGGCTTCCCTGACTCCTGCACCTGTAGAGCCAGAAGAAGAAGAGGATGAAGAAAATAAGTCAAATAAAGAAAATGCAGAACAAGTAAGTCACGTTCAGCATTCCTTTCATATCTGTTGAATTTCCTGGCCAATTAGAAATATTTTTATGTGGAAAAAAATAATTCCTTAATCCTCTCTCTGTGAAACAGAACCTTAAATTGTAGTTGAACTCATTTTATAGACACAGATAAATTAATTTTTCTTCTAAATCGTCAGCTTTTTGTACTGATGAATTGCATAGTCTTTTAATGCATCATTTTTGAGTATTTATGGGAAATAAAAAAACAAAAAGGCACAATCACATCGTTAATCCAGTAACAAAAAAATTTACAGTTTGCTTTTAATTTTTCCCTTGCCCCACAATGAGAGGAAAGAAAAGCGAAAATACTTTTCAGAGAAGCTTTGTGGTTTGGTCTACTCTGTCTTTCAGTGCTCTAAGAAAAGTCCATAGTTAATTATGAAAATACATAGTTAACTTACGTAATTCTTTATACATGTGTGTATATATAAATAATTATATATAGACATAATTCTATGTACACTAGACATAGTTAATGTAGTGATTTAAGAAAAATCTATAGTTAGTTATGTAAAATGGTATAGTTTTAACATACCACGCTTCCAAAAGGTATCCTCATACAATCTCTTCTAGACTGAGCTCTGATTTTAAAACATTACCATGTCCACAAAGAATAGCTCACAAAAAAGCATGCTAGTACTGTTAGTAAGTCAGGGTTATCTTAATCACTTCAAATCTAATCCAGTTGTGAAATGAGATGTTCTGAAATGAGTCTTTTCAGCACTGTAACCTGCTAAAGCAAAACAAAATGCAAGAATTACTAAGCTGAGAGGAGATGGTGGCAACAGGATGCTACCTGTGTAGACAGGATCCTTGGGGAAAATGGGAATACCCAGACTTTGAACTGTTTCTGAAGAAATGATAATATTTAGTTTAGAGTTCAGTTTAATACTTCCTAATTCATACACTGAGTACGTTCTACCATGTTACATCCTCCAGCAAAATACAGAGCAGTGTCTGGTTTGATGATTCTTCCCTAGGCAAGCATGTGCCAAAAATCAATTTCAAGTAATACCATGGTATTTCTAGGTATTAAAGCAGTTGAGATCCATGGGAAATCTACTTGCAAGAATATACACAGACAACTTAAAGGGTTTAAAATAACGGTTTTGAATCTGGCTTTGGATTGTCAGTATGTTGGGTCTGTGCAGCTGGTTTCTGTTGTTCAAACAGGATCAGATTTTCTTGTAAAAAAGAAGCAGGGGGAAACAATTTCTATCCTTCATAAATGAGTCTTTCAATGACTTCTCAAAGAGCATATCAAGATCAGAAGCTCCTTTGGTTTCTCTGCTACTCTTCCCCAGAACACAGCTTGCTCTGCGATTGCCTTCGTACCCACTGCCCAGTGGAACTTGTCTCCCAGTCCACAGCGGTTCTGATACTAACAGACCTTACCTAAGGATTATTATTTTCACAGCTCTAATGAAGTGCAGCAATTAATAACCTTAGCTTGTTATCAAGTTTGTTATGGCTAGGTTTTGCTACTCAAAAAAAATTGTTTTTAACAGCTGGAATATGTTATTTTTTCTAGTTTCTCAAATTATCGCAGTGCAGTATTTCACATCTTTAAATCATGAGAAATAAGTGGTAGCATACAGCATACTTCTCAAATTCTCTGTTTGAGGTTCACATATAACTTACTGTAAAAATTCTCTGACAGGAACTGCTTTAAGTTCATCTTCATTACAGGATTGTTGCAGTTACTCTTAAACCAAATAGCATAAATATTTTTATTTACTTCACCTTTTTTTTTTCTCCAAAAGTCTGCTAATAACCTAAAAAACTGCTTTGCATCTTAGGAAAAAGACACAAGAGTATGTGAGCATCCTCTGTCAGATATAGTGATTGCCGGCGAAGCGGCTCACCCCTTACCACACACTTTTCATCGCCTTCTTCAGACAATCTCTGATCTTATGATGTCTCTTCCCAGTGGTAGTGCATTACAGCAAATGGCCTTAAGGTAAGCACAAATCTACTATTAAAATTCTAAGAAAAGCTTTTTCCTGCCTTCCTCAAATGACGCGTAGAAAAACTTAAGGTCCTGCAAAATTTGAAATGAAAGGTTTATAGAAAATATTTTGAGAAGCAAAAATGTAATTAATAGTTTGACTGCTAGGTTATGTCTTTGAACAGTATTCAAAATTTCAAAGTCCACTAAATGTGTTTTCAGGTGCTGGAGTCTCAAATTCAAACAATCCGATCACCAGTTCCTGCACCAGAGCAACGTTTTTCATCATATCAACAATATTTTGTCTAAATCTGATGATGGAGATAGTGAAGAGAGTTTTAGTATCAGCATTCAGTCTGGTTTTGAAGTCATGAATCAGGCAAGTATTCCACCTCCCTCTCAGAAGCAGAGATATTTGTGAAGAGCATGTACTTCCCATGATGATTCTGTTTGAATTAAAAGATTGCTTTGTGTCGTATTTCCTTGAATGTATCTCAGTTTGGAATCTTGTTACTGATATTTAGGTTCTCATGTTTAGCTTTAGAGGTTCAAATATTGACCCTTAACCTGTTTATCACTGAAACCTAAATTTTGGAGCAGTGCATTCAAGTGCTGGTTTACAAGTGAAGTGTTTGGGGAGAGTCTTGTAATCCATTTGTGTCATTGAGTTAGTTAATTTTTTAAATGCTGTCTACTTCTAGTTCGTATTTGCTTATATATTTTTTCTTCTGTTATTCCAAGGAGCACAAATTAATACTTCTGGTTAATATCTTTAAATTGTTTTCTTCCGTTTATTAATACATTTTAGACATTTACTAATACATTCAGCTGTTAGCTATTAATAATTCCCTTGGTTTAAAGGACTCAATAATTTGAACCAATAACAAATTTCTTGGAGAGCATATTTCTCAGAACAGAAATGTCTGCATGGTTTAAAAATTTTAAATAATGCCTGTATTTGGGCTTACTTTCATCTTTTCTAAGTATTTTCATTTGTTTTCACAGGAACTGTGTATAGTGGTCTGTCTAAAAGACCTAACCAGCATTGTTGACATTAAAACTTCAAGCCGACCTGCCATGATTGGTAGTTTAACAGATGGGTCTACAGAAACATTCTGGGAATCAGGAGATGAGGATAAAAACAAAACTAAAAACATCACAATTAACTGTGTAAAAGGAATCAATGCACGTTATGTTTGTGTTCATGTAGACAATTCCAGAGATCTTGGGGTAAGAGGAAAATGAAATTAAATATCTCTCATTGAAGTCCAAGTTGTATGTATTTATCATTCAAGAACCACTTTTTCTTTCTTCAATTCAATTGGTAATTCTAATTCAAAAGCTCACATTTCAAAGTAAAGTTTCTAAATCCTGTTATTTTTAAAGCAGTAACTGTTAGGATCTGTCTGATTTTGCAGTCTGTCTGAGTTTGCAGTTGCATGAACTTGAAACTGGGAAACTTAATTAACTGCTGTCTTCAATATCACATGCATTTTCAAGCATTTAATAATTATTTTTCTTGCTCATTTCTGTACAAGTGTTGAAATAAGGAGCTTTCATAAAATCCAAACTGTTTTCTAGATTTTCTACATTCTATTTTACTGATCTGTTCAGTTATGTTACAAATATATCTGTATT
>JAYRBT010000001.1:67764673-67780085 GCA_036023395.1 Myiotriccus ornatus | reverse complement strand
TGTATTTCTGGTTGAAACTGACTTCTTTCCTTGACTGAAATGTACATTTATAGTTGCTTATTACTTTAACCATCTGGGCTTAAATTTTCCATAGCTGTATCTTCTTCAAACATTTTTTTTGTCAGAAATATTGATGAAAGGTGAATCAGCTATTTTCCCAGAAACAATACTGGCAAAAGAAAAAAGGGTTTTGTTTATGTTACAGGGAAAGGAGTTTAGTTGGAAGAGTGTTTTATTTCCTTAATTCTGTATCCGCTTCAGTGAGGTGCTCTAAATGGCCCAGATTAGCTTCTCTGATTACTCTTCGAAAGATGTTTCAGTATCTTCAGCTTTCAAGTCCTGCTTTCTAAACCATTCACTGTGCTTAGATTAAGGAGGTTCCTTCTCAAAGTTGATGAAGATGGATGGAAGTTCTCTGCAATTGCTGTTGATTGTGACCACAAGATTTCAGAATTTCACAATTCATAATTCATAAGAGTTACAATTAAAGGGTGTCTCTGCTTGAAAACTGTACTTGAGGCCTTTTAGAGCTGCTAGTTATCAGTAGGGTTACATCAATCTTACTACCCTCTTCATAAAAGTTAGAAATGTGATTCCTTTCACAGAACTTTCTCAACATTTGCAATGTATAGTTACCTGCATCTGAGTTAGTCATTATACCTTCCTTTTTAGAGTCCAGTGAGTCTCAATTATTTGTCACCTTTAGCACGAGGCTTAGAAATTTACAGATTACAATAAAAATTGAAGGAGACAGCAGTCTCTGAATCAGAAACTTTTAGGGTATGAATCAGTGCCGTAGGCTCAGAATGTTAAAGGTTAGTTTGAAAAGTATGCTTGTACTTCTGATGTTTTCTGTGTACTCTGTTTTATTTCTTTCAAATACAGAAACTATGGAGAGTTTTCAGGATGGCTGAGCTAGGCAAGTGAACCTGATTTGTCTAGGAACCCACTGTGATTTGTGTGGTGTTCACAGTCACTTACCTGTGTTCCAGCTCTGCATCTTTTTTTCTCCAGGAGGGATGAGGGACACTTTAGGAATATGATCTTGCATTCTTCAAATCATATGCCCTCTACCTGAATTCTAAGTTACTTATTCCAGTAGCTGCTCAGAGACTGCCTCAGTCAGTAACTTGAGTATTTGAGGGCTAATTTTTACCAGATCTGTGATTTGAAAATCAAGACCAGGAGCAACCTGGTCTAGAGGAAGGTTGTTACCTTACCCCAGCAGGGAAGTTAGATATAGATGATCTTCAAGGTCCTTTCCAACCCAAATAATTCTACAAAAAGACCTGATTTGTCAAAGTCATCCCTGACTTCTTTTTCTGTTCTGACTCGAGATCTTAACCTAATGTTGCTTGTAGCAGCGCTAATTACAATTTTAGTTGTTCTTATATTAATAAAAGCTATAATAAATTGAGTTTCCTCTTTAACAGGGTCATCTGTCAGAAGCATGGTCACGTGTGACAAAGAATGCTATTGCTGAAACCATCATAGCTCTGACCAAAATGGAAGAAGAATACAGATCACCAGTGAGGTGCATTGCAACAACCAGAGTAAGAACTTCACTGAATTTAGCATTAGTTCATTGTAAATGTGTGCGGGGAGACCATCTAAGAGCCTTTTTGTATGGTAGAACAAACTTCCTTATGCAGGTTGCTTCAGGAAGCAATGCAGTATATAGTTTATATTCTCCAAATCTAGCTGTGTGCATAATGGACAGGTATCCTAAAGCAATCACTGTATGTCCTAATAAAAGATTTTCTTTCTCTGTGTCCCCGAAGATTTAATTTTCTTCTTTGTGGCAGAAATACACAAGTGAAAACTGAATTATAATTTAATATGCATCTTGGGTATCTCAGAAATAATGAAGAATAAACGTGATACCTATACATTTGGGCGCTTATTCTTGAAATAATTCTGCTTTTAAGTTTGTGGTACTTGCCTTTTGCTAAATTTATGAGATTATCTGTGTGGAAAAATGCAGAATATGCATGAGCTGTCTTTTTCCAGCTGTCCATGCAATTATTTAAGTGGTTTAACTTCTGGGTAATCAGCTGCCACATCTCAAGGGTATTATGAAAACACTCAGTGACAGATGTTCTCTAGGACAATGAAGTTAAGTTTCACAGCCATGGACTACCACTGGCTCCAAGCTGTCACCATATTAGTTTAACCAGGTCTTAGAGGAGCCCTGAACATCAGTCCAGCTACTCTTTTGACTGACTGTATCTCTATCATGGAGGTGTGTTTTTTGGAGAGAGAGTGTGGTAGAGTTTTTCAACAAAAGCAATTTTGTTCAAATCAAACCTTTGATTAAAAACTATTCCAAAATGCAGATGTCAAGTGTGTTTTAGTTTGGGTTGAAGGCTACTGACAAATTATCTTCATGTAGCTCATCTCTTCAGGATTTCACTGTAGTCAAAGGAGAAGAGAGAAAAGCTTCTTCTGAATAGTTACCTCAGAACTGCTTTTAGTAGGGTACCCTAGGTAATCTCAAATGCCCTGTGAAGTGAGGAGAGAACATAGGAAAACCAGTCTCATTAAGCTAACGTTTTGTGGGGGTTACTTCTGAGTTTGTTTTCATTTTTATTATTATTAGTCTGTGTCCTTGCATTTTGTACCTTCCCTAAAGCCTGCAGTGTCTGGGAGCAGTATGCAAGTCTTTACAAGTATTTGCCATAGTTCTCTGTAATGAGCTGTTGTTGTTCTTTCTTCACTTTTTCTTTCCTGTGTGGTAGCTACTGTTTTTATAACCATAAAGTGACATACCTGAAAGAAACAAGGTAGTTCCCAAAACTTCAGTAAGTTTTATTGTATCCATAACATGTTTTAGAAAATAAAAAACTTGGGTTGTGTGAGCAGGCTTCAGCTAACAATAATTGTTTGCAGGTAACAGTGCAAACTTATCTGCCAAAGTTTATCTTTTTAGTATTTGTTTGAGTTTTGGTTTTCGTTCTAATGTGTCTAAGACATTTAATTCTACCTTGCCTTTCAATAGCTGTGGCTGGCCTTAGCATCCCTCTGCGTTCTTGATCAGGATCATGTTGATAGACTATCCTCAGGAAGATGGATGGGAAAGGATGGGCAACAGAAACAGATGGTGAGACTGAAAATCATACGGCTTTGTGTTTATTTTTATTTATTCAGTTATCAAAGAATTTAGAATAATGGTAGGGAAAGGTATGCTTGGCTTAACCTTATTTGTCCCTTTTTTTCCCAGGGGAGATTGTACATACATATTTGAAGTATTTGTGTTCTAGACAAGCACAGCTCAGAAAACAGAAATTTTAACTTAAAACAGTAAGGTTAAGTTCAGGATGAAGCAAGCCCTTCTTAACACCTGTGGGATGGATTTTTGAGTAGATTGACTCAGTTGATACAGCAGCCTCTATCAGAGCATTTTTTTTCTGTCTTAATCCCCATCACATAATAATCAAAATCAGTTGTTGAACCTATCTGTGCAGGTATTTTGAACTGCAAAACACAACCAGTGTTGAATTTAAAAAAAAATTGTATCAGTAGAGAAACTTAATTTTATGATGGATTTTGAAGTTTGTTATTTCAACCATATTGCCTCTGAGTTATAGATGACCTACAGCTTTGTTTAGATGTTTGAACAGAGTAAACATACCATATCAAAGTAATGAAGGGTAAATATCATGCCTGCTGACTAAGCTCGAGTACTCAGATCTCTGAACTTTTCTGTTAACATGCCCATAACCCACTGTTACCATGTAAATCTCTTCTCTAGTTTCAACAGAAATCTCTTCAACTAGTTTCAACACTAGTTAAAAACAATATTTCAACTACATTGTTGAAAAACACATTTTTGCTACATCACACGAAACATGAGATGAAGAATATCAGAAAAACTGGTGCCGTAAATTGAGGCTTTTTTGTGACCAGGAGTAATTGTTTAAATATTGATTATTCTAAAGCATTAATAGTCAAAACAAGCTCTTTATACCCCTTTATAAATTGGAGGGGAAATGTGGGGTTTATGACTGGGGGGGAGAATAAAAACAGGTGGTGAAAGGAAGTGATAAAGAGGAATTATTTAATTTTTTTTCTTATCTTCTCTCAGCCAATGTGTGATAACCATGATGATGGTGAAACTGCTGCAATCATTTTATGTAATGTCTGTGGGAATTTGTGCACAGATTGTGACCGGTTCCTTCATCTCCACCGGCGAACAAAAACTCATCAGAGACAGGTAGAGTGTACATGGCATCATGTTGTATGCCCTGCATACATTGTGTGCATTTCCCCAAATGATATATAAGCAAAAGGCAGTAGCAAGTATCAAATCTGAAAAGGGTGTTTTATTTTACTTTGGAAATGGGATAGATAAGTTTCTACTTAATTCTTTTTTGTTGTTTTTAGTTACATTTTGTTGTCCCTTATTTTTGAAGATTAGAAAATCTTGTAGCAGTCCCTAATTCTAGTTCTTGTACTACATCAGTTGTTTTCTCTTTTGTTTCACATTGGGTCAGAACGCTTTTTTAGGAGAATTTAGGAGCTCCCTAGACTTTAAGTATACATTGGTTCTTTATTCCTGTTAAATTATATCTCCTTTGCTTCTACCGTATGACTTAGGGCTTATCAACCTATTCATTTCTAATGTATGTATATTTTTTTAATATCCAGGAAGACCATTTGATAGCAAATATTCCTACTGGTTCTTCTATGTCAATCTTCTCTTATTGCCCAATATTCCTCTAGCTTTCACTCTGTTTTCACAGATAAATATGTTGACATATTCGTAAGCTTGAAAATTTTATGACTTCTTTTGGTTTTGTTTTTAGGATTGAAACTTTGACTTAGATTTGAGTTTTTGCAAATTGCTGAGTACTCTGCTAGTTAGTGTTCTTTTGTGTTATTCTTTTAACCTTTTCATCTCTAAACTTGAAATATGTTCTCCATGGAATTTTTCTGATTGAAATTAGTGTTGAAGATGCTTTTACTTCTGGAATTATTGAACATTTCCTCTTTCTTGACACTATTTCTCTCTTATGTTTTTTTATGGTCCTTTCTTTTCCTCTTTCCCTCTTGACTACTTACATTTGCACAAAGGTTAAAATAGTTAATGCCATTAATAAAGTTAATTCAATGCAAATCATTCCTCTTCTCCCGCTCCTAGACTGCATCTATATTAACTTTTTAATTATGATCAGGAATGGGCTTTTAAAGCAGATGTGATCATCTCTCTTTAACAGGCTTTGATTTTTGTCATTGAGCAGCCTTGGAGTGCATGAACTGGATTGTTTTCAGGTGAAATTAAGAACAAAAGATAGGGGGACACACAGCTAATGAGTCGTTCAGTGCAGGGGATCAGCTAGTTTAGAGCACGTGTGATGTAAACATCAGACCACTGGTATCGAGTTTCACTCTACAGTGGAACACTCCTCCCTGGTCCCTCTGCAATTGCAGTGAAGTCTCAGCCTGGCAGTTCCATGGGCATCTGTTATCTTCTATTTCTTAGCCATAATCTTTGCAATCCCCTTGGAAATTTTCCTGTTTTGTCATCCTAGGAAGATCATTTTTTGTGTCTGCTCTTCTGTCATGGCACAGCACAGTCTAGTCTCATTTATTTTTCTGATTTCTCCTATATAGCCTGTTCAGATTACAGTTGATAAAAAGTAAGTTCTTATCTCATAGAAGTCCTCACATTTCTCCTTTAATCTGTCCAAAATAGCTACTTATCAGATTTTCCTATTTACTTCTAAAAGCATGTTTAAACTTTTGCGCTTTATTCACCACCTTTACCTTTACATCTCTCAATGTTAAGCCCCCCAATTTCAATTTTAAGTTCTGTCATGTTCCCTCTCTCCTATTTTCTGTTTGCTTCCTGATCTTTGTCCAATTTCAGTCATACATTCCTCTTTAATGTATTTTCTCCCCCTTCCAGAAAGGACAGCTTGTAAGTTGCTATGACGTACTTATGTAATGTCCTTTATGAAGCAATTAGGGGGTTGATTTTTTTCTGATTCTGATAAGAATTAAAGTGAGTGTATAAATCCATGCCCAGAAAACTTCTAACTTTTATTGCATTGCAGGTGAAATGAATGCAAACGGAACTGCCTTCAAAAGTTGGAAAGGAGACTGCATTAAGTCCCCTAAGGATCTCATGCAGTTTTTTGATTTTACAAAAATTTTGTATTTTCCTCATTGTAGCCAAAAGCATCCAACTGTGTATTTATGTGATAATCAAAAATATTAATATTACACACATCTATAATTGTTATCCTGTAGTACATATTTTTAAGACCATAATTATCAGTGTTGCTCTGATAAATTACTAGCATGGTTATGTGAACGTACTTCTGGTGTTTTCTTTTGCTTCTGATGTACTGTGGCCTACTGGATGAGTTGGATAGGAATTATGAAAGCCAAGCTCCGTATTTATTAAACTAGAAAATAAATGTTGTGCAGCTCTCTTCTTAGCATTGCTGCACTATTGTTTCACAACCGTGTTAGATCAAGAGTTAATTTTATTTATTTTTACTTCTGAAAACACAAAGCCTTTATCCATGCTGCACTGTGTAAAAGTTATGGAACATATAAAAGAATAATAGCTTGCAGTAGACAAGCTCCACAGAATCTATAAAACATATAATGTACATCCAAAGAGACGGTGACAAAAATAACATAGAGATTCTATTTAGAATCTTTTTGGTTAACCTGACAGGTATTCAAAGAAGAAGAAGAAGCTATCAAAGTTGATCTCCATGAGGGATGTGGTAGGACCAAACTTTTCTGGCTGATGGCATTAGCAGATTCTAAAACTATGAAGGCTATGGTGGAGTTCAGAGAACAGACAGGTAAAACACAACTGTTATTACTTGCTTTTTATCCTAATTATTGTGATTTTCACCTCCTTTAGGTCAATGCTTTTAATTGTTTGTTAATAAAAATAAAATAGTTTAGCTGCATAAGAATTGCTGGACTTCTAGTTGTTTTCTGTGCCTGTTGTTAGATGTCTGTTAGAGTTATCAGTCCCTTATGTTTCATTAGAACATTTTTTGGTTTTGTTTACTCTTGTGGACCTAGGCAAACCGACCACCAGCAGTTCTGAAGCCTGTCGTTTCTGTGGATGTAGGAGTGGAACAGAATTATCAGCAGTGGGAAGCGTTTGTTCTGATGCAGACTGCCAGGTGTGTATGAGCAAGTACCAGTCATTAACTACATAAATAAAAGAGACCACAGGATGAAATAGGCTCCTTATTTTGAGTAAAACCTGGTTCATCCCTGTGGTTCATTTTAAATCAGGCCTCTAATATGAAAAGGTTTTAATACTCACTATTATCATTCAAATACTTTTGAGTTTTTAAATATTTAATTACATACTTTAAACATGAATAGTCAACCAAAACACTGGGTAGTTTCATTATTATCTTCAAAAGTATCTCAGATTTTCACAATAATGTTGCAATTATGAAGTAAAATACACACTGTCAACGTGAAGTCTAGCGTACTGGAAAGCTTGATAAAGCTAGTTTGCCTAACAGCCTGTGTATTATGCAGGCACAGAACATGACTTGGCCAGGTTTGTCAACTGTATCCATGTATCCTAATTGGTTTTGTGCCCTACAGTATGGTGAAATGGGCAGAGGGCCAAATCCTAACCAGTTTCTTATGCCACCCTAGTTGTTTCTGTTTAAATGAAGCAAGTTGGCCATCTTTTTTTCTCTCTCAGCCTATGAATACATTATATTAATGTAACATCAGTTCAATTTGTTGTTAGCTTCTGGGCAACTTCTGTAAGTTTTCTACTTATCAGGGATAGGAATTAGAGATGGTTAAAATTCCATTTCCGTGTAAAAGTGCTTTATGTTGACTAATGATTAGCTTATAATATGTTCTTAAGAGTGGGTTACTTGATACCTTTCCTGAAAGACCAGAATCTGCAGACATCTTAAAGGCTGTTAATGCAGGAAGCACTCAATATATAAAATACACATGGAGGATCAAAGAACGGTTCTTTTTTTTACTGAAATTTTTGAATTATTGTTTCATTAAGCCATTTTTATTCAGGAGTTAAATAAGTAACCACTGTTATTTCAAGTGCAGTTTTTCCCAAGTACCAAGTACGTGCTGTAGCAGTAGGCAACATGAATCATGGTTCTTTCATCTCAGTCCATTGCACAGACCAGCAAGTCCTTCAAAAAGTGACACTGTCAAAACACTCAGTGAAGGGGAAAAGGTGATTAACTCTTTACTTTTAATAGGAGTATGCTAAAATTGCCTGCAGCAAGACACACCCCTGCGGTCATCCCTGTGGAGGCGTTAAGAATGAAGAGCACTGTTTGCCATGCTTGCATGGCTGTGATAAGAATGCTACAAGTCTTAAACAAGATGCTGATGACATGTGCATGATCTGCTTTACTGAAGCACTTTCAGCAGCACCAGCTATCCAGGTTTTTGGGATTTTTTTTTTTCCCTTTTAAGAGATTACTGTTGTAATTGTAATGTTTAGTAAAAAGCTAAAATAAAAAGTCCTTCAAATTTTGTTCTTAAAAATTTAAACATAGACATCATAACAGTGTTTAGGTTACTTAAAAAGCTTTCTTTTTTATCTGGCATTACTTCTCTTTCAAGAAAACAGATTGGATCAATTTAGTTTGCTGTGTTTATTAAAACACATATTTTATAAAGGAGAAAAACAACTGAGGTAATTAGTAGATATACTTCATATTTATTTCATATATCCATGGGTGGTTTTGGAGTGGTTATGATTTTAATGACCCTTTCATATTCTTTCTCTTTGTTAAGAAGAAAATAAGGGTCTTGTAGGATTTTAAATTAAGTAATACTGGAATTTGTGCATGTTGCCACTTAAAAGTAAATAACTACTTCTACTTTAGTGGTCAATGTAACTTCAATGTTCACTTATATGTGTTCTTTTTTAAAGCTGGACTGCAGCCATGTTTTCCATTTGCAATGCTGTCAACGAGTACTAGAAAACAGATGGCTTGGGCCAAGGATAACTTTCGGGTTTATGTCCTGTCCTATTTGCAAGGTAAATGAGCTGCATGCCTTCCTAGATCAAACAGGTTACCTGATGAGCAGGTTTTCCTTTTCTACTTTTGTTTTTTTCAGTATGAGGGTAGATCTGAAGAATACACATACTTACTTAAGTGACTAGAAATTCCTTTTATACTCAACAAAATTTAAATTGCTGTAATCAAAATGCCATGATAGCTGCTGGAAGGGGGGAGCACCTTAACACCGTAGGAATATGAAGTTCTGGAATGGTCAGCCATTCTGCATGCTGTGTTTCTTTTGTCATGCTGCATTGTGGTAGTTTATGGCAATAGCTTGTCATCATTAAATGATAAAGAGCTGCCATAGAGGACTGACAGTCATTATTCTTAATTGCTTAGCAGTAAGTCAAAAAGGACCAAAATTTAAAACAACATACAATCAGAATATTCCTGCGCTATGCTAAATATTTTGCGTATTCTTGACCATCCCTCTGTGATTGTTAGTCTGTTGTAAGGACTGATAATTTCTTATAACAACAGACCATGGAAAGAGCATTCCTGCTTACTGTTTTTCAGCAAATAGAGTATATAATATATCAACCACTTTGTGAAATGTTTGCTGCCCAAGCTCTTAGGTTTTTATGACATCCATCATACTATTTCTGTTTGAAATACCGCAATACAAATTATCGTAGCTGTTGTGATAAAGATGAAAGATACTTTAATCAGTATTTCTTTTATTTCAGAACAAAATCAATCATACAGTATTAAAGGATTTGCTCGATCCAATCAAAGAACTCTATGAAGATGTAAGGAGAAAAGCGCTAATGAGATTGGAGTATGAAGGGCTGCACAAGAGTGAGGCCATCACAACGCCAGGTGTTAGATTTTATAATGATCCAGCTGGCTATGCTATGAACAGATATGCTTATTACGTTTGCTACAAGTGCAAAAAGGTATGGAGATTAATTACTGAATTAATGTTATAGTTTTTAAAGTAATTTCTTAGGAATATTTATTATATTCTGTATGGAGTAGAAAAGCAGGAAAAGAAGTTGTTCATAGGATAATTTAAAAAAAAAAGGCATTGAGCAAGTGAGATGTACACAGTGTTTCATCTTGTAAAGGTGTATATACAAAACAGTTGTATATACAAAATGTATATACAGAGCAGCTCAGAAAGCAAAAGCACAATAGCGTCCTTACAAGAATGTGCAGGTGATACTGTGTTAGAACATCAGCCATCCCTTTGTCCCACATCCCACTTCCAAGTCATACTTTATGTCAGCATTAAAATAGTGTAAACATATTTCATTCTAACTCTGCAATATGGAGAGCTCCTCACTAAGATGCCATGGAAATATTACTTTTACCCATGTTGGGAGTTCATTTTAACTGCGGTGGACTGACTTTGGGGCAGAAGTGTAGAAAGAATGAAAAAGCAGTAGAAAGAGGAAATATGTGGCCTAGCCTTATGGACTCTAGGTCAAATGCATACAGTTCTCTTCAGGAAGAGGATATAAAATTTACCCAGAAGACAAAAACTCAAACAGCCCCTGGGTTTCCCCATCAGCAAAGAGATCTTTATCTGTGGTTAGAGAAAATGGCTGTAGAAATTCTGGATAATCAATGAACTGTTCAGTCAAAGGATAGACTCAGTAATCTCTGAGGTCTTTTCCAACCTTAATAATTGTAACCCCCTCCCTTTGCTTCTTTCATCTGAAGCTGATTTTAGTGCCCAACTTGATTACATCTTTTTCTTTTTTCCTTTAGGAATGAATGGAATAAGGCAATTTCATGATCAAATTTTCAAGGGCAACCCCAATATTTTCTTTTGTTAAATGAAAGTGAGCAATTTGGAAATAAGAAAACAAAGGATTAATTTCCATACGCTAGGGAAGGACTGTAATGCATTGCTCTAGCTCACTACTCCACAGTTACTCAGTTCACTTTCATTCCGGCCTTCCACAGTTCATCCATTTTCATTCCACATCCTTTAGAAACTTGCCTACTGCCTTTTTTCATTCCTTACAAAAATTACTTCTTTTTTCATCTTTCTCCAGTTTTTAGCCCCGTCCCTGTTTTTTCTTACACTTTCTTTCCAGTATTTGATACTTGGCATTTCAATGTTTTTCTTATTGCCCTCTTTTTCTTCCCCTTTTATCCTTTCGTACTGTGTTCATATGTCTGAATAGCAACATTCAGATATCAGATTTCTAACTTCTTTCCTTCCTCCAGCACCTGTTCACCCCAAGCTCTACTACCTAATTCTCTGACATGCATTCCATAGGACTCTCCCTTTTTTTTTTAAGTCTGCAGAGTTTTGGGGGAAAGGAGGGTGCTTAAATTTTTCCTTCCTCGCAGTTGCCTTGAGACCACTTTCCCTGTCCTTTTAAAAACACAGCAAAAATTGCTCGAATTGCTGAGAGTAAGAATTTTGTGCATTGTTTAATTAGATAATAAGGTGGTAATGAAGAAAGTTACTCATCACTTCATCTCACCACTCTGTGTGGAAACACTTTTGTAGATGAGGAAATTCATCAGAGTTTCAGGGTCACTTTGGTGCATTTTTGTGCCCAGTGTGTCCTGGTAGAATAAGATGAGAATCTGCACAAAATACCAAAATTCTAATTATCAGGGATCCCACGTGAGCATAAAAACTGATATTCCCTTTAGTTAGTAAAAAGCCCTCCTAGTGGATTGTTTTTGTGCTGTCTTCAGCCTCATTCCTGTCTTTTTTACATAGAGTTCATAGAGTATCCAAATACTGTTTCAAAAGCCTTTGAGTCACTTGCATAGACCCCAGGGTATGTTGCAGAGTTTTTGGTCTCGTTTATCCTGAGATGTTGTTTGAATGCCTCAAAAACATGTATCCAGAGACAGAGTCAAGAGAGATCAGCATAGGGGAGACTACTGTAAGGGCTGTATCATTCATCATTTTCCCCTCACATTGAATTGGTTAAAAGAATGGTTTTCTCTTGTTTAATGTCCAATCATTTCTATCTACAATTAAGGCATATTTTGGTGGCGAAGCTCGTTGTGATGCTGAGGCTGGACAAGGAGATGACTATGATCCCAGAGAGCTTATTTGTGGTGCGTGCTCTGATGTTTCAAGGGCTCAGGTAAGTAAATAACTTGTATTCATGTTTCTATTTCACTCTGAAGCTCTGCGTGCCTGAGCTGTACAATAATTCCCAGTCATTTGTAATTATATGTATTGTAACAGTGTTCTGTAATACAGCTATATACTACAGAATGTGGAAATGAGTTGTTGGGATTGTTAGAGCGTGGGTACTTCATTAATGGCTGTTTGCTTTCCTTTGCTCAGATGTGTCCCAAACACGGTACAGATTTCTTAGAATACAAATGCCGCTACTGCTGTTCAGTTGCTGTTTTTTTCTGTTTCGGGACAACACATTTTTGCAATGCTTGCCACGATGATTTCCAAAGAATGACAAGCATCCCTAAAGAAGAACTCCCACACTGTCCTGCAGGTAGGATTTTTACAAAGCAAATTTACTCCACTGAATTTGGAGATAAGTAACTAGTTCTAATTGATATTCTTACCTTTTCTTGCTGATTTTTTTTCTAGGAAAACCACAGGGTCAATCATACAAATTCTAAATTTAGTAACTTGAATGATACTAGAATGGGTTTGTTATATGCATGCTTTTGATTTTTGTTGTTTTTCTGGCAATGTCATTGCACTGATCCTTTAAACATTAGATAGTTTGATACAGAAAGACATTTCAATTTCCCTACACCAATTCAGACTCCAGATGTGGAATGATGTGTAAAACTATTAAATGATGTATCTCTACACAGCTGTCGTGTGCAAATGTTACCCAAATGCCTTAGTTTCCAAATTCATGTGCTACTGATTTGACCTCACTAAATCATATATTTGCTGTTGAGAAAAAAAACATACCTTGCTGTTGAGGAAAAAAGAGATCTTTTTGTTTACTTATTTCATGTAAATATCTTAACCAAAAAAGTTACAATTCCCAGTGTAACCTTAGAGTTTCTGTCTACTGCAGAATGTAACTCTTATTCGTACATACCAATTTTGCTCTTAGATTGTGTGAATTTCTTCCACAGTATGAATGAGATAAAACTTTTTTACTTTCAATTTGATTGTTTTAAATTACATGGCAGTTTGATCATTTTTTTCTCTTCAAATACCAGTTCAACATTTGAAATAACTGTTTTAAGGAGCTAACAGTTTTTGATCATGTTTTGTCAGATTTAATTGACTTTCTTTTCTTGACCTATTAAGCCTTCAGACTTCTTGCTTAAATCTGACTGTGTACAAGCACCTTCTTAGCTGCCATTTCTTAAACCTTCGTTTTTGATGCCTTATAAATTCACATTATAGATGTATTACCTTCAGTTACCGTGCGTTTTTGAGGGAATGTATGTTGGTTTATATTGTCTGCAAGCATTAATCTTTGGGTTTTTTCTTTTCTTTCTTCTCCCTCACCCTGAAATTCACTGTAGGTCCCAAGGGTAAACAGCTTGAAGGAACAGAATGTCCACTTCATGTTGTCCATCCACCCACTGGTGAAGAATTTGCTCTGGGTTGTGGGGTTTGCAGAAATGCTCACACTTTTTAGACTAGCATTTTTTTTAACCAGAGCAAAACAGGTGCCCTCATCCCTCAAGTGTCCTGAAAACAAGGTCCAGATGGGATGAGGATGGGACCATTTCATAACCCAGGTAAAAGGAACAATTTGCAGTGCAAGAAGGATGCCAAATACCATGTACATAATTCTTGCTGTGAGATATTGACATTTTTTGAACCAAGACATCAGAATTTGTGAGGTGTTTGCATGTGGCCATTACAGTCATCGGCTAGGAAACATTGGACATTTACAAATAAACAATTGCTATTAAAGGATCTGTGTGTCTGTGGACTATGAATGATGCTGGCTTTCAGGAGAAAGAAAAAATTACTGATTATTGTATACTGACTTTTTGTAATCTTGTACAATTGTAACGCATCATAAGTGGGGATGGGAAAGAAGAATATTCTGGTTTATTTCCTAGACTGTTATAAAAAAATTAAAAAAAATGTGTTAGGAAGGCATAAATGTAACAAGTATCACGCTGTATATAAAGGTATCAATGTTTGTCCTGTATAAGAATTATTAAATTACAACAGCAGTTTCATTTAAACTTCTGGGTTATGTTTGAGCCTGAAATTTTAATGAAGTGCAATACTGAGTGTGCCTCATATCTCGCAGCTGTAAACATAATGGAATGTACATGTCAATAAAGCCACTGTACATTTTTATACAGTGAAAGTCTAATGAATGTGTAAGCCTCCATTTTCAGAAATGCTTTTTTAAAATGGGTGGAGGAGGGAGGTGTCTTTTAATTTTTTTTAGCAAACTCTTTTAAAAAGTAGGAAAGTGTAGTGGGTAAACTGGTGGTTATGGAAGCACCTAAGACATAAAAAGCACTGCTCTGTTTTTTAACTAAAAAGCTGGATAACTGTGCTAGCATTCATATGAAGAATTTTATTTCCATTTCAGTTACCAACAGTGTTTTAAAACACAAAAGAAGATTGCATTCAGAAAACTCCAGACATCTGTAATCACAGAATTACAGAAGAGTTAGGGTTGTAAGGGACTTCTGGAGATTGTCCAGTCCAACCACCCTGCCACTGCAAGTTTACATGGAGCAGCATGTATGTCTGTGCTTTGAAATAGTTCTCAAAAGTTCACAAGCCTCTGAAGTACAATTTGTCTTATTCACAGTAGCACAGCAGCTCTGCAGAGGGATCTGGACTGGTTGGATGGGTGGGCTGAGGCCAGCAGTACGAGGTTCAACAAGCAAAGTGCCAGGTCCTGCTCTCGGGTCACAACAACCCCCTGCAGTGCTACAGGCTGGGGGCAGAGTGGCACAGTGGAAAAGGACCTGGGGGTGCTGGGTTGACAGTCAGCTGAGTGTGAGCCGTCAGTGTGCCCAGGTGGCCAAGAAGGTCACTGGCATCCCAGCCTGTATCAGAAATAGTGTGGCCAGCAGGACCGGGGCAGTGATCGTCCCCATATTGGGTGTCTGACCCACTGGCCTTTTTTGAAAATTTCTGAGTGTAGCACCATAGTTACAAATTAATTCTGTTTTTTAATTTTTTAGCCTTCTCTTTCATTTTAGATTAATATAAGTATTAACTTAGGAAATTAAGATTACAGTGTGGAAAAGACAGGGCACTGCTATGTTCAGTTTATTAAGTGGATGGGAGTGAGCAATAGGCAGTGTCAGGAAAATGTCTCTCTTGCACACGACTGACCATCCCCAATTACTACTCCAAGGAGGGTGGCACGACCTCAGGCTTCTGGGCAGACTACGGCTCCCTCACGTAATGGTTGAATCTCAGACACTCTGCTCCTACGCTGTCTCAGACATTCACGTCACCACACCTCCCC
>JAYRBT010000001.1:67660705-67755842 GCA_036023395.1 Myiotriccus ornatus | reverse complement strand
AGCTTGGACGGTGGCAGTGAGGTCCTCAGGACGTAGATGGATTGCCTTACAGGGCTAACGAGCTCCATCTGCCCGGGCAGTGGCCCAGCTAACCAGAGAGTTTATGCACATGTATTACTTTACTAGCAGAAAATGAGACAGGATCTCTGTAAGGAAGACTCAGAGAGCCAAGTCTTAACAGTACCTTGTGTAACTTTTTCTAGATTAATGAGAGATGGCTTTGGACAGACTTAGACATCAAACATGCTGTCCTAAATTTGGCAAGTGGATAGCTTGCCTGTGGTAAATGCTTATTATAACCTAGTTGTTTGGAATATCTGTTTAGCCTAAAATTTAAAGGAATGTTGTATTTCAGACTGGCTTATTGTAAATATTATTCTTGTCCTATGGTGAGTAGTTATCTCAAACAGAAACATGACAAGCTTGCAGCGGATTTACTAATTAATTCTTGATTAATTATAAGTTTAACTCAGTTTTCGCAGTTGCAAAATCCAGTTTCTTTGTATTTTTGTTAATTGCAGATGGTTCTGAGTCACTGTTCAGTTTTCTTGCTTTTCTTCTCTTATTGGCTCAGCAGCAGAACTCTCTCTTGGGCAGAAAGCCTGTTCTGGTAGATGAGTTGTGTTTTGCAAAGTCCCATAGCAAGGAGCTGTGAATCACAGTAAACAGTTCTCAGGAAGCAAGTAGACATTTTTGCCCAGTACTGTTTTCATCTTCTGCTTGCCCTCAGTTGCTACTGGGATTTAAAAAATGAAGCTGGAAAAAAATCAAGAGATAAATTTAGTTCATTAGTCTTTCGTGACAGCATGCTCAGGTTTGCTTGCATCATTTTATCAGTGGCTTCAGACCTAAGTGATAGCTTGCTTCTGTCATGCGAGTAGCTAGGATTAAAGTCTTTTAAAGATAGGTAAGGAGGTGCTGGCTTTGAGAAAATAATCTGTATGCATTGGATTATAAGCAGTATAATTTTTAAGTTGCACTTAATTTTAAAAAACCCTTCCAAACTCTTACTTACTTGCCATACATAGCAGGGAAACTCAACTTTCCAGATCTCAGAAGGACTGGGCATATGATAATCTCATACATATGATTGTACTTGAATGTAAACGAATGATTTCACTGTGGATGAAGTTTATCTTAGAAATCAGGGAGGTTAGGGGTGCTTATTCTTGTCAAGCCCATCTCATCCCTGGATTCTCTCAACTTTTTAGAGACTGGAATTGAGCATATTGTCGTTTAGTGTGAGGTCTCATTCATAGCTCTTTAGGACATGATGTGCATCCTATTGAGGCTTTTAAAAATAGATGATCAGATGCTAAGTTCAGTTGTAAGATGGCATGTACAAAAGAACACATTTTGGACAAAACCCGATGCTAGATTTATTTCAGATGTGTGTAGTGGTAGGGGGGTTTCTCATTAATAATGTAATATAAGGTAGAACTTAAAGTTAGTTACATCATTATTGAAAAAGTATATGCTGTGAAGAGTGAGATAAACCTTTTGCCTCAGGCTTGCTGAATTTGATACAATTTTGCAGAAAGTATTCTGACCATTCTGTAAACTTTTTTTCTAGGTTGAAACTTCCAGGCTGTTACTGGAAATCTTTCATAATCCCTATTTCCTAGTTAGTTGAAAAAATGGAAGCAGACCAGTGTGTTCTTGATGAAATGTGTTTTCAAGGATACTGATTTAAAACAGATGCCTATTGAATTAATGTCGTTTAAATAAATAAATACAATTTAAAAATAAAAAGTTCTTTCTGTATGGGGGGGGGGGAAATTTGGTCAGATACAACATCTGCAATATGCAGTGCCTGCTAGCCTGCTTACAGTCTTTATTTACTTCCTTACTTAATCTTTTCTTCCGCAGTTTCAAGTGTTGTTTCTAATGTATAGGACTGGGGCAGCAATATGGATGTCAGTGTTCAAAGAATTGTTTAGAATGTTATCTTTGGATTTAGTAGAACAACAGAGCGATAATCAACCAAACAGTAAAACGAATTAGGTTCAAAGTGTTCTCAAACACAAAAATAAAGCACTGAGAGTGAATATTATATATGGGTTGGCACTGTTAATGATTAAAGAAGTAGTATTAAACATATCAGTTTAGATGATAATATTGTTTCTAGACTACTACAGTTTCATTTCTACTTGGGTTTTTTCACTTTATGGCAGGGAAAAAAGCCCTGCAAAAGCATCTTTGCAGAAAACATTCTTTTTCACCTCCATAGTTTTCTATTAATATTGTTCTCAGCTCTGTTCTCAGAATGTTTTTTTAACTATTTCTGTAGAATGAAACGGGGAAGGAAAACTAATGAGGCCAACAACAGTTCATCTGGAGAGACTACTGAGAAGGAATCGAAGAGACACAAGGTTACAGAGAAGAAAACCATCGTTGCGCAGAGTCCTGACTGGGCGAACCTGCTTCAAGACGTTATCTTGCAGGTGTTTCAGTACTTGCCCCTTCTGGATCGTGCTCATGCGTCCCAGGTCTGCCGGAGCTGGAACCAAGTGTTTCATATGCCAGATCTCTGGAGGTGTTTTGAGTTTGAACTGAATCAACCAGCTACATCGAACTTGAGGACTACACATCCTGAACTAATCAAGCAGATAATAAAAAGGCATTCCAATCACCTGCAGTATGTAAGCTTCAAGGTAGTGTATTTTATAGGCTTTTTAAAAACCATTTTTATTTTAAAAGAAATACGGCAGTGTAGTAAATGGCCTTGTTTTCCGGCTTAGTGTACTGAAGAAATGAGTTCTCTAAATGGACATGTAGATGTGGAGGTTACCTGCTAATTAATTTGTCTCTTTTGGGTGTATTTTCAGGACCAAAACTTGGAATAAGTCCTGAACATACTTTTTCACTGCCTTAATTCTATTAGATGGAAGATTTTTTCTTTGGTGGTGTGGTCTTCTTGATTTTTTTTTTTCTTTTTTCTTGTAGCAGCTTAGCTGCTTAAAATTCTTCCTCAGTGAGTGGACAGAAATACTTCAGTTCTGATACAACGTATGTTTGGGTTCCTGCCTCAGAAATAAGTTTGATCAGGATGCATAAATTGAGCATTTCCCCATTTCACATCCTGTAGGGAGTTGGATCTGATATTCATGGTAAGAAAACATCTAATACACAGAGAGTGACTTCAGTGCTGTTAGTCAGCAACTAGTAGTTTTAATATTAAATTGTATGGGATTGTCTACTCAGCACAACTGCATTTCAGTTAACTGGAAAAGTACATGGAATTTGCACAGGATGGTGTGTGTACTGATTGTGCCTGCCTGAGAAGTCCCATTTGGTGAGAACTGGTTCTGTTAACACCATGCAATTGTTTTCAGCAGATGAAAACCTTTAGTGGTAGCTTACCTGTCACTGTGTTTTGGAAGAGTGCTGTGAAACTCATGGCAGCGTATGCGTCAGCTGTGCGAGAAATTTGGAAAGCAAATGACTTCTGCAGCAAGGCAGACATACTTGTTTCTGAGATCAGGCAGTTCTAATGTAGGAATCAGCAGCATGTGGGTAGCTGAGGCACCTCTGCCTGATCACATGTATTGTTACTGCTTGATTGCAGTGCCAGATAGAAGCTGTTATCACAAGGTTTGCCGGGCTTTTATTGGTGTCCAAATAAAGACTTACAGCTATAGTGGAATGACCTTCCGGTGTCTTATCTACTGTCTGTGTTTCTTTACACTGAGTAATTCTGAAGAGTTTCAGATGCCCTTCACTTTCTTGAAGTTGTTGCTTCAGTTGTCCTTCAGTGTTGCGGAATACACAAAGCAGTGGGTGTAACACTGGCTGTTACTCTGTAAAGGCTGAAAATATGAGGGGTGTCTTTTGTAGGCAAAGAAAGATTGGACTGTTGACAATGAAGGTTTTTCAGTGTGTGTTTGAGCAGAAAAAGAACATTCAGTGGATTTACATCTATTGCTGACAAGGTAGTGTGGCTCACGGTAAGCTTAAATTTGATCCCGTGATCAAGCTTTGTACTGTTCTGTAGGTTTGCAAAGCCTGCTGTGTATAAGGGGTTATTCAGAAGGCATCTCTGAGTGTCAGGGGAAATCTACTGGGCACACAGTAAGCAATTGGGTTGTATAGCAAACTGACTAATGAAGGTTTTGGGGTTTGTGCTTTTGTGGTTGGTTTGTTTGTTTTTGTTTGGGTTTTTGTTGTTTTTGTTTGGGGTTTTTGGTTAGTTTTTGGGTTGGTTTGTTTTGGTTTGGTTTTTTTTAAGATTATCCATTGCATATTTTTTGTGGTATTAACAATGAAGGGCCAGTCATATAGGTTCATAAGATAATGCACTTAACTCTCCAGCAGCTCAATATTATGAACTGAGTGACTCTAAAAAGAAGCAGCTTGAGCACACAGTAAAGGATTTATAGAATTCCTGCATTTTAGTAAGGAGGAATGTAAAGAGGAGTTGGGGTAGGCTCTGGACCCAAACGAACCTTCACTTCCTTATTATTTGGTGTGGATTGAGTATCTTGGAACAAACTGTGTAGCTGACCCCTCACCATGCTATATTTTACCAAAGTGTTTAGTAGAGTAGTAATTTTTTAGCAAATTATCTTAGATTTTTTGTATATACTTTTTCTGGAAAAAAGAATGATGTTGATGGATTCCCAGTGAGGTGTTTTGTGAGGGTTTTTTGACACCCCTTTTCAAAAGGTAAAATGAAATAAAAAGTTAGCATGTGTTTGATGCAGTGTTTTCTGAACATGCAATCCATTTTGTTTTAAGGTGGACAGTAGCAAGGAATCTGCAGAAGCAGCTTGTGATATTTTATCCCAGCTTGTGAATTGTTCTCTGAAAACACTTGGGCTAATTTCAACTGCCCGGCCAAGCTTCATGGATTTACCAAAGGTATTTTAATATGAATATTTTTCTATTGCAGAGCATTGCAGTGTTTCATACAGTACTTCTATAATTTTATGAAAAGTTCTATCATAGGAATATGAGTCTTTTGTAAAGAAAACTTTATTACTCTATTAAAACTTTATAAAGGTAGGAACTGAGATGTACTGTGAGAATATCTGAAGTTCCATTCATTCTCTGAATCATGTGAGATCTTATTCCTGACCTTGTTCTTTCAAGTCCTCCTGTCTGTTGACCCCAGTGTAGTGCTGAACAGTGTGGTGCAAATCAAGAGGCTAGACACTTCAGGTCTGTGTGATTGTACTGTGGGGGATGTTTAGGACACAGAGATAATCAGATGAGGGGTAGAGTTTTATCCCTGGGGACTTGCCATAGGACTTGTATGATCAATGAGCTCTCTTTGGAAAGCAATGTGATCGTGATTTTCAGTATGCCATATCATTCAGTCAAGCATCAGCTTCTTAGATGAAGTGCAGTGTATTTCTGAAATTTTCAGTCAGATTTTTACCTAGCAAGTTTACCAAAAATCAGATCTTGTTAGAAGGCATCTAATCTACAAGATAAGAAATCTCTTACACATGCTCCGGAAGAATTCCTGCTAGTGAGGTGTACTATTGCTAAGGAGCAGGGGAGTGGTTGTGAAGGGCCAGACACAACCAGACTATTAGCTAGATCCTGCTGATGTCATTGCTGGTGATGGCACAAGGACAAGGAGGAACTAGAGACAGCAAAGGGAAAGGAAGTAGGCTGTAGGGCTTAAGCAAGGTTACCTACAGAAGGATTATCAATTACTCTCCTTGCCAGTGGTCACAGCCCCATCATGTAGTTCTCTTGAATATGTATTTTTAATCCTTGATTTTTTTCAAAGAGGCTTTCCAGGTATTTAACTGTTTTTGATAAGAGTTTTTCCTTTTTTGATGTGCTTTGAGTTGTGATGACAAGAAAACCTGAATGTAGTGAAAACAATCCGCATTCTCAGTGTGTTAAGAATACTTTGTCCTTTCAGCTCTTGCTTATTGTTTTATTTCTTAACCTGAATGTTGTTATAGCTCTCTTATTTAACTGTCATTGGAGGGATATGTTATGGTCCTATTCAGCTTGCTGAGTAATTATTTGTAGTTATTCATGCTGTGGTCTTACTCAGCTTCAAGACTTCCTGTTTTTTTTCCCAATAGGTTTACACATGGCCTTTAAAAATGTGTTCAGAATGAGCCAAAATTAGCTCTGGGCATAATTTACCTTTTGATGTTTACCACTCAAATAATACTGTCACTGGCATATGGGAGCAGCAGTGATTTTAAATTTTTCCTGGACCACTAATGAAACTAAAGAATTGAATTGGACCATGCTAAATTCTTGAGGGAAGCCTTTAGTAACAGGCCCATTAGATGAGAAGCACACAAAGATGAATAGATTTGAGAAATGGTTAATACTATGGGATTTTTTTTTATGGTGTGTTTTTTAAAAATTATTTTTATCAGACTGTATAGGAGGTCTGAACTACTTTGCGTTATCTTTATCGGTGCTCTTCTGTTTTCAGGTAACATCATGACATCTGGCAAATGTTTGTAAATAATTTTTAGTATGGTGTTGCTAGTCTTTTCACTAAGTGCATTCTATAGAAATCTTTCAAAGATATGTAGGCTACATATGTGGCAGTATTGACAAGACCAGCTTTTACATGTTGGGATGTTGCCTGTCTTCCATTAGCGTTTCAAACTAGAAGTTTCGAGTTACCTGTTTTTACAGACGTGGTTAACTTTCTTTGCCTTTTTACTTAACAGCATTCTTAGTGAAGGAAATTACTTTCTAAATATAGAGAATAAAAACACATTGCTAATGCATTCAGAATACAGAGTGGAAATATTATTAAATTACTATTAAATAAATATTAAGTATTAATCTAAGAATTTAAATATGAGCATATTTTATGATATAAATTATATTAAAGCACCTTTTCTTCGGTACGTAACATACGTAATCAGCATATTGCCAGTATAGTTGGAGTGGTCCCTAAAGCCGAAGTGCCTAAAGATTCTGAGGTGAACTTTGTTTCCATTTGTATGAACTGACTTTGAAAGTTTGTGTTAGTATGAAAATATTAATTCCTTTTCTAAATCTAATTGTGTGTGAGTTTTATCAAAACCCACAAACATACCAGGTAAGAATGAACAAATACTGTTGCCAGGCTTTCTCTCATGTAATTTTATTTAGGAGTTGCACATGAGGCTCAGAGTGAAACGGAATTGAAATCAAAGTAGCAGGTCATTTTATGGAAACCTAACATAGGACAAGGAGAAAATACTTTTTTTAAAAGTCTTCTGTTCACTCAGTCTTGTAAGAAAACCTGAAGATAAGCTAATTATTCGCTTCCTCCACGTCACAAATGGTTTCTACAAGCACTGCTGTATCTGCTCCTTAGTCTGTGTTTCCCAAGTTAAAGGTGCCTTGGGCTCTGTGTTTACTCACAGGTTTCAGTGTTTATGTAAAAATGCTGAGGAGCAACTTTGAGCACTGGACCTATATTATCTATGCTTCTTAATGAGTAATTAATTGGTCACTTGTTCCTTGGCTCTGTTTGGACCACTCTAGTTAGCTTTCCAAGATAATTCCATTCAAACCCTGAATCCTCTGGGTGGGTGGTAGGCAGGCAGTAGTATCGTTTGGCTTTGAATGCAATATTACAGGGTTGCCACTCCTGACCTGATTTGCGTCTCGCCAGTGTGGTACAACTTGCCATGTGGGAATTCTTGTTCTAGAAGATGCTCCTTTTAGAGCGTGACTTGCAAATTATTCTCAAAACTATGGCTTCTGGGCTTTACCTTTGCTCATGGTCTTTCTCTAGGTTTAAATTTGTGCGGTGAATTGTCCAGGGTCAGGTTCTGGATTTGCGTTTAATATTAGACGTTCTGATTTGCCCAATACATAGACTAATAGCAAAAAGTTATTACGCTTCCTCTAATAAAAAATGTCAGATTTAGTATTAATTTTTAGTTATGCAATATCAAAAGAATGTTTTTCAGCAAATGCTGTCAATAAGTACAAGAGAACTAAGGTTGCTGTGTACAGTGTAAAACCTCTGAGATTTTTACTTCAGATTCTCCTGTTTCATTTAAACTTTTTTTTTTTCAGTCTCACTTTATTTCTGCACTGACAGTGGTGTTTGTAAACTCCAAATCCCTCTCTTCACTCAAGATTGATGATACACCAGTAGATGATCCATCTCTCAAAGTGCTCGTGGCTAATAATAGTGACACACTCAAACTGTTGAAAATGAGCAGTTGTCCTCATGTTTCTCCAGCTGGTAAGATACTGTGGTTTTGTGGTGTGGGTTTTTTTTGTTGTTGCTTGGGGTTTTTTTATAATGCATGGGTTTTGAGTGTTGCCATGTCATGGATTATGAAGATGCTCATAAGGTGAAGATGCTCCTTTAGTAGTTCTGAAGGAAAGCAGTTTGATCTCTTGCTGGAGAGTAAGTGCAGACAGCATCAACCCAGGGGAGATGAGACTGGGCTGTGCAGAACTTCCACCGTTACCAAATACACTTCATTAACACTCTGTGTCGGCAGCAAGAGTGAAGCCTGCTTTTAGCAGAATGAAATCACTCAAGATGGCATAAGCCTTCAGCACATGTTAATTCTATGAACTTCAACAATGCACAGCAAGTTTAAGATTTATTTAAAGCCTTTCAGCTTAACACTTAGTTTTTCACTGAGAAATGGAAGAGGAATTGTAAATGAGATACTGGCAACTTAGTTTGATTCCTCTTCTGAGGATGAGTGGTAACTACGTAGTAGTTTCATAACTTTCTTCATGCAAATATATTTCAGCTGGAAGTGTTAGGTATATTACGTGTAAAATGCACCAGCGGGATTCCTAGTATGTGGGGAAAACCATATTATAGAAGAGGGCGTGTTATTGTAGTGATAACAAACAAAACAAACTTAGTACCTTTTTCAAGTGTGGCTCTCAGACAAAACCTTTTGTTTGGTTTTGTATAAACAAGTCCTGAAAATGCAGATTTGTTATGCAGCAGATTGGTCCAACAAAGTCTTCAGCATGTTAACTGTAATGTCATTTCATCCAAAGCTTTGTAATCATAGATAGGAGATTGCCTAAATTGGCTTTTCTAACTTAAAATTGTTTTTTGAGAATCTTTGTGAGAAGTATATGAACCATAATATGTCTGTCAAGAGGAAGAGACTCTAGCAGTAGTTTGTAGTTGGGCAGAGAGAGTAATTTCCTTAGATTTGGATCCAAGAGTAACCTGTCTGCTCTAGCAGACTTGACTGGCTTGTGGCTAATCCTTGCTGGAAGGTTTTATGGGAACATCATACACTTCAGATAACTTGGAAGGGAGCAGTTGTTTGACTGGTGTGTTCCGATTGATGTATCTTGTACGTTTTAAATTGAAGGAACAGTGGGTAAGAAATGGTCATACCTGTTTAAGGAGCAAGGAGCACAACTACTGTTGTCCTTCATGGAGTGGAGGTGAATAGATTGGGATACCAGAGAGTGCTAAGCAAACAGCAGCAGTTTGATTGCTTAATTCAGGTATGGCTGTGCCTTGAAATGGAGAAAAAAGTGGATGTACTGGGTTTGCATGGCAATGTGTACCTGGGGAAGAGGGGCTATAGGGGTGGCTCTTATGAGAACCTGCTAGAGGCTCCCCCCTGTCCAACAGAGCCAAGGCCGAGCCCATCTGTAACAGTGGTACCCCCTCTGAGATAACACATTTAAAAAGGGAGAAAAGTTACTGCAGGAGAGCTATTGCAGCTGGAGATAGGGGTGAGAATATGTGAGAGAAAAAACTCTGCAGACACCCAGGTCAGTGGGAGGAGGAGGTGCTCCAGGCATGGGGGCTGAGATTCCCCTGCAGCCTGTGGTGAAGATCATGATGAGACAAGCTGTCCCTCTGCAGCCCATGGAGGACCATGGTAGGGTAGAGATCCACCTACAGACTGTGGAGGACCTTATGCTAGAGCAGATGGATGCCTGAAGGGGCCTGTGACCCTGTGAGAAGCCCATGCTGGAAGTCTCTCCTGGCAGCACCTGTAGAGAGAGGAGCCCATGCTGGAGCATGTTTGCTATCATTACTTGACCCTTTGGGGGACACTGGAGGACTGCACCCCATGGAAGAGACCCACGCTGGAGCAGTTCCTGAAGAACTGCAGCCTGTGAGAAGGACTCCCCTGCCTCACAATGGGGCTCCTGCCATGGGAGCAGTCCTCCACCAACTTCTCTAATGGGAGTCCTCCTGAAACTGCCTAAAATACTGTATTATATCAGCCAGTCTTGGCATTCTGAAGCAGCATGTCTGAGTCTGCCTGAAGGGAGTGGTTGTAGTAGCCTCTCTGTTGCTATAAGAAGAACTTTGTTGTGGTTCAAGCATAGGAAATGCTATCAGGAATGTGTAGAAGGTACCCAGAATTTTGTAGGTTCTACTTTAGTTGTTCTAATTTTGTACTCCAATCTTTAAAAAAAAAAAAGCCAAACAAACAAACAAAGCCCCTTCCAAAACCTTGTATTTTTACTTCATCTTAGATCCCATCCCTTCCTCCTAAAACGAAATAAGTATGCCTATACTTATGAACTGTTTTTAGAGGAAATGGTTGCAATAAGAGTTAGGTTAAAATTCTGTCTAAATTCATCTAACAGTTTTTTATATTTGAAATTACAATATTTGGTAGTTAAAAGAATTTCCCATGCATGTGCCCTTGCGAGTCCTTAGGTGGAAAATACATACTCTTTTGGTGTATATATTCATGTTTATACATTATATTCATGTTTTTTCAGTGATTTTTTTTTTTAAAGCATATTTATGTTCTGGCTAGGCTTCTTTTAAGTCTAATAGCTGGATCTTAAAATAACTACTGTTTTTTGTATTTCTTCCTGTTGCTTCAGAGCTATAGTGTATTGAGTTTGGGTTTTTCAGTTCCATCTTAAATGCTATGTTCTCATCCCCTCTATTAATGGAAAGGCCGTATCCCACATTTCACAGGTTTCTGGGTCACATGAAATACAGAGGACTGGATGCTTTTTTTAGTGCTTTTTATTTTTTTCAGTACTGTTCCAGTATGATACCATCGCTTCTATGTACAAATAGGATGAGTGGAAATCTTAGACTGAACTGAATTCTTTTTGTTACTGTTTTTGTCTTCTGTGAGCAGCAGGTTATATTAATTCATTAAAGGGAGACTCTGGAAATTGCTGTTCTGGAAATTACTGCTCCCAATTTTTAGTATTGGGCCTCTTTTTTTGCTGTAGCTTTTCCAGATTTAAATATTTATACTTCGCTAGAAAGAACAAATACTGACTGCAGCAGCTCTGTATTTAATTAAAATCTAGCATTGATTTTACATTTGCTTTCTGCAGGTAACAAACTTCTTTCACAGTTGCTTTGTTGGCCACAGAGGAGACAACAGTTCTTACAGAGCAGGCTAGGGGATTGCTTTTATCATGAGTAAGGACCTTTTACAAAAATGAAGTCAAGTATATGTGGTCTTACAGCAGGGCAGAAGAGTCAGAATATGCTATTTTTATATTTGTCACTTCTGTTTATATATTTGTTAACTTCTTTGTTTCCTGAGCAAAATAATGATGTAGTCACATTGTGCGTCTCTCTTACTGTGTAGGTGCAGAGAGGTCATAAGGTCATGCTTGTGAAAAAGTTTAATTTGCACGTTGTCCACTATGATTTTGTTCTGATTTTAGGTCTTGGTTACATGTTAAAATAGGTGGTCTTTGCACCCTCCTGATGTACATAAACAAATGCACTCCTGTGTTTCTTGTTCAGTTATTATACATTTATCCGTGCAACCCCTCTCATAATGTTCTGTTCTGCCAGGTATCCTTTGCGTGGCTGACCAGTGCCATGGCTTACGTGAGTTGGCCCTGAACTACCACCTGCTGAGTGATGAGCTGCTGCTTGCTTTGTCTTCTGAAAAACACGTCAGGTTAGAACACTTGCGCATTGACGTTGTCAGTGAAAATCCTGGGCAGACTCAGTTCCACACGATTCAGAAGAGCAGCTGGGATGCTTTCATCAAGCATTCTCCTAAAGTAAATTTAGTAATGTACTTTTTCTTGTACGAGGAAGAGTTTGACCCGTTCTTTCGTTACGAAATACCTGTCACTCACCTTTACTTTGGAAGATCGGTCAGCAAAGACGTACTCGGCCGTGTTGGGATGACGTGTCCTCGGCTGGTTGAACTGGTGGTGTGTGCCAATGGATTGCGGCCGCTGGATGAGGAGCTGATCTGTATTGCTGAGCGGTGCAAGTACCTGTCGGCGGTTGGCCTAGGAGAATGTGAAGTCTCTTGCAGTGCCTTTGTTGAGTTTGTGAAGATGTGTGGCGGTCGCCTCTCTCAGCTTTCTATCATGGAGGAGGTTTTGATTCCTGATCAGAAATACAACTTAGAGCAGATTCACTGGGAAGTTTCAAAGCATCTCGGTAGAGTCTGGTTCCCGGACATGATGCCCACATGGTAAAGTCCTTAAGAGACTCCAGGGCAGATGGAATAGCACCTTAAACCCAAGCTTACCGTATTACGATAAACGCTTATTTAATAATATAGATTTTACTGCAGGTTAATTCATTGCTTGATTAGAAAATTAATTTTTCTTTTAAAAATTATTTTTGAACTCCAGATCCAAAACCAGAATTCACAGCTCCAAAACAAACGAGGTTTGGTTTGGATTTGATTTTTTTCATTGAAAGTGATCTCAAATGTTTTTGGAAATAATAAAAAAAAAAAAGTAAAATATTGAAATACCTGAAAAATGCCAGTTTTAATATGCTGTCCGTCTTTGATTTAGATAGTAGTATTGAATGCAACCAGATTTGATCTTAAAAAAACAAAACTCCACCAAAATGGCATGCTTTTGTTGCAGACTGTAGCATTTCTAATCCAGTCACCTAGATGACAAGATGAAGTTTATAAGTGTTTAGTAGCCTGTGAAATATACAGAGTTATATAAAAATCATAAAAGGCAAGAGCAATACACAGTCATAACAGTTTAGACAACTAAAATAGTAAGTTTGCTACCTTATTCAAACAGTAGTGTGAGCTACCAAAAGCAGTGTGGGGTTTTTTCCCCCTCTCTACGCATTTTAATGTAGTTTGCTTATGGGGTCTCAGATCTGCATCTAAACCTGTTTTAAGGTACTTTATGTCTAGCTCAGGAAGCGAAAGCATTCTGGGGGAAAATGTAGATACATTGTATTTAAAAACACATTGTAGTTAATGAGCTTTTCTTGCACATTAACCGGCTTGGCAGCATCCAGTGAGATGGAATAATGTAAAGTTTATGAAATGAACCCAGCAATGTTATGACATGGATGTGAATAAGGTGAGACAAGAAAAGTAAAATTTGAATGGTGACCAAGAACCTTTTCACAATTAGACCTTTTGGCTGCTTTCAGTTTGAGAGAAATGACATTGTAACAGTTGCTTAAGCTGTATAAACTAACTGTATACTGTAAATCTGTTTTGGAAATGTTTATGTACAGAGTGGATGTTTGATAGATAATCATTTTGTATACCTTTAACTCAGCTAGTTCTGTCAGTTCATAATATTTAAAAACCCAAAAGGAGTAAACTTGGTGAAGTAGAGCAATAGGCAACAATTTGTTTTGAACATTTAATAAATCAGTTTTATTAAAGGAAATTTTTAGTCTGTAAGTGGTGTAGGCAAGGCATTGCCTGTGATCTGGATGTGGCTTGTGACTTAATTTCTTACTGCCAACAGTTGTGTTCCTTTCTCTTTGACGTTGCTGACTGGTATCACTTAAAGCGTTGACGTGACAGCTGCATGTGTGGCAGGTGTGGTCAGCCATCAGCAAGGCATGGCCGCTCCGGCTGCGGGCTGGGCTGAACTCTCGCTTCAGCTGTGCAGCTCCTTCTGGTAGTGAGTAGGTTTCCTTCATTTCTGATTTCAGTAATGGTTATCCAAATGTATAGCTCAGTGTAATACACTTATGAGTGTATTTAAGTTCATAACTATATTTTGAGCAAACAATGCTCAGCGGACTGGACATCTTTATAGAGGAGTTAGATGTTTCTGTAGAGCTTTGATTTAAAACTTGCATTTTATTAAATACGCGGGTTTTGTATTAGAATTTGTTAAATTAATGTAATACTATAACTTGCTTTTATTTGTATAAAAGTTGTCAATATATTTAGTCTGTAAAAGTAAAAGAGCTCCATGTTTTTTGTAACCTGACTCTCAGAACTGCCTGTATTGTAAGGTGGAGTAACACTTGCAATCTGGGGAAGAGGATGAGTTTTCACTACCTTAAAGTGAGGCAATGCCCCTAGTAACACAGCCAAAACCTCTTTGGACCTTGACTACAGAGGTCTCGATACTCGCAAGGTAAGTTGCCAACATGCTGGTAGTGGGAATAACTGAAAGGAAAAGCACAGCCTAAATATCAGATACTACTTCTAGAATTCGCGTATTTGCAACCCAGCATTCTGCTGCTCACACAGAGACCTGTGGTCAGACCCTGACATGTGCTTGGTTGTAACAGAACTCCTTCCCCGGCAAAGTAACTGACCTGTACTGAGAAGCATCTGTTTTGTTGCACAGACTTCAAAAAGTCCTTCCTGGATGCAACACAGGATTGTAACGGTTATCAGTATGTTCAGGGATAAGAAAACAACTTGAAAGCAGTTGTCTCTTCTGCTGAAGGTCAACAGTTTTTATACACCAAACCAATTACAGCATCCTTAGCTCAAACAGTCCAGCTATAATACTTCTCAGGCAAGAGAGTTGCTACAATGCTCCTTTTTAGCAAATTTTTTACATTTTATTTTGCCTTCTACACATGTTGGAACAAATGAATAATGAATACATAAAAAGCATGGCACATGAACATGGGTGTCACAGCTGTTATGATTTTTCCCTGACTTCACCTTTTATTTCTTGTTTTCAGAAGAATCCAATCCAGTGTTGGCTTGGTTCTTCAGTCTTGGGTAGGACCTGTTAATGTGTGCAGTGACAAATCTTACCTCTGAACACAAGTGGCTACAAGTTACAATACTGAAGGCAGCAGCTCTCCTAATCCAGAACACCTATGAATGGGTTTGTGAGGGGAAAGGCAGAAAGCATTTGTAGCAGCAGTTTTCACTGCATGGTCCTTTGGGGGGCAGGATCTGCACATTCAGACCTTGAGGTATGACCAGTCAGGATCTGCCTTGCTTGGGAACCCTCCTGGAATGAAGTGTAGGTTACAGTCCCACAGCTCTGTGCTGTAACAGTTAAGCAGTTTGGCACATGACCACTTCATAGACCTGGAAATTGTTGTATTGCAAAATTACTGCATATTTGTAACCTTAACTGCAGCGTGCATAACAAGCAGCGGGGAGCAGAAGCAAACACAGTCCGAAGTGATAAGCAAGTCCTGGATTCAGAGTGTGAGTAAAGACTCAACGACACAGCCACTGCAGAAAGTAGGTGCTAATCCTTCAGCCTGGCAGTAAGGGCAGTCCCCGGGTTCCTACTGTTGGGCGAGTACTGTGAATACCACCTGGCTGTGAGTGAGATGCCATGTGTGATCCTACTATTTCTGCTCCTCTGTGTGACTTTCAGGAGGAGACTGTCCATCTCAAATGTCAACAGGTAGTTTTCAGTGACAATAGCAGATCATCAGGTGCACAGAAGCTGTTTGTGACATCTAGCACTTGCTTTTTAACTGACAAAAGCGTAATCTTTATGGATCTATTCTGGACTTGTCTAAACTTTGCAGAAGTAGCCTATTCATTAGCTCTGTGTTACTTTGGATCTAATTCTGAAGGCCTAACTCAAGGATTCTGCCTACAAAAGAGCACTGCACCAAACAACTTCATCTAATTCTGGTGCAATAATTGTTCAGCAACTGCACCTCTTCCAGGACTGCAGTTTGTGCTGGTGTCTATTCCCACCCAGCTGTGCATTCAGTCTGAACAATTAACTTTCACAAACCACCCCCAGTTGAGAGGCTCTCTCTCCAACTGTGTGCCCAGCAGGAATAAATACTTGCCTCAGAAGGAACTCAGGTATGTTAAATAAACTCCTACATTGATAATTGGTACCTTTAAACTGAGGGTAGAATTCAAAGTGTGAAACAGACTTGGAATACACACATGGCTGTGTGGAAGAATCCCCAAGTGATTGGCAGTGTGATCTGCTGCTGAATGCAGATTTCACCTCAAACAGCAGCTTCTTGCTGCTTCTGCCACCAAGGGATGCAGTATCCCTGAGAAATAACTGTCCTGTTGTCTTCATCTTTGTTGTCAGAAGTTTACTGTCCTCTAACTTGCAACTAATACATGCTAGGATATAACCTTCTCTTGAATCAACTCCTAGTACCACTGCTACCTACTACCTGAGTAGTAGGGCAGGAGTAAAACATGCTAAATTAGGCAGTTTGTACAGATGAAACAGGAAAAGTGAGAAGGGCTGATATTAAAGTACAAAAAGCTCAGGATATTATACACTTTTACTGATAGAACCATGAAGCTTGTTTGTGTGAAAGATGTAATAATTTTTCATGTCTGTGGTCAAGCTATTTTTTACCAAGTTCCTTAAGAATAAGGTTTTTACCTCTGCAACCAGTCAGTTCTGTTGTCTAAGCTCTCTGTTACTGGTTCACAAACACCCATCTTTTTGAGTGTTAGAAGCTACATGATTCAGCTACCATTAGATGTGTATTTCAGGATTTGGTGTTTCCAGTTCTGTAAGGCTCTTGTATGCATCACAAAATACTCCAGCTATTAGGGGAAAAGAATGACTTTGGTGTGTAGGCTCCTGAGGTCCCAAATAGAGACACAGAAGTACTGTTCAGTAAATGAACAGCACTGTCGGGTTAAGCAGAGATCACTACTCTGCTATGAGGGAGCATAACCTACCCTGCCATAGCATCTACTTCAGCCTCCAAAAGTTCTCCAGCTTTTTAGCAAATGCTAGAGAAGAAGCTTTTGGGACTTTTACGGGCTTGGTTCTGTGATTCAGTTTCCCCCCTCAAAGCTTTGGACACTGGTTTTTGAGGTTGAGGCTTTTTCTGGGGAAGACAAATGTACGTTCAACAACATTGAGGGTTTCAAAGTCAAAAAACAAGTCATCAACAAGAATCTAACTTCAGTACACAGGTTTGCTGCACTTTTTAACTTTCCTAGTGCCTCCTGGATTACCTGCCTGGTGGTGCTGGTGTGGTGCTTGATTGCTGGCTGGGGTGAAACCATGACAATGTAAAGAATCCAAAGCTCACTTCAGCCATGGGGGCTTGTGACTAAAAAGAGCAACGTCTTTCAATCTGAGGCAGATGATGAAGTTTCACTTAACAGTGGAAGTAATTAGCAGCTTTTACATGAACAAAGGTGCTCTCATCCTCTCATTACTCTCACACTACCTCTCATGCTCATCCACTTACACGATAATGCCATTTGACTCATCAGTTTTAGTGACTTTCTAAATACAAGGGTAATTTTCTGCCATTCCTGTGATTTGAATCAAGTCACTGTGTATGCCCCTCTTTGGCTGCAGCAGGCTCGGCTCAAGCCAAATGAAACTGCAGAGTTGGGTTTCTGTGTTCCTGCTTGGCCATGAGACAGCAATAACCTCTGAAAGAGGGCCATTCATTCTGCAGCTAGTTTAAAAAAAACACCAGAGCGAGCTGCCTACACTTGGAGACGATTATGTTGCTGCAGGTGTATTTTTTGTGTGCAGGCACCTCAGTGGTTTCCAGGAAGCCAGTGTTTCCTTGGCTTTGGTCACTTGGGTTTAAAGGGAACTAACTAGTCACTAAGCTGCTCTAGGGTAAACCTGGAACAGGACTCAAGGATTGTGCAGCTGGCACAGCACCACTACTGCAAGCATCACTGCCATCAAGAGCTAAAATCACAGATTTTTAACTCCAACATTAACACCCACAAACTGTCGTGGCTTCTTTCATATTATGGGTTCTATGCTTTTTAAAGAAACTTGAACGGAATACACCCATGAGTTCTATGACACTGACCTAAGTGAAGCTTCAAGTGGACTTTAAGGCAGGAGACTGCTGGAACGCTGCAGTTATGCATCAATGTTGGCATCAAAAGAGGCACTTTGGTTTTCATCTGTGCTACAGAACACACAAAGCTGAGGAAGAGCCATCTGTATTGTGTTTACAGTATAGCTGAAGGAAGCAAAGTGGTTAAAAGATACCACCCATGCCATCTTCTGGCAGATTCGCTGCCCCCCTTCCCCCCACCCCACTGAACACTGGAGAACGGTTCATAGGTCCCAGTTTACAAACCAAAGAACTACAGAACCACCACTCTAAGGCACATGTTGAAGGAACTGGACACATGAAGACACTCAGGTTTTTTAGCTCCAAGACACAGATGAGCCAATTTAGTCCTGGTAATGCTGTGCCCCACCTCTGTAGGTGGTCAGGTGCTACCTGCTGCAGCATGGCCAAGTATGTGGAGAGCACCTGAGACCAGAGCAGGCTGCTGCCTCCCCACTCCCTCTGGCACTGCCAAGCTCAGCCAGAGGAGCCTCAGCAGGTGGCCATGGTTACACAGAAGCTGACCAAGTCGTAGATGCTGAAGCATGCGTTATACAGGTAATAACAAAAAAAAATGTATAGTCTTTCATGTGGTCTAGCAAAGCCTTCCCAACACAACTTTTACAGTTAGCAGTGAAACATATGACCCTTTAACACCATCATGGTAATGCTCCAAATCTGACATAAGGGCAAGTTTGGTTCTTCAGCAAACAGCTATACACCAAAGGACTCCTTGCTTCCAACAGGTAAAGGGACCTCTTCATAAATTATTTTGAGATAAGGAAACTTCATAGGTAAAAACCAGTATTCCAAGTTGTAGAAGAGGTAAAACTGATGATTCAAGATGACACGATCAATTATTCTTACAAGATCCACAAAAAACTCTCTGACTGTCTGATGAGGTTTAAATGGATTGTAAAAGTCTCTTATAGCTGCTGCCAATGTCTTGTTTCCTAGGGGTCCAAAAATAGATGTTTCATTTCCCAAATAAATAGGTTCTCCACTGAATAAAATTATGCTTGTATAGTTTGTTTGTATCTTCTTAAATACAGCTCCTAAGTCAGCCAGCTTCTGGTAGGTTCTCAGTATAAACTTTGAGCACTCATAAGAGTCAAACCATACTGCTGATTGTTTGTCAGGACTTGCTTGAACTGTCCAGGTCTCGTAGTAAATGCCAGTCTCATTGTCATATTTTACCCATTCTGCCATTTTATTAAACATGGTTCCTGTAAGAGATGAAAATAAGCATTACAGAGACATGGTAACTCAGAATATTTTCCATCTATTTCCAGGTTCACCTCCCTCTCCTGCAAAAGTTTACCTACAACATTACCTAACCATACACAGGCACAAGGCTTAAGTTAGAGGGAGAAGTGATACTCCACTGAATAAACTACACTTACACGCAAGTTATTTAAAACTAATTCCTTCTTCTGGCCCTTTTCCTCCCACTATGGCAGAACATCCAAACATCAGAGAACCACGACACTTCTCATTTTCTTTTATCCGTGCAGACAAACGGGGTAGGTAGTACAATATACAAGAAATGCCGACAAAGTGCTCACCAGAGCAACAGGTATTTCTGCACTTCTTCAAGTTTTAACTAAATTCAGCAATTCAGGGCAGAAATTTTCATGTCTCTTCGCAAAAGAAACCTTAGACTGAGACACCCTGCTGTTTTAGCAGCTCCTCAGCCAGCAAAGCTGAATTGAGCCAAATGATGAGTGGGATGTGAGGACCAGTAAACTTAAAGACCTTGAGGATTTTTTTTTTTATTTAGAATATCAGTTTGGAGTATTTAGGTGATGGTGATTTCACTACTGAAATGAAGAAGACATTCCTAGCTCAGCTTGTCTCTGGTAGCTACTACCTCTGAGTAACTAAAGCTCTGGACATTTGCCTCCCAGGCTACCCCATTGTAACTGCTCTTCACTTCCCACTTCAGAGCTTTTGGACTTCATGGTAAATGTTACAACCACTCTGCTTAGTGGAAGGATTAGGTACTTTATTTTTTAATTGCCTGTGACTTGATTTAATAAAACAGCAAGTCATTAAATCTGTATCAAGAATGGTACTTATACACTGTAGATGAGTTTGAAGTTTTCCCTTATCTTCTCTAATTCCTACCCCATTAGCTTCCTACTGCATGTTCTGTAAGGATTAGTTTCTCCTAACAAGACCAAGATGGACATAATATGAAGTTCTGGCCTTAACACTGCAAATTAATCACAAGTATTACAGGTTAATGCGTGGCTCCGTTGGAAGATACCTAGACAACCAAAAATCAAACTTTGGATATTCCTGCCCTATTTCCACAGAAGAAACATACTCCTAAGTAACATTAACCTTTCTGATGGGCTTTAAAAGGAAATGAGATGGCTTCACTGCGGTGTCTGACAATGATGACTAACAGCTCTATAGAGGATCCAGCCATTTCACACATTAAAGCTTTATCCCATGAGATGGGATGCTTTTTGCTTGCTCTCTGAAGGAAGCAACTTCAGCTTATGATGCTGTCCATCTGTTCTTGCCTCCATTCACCCTCTTCCACAGTAACTTTCAGATTACTAGTCAAATTCAGACAATTCAAAGCCCTCCAATATACTACCTCCCTAAAAGTTTCTTGGAAATGGGAAGTGAGAGAAGCAAGGAAGACTGTAACAATGCCTCCACAAGGAACCAGGATAACCTCACCTTTCTCAGACATCAAATAATCCACTAAGGCAGGAACCATTACAAGTTCTACAACCATATGAAAATATTTAACTTGGTATTCATACAAAAGAATCCAATTGTATCAAGCATCAAAGACTTCAGTCATGAACTATAAACTCAAAGGAAAGCAGCACCACTTCACTGCTGAAAGAACTGCCTAGAACTTCTTAACAGACTGGACAGATTACCTAGAGACTGCAGCCAGCAAAGCTGCTAAGAGTGGAAGTAGGCACACATAAAGCACCACATCACACTACCTGTAAGCTGACTCTCCACTGTGCCTTGTACACTACACTAACTTCAGAGAGTAAGTGGTTTTGGTCACAAAAAACGCAACTCTCCAAGTCCTCAGTGAACTTTTTTTCTAAGTCATTCACTCTATTACTAGAGCAATCCATCAAATGTATTTAAATGACCTTTTCATTTTAGGATTGCGATGTTCAGTATATACCAGGAAGCTATTCTGGTGATCAGCCGTGTATTTACAGGTGTAAGTCATAGGTTTGTTCTACTATGTATGACAGAGACCTATTACTGGGGACATTTACACAGTTTTTATGACAGATAATGGGCAAGACGGAAATAGAGATTAATATTTTTTTATCTTTGAGACTGTTTCTAAATATGCCTTATTTGTTTGCTCAGTAATGAACATATTTTCAAGTTTTTCTATCTCAGCAGTCATCTGCCACTTCACAATACAAGCTTTTGTTTTGGTGAAGCCACGTGAAGTCCATAATGGCTCTGTATAAGCTCTTTTGCTATTTTTACGCTCGAGAGACTCAAGTGTTTTTGTACAGCAACACCAAATGACTCTCATTTAACAACTCTTCAGTGTGTTGCTCAAAAGGCAGCAGCCTCATGCCACTTTCTGCATTGAAGAGAGCATCTGAAATTAGCATTAGTGACTAACACTGCAAATACCCTACAGAACATAACTTAAAAGAGAGTGCTTTACATGAAGACAAGAATGATTCTGTATTTTGCATTAACATTATCCAAAGCATCTGAAATCTACCTGATATTGTGGTCACGAGAACTAAAGTTCCATTTTCCTTCCAGTGTGCATCGTCTATTCCTTCATAAAAGCAGGCAGCTCCCTGGTTACACCAGAACGGTGCATCTATGCCAGGCCGCAAGTGTGGAAATGTGCAGTTCCCAAGTTGGAAGAGCTCATACCACTCCATTGTGTAGTTTTTGCCCGTTAGAGAGCTCCTGAAACCCACAGCATCATGCATAATTTTCTGGAAAAAGAAAAAAAAAACCAAACAACTAAAAAACCAAAACTTTAACATCATAATAACTTCAGCTTGGTCTGTACAGAAGGTAAGATGTTGGGAGCTGTTCTGTAACTGGGTGAGAGGAGGGGAAGGAGTTTCTGTAACATCTTGGATTCAGTCACACTGATGCACAACACACTAGACTGAATCACACTCATACTTTTATCATGCTGTCTCAGAAGTTATCTATCCATCCGTTGTAAATTCTGTTACTTAGAGAGAGGTACTCAATGGGAGCTCATCATCAAAACTCAAGCTGACTTTTGAATCCTTAACCTCACAGGGGCATTAGAGTAGTGAGTAGCAGAACCAAGTTACCAAAAAGAGATCTTGGTAAGGAAAGCTATAGAAGGAATGAGGTAAATACTTCTTTCTAAAAACATACATTCAACCTTAATTAACAACTGAAGCAACAATATTTGAATCTGTTTCCATTTTTAACTCAATGTGCTTGGTTTTGATGCTGCTATATCATGTTCACTAAAATTTCTTTATTCATTAGAAATCATGCTTTGAAGTTTAAATTTGCTACTGCTACAGCTGTAAGTATTACTAAAGTTGAGATTCTTTCATATTTGCATGACTCCATGAATGGAGACTTTGATTCCATACTGGTCATTCCATTCAAGAAAGAATTCTAAAAGCCATCAGCTCCTCATGATCTATCATTCTGACCAGCTGGCTGTCCTCTCCTGATAGATATCAATGTTCAAGCAAATACAAGTTTTTAACAACAGAAAAGTTAATACACTAAGGAACTGTTTCATCTGATATAAGAAAAAAAAAAAAGTATTTTCTTGATCCAGTGCTAGCACAGAAGAAAAGACACCCAAAACATAATGGTGTGTGTATACAAAACACTCTCAATGTGCAGCTATATGGGGGAACACATTCAAACCCACCAACAGTGCTGTTCGTGCTCTTTTCTTTAGCTGAGCTAAATCCTGTAAGGTTTGTTTGAAACTTAGTGCTCTTTGAGCATCTTTCCTATAGCTAGCCTAGCTTGTGTGCTCTAATACTCTTCTTTACAAGCATATCACAATCTTACAGCTCCCATTCTTGACAACTGCTGTTGAATTCAGCTGAATTTACCACTACAACTTTGTTAAAAACATCACCTTACCAAGTGTCCTAGTAGGTCTCCATACTTGAATTCCCATACTGGAGCCTGTAATCGATACACTTCAATGACATCCTCTTCTTTCATAACTGGAATGGCAGAGCCAGTGGGACAGAAGGTGTAACGAGCTTGGCAGTAAGGATCAGTTTTTGGACGGTAATCAAAGCGCCTGTGTTGAGAAAGAGAAGCACACAGAATGATAAGCACTGCTTCGCAGCTGGAGGAACTCTCATGCCTTCCCAAGGGCCCAAGTGGGAGAGGTTAAATGCCCAGCCACCCCCAAAGACTGATTCTGTGATCCAGGCACTGCAACACTTGGAGTACGCAAGTTTGAAAGTCTCCTGAGGTCCACACCTGCAGAAACAGGACCTCGGGATTTAAGGCTCAAGAATGCAAGTCATGTTGTTCACAGTACTGATAATGATGCAGATTACAAAGGGTGACATACAAAATCACACAGACATAGATGCTGGATAAAGTATAGTTTGAGATCTCCCTCAGAAACATCCTCCTAACAGTTTGTCTATACAAGGATTGACCAGTTTGTTCTTCCTCTTCTATTGTAAAAGGTCTTCAGATGAAGTTATTTTTACTCTAGTATATTGCCAATATCAGAAAAAAATTTCATTGCTCTATGTTAATTTAGATAAAGAGGTCTAAGAACCTAGCTAGGATCACTGTTTCCATTTCATTCTTATTAAACCGCAAAAAACAAAGACCAAATCTGCTTATTATCATACTGTAAACAAACAGCAAAGAACCTTTCTCACAAGTCTTCCTTTTCCAATTTCCTTCAGAGTCACTCACTGTATTTCACTTAAAACAAAGTTCCTATATGCCTGTTACAGGACAAATTTGCATACACAGCTTGCAGCTTGTCCAGATCTTGTAAAGTTTGCCTGAGAATCTAACATACTCAGTTGCCCAGGGCTACCGAATGGCATAAATACCCCAGCCATGAGATGACTCAAGGACACGGGACTTCCTGAGCCATAATGTGGTCAGCAGCACTGAGACAGTGCAGCTCCTCCTTGTGGACTTCTTCTCCAAGCTTGCTGGGAACTTCAGCATGTCTGCCTTTGTTTTGTCCAGGTGAGGGGGGGAGGGAGGAAAAAAAATCCTAAAGACTATGGCTGGGAAAAGAACACAAGGAAAACAAAGGCTTATGCCAACCACACATTTAAGTCCTGTTTCTAGATTGAAAATGTAGGATGCAATTTTCCCTCACTGCACCTTGCATGTGACAAGAAGGTAATGAGCACGTTAAAAGACGCATTAAAATGCCGTATTTCTGAGCACTTCACACCAACAGGCTTCTACTCCAATTTTGACAATCCCAAGACCCAGCCTTGCAACTCGAGAAGGTACTCGAAAACCTGAACAACTCGTGACCGCAAGATCAGCTCCTTCAGGCATCACCTGATGCAAATTTAACTGCTAGGAATTACGCAAAAGGCTTTCAAAATTTCAGATGTGCATTAGACAGCAGTTAAACATTGACAACTCCTCCCTTTAGTACAGCACACCCGCACAAAATACACATGGCAAGCGTAGCCCTTCTCCTGAAGGGGCTCGTTTCCTCAGCGTAGCCAAAGCTGTCGCTATTTCTGCCAGTAAACCACCACAGCGTGCACTCTCCTGCTGTCCCCAACACCACCAGGGCTTCTGCTGGAGCTCCGGCAGCTTTGGAGCAGCGGACGGGATTTTTTACCGTTTCACTCATCACGGGCAGAAGTATGACGCAGACTTAAATTTTTTAAAAAATAAAATAAAGCGCACCCTGATTCCCCCACCGCCACTTTTCCGCGGGAATTAAAGGCGTTTAAAGGGCGCGCAGTCATTCCCGGGGCAGCAACCCCTCTCGAGGCTGAGGGAGCAAAGCGCAGCCCTCGGCCTTGCGTGGGACTCAGCGAGCTGCACACACACCAAGCACCGTGCGAGTGACCGACGCCCCGCCACTGCAAAGGGGAAGATCTCAGGGCCCTTTCGGCCTCACGAACAGCCAGCGGAATCAGCGCAGCGCCGGCGGGCCCTGCCCGCGTCGCTCACCTGTAGGGCACCGGCCAGCGCCGCCGCGGGGCGCGGAGCCCCGCCGAGACGCGGGGCCCCCACGCCGCCAGGAGCGGCAGCAGGAGCGGCAGCAGGAGCGGCAGGAGCCGGGAGCGGCGCGCGGCGCCCATGGCGGAGCCGGGCCGGGAGCTGCGGGGAAGCGGCCGCGCCGAGGCACGACGGGCCGGGCGCGGCGGGGAGGGGAGAGGAGGAGCCGCCCCCGCGCCCGCCCCCGGCCCGGGGAAGCCGGCGGTGCCCGCCGAGGGCACGGCCTAGCGGCAGGGTGCTGAGCCGAGCGCGGGTGGCGCTCCCCGAGAGGAGACCGGCCGTGTGCCGAGTCATCCCTTAACACCGCCACCCGGCTGCGGTTTTCAGGAGACCCAGGCAGATACGCGTTCTTTTTATTGAGCCGGAGTATTTGTTGCCTGTAATTCCACGCATTGCTTTGGAGACACTTTGAAACTGGTGAAGGGCCTGGAGCACTAATCTGAGGAGAAGCGGCTGAGGGAGCTGGGGGTGTTTAGCCTGGAGAAAAGAGGGTTGTAGCCAGGCGGGGGTCGGCCTCTTCTCCCAGGCAACTAGTGACAGGACAAAAGGACACAATCCTAAGCTGTACCAGGGGAGGTTTAAGTAGGACATTGGAAAGAATTTCTTCACATAAAGGGCGATTAGACATTGGAATGGACTGCTCAGGGAGGTGCAAGAGTCACTGTCCCTGGAGGCGTTTAAGGAAAGACTGGCCATAGTTTACATGGTGCTGTTTGGCCATAGGTCAGACTCGATGATCTCTGAGATCGTTTCCAACCCAGCTGATTCTGTGATTCTGTAAAAGACATCAAGTACCCATCCTCACACTCAGAACCCATGGAGAAGGATGGTCTCTGAGTCTGGTCCCTGAACAATGAGCTGAGGCCTCACCAAAAGGCAGAGTGGCTTTTGCTGTGACAAACCCTGTAAGCCCAAGCCTCTTCAGGCTTCCAAGAAGTCTTGTCTGAAGCCTTTCAGGGCCTCTCGCTAAGTTCATATACATATCACCCATTTCAGAACACTTATTCAGGTTGTAACAACGTTTTGGGGATTATGCAGCAATTTATTCTCTCCTTTCCATGAAAATGGTGAGAACTATCTTTCAGACAACCTAAGAGAAACTGTGAGGTTAGATTTGCCAGCAGCATCCCTGCAGAAAACACAGCTTTTTCCAGCTCTGTGTAGTTCAAAACTGACTATGCTGGCATCAGAGTCCAGGAGGTTAAAGTTTGGTAGAGAGCAAAGTGAAAGCACTGGTGTATACTATTTACTGCGTAAATAGTAACTGTGCTGTGGACTGGTGACTATGAGGAGCCAGAGGAGTATCACCACTCACTGAACAGAACTAAAGAACTATCAGTCCTCTATGTTCCTAGCTTGAGTGTGGTACAAGATGTCAGTTCTTTCATCTGTTCAAAAAATATGTGTTTGTTTGGAATGTAGCTGTAACTCCTGGGTGTAGAGATTTTTATGTGTAACTCTGGTAGTGCTTCATGAAATAAAGGATAATTCATCCCTTCTATAAAATTGGGAGGTAAGGAGGTGAAATGACATCATGAATTTGCCGTAACTGCTCATTAGCCAAACTAGAAATGCAGTATGAACAGGTTCTTAGTCCTGGGTCAACGTAAGTTTGCAGTGTCGACTATTAAGTCTCTGCTGATGTGGATGCTGAAGGTCTTAGGTTGACTGACTAAGATGGCAAAGCTCATGGGGGTTTTTGGATTTTTTTGGGGGGTTTTGGTTTTTTTTTAATTTTAATTGCATTTTTGTATCTCACTTCATTTCGTCCCACAGGAAACTTTTGCAGCAAGGTATTCTGTTTTTTTCTTCTCATACAACCAAACTTATGTAGTAAACGGTATTAACATAGAAAATAAATTACTAATACATTTATGAATAAATATGCTTGAGCTAAAAAGCTCATGTCAGCAATCTGAGTCAGCAGCTATCTTGTTTATTATGCAGAAACATGTCAAAGTCCCCATTATAAACTCACAGAGCTGATCTGCATCTTTGTCCAACAGCAGGCTTTGAGGAAAGATTGAGACTGCCTACAGAGATCATCTTCTGGAGTTGACAGGTTTCTTAAATTTTTCTCATTTCCCAGATTTTTTTTTTTTTTATTAGTGAAAACTGAACATTCTCCTGAAACAACAAAGAAGACTCTAGGTGATTTCCCATTATAAACCAGTACTTTCTCTGTCTCTGCTCTTGGCAGCAACAGCATGGACGGGACTGAGAGAAAGGGGAAAACAAGCCCAGCTGCTGCAGCCAAAAGTTGTGGGTTTGAAAAGATAGTTTAGTTTTGAACAGGTTCATGAGTCATCACGCTCTAACAGTCACAGCAAAGAGGCTGTTAAACCTGAAGCCTCTCACAAAAATGGGCTGCTCTGGATGGTGCTTACACCACAGCTACACATCTGCCAGACTATACACTGGCAATATGCCATTCGGTAGGAAAGTCATGGTTATATATATGGATCACAGCAGACAAAACTACACATCTGGCAGCTCTACTGCTCACAGAGGGTTTTTTATACTCCCACTGGCATATGTTAGCTATTGAGTCAGATGGATGCATACTGAGAAATACAAACATTACCTGAAGTCATACTGAAGCTACTCTGAAAGACAGGAGTTCATCAATCTGAGGTGCACTCTCCACTTTTGAGGAGTATGAATCTTGAGAACAGGAGCCAGAAACAAGGCTCCCATGCACCTACATTCTGCTATGTAGCCTGGGATGGCACCTGAACTGTGAGCTGGGGCAGGAGAAAGCTATGTATTTTCCTGCAGGAAGGGAGAATGGCTGGGCTTTGTGACTGTACAAGGTAGTGCTGAGGGTTCCCCTCAGGTCCTCCTTGACTGACAATGAGGATGAGGGCTGTGCTCAGGACAGATGTGCAGTTCAGTGAGCATTTGGGATTGTGGAGCAGCCCCTGCTTTGTCAGCCAGCTTAGGGGGCATGTGAGGGAAATTATTTCTTTCCAAGCTGCATTTCTAGAGGTGCTCTGCTGAAGCCTTAGACATAGGATGAGGGTTCAGGTAAGGATGCAGATGAAGTTCATCACGAGTTTTAAGCTGACAGGAACTCGTTGGAATCTGCTGCAGGGTAGAGATAAGTGAATTGGTGAGTCAACTGGATGCAGTCTGTGAAATACAAGGAGCTTTCCAAGTCAAACTAATGGTAAAATCTGTTGTTAGGCAACTAAGGCACATTAGAGCAGGATTTCCACTAGAGAAAACATCTTTCTCAAATCCTGAGCAGTAAGAAAAGGGTTGGGATCCAGGATGAAGCCATAATTAACCCCTTGAAGCCTGAAGGGGGACAGTACCTGCTCTCTCTCCCCTTCAGGGTGTGTCACTGCCTGCTCAAGGTCTGATAAAAACTGTTGTGAGCAAAGTCAGAAACTGCTTCTGCTCTGCTGAGACTCCTCAGCAGGGCTCTCTGCTCTTTTCCTGGAGAGCTGCTTTTAAGCCAAGGCTCTTGCCTCCCACCTGAGCTGGCACTGCAGCCATGCCTGTGCCCAGCTGTGTACTCCACTGATGCAGACCCAACCCATGCATCTGTCACCCCAGCTTAACCTTGGATCTGCCTCATCACTATGGACTTTTGTAGTGATTGGACTCTTCATGGAACCTCACTGCTATTCAGTTTCTGAATGGGAACAACCATGTTGTTGTGGCTGGATCCAGCAACAGTCCCAGACACAGCAGGGCAGAGCCAAGCCCAGGACTACACTACTTGTATCCAAGGTTGATCCAGGAGGCAGGACTGAAGATGAGGTTACCCATAGCATCGTTTCACTGGCTGTGCAGGAAGACCAGCCCGTATGTCAGGAAAACAGGGGATGATCACAGAACGGAGCCAGGGCAGTTATGAAGCTGGCAAAGAGACATGACATGGAAGACCTGAAGTAGAATGGGAATATCACATCCCAAACAAGTCTAGGATCCATTCAGGAAAAAGTGCCACCTATAATGTGAATCTGAGGTCCATCCAAGAGACAGGGCCAGAAACAAGAATAGAGATGATGTTACTGACAGTTCAGGTCCAGAGTCAATCCAGAAAGACTATCCAGCAAGTCAGGACAGAAAGGAGGAGGTATTTTAGTTCTGAAAGTGCTCAGTTTCCTAGCTCTAACATTAACCCTGGCCCTAACACACAGCAGAGCTTGGAAATACACTCCTATCTCCAAACATGCAATGAGTTTAAACTCCTTCCAGGCAGCAGCTTCCTCCTAGCTCTCAAACATAAAGAGGACTCCAGTGGGATTGCAACTCTGGAAACTCTCAGTGGAGTCACTGCAGTCCTGCTCAATCCTAAGAGGCAGAGTGTGGTCTGTGGTGGACACTGAGCTGAAGCCCTACATTCATTCGGAGCAAACACTGCCCAGGGGTCTGCTCTTCAGCAGGGAATTTCCCTACCTTGGCCTCTTCCTCTTCCAGAATCTCCCTATCTATCATCCCCCACAGACTCCCAACCAATTAGTATTCAACTGAATGTGTTTTGCGACAAAAAAAGGCTTTGCCTTAATATGTTTTTTCTTTTTTTCTTCCAAGCATATGCAGTCTTGTGTCCTCTGCAAAAAACCCATACTCCAAATTTTTGGAAGACACTCCCATTTTTTTTTATACAAGATCCAGCATTTCAGCCTTCTGGTCCAGTACAAGTTTTCATTATGAAGCTCAAGTTTCTTCCTATTATAAAAGAGACAGCTCATGAAAAACGAAGGACCGAGAGCTGAGAGATCTTGCTAAAAGTCAGTACAGCTCATCTCTGGTGCAGCATTTGTGTGCACAGTCCTAACGAGGAGACTTAGGGATGCATTCCCTTTGGTTCCCTTGAGCAATGCCTTAGCAACTAAGCTGGGAGTGGGTGAAAGAAGAAAGGCTGGTTTTCTAAAAACCTGTGGTTTTTCTACTAAAATGAAGCAGCTCCTTAGAACACGGCATGAGGTTAAGGGTGCCAAAAAGAACGCGGGTCTGATAACCAAGAGTATCACTGAAACAAACAGCACCAGGATCCAGGAGTACTGCTGGCCTCTACCCAAACTCCCCTTTTTTTGTCTTCCAAAGCAATGTGGAAGCCAATTTGCACTACTCCATATAGCCCTATGCGTAAAACAAAACAAACAAACAAAAAAGCCACCTCACACGTACACCCCTGAGCCTCTGCGAGGTCCCGCTGAAAGCAGAGCAACTTAGGGACTAGCGACAGGAACGCAGATGTCTTACAGCACTGTAAGGGTCACTGCAGCCCCTCCACGGCACTGCCCCGCTGCGGGGAGCAGGCCAGGAGAGAGATGAGGACGAACATACGCCCGAACCTGTTTTGCCTAAAGGCACATCTCACTTGTTTTCCAGGTTTCCTCATTTCTTTTCCACCGCGCCCGCAGAACATGGAGACGGCGGCGGATCCCAGCGGCGCAGGCGCGGCAGGAGGAGAAGGAGGGACGGAGCCGCCAGGCCTGGATTCGCGGCCTGGAGCAGCCCCTTCCCGGGCCTGAGGAGTGCGGGGCCGGCTGCCATGGGCAAGCGGGTGGCGCTGGTGCTCGCCGGCTGCGGCGTCTTCGATGGCAGTGAGATCCACGAGGCGTCGGCGGCGCTGGTGCACCTGAGCCGAGCCGGCGCCGAGGTAGGAGGGGGGCGGGCCGGGAGTCAGTGTGTGTGTGTGAGAGAGTGTGTGTGAATGTGTGCACAGGCCCGTGGGCCGGGCTCCTCCAGGGTTGTATGTTTGACTCGTGTCTTTGCTTCCCTGAGCAGCCGAGAGCCCCCCGCCTTGGCCGTGCCCCCACGCCCGGTGGCTCCCGCTGTTTGTGGGATCGGAGCACACACCCCTCCCACCCCCCGTTTGCGATGGTCTTTACACCCCACTGCACACTGCCACTCCTGCTGAGCCATAACCTCCCTCCTTACGTTGTCGCCTCGCCTTTTTTATTCATCCCCCCCCGCGCAAAGGCGTGCCTGTTCCCCTGGCAGGAGCTGAGGTCACACGCAGGCGGCTGAACAAGACCGAGAGGAGATCTCATGTGTGCATATAAATATCTCAAAGGCGGGTGCCAAGAGGATGGTGCTGTTGCAAAGCGTGGATTGTATTATGATTATCTTAAGTCGGGAAGTTCCTTGATGTAAGATCTTTGTCTACTTTCAAGGGTAGGCAGGGCGAAAGGAGACCTAATCAGTGAAACGGGCAGCAGCTGGAATCCCTTAGTCAAGGACATCGGGAACTAACAAGCGTTAAGGATCAAGATGGTATTGTATATCAGTAGAACAGATAGCAGTTAGCATCCCTTACTCAAGGGCATCCCGGAACTAATAAGCCTTAAGGACTTATTAAATCAAGACCTTGATGTATGTCTGTGTATAGATTGCTTACTTGGCAAAATACTCAAGGTCCAGGTATCCTCTATCTTAAGTATGTTCAGTATAATACTAAAAATTAACGACTACAGGTCAGAAAGACCCCTGCCCAGGTGAAGACTCTTCCCCTGAGCACATGTAGAAATTAGCAGGGGTTATGTAACTTGTATGGTAGTTACGAACCAATCATCATAGCGGGGCTGTACTTGGAAAGTTACTACCTCTGAATTTCCGTGCATAAATAACAGCGTGAAAAGTCCAGTGGGTGTGCTTGATTTGTGGAATACCACCAAGCACCCAGGCTTGCATAGCTCTGAAACAAATAATTAATGCTTCTCTTGAGTGTGTAATTATTGGCTTGTTACACACAAGGTAACAAATCCAATTTTGTTGCAACAGTGCCAAATGCTTTTCAGTGGTGCCCAGCTGCAGGACAAGGAGCAGTGGTCATAAACTAAAACACAAGAACTTCCACCTTATGAGGAGGAACTTCTTTATACTGAGGGTGGCAGAGCATGGAATAGGCTGCTCAGGGGAGGTGGTGGAGTCTCCATATCTGGAGACCTTCAAAACGCACCTGAACGTGTTCCTGTGTAACCTGCTCCAACCCTCCTTGGCAGAGGCGTTGGACTAGATGATCTCCAGAGGTCCCTTCCAACCCTAACAATTCTGTCATTCTCTGAACCCAGGAGTGAGGAGTGGCTGGAGGCCTGTCCCTGCTCCTCTGGCTGCAGGGAGCTGAGGATGGATTAAATCCTTGATTTTCATTCCACTTGTTTTTGCAGCTCTCTCTGGGGTTCACCTGCTTGTTTTCTTCTCACTGTTTCTGGGCTCTTTTTAGTAAACTGGGAGTTGTCAGAGAAGCCTGGGCCATGACACAGTGGTGTGCTTTGGTCCCATCTGTGGCTTCAGATGGCATAAGGTGGTCACTGTCCGTCTGCGTGTAGCTGCACTCGTGTCTGATGGTAACAACAGCACACTCATATTTAGCACCTTTCACAGAGCTTTATATTTTGATGCAGCATTCCCCTTTTTGTCTAATCAAAATAGGTCCTTCCATGTTTTTTCTTTTCTGCTACCAGTGTTTTAGGGCAGCTGGTAACTCTTATGTCTGCACTAGAAATGCTTGTAAAGTTTGCATCTTTAACTTTTTTAGTGTCAAACTGTTTTAGCACTCTCATCCCATAACAGTTAAGAGCAGTCTTTCTTCAGTCAGCTGCTGGTTCAGGCGAGCTGCTGGTATAAATTGTGGTGTTCTGTTTGTCCTTGGTGTTATCTGCAGAGGAGAGGCAGGCTGTGGCAAAATCAGTAAGCTTAATGTTGGTGTAAGAATGCACTCCTGTCAAAATGTTGCAGGAATAGGATGAGGAGAACGGCTATGTTTATCCATCCTAATATATCGTATGTCACTTTAGATACTTAAAGTGTGATAGATCCATGCCATGGAATACACTTAACTTGGAAAAGAGACTTCAGGGACAAAACCTGTTTTCATTAAATGATCTTTATTGTGACTAATATGTATGAGTTCTGTTTACATTCACAAAATTTGTTTTATCTCTTTACTAGGTGAAGATATTTGCCCCCAATATTGAGCAAAGAGATGTAGTCAATCACCTAAAAGGAAGTCCAACAGAAGAGAAGAGAAATGTGTTAGTTGAAAGTGCCAGATTGGCAAGAGGAAACATTCAGGATTTGGCTGAACTGAAAGCTGCTGAATTTGATGCGGTCATTTTCCCTGGTAGATACTCAATATATTTGTTAATTATTAAGTCATTAAGTTCACTAACTTACATTAAGCATCACACCATTCCTTCTTTCTAAAGATTGTGAAAACTTCAGTTACCTACTTGCCAACAAGAACACTGACCAGAGTACAAAAATAGGGTCAGAACCTGGCGTTACATGTCAATGCCTTAATTTTAGGGCCTCTAAAATGGTTGGCAGAATGGTTGGCAGGTCGCCAGATAAATTATATTCCCTCTCAGATGTATGTTCTGTTTTAATTGTGTATCTGCTCTGCTGCTGATCAAGTTATACTAAACATGTTTATGGATAATTTTTTATTTAGAGACCAAAAAAGTTGCCTTCCAGACAGAGGTAATTGTAATCACTTTTAAAAATGAAGAAACTAGAGCATCAGGAGGAAATTACGAGTTGCTGAAGATCACTTTTCAGAATATTCATAGAACTGTTATATACTGCCTTCGTGATTGGGCCTAAATGTTAATTTAAAGTAAGGCCAGCAGAGGGAGCGTGTGTATAACGCAGAGAAACATTCTGCCAGCACTAAAACTGTGTGTCTGATACCAGGGCTCATCAGGGCGGGAGTAGAGTCTCACAGATGTTTTCCACGTTAATTTCATGCTCTTATAACCCAGGCTCTGGGGGTTGCTGTAATAACTGTTAGAGGGAAATAAACTCTATTAAGTTTGAAAATTAAAATCTTACCTCAGAGATTTCTGATAACACTTGAAAGTGAGCAAACTGGGAAAGGAAAAGTACTAAAAATGCAAACCTCTTGATGTTGTCAATTGAAATACTTGTGAAAATTTCTGTATGTTTATTGTAGAAAAGTTGATGTCATGAACATTCCATAAAGAATCAAGTGTAATAACTTACCAATAACCTTACTTGGATTATTGTGATGGTTATAAATCCAGCAAACAAAGGGGATATAAAATACAATCTGTTTGTACAATTAAATGAAGATTAACTGCAAGTAAAGGTTTGTTATAACTAGTTTCTAGAAAGACAAAACAGCACTATTTTTAGTATATGATGGCATCACTCACAAGTTTTTTGTCTCAGAATATCATATGTTATAATTTCCTTTTCATGTAAAATCTTCTTCGTCTTTATTGTGTTAATCTCTTTGGTTTTTTAAGTCCAAAAAAATTCTAGGGAAGGAGAAATGCTCTCCTATAATTGCTTAAGTATCAAACTAAAACTTGAGTGTTGATTACTGTACAGGGTCAAATCACTGTTTGCATTACTCCTGTGAATTGCACACTTCTGCTTTTAATTAGTATTGGTCTTTCTTCTGTTCCCTCTCTTTCTTATTGAGGGGTGCATAACAGATGGTGCAGCTGTTCTAGTGACTATCAAGTGAATGGGACTGTTTTCTGTTTGTCTATTTGCCACTTATAGAAACAAGATTAAGCTGTCTGGCATATTTATATAACCTACATGGTATAAAAAAGGTGTGCAGTTAAACTTTTAACATTGTAAACTCATCGTTTACAGGCTACAGTTACATCGTTAGGCCTTGAGTACAGTAACTTAACAATCCTCGGTTATGTTGTAAAAGATTATGTGGTAAAAAAGAACTTCTGTCTGGTATTGAATGTAATGGCTTTTAGCAGTGCCTTACATCTGAGCTTTATGTTTGGGTTTTTTTGGGTTTTTTTTTAGGTGGTTTTGGTGTAGCAAAGAACCTGTGTTCCTGGGCCGTAGATGGCAAGAACTGTACTGTCAACGAGCACGTCAACTCCACACTCCAAGCTTTCCACAGTGCTAAAAAGCCCATTGGTTTGTGTTGTATATCACCAGTTCTGGCAGCTAAAGTCTTTCCTGGTTGTGAGGTTACGGTTGGCCAAGATAAAAATGTGGATGGAAGGTAAGAAGGACATGGATGGAGATGATTTACATGGGAATTGGGATATCAGCAGTGCTCTGTGCAAAAGTCTCATTATTATTATTGTGCAGTGTGAGGGCTAATGAGTCATTGGGTGTAGCATCTCCCAGTCTTAAAAGTGAAAGAACAAGTGGCTTTTACAGGACCATAGCTGTGCAAACGTGCAGGTGACTAGGGATATCAAGTTATTTTTTCTTGTTCCATTCATGGCCATTGAGAGATAGATTTTTAGCTCGTCCTGAGCAAAATATGGAATTTGCTTACTCGATGCCTTTGAAGGCCATGATTCATCTTGCAAATGGGCAAATGAAGAACAGGTATTTGGCCAGCTGGCATTCAGAAAGTTGGTACCCTGTAGTAATTTGTGTGGCTATTTAAATTGGTTCTGTGGGCTTTTGTCTGCTCATGGATTTTTAATAAAGTTTTTCTGGTCATAGTGGTTTGGGGCCAGTTTAGGGGAGGCAGATGAGAACAGGGCCTGGCAGAAGTCAGTGCTGCTTCAAGGACTGTCAACTCCTGATAAAACTTCTGAACTAAATTTGCCAGCAGCGGCAGCAAGTGATTGCATCTGTTCCTCCCTTATCCTCAGAAAACAGAAAGTCAAAATTCCTCTGCATAATCCCAGAGGATAACCTTGCATGGAGGTGTTGGAAAAGATATGTCTGCAGGTTCACCTGGCTTCTCTTAAACCTTTGAGGATCAGTTAGGGCTGCAGTTGGTATAAACTTACTGAAAGATGGTTAAAAACAGAATTGTACCTTCTGATATACCATGGCTCTGCATTTCAGACCTTGTTTGTTTTCAAAGGTATCAGATCACTTAGTGCATCCAGAAGGGTGGGAGAACTTGACGGTAGCAGCCGCTTTAACTCCCTTGTCACCATCACATAAAAAGTCACTTAGATCTTATTGTAGTTCTCTCATTCTAGTTACAGTGGCAGAACTTTATGGTTGTATCGTCTCTTTATGTTAATTAAAGTCTTTTTATTTACAGATTTCCTGATGCTGAAACGGCATCTGCTATAGCAGAGCTTGGATGTAAGCACATTTGCAAAAATGTAAATGAATCCCATGTGGATAAAGCCAATAAAATAGTTACTACCTGTGCTTTCATGTGCAAAGCTCCTTTGCACGAAATCTTTGATGGAATTGGAACAATGGTACAAGAAGTCCTGAAACTTGCCTGACTGGAAGCATACAGACTTCTGCAAGGAAATCAGGGTAGCTAAGCATAAGCATTTAGCTTCCTTTGGTTGTATTAATAAAATAATGCAACTGCTGAACTTCACAGTTCTTGGTTTGTTTGGTGTGGTGGTTTATTTTTTTGTTTGTTTGGTTTTTTCCTCTTTAATACATCAAATGGTTATTGCTAAGTTTATCTATTTCTCTTCTAGAATAGAAGCCATGTGTTGAAGGTGATTTTTTTCCTCATAAATCCAAATGTGTTCAGTCTTAAAAAGATAGTGTGCAGTGGGGTTTTATCACATCACTAATGATCATGAGTGGTTCACATTTGCAGTTACCCAGCTGTAATTACAGGTGAAATAGCTGCAAATGAGTCTGTTTACTTGCAGTATAGATGAGTAAATCAAGTCTGCTTTATAATCAGAAGGGGAAAAGAAAAGTATGTGGTTATTTGGGTTTTTTCTTCCCTGGAAAAGTCTTTGAGTGAGTATAAGAAATGGACTTCTGAACTTTTTGCAGAGCCCCTAGGTAAACCAACTTTATAAACCAAGATCCAGCACAAATGAAAGCATTGTATGTGGAAAATAGACAAGTTTTGCTCTAATAAATGGAGCCATTTGAGATTTAGTTAGTAAAATGAATAAGCTTTATTTCACGATTTTTTTGCATACATAGTTTAGTACCCTGAGGAAGATTTTATATATGTTAGAACACAGGCTTTGATCTTACAAATGTGAACAAAGGTTGTCAGCTTTTCTTAGAAGCACAATCTGTCAAGGCTTTATACTCCTGAAGGAACAAAAAAATTCCCAGAATTCATTATCAAGATGTATTGATTTTTGCTGTGGACACTTAATTGCCTCACGTAAGAAGTGTTCTGATGCTCACAGGTCCCTGTCACTCATGCCAAGTGTACTGTAGCCTAAGCTTTGCCGTGCCTGAAGGAATCTAAACTCTCATCATGTGCTAATCGTGTCATGTTGAGCAAGCGCCTTGTAACTGGAACGGGAATAAAACATGAACAGATCTGTACCACAGAGCAGCCAAAAGATGGAACTGGGAAATAACACTTTATGACAAGGAGTGTTGAGTTGTCCCTGTAGCTCAGCAGCTGGTGTGATGAGGACATGCACTGGCCTTTAGCCCATCACTGCAAGGCCCGTTATTACAGCATAGCCTGATGTGTTGCAGAGTATCAGGTGCTACTACTCTGTATGTGCTGTGCTTATTTTAGCCCAGATGTCAAAGCCCAGATGTAACAGGTGACCTCTTCACGGAGGCTGTAGAGATAAATCTACAGAAATAAATTATATATATAAAGGCTTTATTATTCCCTGTCCTTCTACCAGTGATGATTTTCACAGACACAGCATTTCCATACTCTAGCATTTGGATTTCCTGTATGGAGTTATTTAGGAGAAGCAGAACATAGATTTTTGGCAGAAGAGCAGGGAGATTTTTGTGTTGTGCACAAGCAGCGAGTGCTCTGCCTCTAGAGGAACAAAGATAGCTGGAGTCGGCTGTGCCAGCAGAGGATCTTCTGTTCAGCCTGACTGAGCTCTGCACGTACGCACTAAATTATTTACTTAGTCAAAACCTACGGTACTGGACTGAACATGGTTCTTGTGTTACAGGAGTCTTATTTAAAGGTGCTTGAGTCACTAAACAAGAGTTTGCCATGAATTTTGTGTTTGGTTTGTGAACAGCATCTAGCTGTCATCTGGACCATTCAAAAGCGCAGCTTCTCTGAAAGCTCTCTAGTTGACTGTCCTGATAGAAATGTACCCAACACAGAACAGTCCTCTAGTTTTTCCAGGTTGTACACGGTCTCTATAATGCCTTCTGTGGCTTCTGCGGGCAGGACGCTGAGGGCATTGGATTGAAACTTTTTCTCCAAGTCCTGCTTTTTCAGAGGTTTCCTCCAGTGTCCATAGAATGTATCACAGCGGTCACTGATCATGTTGCCATCCCGAAGTGTGACACTCACTTCACAGTAAAGACTCTCAAAGCTGGGTGTGTTATCAGGAGGATGCTCCAGCTCAGTTTTGTGGAGGAGCTCCTGCAAGGCTGGCCGGTGAATATTCTCACTGGTGAAGGACTGGACTGACATGCTGCCATCCAGCAAAGCAGAGCATGCAACAAACTGGAAGGAATGTCGTGCTTCATGTTCTGAGGCTGGGCTGGGTCTGTTCACATATTTGACCTCAGGGACTTTGAGAATTACTTTCTCAATTTTATCAAGAGGGAGCAAGTTGCCGCTGCTCTCCACAAGCTTCCTCCTAACGGAAGATGCTGCGTCAGCCACCCAGTGCGTTCCAAGATGAGCAGGAAAGCGTTTGATGGCCACATCCTGCTGGTCCAACAGCCAGGGGTAGGAGTGCAAGGTTGGCAGAGTCTGTGGGTTATAATCTGTATAAAAGGCACCTATCCCCGACTCCATGTCCAAGATCTGTTTGTTTCCTTGAAGGCCCTGTGAAGCTAGGTAAGCTGCTTCCAGTCCATGCTTGGCAGCATTGCCAACGTGGAGGGGCTTTGTTTGGGTTGCTGCATTAGCCAGCGGGGCACCTGCATAAGAGGCAGCAATGGCCAAGGTATTTTTACATCCCATCTGGTCAAGAGCTAGCAGTTTAGCACAAGCTGCTGCACTCCCCATTGTACCAACCACAGTCGGTGGGTGAAACCTGAGAAAACAAAAGTATCTTCATTACCATGTTTCAAAAATTAACCTGCATTCACTGTATACACAAGCTTTCTATTCACAGTTGTGGAAGACAGATTGGACCATACCAAAACACACATTCAGAATTCATGTGCAGACGTAATGGAAAGAGTTGTCACTTTCCCCCAGGAACAAGTTAAACTCGAATAGTACCACTTGCAATAGGTCCTCCACAAAAAACAATTGAAATGTTAGAACTGTTCATGGTTCAAAGCATACTGAACAGAATAACGGCAAAAGCATCACAGTTTATAGGCATCTATAAATTATTCTAAATAAATTTACAGTCACATATAAATTTGTATCTAATATATTTATTATACTAATTTAAATTTATATATTATTATAAATCTATAATAATTTATAGTCATCTCTAAATTACACATATCAAGGGAGGCGAGTTTTGTTATTCTGAACTAGTTTTGCAAAATTGATAGAAAGAACACACAGAAAATAGCAAGAAGACAACTAGGCCATCCCACACTTCAAGGCTTTCCCCTAAGCACATGCCATTTCCTTGGGCTCTGCTCTGAGCCCAGCACTGGTGACTCCTTTCCGCTGAGACCAAGATGCTATTCGTAAGTGAGGCATAATCGTATGTACTCATGAACGCCTGAGATTTCTAATGTCAAATGTTGCCCTTGTGTTGCTCTTTTTTATAAGATCATCACCTCCTTCTTGTGAATTGGCCAATGCTTTCAAAAAGGAACCCATTAACTAAAGCCTAAGAAGTCAAGTAAGTGTATTTACACTCAAGATGACCCCTTCCTAAATTTCCAGACAAGCAGCATAGAAAATATGAATAACCATGCCATCTATATTTTAACTGACATGTAATTAAGTATATTAACATTGAGAAAAAAACCTTCCGCTCAACTTTCTACTGGAAACATTTCTATGTACCTTTTTGGAATATTCCTGGCTTCACTGGAGAAGCGCAGCAGCCGACCTTGCACTTCGATTCCCACATTGAAAGCTAAGAGCAGGTCAAGACCTGAGATTTTTTTCTTCTGAGGAAAGGCCTCTGAGAGGGCAATCACGGCAGGGAGCACAGCCCCGGACGGGTGTGTGGCTGGATGCCAGGTGTCATCAAAATCCATAGAGTGCACCTAATGGAAAGAGAAGCATTGTTTTGTCATTAGACAACATCTGACTTGGCAAGGTTGGCTCAGTCAAATGGAACTATGGTAATTGGTATAAAAAAGCACCAAAGAACTAGATTTTCCTTAGAAAGCAAACCTTCAAAAGTCTTGAAGACCTTTACTCCCAACATGGCTCCCTGAGAAGTGGTAATGCAATAAAAATCTTGCCTCAAACGAGTATAATTCTAATTCAAGTTGCACCAGACTAAAACCAGTATGACAATGATTCCTTTTTCCCGCAATTGGTTTTTGCTGCTTTAACTAGACTTGTATAATTAAAGCAGCAGTTCTAGGTCCACCATGTGAACAGTGAATTTGCACTTCACCCAAAACATAATGAAATATAAACATAATGAAATTACTTCCCCAGTGCTGCATCTGATGCTGCCATTAGGACTCACAACATACAGCTGTAGCAGTCAAACCTATACTGCTCAATGAAAGTTTTATCATCAGAACTACTTCTCCAGTGCAACTATCCACAGGCCTGCAAATGTGCAGGAGGCTTTAGCCTGAACTTTCAGCACATCGGAACAAGACTTATCGCATAAGGAACCAGACTCCTTTGAATTGTTGAGTAGGAGAAAGCTACAGTCGTAATACTGGGATGAGCTGCTTAGCCTGAGAAAGTATCCAAAGTGGTGCTTCTCTTAACTCTGCACAGAGCCCAGCTGCTCATGAACATGTTGGGCATTCTGAGCATGGCATATGGCTGTTGTTTTGGTAGCAGACAGCTCCAGGCAGCAATGCAGTGCAGTCAGTGTTTGTAATGTACTGCTTATCAGACATGTTCCCTCGCCCGCAAAGTTCTGAGAATTCTCAAGGGCCTGAAAGCATTAGGGACAGCATTTTTAATAATACTTCAAAACCTGACCTTTGCATCTATTCACCCATGTGTTACTTCAGAGCAAAGTGGGAAGGTGCTCAGGCTCCCCAGTGCTCAGGTTTTGCTCTGTAACACTGGGAATATGCGCTTATGAGGACTGTGTTTCTGAACAGATAAAAGAAAACCCAGTCTCTGCCTCAAAAAAACTTTGATGCCATCTGGGAAGATGCCCTGAAGTGCAGCATAAGGAAAGTTGTGTCCAATACCCAGTAAGCTGTATTTCTGGTGTCCTCAGTAAGTGCTTATAATTGACCTGTGACCGAGATGTAAACTGAAATGATCATATACCTGCTGACAGCCAGATTTGAATATCACAAGGGCTGCTAATGAGCTGAGAGGTACCAGATCTCATTTCCAACATAATTTTCTCTACATTGGAAATGAGCTTTTAAATTGGACCTCTGATTTTGTTGTCACACTAATTTAAATAGGCTTAATAGTACCATTTCCTTGGTTGGTCACCTTCTCTAGTTTTGCATAATTGCCAAATTTGTCTACCCCGCCTCTTATGCATCTTTCAATTTCAAATGGTTTCAGCCTCAATCTGAATTTAGACAAATGTCTGGGGAGTCAGTTATTGCTTTAATGACAAAGTATGTGTCCAAAATATACAACTGGCTTTTGCAAAATGGGTAACTGAAGATTAAATCGCCTTGTGACGTTGTATGTGTGTGTATCTACATGTGCATCTGCCTGTGTTTTTCTGCAGGTACACTTTGCCAGTTGGCATGGAATTTGGATCCCAGTGAAATCAGTGATATCTAGAGTGTCTCTTTCTAAGCAGCTGTAGCAAGGTTGTAACAAGCTGTAGAGTTCTGACCTTTGAAAACAGTCCCAGGTCCCACATTAAAGGTACGGTATGCTGTTGAGTTGGATCAGATATATGTTACAGCTTAAGCTCAGTCTCACTGGAAGGAAGTTGAAGCACATTAGAACTGTCTAGGAAAGTTTTGTAGCAGGTTTCAAAATAAGATTTTTGGAACATTCTGTTCTCTCTAGAGCAAGAATGGCATCAATTAGTGTGATTTAAGACCAAATAAAAGAGCATCCCTTACAGCCACTCCATTCACAAAAGCTGCATACAGAGGAGGCAGTCGGAAATCCAAGTGGCCCCAGATGGTGCTGGATAAATCTGAGCTGTAGATCTGAAACAAATTGACATCAGTTAATTCAAAGTCCTGAATCTAAGGATAAATGTGTGCTGCATCTGATGTAACCGAGACCAGACCATATCCTCTTGGGACCTAACTGTTCCCTTTGATGTGAAAAATTCTGTTCTTTCAGAAGGTATGACAAGAAACTCAGTTTCCTGTTGGCTTATGTCCTATTCCACTCAAACAGAGCTCAGAGGGCAGACCAGCATCATCCACTTGGCCGCTCAGTACCTTCACAAAACCTCTGGCCACCAATATCTCTTCTCACCAGCCATCGACAGTTCCCTCAGAATCACAGAATCACTTAGGTCAGAAAAGACCTCTGAGATCATCGAGTCCAACCTAAATGACAGGACTGTCATCATCTTCTCAGAGAAGATGTGCAGTTAAAGGTTTCCGTTTTCTATGCTATAGTGAGACCCTGAGTAAACGACAGATGGCCTCCTGGTGCTGCAAAATGATTCAAAGGACATAAACTACCATGGTTTGGAAAGGGGTGTTCTCTGTGGGAAGAGACCTACTAGTGTACACAGCTCTGGAGCATGAGTCAGCTAAGCAGGTCTGAATGATAAAATAGTGGGCTAAATTCCTCCTCATTAATGCACTCCTGTATTGGAAGGGCTTTTTTGCAGGGTCAAGTAATCCTCTGGTTTAAAGAGAGAAAGACTAGGGGAGAAACATGGCTAATGTACCTTAGACAACAATTATGTTTTATGGACTGGAAGTAACCCACTACTAATTCTCCATGCCTTTAACTGTCCCTTAATTTGAAAGGCTGGTGATACATAGTGTTTACTTTGCAGATGTTTCTAATAAAATCTCATAGATGAAAGGAATGGATTCTTAATTCATTGTGGTTGCAGAGGGAGATCTTAAGATACAGACTGATACACAAACTGTTGCCCGTCCAGAGTGAAAAGTACTTGAGCACTGAAGTTTCCCTGTCTCCAGTGGAAAGAACACCATATGTCTCTTTCCATCCACAAAAGAATTTCACCATGGCAAAATTTCCCTTTTATAGCCCAAATTTTCTCTTGCTTGTCTTAAAGCTAAACCTTAGAGTGTGCTATAAATGCCAGACACTTTACCTTACTGTACTGTGTCACTCTGTGGCAGACCTCAGTGCTGGCACCCAGAAGCCCCACTCCAAGAGTATCCAGAATCATTCGTTTGCTTCTCTCAATTACTTGGTCTGTCAAGTGATTTGCATTCAAACCATGAATCGCATTGGCAAAATTTCCCGTAATTGTCTAGGAAGAGAAAAAAATAAAGAAAAAGAAGAAGTAGATATTTATCTATATTTAGAGGAAACTCTGGTTTGTTTATTTTTTTTTTCCCTTTCCTCTTTTTTGCTTTCAGTTTTGGGCTACTGCTTAGCATGCTGGTCATTGTTGTTGTCCTGCCCCTGCTTATGTGATTTGCATCAGCATAACTAAGGTTTGAATTCTTCCCCTTTTTATTCCCAGAAATGCCACTGCGTTATTTATACTTTATTTATACTTTCATCATCATCCCTTTCTGTTCTGTATTTCTTCTGCTTTCTCAGTGACTTGAATCCTTGAGAATATGTACTGAAGGTGCTAAAACTTTGCAAGATTATCTTTGTCTATCTCTAATGACTATTCACGCACACACATATAAAACAAATAGAAATTTGTCTTTCCATAGCACCTTCTTATTGCTACTGAAATCAGTGGGAAAATGGCATTTTAAGCCAGTGCAACCACTACCACATAAGAAGGCAAGATTTCATCTCCCTGATTAGCAGCATTACTATCCCAAATCTTGCCGAGCTTGGAGCTCAGTGGGAGGCAGGACTTGGCAGCCCTACCTTGCACATCTTGCTCATAGCTTCCAGCTCACATTGAATTCACTCTCAGCTGGAGTCCCAGCTTTTCTCCAAGGTAAGATTTTGCCTCTTTGAAAAGCAGTAGCTCCTTGTTCCTGGATCATGCTGATCTGGGAATTATATATATTTATTTTCCACTCCTATTGAGCACTGACCTATTAGGCAAATTCAGCCTGCATCTTGGCCAGAGCTGTGAGCTGCTGTTAGTGTCTATATTAGAAACTCATCTAGAACTTTCCTTCTTGAACCATTAGAAATGTCCTCCTGTAGAAGTATACATTATTTACAACCAGTCTATACACACGGTTTCTTTTTTATACTGTCATTACTGAATCTTCTCTCTCTTTGGAAATTGTCTCCTTCCATTTCCCCTCATCCTTCCCCTTCCTTTACTCCACTGCACATATCCACACAGAGTTACAGTATTTCCTTTTGACCTTCATTTTGCTAAGTTAAACAAACCAAACAGCTGTTCTCTCCTTTATAATACAAATTCAACCCTACTATGCTCGTATCTTTTCATTGCGTTGTTCACATTGGATTCCTCTTTTTCTAGCAGTGGTGACCAGAACTGTACCCTTTAATACAGGCAAGTTCTCCCTCAGCCTCGTACTAAAACACTGAGATTTTCTTGAGGAAGCAGTTACAAGCAGTTTAAAGCAGGTGAACCACATATCCTGTACTGTGATGTACACCTACTGAAATACACAGAGTGAGGACAGAAAAGCTTAAACAGAGAAGTGCATCTTACAGTGCAAAGAAACAAGACAGTACCTTTGCCCACATCTTGTAGGGGTGGTGCAAGTCCCGGAGAGACCCAGCAAATAAATTGTGATCAGTGAGCAGGGGAACTCACTTTCTCACTATTTATATGTGTCTGTATGGGGTGGGGGAAGAAATATTAGGCCTTTTTTCTTGCTCAACTTGTCTTGTCCATTTCCTCCTCTGCCTGGAATGTTTTTTTTTCTTCACTTTCAACTTTCCTCTGACTAATTGTACCATAAACCGCTGGGACTTGTGGGGTAGGACTTAGCCAGTTATATATGCAATACTTCACTACCAGGTAGAAACTGATATATTAATTCAAGTGTCTTACATTTGGTAGCATGGAGAGGTGTGTGGAACCAAAATAATCCATGGATGACTCTACTGGTTGGGAAAGCAATCAGCCCAGTACTAGACTACAGGATGACAGAGGCTCTTTTAGCTTAAAAGAAACTGTTGTTAGTTTGGTTTGTCTTTTTTTCTTTTGCTGTATGTCTCTATAATACATACAATTCAGAATGGGAAATATATGCCTTAAGAATTTCAGATCATAAATTGGGTTAAGGCAGCTCTTGGCACTTAAATAGTGTTGCAGACCCCCAGAGGAGTATAACTAGGGGCCACAGAATAATTCTGAAGTAACTAAGTAATGTCTGTCTGAAATGTGGGAAACACTTGGATTACGCAACAAAGTATGAAGTCTTCCCAGGCTTGCAACCTTGCACTCCCATGCTTAAGTGCTGCCTAAAATTTACACTAAGAACCTTGGCCCATTACTCAGAATAGCTTCAAATAATTTTGTAAAGACTTATATAACTCCTGAGTGCTTCCTGGTAGAGAACAGTATGGGTCTATATGTGAAGTTAAGCATTGTTTTGAGTGGTTCCAACCTCTACTGCAAGGTCCTGGTTGAGGCTGCGTCCCCTCCCCTCACCTGTCCCTGGAAACATAGTCCTCCTCCATGATACCAGCACTGATGCTGAGCAGACTACTTTCCGAGCTGGTCCAGCCTGTCTCCAGATCTAGCTTACTGATTGTCAGCTGTCAGGCATGACTGAATTTCATTCCCTTGGAAATGCAAAGTTTAATCTAGCAGCACAAGCAGAGGGAAAGAGGAATAAGGCTGGCAGTGTGGTGTGAAATTTTGGGAGGGCACGGACAGGTAAAAAGAGAGGAGAGGGGATCAGTTATTCTCCAGCAATTGCTAACCCAGACATTTGCCTATTTTGGATGTGCTTTTAGCCAGTTTTGCTTTCGGTTGTTATCTTCAGGTGCTTAACTTGATGCTGAAAATTGCACTGGGTAATGGAGTGCCTTAAACAGATAAGATAGAATTAGACAGAAGAAGTGATGAGTCAGTTCATGAAAATAGCCAAAGAGCCTGAGGCCCAGATGCCTAAAACTCAGCCCTACAAAGACATATAGAATTTTGTACAGGATAACCTGCATTATATGCATTAAACCCTTGTCCTGACTTTCTTTTAAATATGAGCAGCTGTTCAGCATGGCTACTAAACCTACTCCCACAGACATTTCTCTGTGAATATGCCACAGTTTCCTCACTCATGCATGCATAACTTGCATCTACATGAAACATCCCAGCACTTTTCCTAGTTCCTGGGTGAAATGTGTGCTTTGGCCAAATCCTGACCCCATGGGGAAGGAGAGCCAGAAGGCAAATCAGTCCTTCTTCCTTGCCCCATGTATTTCCACACTGAAGAAAACCTCAGAGGTAGCCTGGATGTGCTGAAAAGTTACCTTTGGTGCTGATAAAATCCAGCCAACGTAATGGGAATGCTTACATTGACAAGGTTGGCAATGGTTCAAAGGTTAACAGAAGTCAATGCTACTGGAGTGATAAAGGGAAAGGTTTTGTTAACTTTCACTTTGTGCTTTCAGCTCATTCTTCCCTCCAGAAAAATTGTAAGTAAACATTTAAATTCCAGAACCATAGAATCACAGACTGGCTGCAGTTGGAAGGGATCCCCAGAGATCATCTTGTCCAACCCCACTGCTCTAACAAGGCCACCGAGAGCAGACTGTCTAGCTCTGTGTCCAGTTGGGTTTTGAATTTCTCTGAGGACAGAGACTCCACAGCCTCTCTGAGCAACCTGTGCCGGTGTTTGACCACTAAAAGATATTAAGACCCTAAAGTCAGTCCTCTTTCAGTCATCTTTTTCCTTTACCTTTAGGATATCATTTATAATCCCATTCCGTTTCTCATTTCTTCCTCTTCCTCAGCTGAGACAGAGGTCCAGCTGCCTTTAATCCCGTGATGAGACTCCAAAGTGAATTCAGATGGGAGTCAGAACTTGTGATATGCCTTGCAATGTGATGTGTGATCTGTGCTGATCTCAGATATGCAGTCACTTCCTCCTTGATTGCAGGATGGATTGTCCATGCATAGCAATAATAATGCTATTTTAAGGACTGAACTGAGATATTAGAAAAAGTGACTTCTGGTTAAAAAAAGGATGAATTGAAACTGTAAATGCACATAATTTCTTGGAAGACCAATTTCCAAACTGTGGCCTGCAGATTTCGGAGTCAGGTGTGCACTGTAGACTGTGAGGGAAAAGAAAGCAATACGATTATCACTGCAGGTGGAAGAGGCATCTATACAAAGTCCTGTACCTCCACAGGAGAATTCCTAGGGGTCTAAACAGAAGAAGGCTGAAACACAGTGACTGAGATTTTGGTACAGGCTGTCCACCCTGACAAGGGAAATCTGCTGCTTTCCTCTTCTTTGACACAATACGCATGGTTCAGCAATTTGGGCAGACAATTTGATAACTAGTGAGCATGGTGAAAAGACAAAATATGTTCATCCAAATGCCATTTGCAACATCGTGCACATCTACAGTAATGAGCTGTGTTGATTACAGAACAAGACTTCAGAAAACCAGTGCCCCACAGAGTCTATTTTCGCCTGCTGACATCACATTTTCAAACTGCTTTTTTCCTTCTTTTGCCTCCAGTTATTTTAGGCTAAACTCTGCCCACACCTGCAGGCTGTATGTTTGCACTTGAAAGCAATTTTGGCCCTAGCCTTATGCTCCTTTTGTTCTAAAGAAATACAATAAGTTATGACAAAATACAGAGTCCAGGCTTCCTTTTCTCTATGCCAGCTTTTAAGAAGTAACTTTGTTCGTGGCCTGTGCTAAGATGAGAAAACAGGAGGCAGGTGCCAATTATGCTCTGTTTACAGAGATTCTGATGTTGCTGGAGGTCTGGAAAAAACTTTTAACTGCAAGACCTTCTCCTTTTCTCTCTATTGGGATATTTTAAGTACAGTAAAAATGTGAGAATCTTAGCAAATGGTCTGGAATAGGTGGCTTGATCTAAAACCTGTTACCAGCCCTAGAGCCATAAATCTTGGGATCCTGTAATTCTGGACCACTATTTTTATGGTCTTCTGTGCCTTTTGTTCCTCAAGCCTCCCTTCCCATGTTCATCCCAACAACAGTTATTGAACCAGACAGCAATAACACACAGCAAATGTAATAATCAACTATTTAACTATGAAATGTATCATTCTAGAAATTTCTGGCCTACAGAGGTTCTCTTATTCACCTACTTGCATAACTAGTGGCAATGGCAGTGCAATCTCTGAGAAGTTAATATCACCCTTGTTTCCTTTTTTCAATTTCCCCACAGCAAATCTTGGAAGTGCCCTCCCATGTTCTGGTAAAGGTTGCTAAAAGTCAATGCACCAGGTCTGCATTACACTGCCCTTCTTGCCTTACTAAATTAGCAGTGCTATTCCCAAAGGCAAGACCTGTGTTCATTTAAACTTAAAATATAGATGCCTGTTTGCTTAAATGATCTGTAAGACAGAGGTACCAGGTATAACTGGGATATACTATGAACATGGTTCAAGCTGCTCCACTAGGAGCAAAAGCATGTTTGAGGCCAAAGATCATGTTGCTGAATGATTATTGCAGTTTCAACACCATTTACTGAGTAGTGTGAAGAGGTCTTTTCTATAACAAAGTAGGAAGACATCGAAGTTCCACAAAATTCCTGTTGACCCAGTGCAAATTTTAGCTCTCACCAACACTATAGCCTTTACCTGTTTTACTGGTGTCAGCACTCAGCTACTGACAGTGGAAGGGGCTACACCATTCTAGGCTGCCTCAGGTTCACAGCTCTGGAGGAGGAGGTGTAGAGGAAGGTGACACAGCCAGCCTCAGTAACCCGTAAACCACCTCTACATCCCAGGGTACCACCACTCCTCCCTGGCATGCCTCACAGACAAGTTCCCAAAGATTTTCTTCATCTCACTCTAGCTTCCTACTCTATTTTCTAAAGAAATAAGGTTACCTGGACTAGTAGCAGGTGGCTGTAAGGTTTCTATTTGGCATGACTTCCAGCGTGAATAATAGCAGTGGGTGTGGGAGATCACACAGGTTTTCTGTATGTGCATAAACTTCTCCTTGGTTATGTTTTTGGCAGCTTGTGGCAGCCTCTAGCACATATTGCTCTCTTGATCAAGGAGAGCCATGATGTCTATATTATGTGGCCAAAATGCATGCAGATGTCATCACAAGACTTGTGCTATTTGGGGAGATGATAAAACTTGACTAGCATAAATTCAGAGTTTGATTAGTGGAAAACAAATTAGCGAGAGCACATGTGAGGGATGTGGAAATTTTAATTAAATTACCAGTGGCACTCCAGTGGTGCAGATGAGGCATTAGTCACTGTGCTGGGCTGCTGCATCATACATGGAAAGGTACCCAGAAAAATCATCCTCCTGATCACCTCAGAGCAAGCCCAGATACCAGGCTGTAATGGGTCCCAGCAAGGCTGCAGTGGCAGTCCAGTGGAGAGATATGGTATCAAAATGTAGTAGACAACGAGCTTAACCATTAACTAAGGGATAAAAGAGCCTCTCTGCATCCAAACTATTACTCTGGGATTTGGAACCCCAAGGAAATTTTCAAAGACTCCATTACAAGCTTTTGTATGCACAGGAAGGGCTGAAATAACACCTAAAGCATATACAGTAAAACCAGAATAAATAATAAAGCAACATTCTTGAAAGAAAAACAGGCATTGGGAGAAAAAAAAAATCACCAAATTTTGTTGGAGTCCATAATTTACCTGTCAGCAACTTCAGAAGACTTGAGACACGTACTGGGAGACACTGTGTGAGTTAGCAGAATCGTTCCTCCTGCTTTCACTGCAAACATTTGCTCACCTGCTCTCAGCTTAGTCTGTCCAGTCATAAACACCCTGGAATGATTTAAAAAATAAATCCCATTAGAAAAGCCACAGAGTACTTGTTGCTAATGGATTGCTTATTCTGCAAGCTCATGCCATGGGTTGATTTTTGCCCCTTCTATTAATTGCTGGTCAGCAACACCTGCTCAAGACAACGAGCCTCATTGAGATCCCTGAGGCAGCCTGGGTGTCCCATCAGGGACACACATGTTGCTGCTCTTGAGCATCCCTTTTGGAGCACTCCAGCAACTGGAGAAGACTAATTTCCTTCATCTGTGGTTGTACCTAGCTAGATCATGCATTTTCCATCCTGATATATTTCAAAAGTGCCAAGGAATATTGCAAAACGGCCTAAAATTACACTTTAAATGCAGCAGTCTCTGATTTACAGAGCAATTATAAAACATGTCGTGGTAGTTATTAGCTGTGAGATTGAGTATTACAAGTTTCAGGCTGTAAAACATACTGAGGAACTTTTAACTGTGATTGTATATTCACCTCTAAAGAGAAAATGGGCTTAATTACACCAACATTTATAAGTGGGAGAAATAACAGCAAAAATGGAAGAAAGGTTAAATTTGAAGACAAGAGCTGAGAATACATAAAACATTTATATTATTACACTTCTAATTGAACATCTAAGCAGAAGCTAATGATTTGATTTAAATTGGTCCTTTTTACATAAGTAGCATTTGAAGAATTTTGTGCTTTAGAATTTATAATGACACTATTTTTCCCTATGATTACTCATCTTCAGCATAGTAGATTCAGCCAGATGCAGGAAGAATTACAAATCAAGAAAAATAACTACTTTCACAAAATGATAATAATGATCACTCTTCAGTATCAGCAGGGTTTAAAACAATTCACCTAAAAATGAAACCTACTTCCAGATGCAGTGGAAAGTATTTTATTTACCTTTTCTCTCCCTGCAGTACTTGGAACACGTCCCTCCTTGTGTGGCCTTGGATGTTGCAGGAACAATAGCGTTAGGTGTAAGGAAAATAATATGATGTTTGAGTCTTGCATTATTTTTTTAAAAAGGTCATATTCAGTGAGAATAGATGGTGTTAGTGGTACTACCAACTCACACAGCTGATCTTCCTGACTTTGGTAACTGATTTGCATGGTACAATGCCAGCACTATGACTTTGGGGTTTATATAATAAGGAAATAAACCATCTTATTTCTCCTCTCCATAATTAGAAGATTTCTCCATTTCTGCCTTCTGGCTATTTCCATTTTTTATCAAATTGGGCAGTTCTGAAGTTTGTTTTGAAGCCTATGTTTTCTTTAGGTATTCATTTTCCTTTATTCTTTCCTTGATTGGGTATGGTATTTTGTTTAACTCAAGTGGGAGTGGGGAAGGCCAAAGACATTTCCCCCCCCCCCCAACTAATTAAATGAATCTCATATGAAAGAGTACTGAAATGTTATGGCACATCCTAAAATGCGAGCAAAACTGCAGTGGGGTATAAGTTACCGTGTAACCAGTGATCCACAGAGTAGGGCCAATGCAATGCTGTTTCACTGCGTAAGAAAAAAAGGGGCAGCTGTCTCCTGGGGCAACTTTAAGGAGGCTGTTTGCTTCCTGTGTTGCCTATGAAAGAAAAAATAAAGCTGTGTGGTTTTCAGCCTGATCCACCCATCTCTGCTTTGTGCTTCTGCATTCCCCTGCAGCTGCTGCTGCCAAAGCAAGGGCTCCTAAGGAGGAACAAAGTGGCTGATGCTGAGTAGATTTTCCCCACAGCTTCCTGCTATCTTGCCTTACTACCCTTAGCAACAGGACACACCCCCACACTTCCCAGACCAGGCCAGCCCTGCGTTGCACCATTTCTTCCTGTGATAACAAGGGCCAGGCGTATTTCCCCGTGCTCTTCTACTCCATGCAAATGTGGGAAGCCCCTGCAGTCAAAATCAATCAGTGAAGGTGGATGGCAACAGGTCTCCTTTTCCCAGGCCCCAGAAACATGCTTTCCAGCAACACTGACTTTTTCTGTGTTGCTAAGAAGCTAAGAAACCCCTTCTGCCTGGGAAGGGAGAACTAGTGCTAACTTCCATGCCTCCCTCAGCAGCAGCAGGCTGGGACAGGAGAGGCCCCTCTCCCTAACTTACCTCCATGAAATGAAAGGCAGCTGCTCCAGGTGTTCAGTGTTTTAGAAGGAGCTGGTACACTGGAGTGCAGGGCAGTGTATACAGAGCTGTTTGACAGAGGAGTAACCAGCTGTTCCAGAGAGCCTCCGCAATGGAGCCTAAATCAGTACCAAGCTTGGCATTGCAGCAAGGTCCACACCCTGTGCCATAGTCCTCTTGTGTTTTGTGATCACTTGGTGCATGCTGGCCCTTGGCAGGCACCAATACAGGATGCTCGGCATGTCTCCGTGAGCCAGGAGTACGTGGGTATTTATTTGCCATAATTTTCCTTGCTGGCAGCTTTTGGCTTGCTTCTTCCTGGCCCTCTGCAAGTAGAGGGCAACTCAAAATACCCACGGGGGCTGTATCCAGCTGTTTGGTACATCTGGAGCAGGTTGATGGCTGCTCTTAAGATGTGGCTGAGAAGAAAAACCCCAAATCAAACAAACAATCCTAAGTACATAATTCCTTCCTAGGATCAGATTGTTCTCACACATTGACAGTAGCCCCCATCTTTTCCTACAGGTACACATACCTTTGCTAGCTGGCACCTGTTAAGGTAACTGCTCCAAAATTTGCAATTTTGCATCATGCATCCAAACTTAGCTTTCACTCCTGTGTCCCAGGAGGACATGGGCTGTAGAGTCTTCCCTGAGGGTTTATGTTAACAAAGGGGAAATATTCAAGGGCGTGGAAGAAGGAGAAAGGGCTTGTGGTCAAACCTCTGCATACTCTCCCTGTGTTCACAGAAAAGGTGGGAAAGAAACCGTGGCTAAAAAAGGGAGGAAAGTAGTTATTGTATGGAATGCAGTATGATTTAATGTGATGCTGCTTCCAGATAGAGTCAGACGTGGGGTGAGCTTGCTCACTGACTCCAAGAGACTAATATTGGTAGATCTATGGCCACCCTTCCTTCCTCTTGTTTTCTCACAGGTCAGCTAGGAGAACATCTCACCTGAAAAGAGTGCAGGATGCCAGCTTCCCAGAACTTTATAAAAAAAGTCCACTCCAGTTTATTTCCTAAGCATGGATGCCACACTGATGCTGGAAAACGGTGATCTTAGGTCACACTGTGTGTGGTGCATGCTGGAATGAGATCATGATGGGGCTGGCCTTAGTGTGAGTGGCACTTATAAAAGAGTGAGCCCTCCTTTTTCTCCTCTCCCACAAGTCATCAGCCTGAATAATCTCCATTAGGGTGGGTGCTTCTGGCAGAGGACCTGGAGCTCCAAACACATTCAAGAGAAAAACTGCAATATTGAGGGAGGAAGCTGAATTGGAGAATCTGGTTGTGGTCTGAGTCAAAGTGCAGTCAGTGCCTGAGAAATTTCTGTAAGGACATGGAAAGACGGGCTTCAAAAGTTCACTAGGTTCTCACAAGAGAGTAGGCAGCATACAAAGGTCAGTGGGATTCCTTCCTCCATGTCATTACGCCACAAAGAACCTGGCCCAGAGGTCCCCATCATCCACATCATCTCTGAGTATCCAGAGCCTGCCCATAGGCTTCTCTTGTTCCTGCACTCTGAGACCCACATGAGAGCTTTCACAGGAAGAACAGGAAAGCCCAGCAATCCTTCCTTTTGGATCAGGCATTTCTGAATGTTTTTGAACAAGCTGTCTCAGACAGGATCTGGTTACACAGAGCAATGCACAGGTTACTGCAGTCTGTGGTGGGATACAAGTCAATGATAGAGCCACCACTGGTGCACCCTTCTCTACAGCTTGGGTTTCATCCACAGCAGCCACCCTAGCACAGGCTCCAACCTCACATTTGTTAATAACTGATGGGATTTAAAAGACAGCATATATTTGGGACTTTTATTGCTTTAACTTCTCTGTTTCTGTATCCTCGGGCTTCCCATTTTCCACATTCTTACAATGATAAGAGTGAGAAACTATTATAGTAAAAACTTTAATTTTCAGTTGACTACATGGTTTCAGGTGGTGATGGCTTTAAAAGCAAAAAACAAATGCTTCAAGACTCTAAATCATGTGTGGAGAGAAATATATGAATACAAATCAGGAGTTAATCCATACTGGGAATATAAATTATTTATAAATATATAAAAGAGAGAATACAGGAAATCTTAACATCTTATTCCTTTACAGTGCCATGAAATTATACTTGCATGAAGCCATTAACCCCCAAAGAGTTCCAATTACATGAAAGACTGACTGAGAATCTGTCATGTGCCTACTCTCAATGTAGGTCAGTGTATACACAGGGCAAAACTAAAGGAAACTTAAGGGAAGTTATCTTCTCCACCTAAAGAAACTCTTTCCTGAGGTTCTTCTGGAATTTAGATGATGTCTTAAGTTAAAATTAAACATGATGAGATGGCCACATGAGCAGTGACCACGTAGGGAAGGGTTGCAGCTTGGGATGATCATCCTTAAACTGAAAAAGCTCAGTACAGGGTGACACACTTGTGTTTATCCATCCACTTTGTAAGCACAATTATTGCACAGGTAGGCAAAGTCACAGAAATGGCACACACAAATTAGGCATAGAAAAACAGGCAGAAGAGCATGTGAGCAACAACTAATCTTCTTTGCTCTTCTGATGGAGTGTTCACTCATAACAGAATCATACATTTTAAACATTCTTTGGATACAGAAACATGTACGAAAAAAATATAGAAAAACTAGAGAGGATTCAGGGGATCCTGAGAACAATAGCAGTAACAGACTTAGAAAGCAAGGCCAGTGAAAGAGGTGCAAGGAGGTTTATTTAGCCTAGAAAAGAGAAGTTATTCAATTTCACATCACAGCTAAGCCAGTCCAACCACTGGTGCTTGTCTGATGCTCTCCCTAGGGCTTGGTCCAATGAACTAAATCAGCAGAAAACTAATTTTATTATTTATTTGAATGCTTTTCCACTTTGTCCTCTGATCTGGTTCATCGCATTCTCATGAGGGATGGGTAAAAATAGGGAAAAATATCGGGTGGTTCATTTTGGCAGCAGCTGACATTCAGATTGACTTAGCTTTAATGTGGAAGTGTATTTCCATACATGATACAGATATAAAATCTATATATTTTTGAAGTAGAGGGTGTTGAGCAACTTTGCTGTATCTGTTTAGAAAGAAAACAAAAAGGAATCTGATAAGTATTTATCAAAAATTCTTGCTTTATGTGATAAAAATTCTTTGTAACAGGAAGGGTACTGAAACATTAAAATATTGTATATAAGCATATTGTGCAATTTCTTTCACTGGAGTAATTACCAGTGTATTACACTGATGGCTCCCAGGATTAGTCCAAGATTTCTTATCCTTCGTCGGTGCAGACGTGGATTGGAGAATGGTCTCTTGGGATTAATTCCATCCGTCCTTTTTTTCCTGATTCCACTATTTACCACGTTCACCTATCTTGCCTGAGCTAGCTCTAACTGAACTCAATACTGCATGGAAATATGGCTTTAACAAGAACAGTGTCAGATCCTAATACTGCTGTTTGACTTATATTTTGTTGAAGACCAGAGAAGCATCTGTTCATGGACATGTTATCAGACACACCGCTCATGGTCTGCTTTGCATTCTGGAAAACTTCTTAGGTTGGCATAGCTGGTCTCCAAACACACCGTGAAAATAAGCCCATAAGTCGTACATCAGAGGTGATTCACAGGCTTATAGTTCAGATGGGATTGCAGCACTTGCAAGTAGCTGCTGAAGCACGATGGAAATCCAGTTGCAAATACTGGAAGTAGAGTCACCAACTTGCAAGTGCGTACACTGAGATATACAATTTCTGTAATATATCAGTAGAAAAGCATAACAAACAACAATTTTTTGTTCAAATATAAGTGATGTTCACATTTAAAATGCAGTCATGCGAAACTGGAAAATTGGCTTTAAAATGAAGAAAAGAGATATGCTGTATTAAGGATTCTTTTTTTTTTTTTTTTATGGGGGGAGCTTTTTCAGGAATTACAGGCTGCAGAATCAATAAATTGGATATGGAAAGTACTGAAATGCACTTAACCTTCTGTCTCCTTAGAGTCATTAAATGTCATTATTAATGATGTTCTCTAACAAAGTGTTTTGTGGACAAACTAAACATCGTAGCTTTTTTAGCTTTTATATATTAAACTCTCTATTCACTTTACTGCAGGTAAGTTCTGGGAAAAGTCTTGTAGGTAGAATAGAAAATGAAAAATTACAGGCACTTCTTAAGAAAATATGACAATCACTTTAATTAAGAAAACCTTATTATCTAAAGAACTAGACAAAACTATTTCAAATGCAGCAAGTCTATGGATTCATCTAGACTTTACAGGTGAGGGATCAAGCTAAAAAGTATGCTTTACAGAGTATCTTCTCCTGTCTTTGGAAATCCTGTCAAATGGAGAGGATCAATATTAATGTAGGGAGAGCCCATAAGCCCTTCAAAGATGTCTGAGCACAGGAGGTGCTGTGTAATCACGCCCACCCTGCCAATCCTGAGCAGCCTCACATGGGAACCACCATTGTGGGACATAAAGCTGCCATCCACGGTCTGAGGAATGGGCAGCTTTCTTCTTTGACAAGCCCTGCTGCCTTTGAAGCTAAGATCTACTTGTTCTAAAGGGACTGATTAAAGAGGGAGAGGAAGCATCAAAAGACCTCACCGCCTCTGTGAGCTAACTAGTCAGAAGGCTGCACTGACAACTTTTTGTGGCATATACCATAGTTTATTTTTTAACTTGCTCCTCAGTCTGCCCTTTAACATTAACTTCTTCTTTCCATTTGTCTGTGAGAATGCTGCAGTTTGCAGGCACATCATAAAATAAACAGTTCCTCTGCTTCAGACGGGACTCTCCCATATTTCTCCCTGCTGCACTTCATGTATTTTTTGTTTTCTTAGTCACACATTTTTAAAGCCATTGTGATCCTGATTCAGCAGTGCAATACATAGTTGCAAGTAAGGATAATAATAAGGGTAGTAATAATTAACACAAGGAATAGGAAAGAAAAATATCTTGTTAACAATTGGACTCAATGATCTTAGAGGTCTTTTCCAACATTAATTATTCTGTCATTCTCTGAAAATGTTAAAAAAAATCTGAAGATAGGTCTGTAATTTCTCCCAGTCTGTGTGTGTGTGTTCATTTAATTTAATTTCACTCACTTAATGCTGATACTATCAGTTTATCCTATTACCAGATGCAGCCCATCTGAGTCCAAAGCAGGATGATGCACAAATCACCTCTCCTTTCTCAGTCCTGGCAGTGAACCTTGGGTCAACATCTTCTGCTCATTTTCTTCTCCCACTTCCATCTGTCATTATGAAGGAATGACTTCCTCAGCTGATTCACCAAAATACCACTTCTCCTCCAAATCCCTTCTAGAAGAAGTGTTTTATAAGGCACCCTTACTAAGAGGAATAAATTTTAGAATTAATTTCAGAGGGGAAATTCCAGTTTGACTGGTATGTGTTTTCAGGGTGTAATATTAAAAGGCCAAGGATTTTCTTTATTTTGTTGACAGTACATCAAATATATTGCCCATCAGATAACTCAGATGTCCTGTTTGAGGAGTTCAAATTAAAGATAAAACCAGATCCATATTTACGTAATAAAGAAGCTGACAGAAATACTTTGGTGATTATGCAGGCATCTAGCTTAACATGTCTTGAAACTGCTGACCTCAGTGATTAACATCTCATTCTTTCAAAGAAAAATACTTGACTTATTTTCTCAATTTATAGTTGTGCCTTTTATCTTACTTCTGTGAACTGCAGAGCCCTAATTCATCCTTTATGTGAGTCCTCTTGGGATAACAGAGACCACACAGAGGACATTTCTTGTTTTTATTGGTTCTGCTTTTGTCTTAGTTGTTCAAAATGCAGGGGGAAGAAAGGAGAATTAAAAAAAAGAAAGAATAATGGCACCGGATCGCACTCATGACGAAAGCCTCGTCTTGTGTCTTACTCTCATCACACGTTTGCAATTTCATTCCTTTCCCCGTCACTCTCAAACAAGCTAAGGCAGCATCTGTCCCTCTGTCCCTGCTCCTCCTCCAGTCCTGCCCCACCTCCTTGCAGGCAGCAGATGTCCTCTTTGGCACACCTGTACTGATAAACAGCAGAGCATAAGTTAGTGAGCACTTGTTTTGGATCCCTGGTTATCTACATTGCTTAAACTTTAATCTTGAGTCTTGGACCACTTCAGTTGGCTCTGTCTGCAAGACAACCTACTCCTGAGCCTCTAGCACACTGGCATGACCCAGCCAGTCTCACATGACCTCAGAGCCATGGACTGCAAGCAGAGTTTGCAGACAAAGGCATGGCCTGGTGTCCCATCTACTGACTTCCTGATGGGTATCTAATTATGTGGTGAAGCCTTACTGCAGCAGTAGTGTTTGCTCCTGTCATTGACACTGTTACCCTATTTACTGCTGAGGACCTTTAGAAGGAATAGGTGGAAACTCTGCCTACCAGTGAATCTGCCAACAAAATCAGTAAAGACATACCCCTCAGTCACTTGCAGGTAAATAAATCTTGGGTTAAAAAATAAAAGCATTGAAAAGTCACCTGTACTCCTATACTTCTTGCTACATGCACTGAAGCAAATGGTATATACATGAACTTGGAGGAATTTCACATGGAAAAAAAGTCTGGGGGGTAAGTTCACACCACCCTGATGATGCTAGTTGGCACTGCCCATAAGCAGGAGTGTCTCTGTTTGCAGGAACCTGCACTGTTAAACATTCGTCGTGAAATGGCTTCTTCCAGCTGTGGTACTGCAGTGCTTTAAAAACAGAGAGCAGAGACAGCACTGCCACCTGCTGCTCCCAACATGGCTCTCATGCTTCACCAATGGCATCAAAGCTTTGCTTTAAAATCACAGAATAGAATGAATTGGAAGGGACCCCCCAAGGATCATCAAGTCCAGCTCATAAAGTGTGGGTGGTAAAAGCTGGTATGTGCTGTAAAAATACATCTACTGTAAAAGTAAATATTTTAAGAAATACATTTGTATTACTAAAATGGTGCATTATTGGTAAAAGATAATGGCTACTACTATTGCTCTGAAGCTTTGTGGAAATGTAGCACTGATGTTTGTGGCTAGCAAGAGCTGTGGTTCATGCAGACAAATTCAGTCACAACAGAGCTGAGAAGGGTATCTAAGGTTACTGTGAAGTCAGTGCTAAAGAACCTATACTGGGGTTTTAACAGCTAGGCCTGTGACCCTGGAGCTTTTGATGATGCTTTAATAAAGAATTAGATTAGTATTTGTGATTTAACTACTGAGTTGCAAAAGTTGCCAGACACTGCCACAGGGGTGATGATTTTTTTCTTACAACAATGTATACATAAATATTAAAAGAAAGTCACTGTACTGTTTGGGAAATTAAATTTCAGATCTTCCCCCAGAAAATGTTTAGATGAAATCAAGAACTGTATATGGAAAGGCATGCATGCTGTGCAGCCAGTCATGCATCCTGGCAAAAACTGCGGGGAACTTTGCCACTAAGTTGAGAGAGGCCAAAATTTCAACTTCTATACTTACATTTGCATGTGGATTTCACTGGGAAAGACTTTTTTCCTGGTTTTTGGAACATCACTTCTTTGTGCTAGATTCTAAAGCTTTTTATGTTAAAAACAGCACTTGGCACACAGTATGGTATTAACACCTGCTTATATTTTGTTTTGGGATGCTTTGAATCAGGATCATCCTTGCTTATCAAGTCAAGCTGTCTACTGGTTCACTACCTAAGGTGTATTAACGCTGCTTTGTAAGCCCATTCTTTTTCCCTGTAAGAGTCCTTGCTCATAAATCATTCAAATCCCTCAACCTGAACCCTACTTTGCTGCTGCCTTTAGTAATTTTTATTTATGCCAGGAAACTCTTTGGGATGTCAAAAAAACAGCCGACTGAAACAAATGCATTCCAGTGGATCTCTTTCCACCTGCAGTGCAAATTCAAGCGGATTAGCTTCTAGCACTTGCAGCTTGAACAAGAGTGGAGCAAAGGAATATTTCCCCAGCCAGACATGATTCTCAGCTGTGAGAAAAGGAGTAACACAGCATTACCTCCTGGACAGCCAGGTGCCTGGCGTTCCCAGCTGAGGCATATTTAACTGGGTCCTCATTTGGATGCATCAGACTAGGAGGTTTACCTAGTGAAAGTACTGTGGACATACTCAGAGTCCTTTCTAAGGAAAATTACTATGAATCTTAACATAAACATTGAACATGATACTCCCAGACTAGTTAAAACACATGACACAGAAAATACTACTACTACTAATGACAATAATGAAAAAATCAAGAAATCATCTAACTGGGAGTAGTAAACCACTATGAAGTTCAAACTTAGCAAGAATGGAAAGCAGAAGCTAAGAAAAAAAGTTATACGGGGTAAAGTTGTGCATATTTGCTTATTCACACAGTGTTAGTGGACAAAACACATTCAGACTTCGTGTGCATTTATCCGTATATTGTTTCTCACTCCGATACAGCAGCTTGAAATAGCACAAAACTACCTACTGTCTAACTAGCTCAGGTGATAGATGTTTGCGCTTCGGGGGCAGGGATTAATGAATTAAATTAGTTATGCTTTCCTGTGCAGCAATTTGCCAGAAGAAGTGTGGGTGGATTTGTGATTTGCGTAATAACAAGGTTTGAGACACTCAAAGATGAGGAAAATAGAATATTTCAGTTGGATGGGACCTGCAGTGACCACCTAGTCCATGATTTTGCCAAACAGCTCCAACTAATGCAAGTGGAAGTTGTGTAGCTAAGACAACTAATCAGCTTTGTGTCTTCAACCAAGAATCTTTATAGTGTCATAAATGTTCTTATTTGTGCTCTGAGTAAGCTGAATACTATATAGAGGAATTGTTTAAATCCTACAAGAACATTCAAAATAAGATGCAGGACTGGTGAACAGAACAAACCAGGTGCTAGCTTAAGATGGTGTGATCTGTAAATTTTAAATGCTGAATAAGCTTACTGACAATACCCAGCTGAGATTTGTAAACAAAATTTTATTTTTCACAGGGGAAGCTTAATATCAGCAAGATTATTTTTGCTCAAAAACCTAAAAAAGTTTATGCAGAAGAATAAATTACATGAAGCAGGGGAAAACTACTTGGGCAATTGTTACACAGTTTTACAGCATGTCAGTCACTATAATGCATATAGATGAGATTATCTTGATGGTTCCTAACCTGTATATCAAATATGTATTGCTGGAATGTACCCAGCTCACTTCTGAAGAGCTCCTGTGGATAATATGATTACTAATACAAACACAGTTACAAATATTTTTCCTTCATATAGCTACCATTCCATTCATCTGCTCCTCTCGTCCATCTTACTCTTGACCCCTGCTCTGGATGCATGACCTGTAGTTAATTTGACACTGTTGATAATCTGGCCTCTTGTACTTGCAGAGATGCCAACTCTTAGGGTTGCACATAAGTACCTTCTCTGATTTCTCACAGACATTCTCTTTCTACTACAAAGCGAAAAACCCTAACAGGTGCGTTGAATATATTCACCCTGGATGACGGAAAAAAAGCAACAGCACAGTAAGTGGAAGAAAGTAGATTTTTCTTGGAGAAAATAATCAGAACACCCCTACTAGTACATGCCCTCCTGTTGCCAGCTGATGGTGATCCAAACATCATCTTTGTCCACTAGAAATCAAGGGGAGAGCCACATCAGCCTTGACTTGGGGACAGAGGCTGAGAGGTTAAGAAGAAAGGTCACCTGGGTAGGTTACCGATGAGTATTTTGAAGTCATTCCATTATCAAACAGGTCTGAATAACCACATTTACTGTTAGTATTATATATATATCTTGGTATTATACACAGTATTAAGTAGATGGCTATGTAGCTATTGCACTCCTGTAAAACACTGAAAAGGTGGACTTGAGGGCTGGTAAAACACAGAAATAATAATTCTGCACTTTGATTTTCCTTAACTATATATTTCATTTCTTCCTTTCTCCTCTTCCCTCTTAAAAATCCTTATACTTGGCAGCTTTAATTTTTTTCCTCTTTCAGATTGTCAGTCACAGACAATGTCTTGACTTACAAAGACATCTTTTCTTATTCCAGAAGCCTTTTTTTGTCACTATGACTGCAGGCTTTATGCTTATCTCCTGCTTCTCAGATAAGCTTCCCCTTCACTAAGATCCCTCCTATAATCTCAACCTATTTCTGTGTGATTTAACCTCCTTGAGCTGAATACATTTTTTTCTGCTTGTTTTATTTGAAAGGATTTTACTTAAGGGACTCAGTTCTGATACAATCTAGACTCATGGCATTCGGTTAAAAAATACAAACAGTGATGAAGAAAGCTTTCCATTTTCTGAGAAGGGCACTTTGGCAAGAACTGTACATACACAGTACACATGAAAAGTTAAAAGGTGAAAACAATAAACAAGTTTCCTTTGCACAGGCAAAACTCTTTCCAAACTAGCAAAACTTTATGGCATATACTTCTTCTGTTGTCTTGTTGCTGACACAGAAAAGATAATTCCTGTGCTTAGTTCATAAGCAATTAATAAATAATATTTATTTTTTCAACAGCTTGCAGTATACAAAGAGAGGAGAGCTTTTTAAAAATATAATTCCTATATTGTCAAGGGCTTAGGAGTGTGTAGGTTGATGGAATAAGTGGCTGTGATTTTCTGTAAATTCAGACATTTGCTTCATTAGAACTTCATTAAATCTAAACACTAATGCTCTTCCTTCCATATATCTCTTAAATATCCCAAACAATCTCTCAAACATTTATTCTACTGATATGCTCACTTTTAGTGATAATGTATTATTCGTATTTATATACATGACTGAAACTCCCACCTATTGTAGACAGATGATATCTTATACGAAATCCCTACAAAGCAGAGTAGTAATCCCTCTATGTAAACACTCAAAACAGGAAAGCACATTCAGAATTTTCTAGACACATTAACTGAATCCTATTTGGGCCTCTCCAAGAGGCCAAGAGCAAAATACATGCAGTCAACTTTCCTAAGCAGGAAGACAGGCTTCTCATAGAATCACAGAATATGCTGAGTTGGAAAGGACCCACAAGGATCATCCAGTCAAACTCCTGGCCCTGCACAGGACCATCTGCAAGAGTCACACCATGTGCCTGAGAGCGTTGTCCAAATGCTTCTTGAACTCTCAGGCTTGGTGCTGTGACTACTTCCCTGGGGAGCCTGTTCCACTACCAACCACCCTCTGGGTAAAGAACCTCTTTCTAACATCCAACTTAAACCTCCTCTGCTACAGCTTCAAGCCATTCCCTCTCTGGCACTTACCCTTGTCAAACTTCATATGGTTGGTGATTGTCTAGTTCTCTAATTTGTCAAGGTCTCTCTACAAGACCTATCTGCCTTCCAGGGAGCCAACAGCTCCTCCACGTTTTGTATCATCTGCAACCTTGATTAGTATCCTTTCCAGCCAAACTCACCTCCAAATGAACTGCAGCAACTCTGTTTTTGCTTTACAGGTAAGAAACAGCTGCTTTGCATTACTTTTGGGCAATAACATCTCACTAGCACAACACATCAGCAAGCTGGGAAACATCAGCTATGCCTGATTAAGTTGATTCCAAGTTTCTTCAAGCTTGGCTCAGTCTGAACTGAAAATCAGGTTGGGCTATGCAGTGGGTAACGGGTAGGAGAAGTTCTGGAAGCACTGTGAGTAGAAAGCTGAAGAAAACGTTCTGGCAAACTCAACTTTGGCCCTAGCAGAGGGGCTGTCTGCTATCTCACTCCCTACGCAGATGTTTTTGGCAGTTTAGCAGCAAATCATTTCCCCTGCCAAGTAACTGAAAAGAAATGTATTCTCCATGACACATAGCAGGTCAGGAAGGGTATCAGTGAATAGAAGGGCCAGCATCTCTTTTGGCACAGGTTGAAGAGCTGAGATACACTGCCTGCAGGAGCTAAGAGTATCTAATTACAGCCTTCACTCACAGATGTCCCCACTGGCATGAACTCTAGTTATAGCCATTGGTGACATGTACTTTGGCAAGGTCTTGACAGAATGGATATTTTCCAGGACCTCTGGAGCAGCACAGAGCTTGCAGAGCTGCACTTACATGTAGGAGAGTCTGTGCTGTGAGGCCAAAGGAGGAGAAACAAGTTTGAGTAATCTAACAATAAAGGTTCTCTTTCGCTGTGGATAGATACTGTTTTTAATCTTCTGGGTGTGAAGATGAACAGCAAGTTTCTAACGAGATTTCATAATTTTGTTTCAGTCTGTGTCAAGAGATGATGAAGTCCCGTGGACAGATGCTTAACTGAGGAACACACTAGAAAGAAGCCTGGAACCACCTCTATTGTACTCTAAACATCCTCCAGGATTGATACCCTGAGGGGACATGAGCAAGCAGGGGACTGTGAAAGACTAAACAAGCCTTGTGACACCATTCATTCCTTGATAGTTTAATACCACTTGTTAGTTTACATGAGGTGTGAAACAAGCAGGCTTTGACATCAACAAGATCAGTTCTGCCATCAAGGATACAAACTTAGGTCTTGGTAGAGAAAAAAAACAAACTAGTGCAAACATGGTTTTCTTAGGCAGTCAAGCAAGGTGACTAAGGTAGTAAAAAAATCAGTCACCAGCTTACCTATACTAGAGTGCCTGCTGTGGGCTTGCACCCTCTTCATACTTTTGTATGTATTGTCTGTTGGTCAGTGTTGCAAGCACCCTAGTAAGGATTGTGATATTTCTTTTATTTTAAAAAAAATAATCTTTCACTAAAGAGAAATTTTAAATAGTTTTTAACAGAAAAAGATGCAAAGAATTTCTGAGTCTGTTGAAATGAATAATTGCATTTCATTTGTTTATTTTAATCTAGCTTAAAGAGTTAACATTGGCTAAGCACAGCTTGCACTGTTACATAGTGGCAGAAAGCAAAAGTAAATGCATTAATTACTGTTCATTGACCACAGTTATGATTTTGGAACATGCTAGATAAGTAAACAGAATACCTCCAATAATCACAACTAAAGTGAATACATAAATTTGAAGGACAATCACCAATGTCATTATTAACTACTTTACCTTTGAGGAATCACTCCGTTAAATAATAATTATTTCAATAAATTTTGAGTTCCTTTGTTAAACACATTTTTGTAAAAAAAGGGTGTAAGTAAAACCTGTAAATTTTGAAAATTTCATCAAAGCATTTTCTCCTGGATAGAATTCCTCTCAATGAATGACGCCACCCTTGTGATTAGCTTCTCAGAAGAACAGACTTAGGGACAACCATTAACTTGCTCCTCTGCAGACCTGTAGTCTCATCTTTTGATTATATCCAAAAGGCACCAAAAAATGTGCTTTTACCTCACTAAAACCTATTCTAAAGCCTGACTGACCCTATAGGAAGGCAGGCTGGTAAGAAGTGGCTGTAGAGGTTGTTTTTTATAACCTAATTAGCTAGATAATGAGTTACATTTTCCCTATTAGAAGAACTCTTTTGCTGAATCCTCCTACTGTCAATTCTAGGAGAGAGCTTCAGGCTGTTGACCCAGGCTAATGGTTAATGTAAAAATCAGTGTAGTTTCCACTCACATTTGCAGAGGTCTAGTTGTCTTTCTAGTCATTGCTGTGGTAGAAGCTAGGTCAGAATGCTATTTATTCACAGATAGGAAAATCGCTGAGGGAAGATTTGAAGACGTGAATGAAATGCTTCACAGAGATATGGAAGATTAATTTCAGAGAGCCCAGGCTCACAAAAAATAACTCTGATTTAAAGCTGCTCCATAGGGGTTATGAGTAATTTAGTATAGGAGAAAAACTTCACATGTCACGCATGTAAAATACCACACAACTACATGCATGACATATCTGTCCTCTGTTTCTTTGCTGTTGGACAGAGCTGTAACTTCCTGATAATTAACCAAAACACAGGAGATCATGCATCACACTTTCCTAGATTTCACCTGAAAAGAAGTTGGGACTTATTCTCCATCTGACATAAGGTGCATAGCCTCTTTTCTTGTGTCCTCCAAATTCAGTGACCCATGGGATGTGTAGAAGGTGTCCCCTTCAGTGCTCCTCTTTACTGAGGCAGAAACTACCTGTATGTCTCCATGACATTGAGAGGGTACCTTTTGTCTTCCAATTTTTGCAAAGGTGCTTGAAGGAAATTAACACAGCTCTGAACTTCACTAATTGGTCACTTGATTATGTTTCTCAGTCACACTCTGTAGCTCTGTATCGGCCAAGGACACAGAATACACAGCTAATGGCTGTCCTTCCCTCCCTCGCTTCCTGCCTCCCACTCCTCCAGACTCTGCAGAGCATTTCCCCCACAGAATTATCCAAAGCAATGTCTGTAGCCCCCCAGCAGGAGGAAAGTGCTTGAGCACTTGATGACCTTCTGAGGTCCCTTACTGAAAAATCAGAATAATACAGGTTGTATCTTTCGGGCTTGAACACGTGGATTTTCATAGCAGCTGGATTTCCCAGAACATGCAGTTCCAGCCAAATATATGCAACTGTTCAGGCAAACACACAGACAAAACAAGCTCTATGAGCAGATATTATCAGATATAACTTCACAGGTAACATTCATTACAATTCACATGAAATATGGAAATCTATGAATGTGTGCATTTGTGATGTCCAGCTATATACAGTGATACCGAGTTTGCAGGAGGAGACTATTCCCTTTTGAAGTAGTTGAGTTCTTCTGTCTTTGGGTGGAATAATGCACATTTCAAGATTTGGGAAATATTCCTTGGTATGACTTAACACCAAGGCTGATGAACTTCACTCTGAACAATGACTCAGAAATGGGAAAGGTTTCATGTAATAGCCACCCAGTGACTGTCAAAGTCAAACCTATGGAACTTCACACATTTTAGAGAGAACATAAGTCTCAAAAATGTGAAGGATTCCTGACTCTTAGGCAATAAATTCTGCTGTGGGACTACCAGACTCTTTTTCCTGCATCCTCTAAGCAAGACTGTGAAGCTTAAATTAGCGTATTTGAACCTCCAGTTCAGTTTAGGTCACTAACAAGTTTTGATGATTTTATGCGGATGGCTAAATATTTCACTGCATTCAATATTATAATTCAGACAATTCAGTCATACATAACTAGGCATTTTCTAAGTGATATTAGACCATTTCACACAATGCAGACTGCAAGAAGAAATAAAACCCCAACACTTTAGTTCAGAACAGAGGTAAAATGTGTTCTTGCTCTGTAAAGTTTCTCAAGAAGTTGAATATGCTAGTATAATAGTTTAAATCTACTTTTTTTTTTTTTTTTTAACTAAAGAAGTATAGTTTTCTTTTTATCATGTATCTTGGCTCTTGAGGAGCCCTTTGCATTCCTTAACTGCAATGTGGGTTTACTCCCACTAGGTGGTACCCTTCCTCTATGGTTTGTGAAAGAAAATGTCCTCCCGGAATAAACCTGGACCACCCGTGGGTGCACTGCCCAAAACGCAAAATAGGGGCCCATCGTGATGGAAACATCTTTGTAAACACTGAAACAACAAAAGCCTCCCTGTCCCCCTCAACAAACAAAAAAACCCCAACCAACAATTAAAAAACCCCACAAAACCCCAACCAAACCAAACCAATATCCCCCCAAAACCAGTCTAAACTTCTCCAAATATTAAAAGCTGTCGAATCCCAAAAGATTAAGACAGCGCGCCTGTAGCTAGTTCTGGTAGGCAGCTAAAAGCAAACATTGAAATGTGACTGTCTTATCTGAGGGAGTTATTGTTCAAAAATGTCACAGTACTGCACAAAGAAATTCAACTACACATTTATTGTCATAAAGCCTTGCCTGTCCAATAGTACATATTTAATATTTAATGCCCTTTACAGGGGGCGTATGCCTTAGGAGGCATTCTGTGGCAGTCTTCAATGTTACATGTACTAATATTTCAGTCTCCCACACAAAGTAAGAATAAAGCACTGAGATTATGACTGTGTTATGCAACTCACTGACTGACACATAAGTAAAAAATTGTTGATATATTTATGCATTGTAATATCCACAATGAAGTCCAATTCTCCTGAGACAAACATAGTCAAATGAAAAGTGGTAGGAAATGGAGAAGAAACTAGATGAACATTTTGTGAAAAGAGGAAAAAATCTCTTGATAAAAGAAGTTACAATAACCGAAGCCTTGCAGGCAGGCAAGGCACAAAGCAGCAGTGAGATGCCCATGGAATATAATTTCTCTGAAGAGACATGGCTTTAAACCAGATATTTCAGTGTTGGATATGTTTTTAAGCCTAAAAAATGACATCTATCTCAGAGAAAAACACTGCAAGCTGGGTCTTTGTCCAGGACTGTTGAACAGGCTTTATGAACAGCGTCTTCCTATGACAAGGCTCCTCGATCCCTTTTTGAAGGGGAGTCCAAGGTCAACTATACATTGACACAGAGAACAGTGCAGTGGGATGGACTGGTTTGCACCCTTAAAGAAAGATTTGGGACAGTGGCCCAAATAAAGGGCTTGTGACAGCTGTGTCTCCCCCACCCCTGTAATGTGCATGGCTTTGAACATCATATAGTGCTGCGCAGGGGCATGGTGGGTCCTTCTCACCTGGCCTCCCAATAAATAATAGGCAAGTGGAGGTAAAGCTCTGGAGAGCCAGTGTCTGAAGAAGGAGCGTGACTTACTTGTCTCTGAAACTTCTGAAAACATGAGCTGGAAGACCCATTAAGCTCAGGTCTTACAGTCTTGTCTTAAATCTAACAAAGCTCAAGGCAAAGTTCAAGTCTAATAAATATGTTGGTGCTTTATTTTTTTTTGTTAACCTACTTTATTAATCACCCAATGCCAGAAAAGTGAAATGTAATTAACAGATGAATTAAATATGCCATTTTTTTATATGGGAGCATTTGTTAAGACTCACCTGCTGCTAGGTACAAAATCTTCCACTGCAAATTCTGCAATGAATAAGCGCCTGCACAAGGATTATATGATCTCATCTTCTGGGTGCACAGTTTAATCACAGTGCTCTCGATAGAGAGCCCACACTAGGGAAGTGCAGTTTAAAATACGAATCTGTGGGAGGCTCTTGAGGTGGTTTCTTGCTAAGTATGGCCAGGAGCAGGGTGATGCAGAGGGAGATGCCACATTAAGAGACCAAGAGGTAAAAGTAACTCCATAAAACTGTCACCAGCAAACCACCATGTGCAAATTTCACGTGCTTTTCGTCTGGTGAACTGACCCTAAAATAGTACACAGGAAGAAAACAAAGATTCCCTGTGTGCCAGCAGATCAGTCACATTATTTTCATTTTTTTTTTTTACTACATCAATAAACTCAGATGTTTAAATAGGTAGCAAAACAACTTCAGTCAGGCTCATTTTATTTTTCCCTGGTCTTTCAGAACAGTTTTAACCTCTTTCCTACTCCTCTCAAAAAAAAATGTGAGCAAAACATCAGATTAACCTACTTTGCCATTTTGCTCCCACAAATGAAAATACTTGGTGGTCAAAGTATTGGCAGCTGGGTCTCCCACATGGAAAACATAATGTTCCATACATTTGTTACCATATTCTTAGTCCTATTGAGATGAAACTCCTGTAACTTCTCAGTGTCCAGTGTCCCAAGACCACCCATCTCCTTCCTTAGACCACAGTATCCCCGTCAGCTCTCCCTCCACACATTGTTCTTTATTACCTATTCCCTTTTCAAAACTTATATTTCTCAATTCCTTTTCTTCCTCTTCTTCTTGTCTTGGGCAAACTTAGCTTGCTTCTTGAGAACTAACTTGCCTTTCCTTCCTTTCCGATTTCTCAAGTTTTGAAGGACTACCTCCTCCCTCTGCATCTTTTGATTCCTACTTCATGGACGACTGCATGGGACATTTGCAGTGGGGTAGCCCAGAGAGGGCTTCGTTCACCCCACAAAAAGAAAGCATTGACCATTGTCTTCATACTCCTCAGACCTTCCTGTCCTTTCAGGTGTTCTCCCAGGAAGAAAGCACACTGGAATTCCCAAGGGAGTGCAACTGAATACATCAAGGCGGCAGCTCTTTACCACTGCTTGCAAAAAAACCACAGAAATGTGTATTAAATTCAAGCAAAAGCCTGAAACAATTTAAATGCTTTCAACCAACGCATGTTAAATAGGTGCTTATGCTTCACGCAGATCCTGATGTATCCTAATTAATCCAAATTAAATCTGAGCTACAAGGGCACCCAATCATACACATATCCACACAGACACAGACACGAGAAGCCTGACTCTCATGGCAAAGTGCCGCTTGTCAGGCAGCTGGAGGGGACTCCTTCCGCTCCGGGTGCCCCTCGTCACCAGGGATTTCTCCGGCCGGCGGGAGCCCGTTCTCGGCGGTGGGGCATTCCTAGAACGGCGCTCTCGGTGCCATCCGACGCTGCGACCCGCCGAGCCTCCCTCCGAGAATACGGATCGGCAGGAGGTTTTCAGAGAGTCCTTATGGGCATTAAAAAACCTGCGTAGTGATGCGGGTGTCCCGCAAGCCAGGAACGGGCCGCGGACTCGGGTGAGGCGAGCGCGGGCAGCAACGCACGCTCTCGTTTCCCCCGGCAAAGCCGACAGGAGAGAGGGGACACAGTTACCTCGTCGGGGGTCTCACTTGGCGAGGGTTTGGACAAGCCTTAGAAAGATTAGCAGGGGCACGGCACAGCTCCTTCAGCGGGGCAGCAGTCCCGCTGCTTCCCGATTCCCGCTACTCGGGGCGAACGGAGGGGTTTTCTTGCTTGCGAAAAGACAAGACGTCTCGGAGAAGCCGGGGAGCGAGCTCGGGGGGTTAGGGAAGGCAGGGAGGGAGGCGGCCCACCCAAGGTTTTACCCCCCTCTGGCCCCGCACCGCGGTGCTCCTCCACGGCCAGGGAAGCCCGGCGGCCGCGCTCCGTTCGTGGAAACGGTGCCCCCCGCAACCCTGGAAAGAGCCCCGGGGCAGGGGGGTGTCTGTGTGTGCAGGGGGGTTATGGACGACGACGGGGGACCCTGCGTCAGTGCAGGGCCGTCCCCTTCCCCTCCCCGTGCGCTCGGCTCTGCCTCCCGCCAGCCTCCCACGCCTCCCGCGAGGTGCGGCCGCGATACATAAACACGGCTCCGCCGCCGCCGCCGGGGCTCTGCTTCCGCAGCCCGACGGAGGAGCTCGTCCGGCAGCGGGCAGGGGAGCGGCTGCGGGGAACGCAGCGGCAGCGCGGCTCCGGCGGGCAGCAGCGGAGGGCTGCGCGCTCCCCCGAGGGCGGCGGCCCTTCCGTAGCCCAGGCGGCCGGTGGAAGAGCAGGAGGAGGAAGGGCGTGGGCTCCCCGGCGGCGGCGGGCTCCCTGCGGTATGGCCCTGGCGGACAGCGCCCGCGGGCTGCCCAACGGCGGCGGCGTCTCGCCGGCTGCGGGGAGCGGGGCGCCGGGGAGCGGGGCGGTGGCAGCGGCCACGGGCGGCTGGTCGTCCTTCCCGGAGATCGTGGAGCTGAACGTGGGCGGGCAGGTGTACGTGACGCGGCGCTGCACCGTGGTCTCGGTGCGCGACTCGCTGCTCTGGCGCATGTTCTCGCAGCAGCAGCCCAGCGAGCTGCCCCGGGACAGCAAGGGCCGCTTCTTCCTCGACCGCGACGGCTTCCTCTTCCGCTACATCCTGGACTACCTGCGGGACCTGCAGCTGGTGCTGCCTGAGCACTTCCCTGAGCGCAGCCGCCTCCAGCGGGAGGCCGAGTACTTCCAGCTGCCCGACCTGGCTCGCCGCCTGGCGCAGACTCGGGCCGCCGCCGTCCGCCCCGCCGCCCTGCACCGCGACGGCTCCATCTGCGCCGAAGAGCCGCCGCCGCCGCTCCTCGGCTACCTGGAGGCCGAGCCGCTGGAAGGAGGCGGCGGGGCCGTGGGGTCCGCCCCGTCGCCCACCGCCAGCCGCAGCCCCTCGGGCGGGCCGCTGCTCACGCCCTCGCAGTCGCTGGACGGGGCGGGCGGACGGCGCTCGGGCTACATCACCATCGGCTACCGGGGCTCGTACACCATCGGGCGGGAGGCACAGGCCGACGCCAAGTTCCGGCGGGTGGCTCGCATCACCGTCTGCGGCAAGACGGCCCTGGCCAAGGAGGTCTTCGGGGAGACGCTGAACGAGAGCCGCGACCCTGACCGCCCTCCCGAGCGCTACACCGCCCGCTACTACCTCAAGTTCAACTTCCTCGAGCAAGCCTTCGACCGACTCTCCGAGGCCGGCTTCCGCATGGCCGCCTGCTCCTCCACTGGCACCTGCGCCTTCGCCCCCGAGCAGGGTGGTCCTGCCGATGACAAGATCTGGACCAGCTACACCGAGTATGTCTTCTGCCGGGACTGAGCATTCGCCTAGCCCATGGCGTGGGGACAAGGCAGCGGCCCCTGCACACCCTCGCACCCAAGGTCCCCTCCCATCCCGGAGGAAGGAGGATGTGGAGGGGGGCCGTGTCCCCCTGTGCTTTCCTCACCCCGGTGTCTGCCTCCACGCACAAGGCGGGTCAGCTCCAGCGCAGCCCCCACCCCTCTTATAGCACCTCCTGACGGCCTTAGGGGCGGGAGGTCACTGTGTTGTGCCTCGGCTGCCATGCCCCTGCTTGGCCACCACGTCCCTAATCAGCCACCGTATCCCGGCTCGCACCATCATCCTCCTCCCACGTATCCCAGTAGCTGTGTTGGTAGCGAGGAAGGAGAGAGAGATTGGGAGTAGACAAGTACTCGTCCCATGAAAGCGTGCAGGTGTTCCCAGTCCCTGCCCCTCACCACGCACGGAGCTGAGGTACAGCTCTGGCGGGGGGGTGTTTTAAAAAACATCCAATTAGGGGCTGAGAAACTGATCTGAGTTGCTCAAAAGCATTTTCTGTTGAAGATGGCATGATAAATGGCTATCTCTTCTCATCCCAAGACCCTTATTGGGCAGGCCCAAAATGGTCCATTTTAACCCCCCCGCCCCATCAAAGTAATGCCTGACGGTGAGGGGCTTGCACTGGCTCATACTTTATCTGTAGAGATGAGTAATTCTGGAGGAGGCATGCATGTGGCCCTTCTTGACAGATTGCTTCCGTCTCCCCGCTCTGCTCCCTGTATCTCTGAACTCCTCTCTCCAAGCTGTTAAACTGGACCAGGGCCTGTGCAGCAATCACGTAAGGCTGATGTGAAAGGACAAGTTTGCTGGATAACCAACCATTTGAACTATAAAGTGTCCTCAGAGACGTGTTTATTCCATTGAGAGGTAAAACAACGACACTTTGCAAAATTATAGTGCTTGTGAATCGTAACTTTCATGGGTGGTCTGCAGTCCTTATAATTTTTTTGAAGTTGTTGTCTATAATATGCACAGAAATCTCAGTGCGTATTTCCTTAAACACCCTCAAAACGATGGGAGGGAGATGAAGCCAGGCTTACCAGAGTAAAAGTAGGGGCTGCTTCCTGGGAAGCTGAAATCTCATACCTTGAATTAATGCAGATGTACATTATAATTGTAATCAAGAGCACCCTGCTTATTATTTTTTGTCATGTTAGTGCTGTAAAACTCTCAAGCCAACAGAACTGATGACAAAACCACTTCTTAAAGAACCACTTTCTTAGTTTCATGGCAGTACTACTAGGGCACTGACACTGCTAAGAGTTATGTTCCTCTTCCTAGACAGACTTAGTGCTTCTTAGAAAGGATTGAGCCCTGTCCTTAGAAAAACAAGAATGATGCCAACTTTCTGCAGGGGAAATTACCCCTTTTGAGCTGTATTTTGTTACTGCTGTCTAACAGTCTCTGCTGGAGGAGGCAGTCATAGTCTGCTTTGGAACAGATCATCTGAGCAGCAGGTTTTACAGTAGGGAAGATGGAGCAGCTCTTTTTAATAAATTCTTGAAGTCTGGAGTACAAAAACACTTTCCTTTAAAAACCTAAACTTGATTTAAGAATTTATTTTATCTGTTCAGATCATCACGGAAAAATAGCCTAAATATATGTGAAGTGTTGAAGAATTTAGTGGTACATATTAAAGGCTTGAAGTTATGTTTTTAAAACTTTTGAATAATAAATTGTTCTAATTCCAAATTTAGAAATACTGCTAGCATTTGTATTCTAACCAAAGAATTTCATAGTAAGGTTTTTTTTTAAAAACCTTAATTCCTTTGAAAAGAGCTATAGCTACATTCCTATCAAGTTTCAGTGCTCAGTCTCTGTGTTCACCACTTGGTCTTTCATTAAGCATGTGCACAACTGCATAAAACTGAAAAAAATTTTCATCACCATAGCTGTTTTTTTTTTTTTAAATATTAGCAAGGTTGTTTATTGATATGGTTAAATTGAAGATGTGCATATGAAAACACTGGGTACTGTCCAATTGTAGATAGTTGTATTATGGAGTATTTTTAAAAGGAAAGAAATGTATACCTGCCAAATTAGATGAGCAATAAGGTACAGTGAGAGGCCAATACACCTGAAGATGGGAGTGAAGCCTGTTTGTCCTATGCCTTACTCTGAGATGATTTCTTTGTGCTTAACTTACTTCTACCGCAAGGGAAAGGTCATTGATCACAGCTACTAGGTCTTTACAGTGCCATTCTCAATAATAATGACTGTCTTTTTCTAGTTTCTGTTAAGTAACTCTGAAGTACGTTTTTTAAGATTTTGTATAAAATCAGTTTTCAGTAAAGTGTTCAAATTTGCTCTAGATATCTTTCTTTTTTTAAGAATCTGGTATCTTACTAAATCCATCATAGGAGCTATGAATAGGGGCAGTTTTAAATTGACCTTGTGATTTAGTGTACATATATATACAGTATATAAACATTTTACATTAATCATTTAGTTTTTTAATCATTTTAGCGCTACAGGATTTCATAATATATCTAGCTGAGCATTTACACATTACGTTATGTACATAATATGGTAACGTTTTACTGGTTTCTTATACCTGTTTCTATGGAAAAACTGAATATGAGTATCATCAGCTTGTAGAATTGAAATCGATGACATACTTGCTTGAATGTGAATTGTAACTAAACTTCCAGATGGCTGAATGCATCTCTAAAACAAAGATTGCCTGTATTTTGATTAATGATTGCCTTGCTGGCAGATGACCCAAAAATTCTCATATTTTAAGTAAAAATGGATGTAATATAAACAGATGATTTTTTTTTTAATCTTTGTGTTTGTGTTAAAAACTTTGTGTTATTAGTGTTAAAAAATGGGTCCCTTTGTTTACTGTAGCTCATTATCAGTATCATCAGTAGACTAAAAATGATGGTGCCATAAATGTAATAGTCCTTTGGTGGTTTGCCACAGAAGATGATATTTTTCTGAGACATTATTTAGTAATGTCTGTAAATTTTTTAAAAGGAAAAATAGCCAAGGCAAAGTCACTGAGTCTTGCTGGTTTCTTCTGTTGAGAGCTCAAAGAATGGATAAACACAATGACTCTGCTAACTTGTTGACATGAAAAAGGACAAAAATCTAAAGGCACAATACTGGAGTCCCATATACATTTTGTAGCGGGTGTTCACAGTTCACGTACTTATGGATGAATGCAGTAGCATTTATAAGTGCTATTAAGCCCCCCCCCCCAAATTTCTTTTAATTAGAAGTGAAGGCATAGGTCTTTTCAGTGATGCATATCATGAAGGGTGACTTTGCCTGTGCTTGATTAGGATGTCTATATTTTTATACATGTAGATAATGAGCCACTTATTCATTCTAATTTTCCCATGTATAGCATTGAAAATAAAAATCCTCCTAGGAACAAGTTGCATACCAAATTAAATTTTGTTCTTTAAATATTAACTCAGTGTGTGGTTTATGCTGTCCTTTTTATTCTTGGTAAAGTTGTTGTTAGCTTTGCTCGCTCTTCCACAGTATCGTGTTCATAACTTCAGCAAAGACTCCAAACTAATATGTAAAGCAGAAACACAGAGCAGAGAAAATTACGTGAATAGGGATCTCTAGTAACACTGATGGCAAGATAAACAGAAATGTATAATGCTCAGACTGAACAATTTCCTTTTAAGCATCACAGAAAATTCTTGTAGTGCTGGTCAATCAGTCGTCAGGAAGACAGTGATTAAACAGCTTAGTTTGAATGGCACCGAGTAATGCTGAAGTAAAATGTCGATGTTTTTATGAAGCCGGAGAATAATAACATGGGATACAGTGCTTGTTTCATGAAAGAAGCAGTAATACCTAAGGTAATACGTGATTTGAGATAAATGTATCTAGAAATTCTCGTTAGTTACCTTGTGATCTCTAGCAAACTATTACAAACTTGTGGTTAGCTTCATAGAAAATTACGTATAATCCACATGTGTGAAGTGCCTGTTCTCTCTTGGGTAGCGTGGTTATAATGCAGAGGAACCAACTGAAGGAAGTTTAGTTAACTTTTCTTATTTGACAGCTTGATAGTATTTGAGAGCTTTGTTATCATGCAGTAATACAAGAAGGGAGATTGTTTCATGAGGAGCAATACTTTGAGTCTGCCCTTCTGAAGGCTTCGGTCTCATTTTCTTTGTACTACCGCTTCAGCTGCTCTGCTCACCCCCACCCATTTTATTTCACGTTTACTTAACAGAGCCACCTTCTGTTAGGCTGAAGGTTATGGCTGAATTTTAGCTTTCTCCCTCACTGGACTACAGATTTTTTTCTTCCTTTACCCAGCCAGCAGTATCCATCAAATTTGTAAGAATGTAACAGCTGTGAGGTTTTTCAGTTCTTATGATTGTATTTGAAGTTGCCCGTCAACTCAGAGGATGTTAAGGGGGACAGCTGTCCACTCAAATGGACAATGCAAGTGTACGAGCCGTATTTCCCTAGGAAACAAGGCTAACAGAATACTGTAATTAATGCCTGGCACTGTCTGTGTAGTCCAAGTGTACTAAATCCCTACAGGCTGAGGAGGCAAGCAGTCACACTTTTGCGACAGTGGCCACTCAAGTCAAAGAAATGGGTGCACTAGAATGTCTTAAAAATATTTACAGACTCCAGATTTCTGCAGCATTTCCAAGTGTAGCTAGACCAGCTTTGAGCCTGGTTATACCAGACTTTCTTGACTGCCTGTCTTAAACCTGGTGGTAACTTTGCTGGAGAAACTTTTTGCTATGAATATCGAGCTTTTGGGATTTCTGCACTTTTGCTTGGCAGAAATGGATCAAAATGTGCAGGGGAATATTTTCTGAAGACTTGATTTGCCTCAGGGTTGGTTTTGTTTTTTTTTAATTGTAGGAAATCTTCAGTATAGTTTACTGAAATATTAGTGTTAGTGCGTTACTTATTTAGAAAGTACTAGCATTTACTTTTATGACACTGAATGCTAATTTTTTTTCATTAAAATGAGCTGCATGTGTTTTTCCCCTGCTGCCAAACAAAACTCTTACATATGACTGCTGAAGTATTAATACTGATATTGCAAGTTGTCTGTTGGAAATACATAGCACAACTGCTGAGACACTCAAAGCCATGGTTGGTCAAATTATCACATTACTTCCCCATTCCACTCTCCACTGTGTTCAAACTGGAATAAAATTAAATTCTGTAAGACATTCCTTGCTCTACAAGTTTTTTAGCACACACTGGAGCATTTGATACTTCCACTGAAGTTGTTGGCAACAGTGAGTCAGGGATTTGAAGCAGGTCTATTTCCTTGCGAGGAAATAAGAGCTAGCAAAAATCCTTGCACAAAGTGGGAGCAGCCTCATGTATTTTGGGGGAATTTCTTGGTATCAAAAGAAATCAAAGATATTTTTCTGTATAATCCAAGTAATACACTCACACATTACTCCTACCTTGCAAACCCAAACTGCCCCTAAAAGCTACAGTCCTTGATGATATTTGTTTGTTTTAGGTTTTATTTGATATCATCTGGATGAAAGAAATGTTTGGGTTTTTTTTTTTCTCCTTCAAAAAAGCTCAGTGTTTAGCTGCTGGGAAATGACAGTGTTAGCAGCACACCTTGCTTAGGGAGATGGACAGATGTGAGTTAATATTTTATCATCCTTTTTAATTGAACATAATGCAAAAGGTAGGGACGTTCATATAGGAGCTTATAGGAGTCATACCATCACTAACGTTAGAATGCTCAGCTCCATGTAGCCTCTGACTTAGCTTTTGCAGCGTAACAATTTTCACAAACTAGAATATAAGTAAGTGTTAATTCATTGAAGTTCAGCCAAAGTGGGTAAGACTGCAATTAAGAGAACACCTCCACTGATAAAGAATACATGATCTATGCTTTTAATTTGTAATTTTGAGGTAAAGTCAGAATATTAGTTAGTTTATTAAGGAGCAGGCTGTTATTATAAAAAAAAAAAAAAGTAAAATTAAGAAAAAGCCCTTTCCTTCAGTCCTCTCCCACCTTCTTCGGGAGGGAATGCAGTGCTGGTGTGATGGGAACAACCTTTGTTTTTGGTTTCATAGTTAACTGAAATAACACAAAATGTTGCTACTTCAGTTTTGTCTGTTTTTCTGGTCATGGCAGAACTTTAGGGTCACACCCACAATTTATAAGTGGTCCTTTGGCAAAGCATATATTCATAACTACAGACACTTCTATAGATTTGGATGCAGTTTGGTTTTGACTCAGATTTTCCAAATAGCTTAGTGACAATCTCTCTCCTCATATTACAGCAAAGTCCATGATTATTAGAAGCCTGAAGTTAAAGTTTTTTCCCTTTAAAAGGGCAGAGACTGTTCCAGGAATGTGATTTTTTGTTTGTTTGTTTGTTTGTTTTTCAGTAAAGGATCCAGATTATACATTTTTTCCCAATTTTTAGTCTTGTACAAACACTTCTAATTTTCCCCACCTTGTAAAATTCACTTCCGCATCTTCCTGTAGCTGACAGCTCAAGGCATGAGTATGTCAGAAAGCTGCAAGCACGAGGAGGTCTTGCAGTAACTCAGAAGTGCTCCATGGCAATCCCTTCCTGCCATGGTCACTTGTGCTTTCAGGACCAAGCTGGGTGGGCCGCTGGGTCCCAGGCCCCAGGATGACCCACTGGCCCTGACCACAGCTGCCCCTTCTGCCTTGTTTCCTTCCTGGCCATGACTAAGGTAGGTCAGTAGTCCCTGAGCCAGCATGGTCTTGCTGCTGGCGGATTGTTTGAATAAAGGGGCAGCATTTGTATTCTGGCAAGCTCTGTGCAGCCAAACAGCCACGAACTGGCACATCTCCACTAGACTTCTGACCCACTTATTTCCAGGGTTTGCTTTCACAGTCTGCCCTTTATCTGCTGTCTCAAGGTATGGTTGGAATATGGGAAAGATTTAGCTGTTTAGTCTAATAGCTTATTTCCTGTGGCACTAAATGGACAACTCAGTTAAAAAGTTTTACATTTCTTTAAAAATTTGTCATCTAAATGAAGCATGAGAAGTGCTGAATAAACTACAAGAATACTGGGTAAAGGCAAATTTTTGTTGTAGGTGAGAGCAATGGCTATATAAGTTTTTATTACCATATTTATCCACTTGGACTTGTTTGTATCACGTTAGAGGCTGAAAAGCACTCAGCTGCAGGTAGCTGGCCCAAACAGTCTAATTTCTTTAGAAAAATGTTAGAGGAAGAGTCTATGTATACAAACGCCATAATGTTTCTGTTTCTGGAAGAAGAATTTCAGTTTGACGATTATCAGATTGGATGTTTTTGAAGACATCACTTCCTAGGGTTTGAGGACAGAAAAAAAACGTCAAGATCACGTGGTCTGCTGTTCAGCGTAGCATACACTGCAGGGCTTCCCCGAATGAGTCTTTACAGCAGGCAGTGAAGTCTCCTAGACTGTCATCTAATCTCATGGATGATAAATGCTCATGCAAAAGAAGACATCGCAGTGCCTGATTAATTGTTCCGGTGTGAATGTCACCAGCTTTGGCTTCCACCCAGAAGAGTCTGTAATGTCGTCTTCACTGACACCATGAGGCTGTAGAGAACCTTCTGTAGGAGGATATGTGCAGATATAGTTCAGTTGGTCTAGATCTGAGGATGAACTGTCCTGTCTTTTCCTTCAGTTCCCTACCACTTGTCCCTGTAACCAGTTTTGTGTTGGCACTGCTTATGTGGCCATGGGGTAGACCAGTTCAGGGACCTGGTGCAGATGAAAACCTTAAATAAGCAAACAGGAAAAGGCAGGTCAGCTTTCAGCCAGATCAGCTCCCTGAACTGGCTCACAGCATAATAAACTTACTAGTGCCAGGAGAAATAGCCTGATAACTAAACATAGTGAGCTCCTGTGGTCTGTCGTAAGGCATGTTTTTCAGTTCTTTAGTAATTTTCTGTCTCTTCTCTAAATCCTCTTCAATTTATCAACATATTTAGAACTTCTGATTTCAGATATTGTTCATTCTAGGAAGGGAATGCATGAAAGCAAAGTAAAATTGTCCTGTCCTCTGTTTTTTTCCATTCATTTGTCCAAGGTTCACATTGGTAGACCAAGGGATTTAAGCATCACTGGAGTTTATGTTCAGTAAACCATGACTGTGAGCACCTGCATTCTATTCCCTGAATGCTGTCCCAATTATCAGTCAAAATGCATGGCAGTGCATAAGATGTTTTCTTATTAAACATTATGCCGCAGTTTAACTTCTAACAACTAAAGAGCAAAGTAAAAACTAGTACAAGTGGATCTATTTTCTATACATCAGTGTTGATGGACATTACTGTGACACACAAATGTTCAGTATCATTTCCACTAGTTATTATATTGGCTAGGTAGTTTTCAACTAGATAAATGGATGGCTAAGGATTGATTGTCAGGTTGGCAGGCCTAAAGTTACCAAATTACTCAATTTTTTTTTTTTTTTTAATCATGGTCTTCATACAGTCCATATTTTTTCCCAGTCCTTTGGAGCTTCCCTAGGAATCTGAAAATTTCTGAGAAGGCTGCTTTAGTAATTACACAGGCTTGTAAAGATATCAGATGTAAATTGGCCAGACCCAATTGAAAAAAATACTTGTTGCTCATATTTTTTGGATTAGTCTCAGAAGGGAAATTGGTCAGTATTCTCAGCAGACACAAAGAGCAAAATATTTATACTTTTCCTGAACAAGCCTACAAATTCTGTCTAGTATAGAATACATACAATTCTTCATTGTATTCACATCCTTAGACAATTGTTCCAAATAAAATTACATAATTTCATTTGTAATCATGCTGACTTCTACTTCCCTTGTGTTCTTTTTCCTTAACTTATTAAATTTATACAATGGAATTAGTACAGTACTTGGAATTTATAGCTTTTGATTTATACAGATTGTGATAGCCTTCTCTTTCCATTTTAGACTTTTTATCTATGATTTTTTAATAGCAACTATCTGGATCCTGTCCCAGAATGTACTGGATGACAGTAACTCCTGCTGATCTCAACAAAGGTGCTGTCACTACAGGATGCTAATGACAATTTAGAAAAAAACCCAGTATTCTCTCTTTTACATTCAAGACTTTACATTTACATTTATTTGATGAACCTGTAACCTAGGATGTAGAAATATAGCATTTTTACAGCTAAGTGTCTTGATATGCAGCTAGTGGGAATTTATTTCATTGTTGTTACTTTGTGTTTTCATTGTTTCATCTCATTCTATCTACCGTGGTACATGTCCAGAGAATATCTAGAGGATATACCTGAGGAGTATTTTCTCAGATCTTTCCTAGAATGTTTTGATGTATTTAAAAGTTGCTTCTTCATTATATTCTGTTATTTCTGTTATTCCTAAACTCCATTTGCAGACTCACCTAAGAACATTGCTGATATGCATTTTGGAGTGTTATGCATGTGGCACACAACTCATTCCTTTGTTCTTACCTGGACTTGCACTCACTGGTAGGAATCGGTATTTACTTTTTTTGAGGCCCTGCTTCCAGTATGTATGAACTGGTGTGGAAATCAAAAGGACAACACAGAACCTCAGCTGTGCTAGAGGCATGTGGCCAGGTAAGAGTGTCATCAGTGCCAATTTCTCAGCTCCTAGAGGCTGCACACTTCGCCTATCCACCCCACTCCATGCTGTATGAAGGCTGATATTGCCTGGATAAATAATAAACTTTTAACATTAAAGGTAATAGGTTGTAGTAGCTTTTTTCTTACTTTGTGTTCAGCAGGTTACTCCTTAAGAGAAGGGCCCATTGTACCTTTAAATATGATTGTAGAGTAATTCCCTCACTATAACCCATACAGTTGCCCTTTCCATTTTGTACTTGATAGTCTCTTAAATAGCTCAATATTCTGTCCACTTTTTAATTTGTAGAATTAAATTACAGAAAATTAGAGGAATAAATGTTTATTTAAATTACCACCCTTAGACAACGTGAAATTACTTTTAATCTTAATTTCCATAGCAGAAAGGGGAATAAGAGTCACTGATATCAGCAAGTCATTGTCTTTATGTAGGATAAAAGAAGAGGAAGTTCTGAATAATTTGGGTTCAGTCAAGCAATAAAATCTTCCTGCTGTCAGAGCATGTCTCTTTTGGAGTAGCAACTGCCTAATACTGAATGTTTTCCCCAAGGTGAAGTATGTATCCCACAGGCATTTCATAAACACAGGACAATAATTTTTAGAATTATAAAATCATAAGAATATTAGTAAAGTCCACGGAACATCTCAGAGTACTGTGTCACAAACCCATCTTTAAATATGTGGCAAACCATTATGTTTATGAGTTTAGTAAGGCACTTCAATCAGTATGCTCGAAGTATCTATGCAAAAGCATTATGCTTTCCAATTTCCCTTCTATAAGGAAAGGTTGCTAGAAGAAATGCATTTTGAATGTTCTTCTGGTTTTCATACATAGAAAAACTTACTCAGTAGTGGTGGGGTTTTTTATATAAAAGAAAGAGCTTATGGGTTAGGATAAAAGGGCAGACTAGTAAGGGTGACACAGTTATGGGTCCTTGCTAAAGGCCACCTGAGCAGGAGGAGGAAGTGGATGAGGCCTTCTAAAGGCAGCCTCAAAGTCACAGGCACTGGTTCTTGTGGTGAGTTCAACCACCCTGACATCTGCTGGAGAAGCTATACAGGGAAGCACAAATGGTCCAGGAGGTTTCTGGGAAGCATTGATGACAACTCCCTGTCACAGGCAGTGGAGGATCCCACAAGGAATGGTGTGCTGCTTGACCTCATACTAGCAAACAAGGAAGACCTTGCTGTAGATGTGAGGGTTGTTGTATAGCCTTGGCTATAGTGACCATGAGATTGTGGAGTTCAGTACTGGGTGAGGAGAAAGAAGGATAGAGAGTAAGATTGCAACCGTGAACTTCAGGAGACCTAACTTTAGCCTCTTCAGGGATCTTCTTGGAGGAATCCCATAAGAACAGGCCTGCAGAGAAGGGATGTACAAGAGAGCTGGTAAATGTTCAAGGATCACTTCCTCCAGGCTCAAGAACAATGCATCCCAATGAGCAAGAAATTGGGGAAAGGGGGCAAGAGACCTGCGTGGATGAATAAGAAACTCCTGTCATTACTCAAGCGTAAGCATGAAATACACAAGAGATGGAAGCAGGGTCAGGCCACTGAGAATTAATGTAGAGACGTCAAAGTAGAAAAGAGACAAGGAAGGCCAAGTCCACCTGGAATTAAATCTGGCCAAGGATGTCAAGGGCAACAAAAAGGGCTTTTTCAAATACATCAGTAACAAACAGAAAACTAAGGGTAATGTGGGCCCATTACTAAATGGAAGGGAGACCCTGGTAACAGGGGATGCAGAAAAGACAGAGTTACTGAATGCCTTCTTTGCATTGGTCTTCGCTGACAAGACGAGCCCTCGGGAATTCTGACCTAGGAGACCAGGGTAAAGGAATGTTGGAAGGCTTTCCCTCGGTCAAAGAGGATTGGGTTATAGAACACCTAAGCAAACTTGACATCCACAAGTCCATGAGCTCTCGTGGGGTGCATCCACAAGTGCTGAGAGAGCTGGCGCGCACCATGACTGAAGCTGCTCATGATCATCTTTGAAAGGTCGTGGTGGTCAGGAGAAATGCTTGAGGACTGGAAAAAAGCAAATGTCACCCCTGTCTTCAAAAGGCTTTCTTTTGGTATGGGACAGGGACAAAGAGGATGAACTTTGGTAAGAGAGCCCAGAGAAGGAGTTTCCACAGAATGCCATCTTTATCCTTTTTGCTTAACTTCAACTTAGGCTTGCATTCACCTCCATGTAGGAAATGTGTGCAGACACTCTGAAGCCTAGGTTTAAAATCCACTTTAGGTTCAGAGGAAGTTAACCTGAGCTTAAAGGAAAGTGTTTTTGTGAACAGTAGATTGCAAAGACTTCCTTGAGTAGTATATGCTGCTAAGTATTAAGGCATGCAACGGTATAAGAATGGATAACACACAGGTATGCAGGAGCTGCAAAGCTGAGCATGGACTGAATTTACCTGTAAACCAGGCATGTTTTTATAGCAGTTGTTAGTTTCTGACCTGTTTCTGTTGCAAATGTTGCTACCAAGGCAGGGAGGGTAAGCTGATATTAACCTAATAGTGTTCTAAGCCAGCCATTCTGTGGTTAAGTGGAAGCATATAAAAGCATAAAAAATGTGAAGCATATTTATGTGAAGCATATAAAAATGTGCTGGTGACACAGAGATACTTGGTGAGAGCAAGTGCCTTTGTTCAGCTAAAATAGTGGTGGTTGCACTGGGTTTGTTGCTAAGTTAGAGCAATAGCAGCTACTGCTCTAGGCAAATGGCTTTCTAGAATTAGAAGCCATTACTGTCTGAAGTGACACATTTAGAAAATGTCTCCACATGAATAGTTAGCTCACCCAGCAAAGCTGCAGCTACCTGATAGCACAGTATTTTTCCCAGTTTGGAGCGTCTTTTATTTATCTAAAACTTTCCAGTGGTAGTCACTGCTACTTTATTCCATTCGACAAATAAGTAGTAAATGAAGGTGTTTTCATATATTGGAGCAATCTGCATGTTTACATTTTTTACAGCTCTTGCAAAGATGTAATTGAAACCCTGAAGAGCTTTTGCTCTTTATGCTACTGAAAGCCATGCTCAACATCTTTTTGCAAATTTCTAGTTTGGAGAACTGATGAGTAATTATTCAAGTGTTTATGTGGAAGGAAAAAAAGTAATGTTCCCTTAGAGACAATATTTTGCTGCAGACTTTAGTTCTCCTCTTGCTGTTCCATTTGCCTTTTCTTCAACTCAAAAATGTCTACTTTAGATATTGTTTGATATGGTAGAATATTGTCGTGTAGTAGTTGAAAAGGAACTGTCCTTCATCAGTCAAATAACACACTAAATTCTCATTTCCATAATGGATGCAGTTTCTTTCACTTACTGAAGAAAATTACCAATATTTTTTATATTGTTGCCCTCTGGTTGCTGGGGACCACATATCAATCTGAATGTGTATGGCCCAGCATTGGTTTTTGCAACTGAGTTAAAAATCTGCCAAATTGTATCATAACCCAGGAATGGAGGTAGTAGGAATTACTTACTTCACATATATTCTCTGCAGATTGTTGTGACCAACTGCAAGGAAATGAGAAAAAGATAGCTAGTTGATATTTCTAATTTAATCCTTGACATCCCAATGAGTCATATTAATATTAAAATTTTTCTCACTATACTTTCTGCATGAAAGACCGAAAGAATCTATATTTTAAATAGAATTTATTCAGGAAAGCATTGACAAAAAAATACTAGAATACTTTTAATGTTTGTTCTACATCAAAGATGTTAAGATGAGGCTTAAAACCCCACCAGAGAATTCACATTTGGCTCAGCGATGTTAGTAAGAGCTGTAATTATCTGTATATTTTGAAAATACTTACAATGAAACACAAGCTAATTCTCAGTTATAGAACAATGTAGTACAACAAAGACATTATAATCTATTATTTTCATTATAAGATGGGGGTGCATAACCAGAAAGAACACTAACACAATTATTTCTTTGTAAACCTTTACAATATATAAACGCTTACTGGAGCAGTGAAAATCAGAATTTATTCTGACTTTATCACAGCAGAACAATTCTGTTGTATAGGTAGACAAAGAGCTTGACTTTCTGGGGTATTTTTACTCTCACAGTCCCGTTTTCTCTCCTTTAATTGTCAGTAGTGCCACTACCCTGTGACTTCTGTGGGGTATTAGGGTTAGCCTAATTACCTTCCCCTTCACTCTTGACAGCATTAGTGAAGTCAACATTTCCAGCAGTGTCCCTTGGGCCTTAACTGCTGCTGAATGTAATGCATTCCAGAGCCCTGCACCCCAGAGCAGTGTTTACCCACCCATATTGCAGGGCTTAGCAAAGTGAAGTATGATCCCAACAGAGGCTGAACATAGACCAGGGTAGAAGTAGGTAAGGCTGACAATGGCCTAATTAGGAGCCATGGGAATAAGAGGGACTGTAGAGTTTACATGGCCGTGCCTAACCCTTGGTTAAGGACATCCAGGATTTTTGACTGGATTTGTTTTACTAAAAGATTAAAGCAGCCACTGACATATTTCAATTTTTCATCTGTCCACATCTTTTTCAGTGGTTTAGAGTTTTACAGCTGAAACCCTTCGGAGAAACTACCAAATATGTTGTGACAGGGAAGAGCATACTGTTCTTTTTACCTTCTGAAATTTCAAGTTCTTAACTGTTCAACTGTATGTGTAGTTCAGCAGAAAAACAAATGAAGAGAAACGTGAGTTGAACACAGGGCTTCTAGAAATAAGTATGTCAGGCCAGCTAAAAGATTCACCTAGCCCAGTATTGTCTTTCTGGAAGTGACCAATAAGGAAGTTTAGGGAAGAAAGGGAGAAGTAAAGGAAGAATGCAGAGGCACATAAATGTAAAACAATAATGTAATGGTATTTCCTATTCCCATTCTCAGATTCTAAACCAGTAGCTTTGTCTTTGTACTTAATAATTCTTGGTGGATTTCCAGTCCATGACTTTATGTTGTTACTTTTCAAACACCTGTGAACTTTTGCTATCTTCAACATCTAGCTGCAGTGAATTCTAAGGCTTATCTATATCATGCTAAAGGGCTTCATTTCCCTTTTTGTTTTCAGTCTACCACATAATTTTATTTGACAACCACTATTCCTCATGCAGGAAAAGAATAATCATTCCTCATCCACTTCTCCCTGACATGACATTTTTTTAGCCCTCTGTCATATTGTCTCCCTAAGTCATCACTTTCCTAGGATAAAAAGCCCTCAGCTAGTTGGTCATGCCTTGTCATTCCCTAACTCTTATCAGTCTTCTGCTATTGTCATCTTCAGTGTTGTTTCTCATGGTCTCTTTGTAGCTTGTAGTGCTCACAGATGTAGTTCCACTGATGCCTTCATACACATTCCTGCAGTTTACAGTGTGAAAGTGGGAAGCTGAAATGGATCAGACTAAAAGTCTATTTTATTTATTATCCTGTCTCAGAATATCCATATAGCAGGTATCTAGGGAAGCATCTAAGACTACACAGTTCTTCAAAAGGATTTATACTTTAAACCTTGGGTTCATGCACTGCAAGTAATTTTTCATACCATTTTCATATGATGCAATATTTAGACCTATCCAAAGGGCAGTTTTTAATTCTTTTCCACCCCAGCTTTGATCCTTAATGTCCAATAATAAACTAAAAAGGTGTCTCAGTCTACTGATTGCAAGTCCTGTTGTGAAACTTAAAAAAAGGGAAGAGATTTCCCTGCTAAGAGAGATTGTGTGATATTGTAAAAAGTTCTGACAAGCCCAGCATATTCAGTCACAACTATTCATTTCAAGGATAAAATTTTCATATTCACCCTGAAACATAATTTCCTGGGGAAAAAACCACCTTGAAATCTGAAGCTAGCTCTGCTCCAAATTTGTTCTTCAGTAACAAATAAATACAGAATGCTGCAAACCACAGTTAGCGTAAAAGATCATGAACTGTTGACTTCATTAGATACTTGCTGAAACCTAGGTGGGCAAACTGACAAGTCCCCACCTGTATAGACCTTCTAATAAACTCAAAAACATTCACTGATTAGTATTTTGGTCACCTAAGAAACTGATCATATATACATTTAATGACTGTATAAAGGAATGAATCACTTAAAATGCAATTAAAAACTGCTGCTTCAGCATGGATCTTTTAAGTCAGTTGGAAATAATTAACTTCAGGATGATTTATGGAAGAGATTAATCTTTTTCTTAGACTTGGAGTAATCTAAATGACCTGTTCTGAAAAATATTGCTCACTACAGTTTTAATGATTTCAGGATGAGCCAAGATACTGTTACTTGCTTTTGCTATCACTCAGTAGATGTTCTGCCTCAGTACCTCTTTGTGTATGTAATTTATTTTCACTGGCAGATACCTAATTAAGTAGTATCATATTTTGAACATTATCTTTCTTGATGCAAGGGTTTTATAAAAGGCAACCCATGAAGAATCTCACAGATCAGATCTTTCCATCTTTTGCAGATGGAAACACTACACACCAGCATAATACCAAATCATAAATTGTGCGTTGGTCGTCAAATTTCCTGCGGAAATCATAAAGCTACTAGAGGTTAAGTGCACGAGTAAGATCCTATTGATTTCCAGTTAACAAAGAGAACGTCTACAACCTGTGTATACTGTAAGAATAACAGTCTTACTTCTCTTGGAAACAAGTACTTGTTGATTTAATTGAAAGTATATATAATAATGAATTTGAATCCACATAACAGAAAGTATGTTCTTTGTATCAGGTTTTGGCTTTACAGTTTTTGGTAAACAAATAGGCTTAACTTCACTGCTAATTAGTAGAAAACTTTATATATCTACCTTGAAAAAAAATCTGAGAATTTCTATGTGCGCATTTCTCCTCTTTTTTTTTTTTGTGAGTTCTTTCCAGCACAGTCAATACCCACTTTGTCTTAGAAAAGCAGACTGCCTTGCTCACATCATGATCTCTGACCTCTTATGGGTTTCAGTCAGTCTGAGAATAATTCTTAGATTATTGAAAGTGTATTCTTCTCCAGTTCTTCCTGGAAACAGCTTTTAGCCTTATAAATAATAAGGCTGGAAGGAACCAAGCATTACATTTCCTGTATAATTCTTTTGAGGAATCAAATTGTTTTATATTGTTTGATTTCATGTTCCCATTATCAGCCTCCTTAGATATCATTCCCAGTGTACAGAAAGGACAGCAAACTAAGGCAGACAAGCTAGTTGCAGAAAAATATCATCAGTTATGCATGACAGTCCTTTCCTCAGAAAACACTTGAGCTTATGTTTTCCTTCCATATCACGCATATGTCTCACATAACACTGTCAGATAAATATCTGCGGTATAGCTGATATCTTTGCTTAAGATAACAAGAGGGAAGTTCTGGAGTGTCAGCTAGAAGGATCCCTTCTTGAAGGGTCCCTTGTTGTTGCATTTATTTTCAGTATCTTTTGTCAGAGGTGTAAAAAAGTACTTTGAGCCTTTCTGTTATTAGTAGCTGGCATGACAAGGTAATAGCAAAATGATTGCATGAATTAACCAGAACAGCATTCTGCTGGACTGAAGTTAGGCTTTCTACACACTGTGATGCGTATGTTCTTAAGCTTATTTTGTTTGCTCTACTACATTAGCACTGCTACAGTTTTATCTGTGCCACCTCACCACTTCCTTTTGCTCACATTGCATTTCATCACCTGCCAGACTGTATCTGATCTCTTACTAGCCCAAAAATCTGGGCAATCAGCACATATGGAGCCCGAGGGTAGAGCAGCAGCCAGGACACTTGCACCGCATACTCTTAGCTTGGGTATACCAGTCTGTGTGTAAACAACTTCCAGTTTAATAATCCTGCTTTTCGTTACGACTTCTTTTCCCTGTTTATCAACCAGTAAGGCTTGGCTGATACAGGAAGGAGAAACCTTGTGGTAATGAGATTTCAAAAGACAAGTTGAATTTGTTCCTGTAGAAAAGGAAGGACATGAGAAGGAGGAAGTGCTGAGTACAAATAGGATTATGAGAAGTTTACAGGCTATAACAAGCTCTTCTGACATCAGAAGGGCCACCTTTGCACAATCCCAAGTCTGGGCTCTCGCAGCAAACCAGCATGTGACAAAGAGCATCTCCATGCATGCCCAGCTTTTTCCTCAAGAAGCTGTTTGTCTCAGATGGTCTAAAATCCTAAAAGGGAAACCTTCACCCTCAATTTAGTTACTCTCAGAGATCATTATGGTTTTTGCTCTTGGCAAGTCCAGCCATCTCAGTTTCTAGCACTGCAAGATCCATGAACTAGGACTTATTCTCAGTACTACCAATGGCTGTTGTGTTAACTATGGAGGCTTAGCCTTTGAAGTTTCCCCTCATTTCGCCTTCTACCTCCAGAAACTGATTTTTAAGCTAGGGAAGCCGGTTTTCCTGCATTTCCTCCGTTGTCAGTACGCTAAAAAGGTCATGGGAGATGCAGAGCACCTTCCCATAGTGTCTTTCTTCCAGTGTCGCTGCGTGCATCTAGAAGGATAGCGGAGAAATTAACGTGTGCTCCAGAATTCCTTACCAGCCGTCCCTTTTAATCGCCCAAGGACTACGCGTTGCCGCTTCATCGCGCCCCTACGTGTGAGACCAGCGCTGGGACTCGGCGCGGAGCTCTTGCCGCTCCGGCAGCTCCCCCCGCGGTCCCTCAGGGCTTCAGGGGCTGCAGGGCACGGCTGCCCGAGCGGGAGGCCCCGGACCCCCGGATGGAACAGCCGGGACCGCGGGTGTGGAGCCGCCGCCATCGCTCCCGGTCCCGCCCGCGCTGAGGGCTCGGAGCCGCCCCCGAGGCAGCGCCCGTGGGGGGCATCGCTCCCCTCCCGGATTTCGGGGTCTTGCTGCTTTGGCACTTCGCCGCTGTTCCCTGTGATGAGCAGCATTGCTTTACCCCTAGAGGTATCCGAGAGATTAGTTACACGTGTAGTACTTATCATCCTCATCGTGCTGAGGACTTGATGCCATTAGCGCAGCCTTCCCTCGACTCCTGAGTGTATAGTTTCTAATGAGGGCACAAAGAGATTGAAAGCACATGCTCTCCGTATATTATGGGATTATTATGGCGTAGATACCGAGAATCTTTTTTTTTTTTGTTATAAAACAAACAACACAGTAATAACACCTAAAAAAAGACTTAATGTACCCTGTTACACAGAATTGTTGGAGATGGGTAAAATGCAATGATAGGAGAACCACAGGATTTCAAATCCAGAAGAAGCTTTGATTATTAGGTGGTCCAATTTACCACATATCAGATAATTTCAGATAATTTCTGCATCAAATGACTAATTTTAAGGTGTAGAATAAATGCTTTAGGTTCTTATAGAATATTTAAATAAATTTAAGTGTTTAAATATTTATTCAATAAATAATTTAGCTTATGGATAACATGGCAAAAAATATGTACTGTCCTTTCAGGTCAGTATTTGGCCAGAAGTTCCTGTTGCATTCTGCATTATTGCCTTTTTCTTGGTAAGTACTTCAGGTAGAAGTCAGGTCTTTTAATTGTTTCATAGATGCTTCAAGAGGTTCAGTAACTTCTTTTTGTAGACTGGGAAACATCTATTTCTTCTCTTAGATGTCACTAACTTTCACTCATCCTTTTTGTATTACAGGTGTCATACTTCACTTATGACCTCTCTAATGTCAGCCTTAAAAGAGGTACCATCGCTATCCTCCAGCCTAATAGTCCAGTACTGGTATGTATATACTCAAAACATAATTTTATCTTTTCCACTTCTGCACTATGACTTATCCAGGGTCTTGTGAGTAATCTGTGTCACGAACAGGAAACCAACTCCATTTCCTTAATGGCAGTTGAGCGATTTACTCACTACAGAATCACTGGAAAATAAATTACAGTGTAATCCGAAGCCTGGAGAAGCTTTCTAGTGACTCTCAGGGGCTTTAAAGCCAGGAGTTACTTCATTTTTGGCATTACATCTGTATAGTGGAGTTCAGGCCAAGCACTGCTTTTCCACTAGAGAAACTGCCTCAGGGCACGGTGGTTTATCAGCTCTTTCTCTGCTTGTGTACACTAACCCTACTAACATATTGGTTGTCTTTTTTGTATTATAACACTAACACAAAGCTTTAGGAACTTATTAAGAGAAGTTTAGGGTGCTCTCTTACACACAGATGGGAGAAGAAATGAGATGTTTTGCAAAACCTCAGATAAAGAATGTGTCAGTACCATTATCTTTAATAGGAACCTAATTTATCAGTCTTTAACTTTGGAAAGGTATTTATTCTACCTTCATTTTTTGCTTTCCTACAGATATCTCTAGCGGCAAGAAAATTTGGAAATGAAGTAACTGACACTATTTTGATACACAATGGTGCTGGCTTGTTGTTTTCATTTTCTCTTGAAAACTTCTCCAAATTCTGCTTTCCCAGACAAAAAGTATCTACATTTATGTAGCTCCAGCACTGTGGTCATCATTGTAAGTGCCTGTTTATTCCTACAATATTGCCCTGCAAATAAATAATGAAACAAAATTTTTATGTATATATTATTATAATAAATAAATTCCTTTCATAGAATTAGGAGAAAAGTTAGGTGCTTTTGAAGACCTCCAGAGGGAGATCCACTCCATGTAAAATGAATTTTTAGATTTCTTCATGTCAGTGACTAAGTGCTTAGTTTTGGTGAACTGGAGCTTAGTTTTGGATATCTTCAAAAGCACTTTCTTTCCTTTATTGCTGTCTCAATTCCGTGAGGAAGACTGATCCAACAGGTAGATGCTTAACCATCAGACACAACCAAATCTCCAAATCCCAAATAAAACAAAGGCAAAATTCTTTACATGTGAGATAGCTCCTTTATTTTTTATCTCTATGCATCACATACTTTTGACCATCTGTACTGAAATCTCCTTGGCATGTCAAAGATCTCTTATAACTGTTTATGTCTATGCAAAATTTCATTTCTCTCAGGCTATAAGACCAGCTCAGGCACCAAGGAGTCAATCAGTGCTGGAGGGTATAAGATCAAGGCTTTCTCATGTGCATCGGAGATAGAACTGTGAGACCAGCATACAACTGCCAGAAAGAATGGAAGAAAATGTTTGATGGTATAATTTTTAATAATAGCAGGACAGCAATATTTTCCAGGGATACATTACCTGAGGGCAGCCATCCCTGGACAGTGCAAATATATTCCTTTATTTTGTACTGTGTGTATTTCTTTGGGTAGATAGCCACATACTGTTCTTCTACTTTCTATTCTTGGCCTTAAAAGACTTTATTTTATTGTGTTTAAGCTATAATTAAAAAAAAAATGGGTTACTGATGTGCTTAGGACTGGCAATGAAGATGAGCACTTTTCTTGGAAAAGTACAGCAGCTGAAGGAATCTAATCATCAGGAACTGGGGTGTGATTTGGGGAGCTTTGCAGAAACAAAAAGGGTCTGTATATGCTGCAGGTGTTTCAAATCATAAACTGTGTGATAACACCACTTTTCAGCACTTTCAGAGCCCTTTAATAATGGCTCAAAATAAAGCAGTGCTCTGGGCTCACAATTAAAATTGGTTCCAAGAGAGAGACTAAAATGTCTAACCAGCACTTATTCTCTGTGACAAAGGGAAAAGAAGAGGCCTCATAAACCGAGAGGAAGGGCTTCTTACCTAGTTGATGTAAGGAAAACAATTTTGCAACCATTACTTCCTCTAACCAGGGGGTACTCTCAGAGGACAGGAGGCCTCAGTAACGAAATAACTCGCTATGTAAGTCCCACTGCATTGTTATAGTGCACTCTTCTCACACATGCAGTGAAGGCAGTCTCTGTAAATCTTTTCATCCCCCAGTAGTCATTCTGATAAACCCTAATCCTGCACTGTGACCACTAGAGTACCAGAAATCAATAGCAGAGACACCAAGAGTTCATAGCCCAGCAGTTGAAAATTTACATACAGACACACAATTCAACAGGTGACTAAAAAATAAGGTACCAGTGCAATTAAAGAAAGGAGATTGTTACTGTTGAAAGACATATTTAGTAAGTCTAAGTTAGCTTAAGTTCTTACAAATTCTTGGTGACACCTGCAAGGAGAGACTTCCCTATGTTCAGTACAGAAGAAGCCATTTTAGTCCATTATTTTAGCACTAACCTAATCTTTACATACAGTGTATATGCCTGTTATTTACTGTTTAGCTGGCTTAAGTATTTCTGGAAAACACTAGCCTATGTCTTGTATCCTTCCTGTTCTGTTTCCTGCAAGAAGTGTTTACTCTAAAGAGTAAGCTGTTGAGGTCCCCATGTTTTATGATGCAGGTGGTTATATTAAGCTTTTTGCCCCTACAGGTAGCTAGGGTTTTAAAATCTTCTTCACTTAATGTATCTAAAACTTAGAAGATGAAGGTCTAAAAGATTGATTTACTATTTTTAGAAGAAGACCTTATTATGATATATGGACCAGTTTGTGCTTTTCACATCTATTAATTCTGGATGTTTACAGACATAGACAGAATTCAAGATATTGGTTACATCAAGTTACATTTTAAAAAAATACTTTAAAAAAAGTACTCAGCATGCCAAAACACCTCTTATTAGAAAAAAAGCTGAAATGCTAAGATGTGATCCCAAGCCCTATGTATGATCTGATAGAGAATAGGGCTTCTTTTGGGCTCTGTTGTACAACCAGTTTGTGTTACATATATAATAAGAAAGGGAAAACTCTTCATCATGTTCTGCTTGAGAGGTATTATTGCCTTCACTTGAAATACCTTGGCCAATTGGCAATTTATCTGTGGCTTCTTTGTAAGTCTGCAATGGGGTGGTTTCAAACTCATGCCAGAAGTGTTTATGTCACTGCATACAAGAAGTCTGTTCAGGATCTAGCTTCAGCTTGCAAACTTTACATTTTATCATTTGCATTACGTTCGATGAGCAATTATTTGACTTGAAATGACAACAAGTTTTCATTTGACCATGGACATTAGGCCTATATGCTGGTATCTGACAATTTTCATCTTATGAGATTACTATTTCTTTCTTATAGTGTATTTTATGAATTATAAAAAAACCCTTGTTTAAATAAAACAGAGGAGTTTACATTTAGTGTATGAGCCTTCCTTCCTTCCTTCCTTCCTTCCTTCCTTCCTTCCTTCCTTCCTTCCTTCCTTCCTTCCTTCCTTCCTTCCTTC
>JAYRBT010000001.1:67615020-67652597 GCA_036023395.1 Myiotriccus ornatus | reverse complement strand
TTGATTCTTACTTACATTTACTACTTCTTCTCTTAATATATCTTCTGAAAACTATTCTACTTTTTCTGATATTAACCTGATGTGTTAAATTTTTTTTCTCCTTCTAATATATTTTATCTGAATATATGGGTTACAAAAAGTGGCTTCTTTGTTTGCTAGAACTGATTGCAGACAGAAACAGTAGCCCCTTCACAGCTAACTCTGTCCTGATCCAGTGTGCTCTGCTTTATAGCAGCAGGGAGGCTTGTCTTATTTATTGCAAAAGCTGGTAAAAAAACCCCATTCATTGAATAGGAGCACAGCTCATTTCACAAGGGCTAGAGGTCAGCGGCAATTCCCTGTTTTTCAAGATGTCTGTGTGCTCTGGATCCCAGAGCCTGACATGCGAGGTAAAATGTCCCATTATCCGTTTCTGAACACTTTCTTGCTTAGCAGGACTGTGGATCACCAGTGATCAAACAAGATTAAACTTGACCTTCTACTCTGTATCTGTCAGGTTTTTCAGACTCCTTTCTACACACCTTTGTCATTCACTGCAGCATCAATTGACACCTGCTCCACAATAAAAAGTTCAGCAGCTGTTCTGCCCAGTCTCTTAGGGCCATGATCAAGTTCCCAAATGCATTGGATTACATAATTCCCCCCTAGATGAGAGTTCCCATCAGCAGCTTCTCTGTGCCGTCAAGAGTCCCAACAGCCCTGCTGGGACATCCAAGAAAACAATTTTATGCTGTTGATCTATTGGGGTATCCATCAGCTGAGTGCTGTATGTCATATCTACTGTGACATGCAGCAAGAAAAGCACAGTGCACCTCTGAAGTCAGAGTATTGGGGGAAACGCAGGATTTGGGGAGAAGTATGGGAGGGCCACAAAACTTGACAGCTGTCCAAATTAACATGAGTTTAACACGAAGATCTCTGCAGAAGGTAACAGCTGACACCCAGTAATAATGGTCAGACACATAAATATTAATATATAACTAAATTAATTTAACCTGTCATCAACACAAAATAAACAGGGAGAGCAGATTACTGTTAGAAATTGGTAAACAGAAGAAATTCTGAAAAATCTTCTCCACCTAAAAATTGCTGTATCGTACCCTCTATTTCTTGGAACCCTCATAGTAATCCAAAGTTTATAGTCTCAAAACTTGCTACGAAAGAATAATAGGGTGAAAAAAAAAGCCCACGAAAATCTTGTAATACCATAAAGTTTGAAAATCTAAATGAGAAATTATATGCTTGTTAGCAGTATTTTTTTCAGCTGCAGTGTTGGACTAAACACAATACTATGAAAGTTTGTGTTTCCTTCCTGGACTAATAAAAAGAGGAACCTCTGTAAACCCAGAACATCTATCAAAACCCACCAAACAGACATGTCTCTTCTTTTTCAGTAGGGCCAGATGAGCTTATGCAGAGTCACTTCCTAATACTTTCCCCCAAAACATACTGCTTTTGAAAGCAATACCACAGTTGTTAAAACTTTACATTTTGGAAATGAGACATCTCATCATGTGCTTTGATGCTTGCAATTATTTAACGATATTTACCAAAGGATGTCTGTAATAAGTACATTTTGGATTTGAATGGCGCTATGTAATCAATGATAAAATACACAAATTTGCAGATATCAGGCTATCTTCCTGGATAAAACTGACTAAATCCTTGTATTTTTTTGCCAAATCAGGACTGGGATAACTTAATATGCTCAGTGAAAAAGCTTTCGAGAATCTCAACCGTTTTGCATCCAGTAGGCACCAGACTACACATTATTCTGTGGAACATGTCTGTCAAGCTTTTGTTGCATTGCTTATGTGTGAAAAATGGAAATCTTTCACAACAGCAGGAGTGGTCTCTCCAAGATGTTCATGTCATAGTGCTTCCATTTTCAGGCATGGATTTAGACTCTGCTTTCCAGAAGAGTCCCCTTAAACAGGAAATGAAAAGTGCCTCCTAATTTTCTGTGTTGATGTGGTTTTTAAGCACACCATTTTTCTGTGTTGAGCAATAAACACCAAAGTGGTGTTACAGGCAGTACTTTCTTTTCTCTTCTCTGTCGTTAATGATTTTTACAGCTAGTCTTATCTGTATTTCTGATACAGCCTGACAAATTCACTAAATTATATAATGAAGCTTCTTTTTACAGTATTGAGCAAAACAGCATAGAAAGAAGATGGCAATCATTTTCATTTTTAGTACAGAAGCTCAATATTGTATGGCAAGCTCTGTTACCTTTTGCATAATCCCTGGAACAAAAGGAAGAAGAATAAATCTAATTCCCACTACAATCTTAGCAGCTCCTAAATCCTTCAAGGATACTTGTCCTGGCTTTGATTATGTTTGGAAAAAAAAGTAATCCAATTTTATATTGCTGTTGTATATAATTTCTTGCTTTTTGACTATACATTATTTCCCATTCCCAAATCCTCATGTGATTTAAAAACACTGCCCACATCACTGCTATATATGAATGTGTTACTGCTGTCAGAGAAATGACTATGGAGTGTTTTCATGAAAGTTTCATCAATTATCATTTGCCTATGAAAGTATGTTATACATTTGCATTATCCTAGGAATCCACACTATCACTGTGGCCATTAGTGGGAGGGTAAGAAGAAGAATGAGGCATTATTTTGCTTCTGAACCTTTTTCAATGGAGGCTTACGCAGAATTCCCTGGGCACGCTGTATTTGAGACAGCAAAAAAAAAAAAAAAAAAAAAAGCAAACCCACATGAAGTCCATTCTATACTCAGGAGGAATAAAGTCAGCATAATGACAAAGCAGTGTTGGTTTCCTCTTCTGACAGAGGCACAAGCAGTGGCTCTTTCTTCTCTGCTGATCTGCTATTCAAATAGACTAATATATCAGTCATTTTTTTTAGTGATCTGAATGAGCTCTCTTGGCATTTCAGGCTTGGTGCACAGTGGGCTGGGTTCTTGAGTTTTAATTTTCCTATTGCACTAAATAATGCAACCTTTCATTGCTCATCTTCTCCTGGAACCCTCTTAACAGACTTTGAAAGCCTTTTATTTATTTTAATGTATCTTATACTTTGATATTTATTATAAAAATTCTTCATAAACCACTGGCAACCACTACCAGTGGGCCAGTAGGCACATGAACATTCGCTAAACTGCAGGCAAGGGTGATTTTGAAGAAACAATGTTAGATATTTCTTCTTGAAACAGCTCTAGGAGCCTCGGGTGGATATTATTTAATTCCCTGACACCCAGAGGAACTCAACTTTCACTTTGACCCCAGTGGAGATTCCAAGGGCCAGTCTCAGTTAGTAACCAGAAATTTAAGGGTTACTTAGTGCTTGCTGCAAGATGACAAATTCTGTTTTCAGTGGTGTTAGGAAAGATATTCTTGAAACATTTCTGCCTGCCTACACGTGACTAGGGTTTCTAAAAAAATGCATCTTAGTGGTCACACCTTAGTCGGTAGTAGCAGGTCATCTCATGAATCACTGCTCAGAGAGAAATTTTATTTTCTCTGCCCAGACAAGTTGTCAAGACACTGTCACAAAAAGCTGCTTGTTTTCAGCTCCAGATATTTTTCACCATTTCTTTAGTCCTTCAAGCAAGTGGCTCCACTAATCCATTGTTAGAAAAAGAAAAACATGATGTGGCTGTGCGTGCCACTTGTAGCTCATGAAGTAATTTGTGTGCTGGCTGACTGCCTGAGGAGCATCCTCTCTTATTCCTGCCATGCTGGAGCAGTGATGATACTGCTGAGCATCCTGCAAAGCAAGGGCTCCCTGTCCTTGTGGAGGCAGCATCGCAGCAGCTGCAGGTCTTTCTTTTTGCCTTGTAGAACTATATGTACATCATAAGAAATGCATGTGGCAGTCAAATACTTGCACACAGAGAGAGGCAGGTGTAATTTGGTTTCAGATCTGGAAGCAGCAAGATAAAATTAAGCGTGGGTTAAATACCACCGTGGCATTCACCCAAGGTCTGGGGTAGATTTTGTAGCCTGTGCTAAGTTTCATGTTGTCATGGCTACATGGGTGGTTAAAACACACTCCAGGGTTTCTGTCTGAGTGGCAAATGGTCTTTGCATTTAGATGTAGTTGTGTGTTGTCATCTGGACCATGAAAACTCTTTGCTGACTTGGTTTGTAAACTCTACCCCAAATCTCTCCCTGAAGTAGGTTGTGCATTATTGAATCTACTTTTAAATAAAAAATAAAAATTAATATGGAAAAGAAGGAGCCAGAAATTTCAGTGCTAATATTAAAATTATTTTCATTATTTTAGGGAAATGTAGTACTCAAATTATTGTTCACTCCACACTTTCTATATGCACAACTGATACTAAACTGCCTGCATCATACTTTCATACCAAAAATTTAGCTCTGAAGAACCACTGGTTTAGTCTTCTAGTCACAGAGGACACCTCAAAAGTTATTTGATTCTTACCTCTTACTCCTTGATGAGAATAAAATCTAATTAAGTGAATTACATTTTTTTCACAAGTGAATTCTGTAGTTTGTGAGCTGGATTCTCTCGCATTTTTGTCCTCAGCCAATTTTCCCTCTCCTGCTAAAGAATGAAAGATTTGGGTCAGATTAATGTAAGACTATATACACAAAACAGTACAAAATAACTGAAGCAAACCTTAACTTTTTTAATGGAAAATCATTTACTCTGAGACACTGGAATTTGGAAAACTCTAAGAAGAGAAGAATGGCTGAAAAAGTTTTATACAATTTTATGGAAGATGGATAACACATTCTGCTTGGCAAGGAAGCCCAGGCTTTTACAAAACCCAGCAGCCTTCTTTGAATGCTAACAGTATGTCTCTGTTTGTGGAAACACAGCATTCCTGTTTTTTGTCTCCTCTATTTCGAGCTGAGTGCGTGCAACTTTTCCTTCTTGGATGTACTTTTCTTATAAAGGACAGTGGAACAGTTTTCCCTTGACCTTGCAGGTAAAGGCCGGGTTTACTAATGGCTGCTCTGCTCCAGCATCACTTCTTACCTGGCACCCAGTAAAAGGACTAGCAGCATTAGCTGAGGATTTCCCCAGTATAAGAGAGTCAGGAATAATACAAAGACTAAAGAAAGAAGAATAAGCCCTGATGCCTAATTTTCATAGTTACTATCTATTTTGCAACATTAAATAGGAAAAGGCGTGAGTTGTCCTTCATGTTTTGATATCGTAATTTCTTTACAGTGACTTTCAAAATCAACTGTTTCAAAAGACAAAGTTTACAACATTCTGAAGCCACAAAAGTGAAGTTAAAATACGTAGTCTTCTTACAGTCACAGTGAATCCAACACTGAAAAGCTGTACTGGTATGGAAGAATGGATAGTGATTCTTACATGAGTCTGAATTCAGAGCAGTTGACTCTGCAGTGACTTTGTGGAGGCTGGTATGCCCGTGGCACTGGGAATGTTTGTGATATTCTGGGAGATCTGTCATAGTGTCAGCTCTATCCCATATTCACTTTGTTTTGCTTTCATTTCCGTGGTGCTCTACAACCACACTGAAAGCACATGAGTGAGGTTAACATATGGGTACGTAGGAATAGGATCAGGAAATAAAACCACCACAAGTTTCCTAGTAAGTGGAAGGTAAAGTGCTATGGTATGTGGCAGGAAATTTTCTCAGCATGTACGTGGGTAGATAATAGTTATCTGTTTTAAATGACCTTTATTTTATTCTTCTTCTTCAGTGCAGTCACACACAATTATTTATTCACTTGGTATTAGAATTTCATGCTGTTATATCTTCACACACAGCATGTGTGTATTTAACCATGGATATATCACATACGGAAAACTGTAACTACATCAGAAAACTTCAAGGTGTTTTCTAGTACTTCCAAACACACTGTTAAAACCTTTAATTTTTGACCTGCCAACTACCTTACATTATTTCCTGTCTTTTAGAAAAATTGACCTCTTTCTTGTTCTGTGACTGGGGAGGAAAATGGGAAACTGAATATCAGGTGGTTTTTTTCTCTTCTGAACTGGCTTTGTCTTTAACTCCTGATCATAGCTGTTTGTCACGAAAAATCTTTTGCGTGACTTTGCAAAAAACTCAGAAAAGGATATATTTTTTTTTCTATTCCTGATTTTTTTTCCATTTGCCAAATAAACATTTCTAAATAGAAATGGATATATAAGTGTCAAAGCACCATGGAAAACACTTTAAGTCAAGTATTCACATTTTATAAAGGAGATAACAAAGAGAAAAGGCCAGTGTTGGCTCCTTTTTGTTATGCAGCTGGTGGCCTACTAGCTCTCTTATCTTATGGGTACAGGTTGTATTAGGTTCTAGAAATGAAGTGTGAGGGTCCAAGCTGAGAATAGAGAATTCTTTTCTGCTTCATGTAGATGTGCTGTGTCCCTACCTTTGGGTGTAATTGCTTGTGGAAGTTACAACCATTTTCAGTTTCAGCTGGAAACCTTTGGAGTTGCCAGGGTGTCCCTTCTCTCCTGACCACAGCCTTGTACAGAGTTTAACTGCCAGGAGGTTGACCAGGAGGTCAACCCCATCTGGCAGCCCAGTGCTCTCCTTCCATGCCACAGGGTGTGGGAATGCTCAGTTTCTGAGTCTAATCTGCATCCTAAAATTGAACAAGTCACAATGCTTAAGCCCTCCTCTTCCCAGGTGGGAACTCCTCCTCTTCCCAGGTGGATAACTGCAGGGGTATATCACTGTAGATGGAGTAGAGTTGGAAGTCTTCAATAAGGCTATGACACTTGGAGTGATAAGGCCAACACAGATACTTAAATTAGGAAATGTTTCACAGATGGCTAAAAAGTGGTGTGCTGGCCTTTGGGCCAGAGTTTGAAGTTCTTGTTTCATTCCACTTACCCAGGATTGAAATAGAAACTTTTAGAGAGAAAGAGGAAGAGGTAAAGCCCAACATTCAGGGATGAGCAGTATGTTGCCTGCGGCTTAGCTTGCAGGCAGTTGTTCCTTGAAACATGGCGAAAGAAAGTAGCTCAGAGAACTGAAGAAAGAATTCAGTTTTGTTAGTAAATAGTAGCCAGCTTGTGATTTTAAAAAAACCTTCTTTTTGTATAAGCCACCCTGATCTGGGATGTTATGACAGGAGATGCCCAAGAATGTGGATTTTGACAGGACACAAAATGCAAAGCCAACCATGAAAAGGAGGAGTATTTTAAAATACTTCTTCTGCAAAGATTCATAAATACCTTCTGAAGATTTTTTTTTAAAGTTTGAAATGTTCCAGTGTCTGAAGGTTTTTTCTCTCAAAGTTTTACGATTAAGTTAATGCACAGAATTATAAACAAGTTTTTTATTCATGCTTTAAATGCACGTCTCTTTAACCTGAACTGTTGTGTTAGGGGAGCCTGAGCTCACTGTGAAAACATATTCCATTTCCTTCATTGCCCTTGTAGCATTTCCCATTTTAATGGTTTTATTGTTCTTCATAACTAGTATCCTGTATTCTTGCCTTGCAGAGCACAGAGATAGCAGAGGACACCATAGACACTTTAGAAGCCACTTGTGAAATTTATGTATTTACATTAATAGAAAACAGAAAACTTGAGTGATGCTTTTGCAGTTTTATGTACAGCATAAATCATTTATTTGTTCTCTGTTTGAGACAGTCTGCAGTTTAAGCAAATTATTTGCTGACACAAAACGTAACTGGAACTGTAGGTTCAGAAGTTTTGCTGTGCTCTTTTATCTGCCTCCATTTCTTCACGGAGCATTTTGATCTTCCCTGAAGAAATACTTTGTAGGTCCAAGACTTTTTTTTTTTTCCTTTAATGAGCTTCATGCTGGGTAATAATATGAGGACCATGCTCTAACTGAGCAAAAATGACATCTCTTTAAAAACAAGAATTTTCGAAGTTCTTCACACAGCAGCTAGAATTTTTGTTTTTCCAGCCATATGCACAGAGGGATTTCCTGGTACCTGCTTCATAGTCTCCCTTCTCGCAGCTGGGTCTCCTTCCTCCCTAGTATTATCCTGTTTCCTACATGGGCAGTTTTTAGAAAGAGCTGCAAAAAGCACCTTTTAACTTTGGCCTTTTCAGTAACTAAATGATTAATTCCAAAGCCAGTAGCAGAATGATCTGATTAGAGCTGTCCTAGCACAGCAGCACCCTGCCTTATGCAGCGTATCAATTATTTCACTACATGCAACGTTATTTTGGCTCCTGCTGCAGCCAGTCTTGACATGACAGAGAAGTTCTAGCCTTCAGAGAGTGGGAAGTGACATCCCATCATGTCTGCCTTCTGCAAGTTCTTATCTCCTGTGGAAGAGAAGTCAGGCAGGGCTGATGCCAGAGGGAAATGCCTCCCTTCCCTCCTTGCTCAGTGCTGATCTTACAGGTAGGCAGAAGAAAATGAAGGTCTTGGGATAATGGGTAGATCTTCTCTCTTCTTTCACCTGCAGCTTTTGGGCTTGGGAAAGAGCAGAGGCAAGTTCTTCTGAGTGTCACTGGCAATGCCCTGGCCAGATTTAACCTCTAGGGTTGAGATTACAGAATTAAAAACCATGTTATTTTCAAATTCAGAATGATTCATTGCATAGAAATAAGTGAAGTCATGAAGTCAGAAGTTGCCAGCTCAGTGGGAATTCATATACAATGACCAGAGTACTTGGCTACAGAGTGAGGATATTTCTGGAGTATATAAGTGTCCAGGTCCATCTACGAAGGGCTGTTCAATGTGAGTTCACAAATCTCCTTTCTCCTGCCTCTTTCTACCCTGGCTCCCAGTGTTGCATTACCTCCTTCCATCTCAGAATGATGAATACCCTTTTGCAACTGATACGTGAAAGTGGTAGATAAAGCTCCAATGCGTGTGGCAGTTATTGTGGTCACAGTCCTCATCTACTGAGATGAAAGTTCAGGGAATAAGTCTCTTTTCAGTACTTCCCCTTCTCCCTCCTTCCTCTTCTGCCTGATACTACAGCCTATCAGTGCTTTCTGGAAAAATTAGAGAAGTGTCAGCATCAGAAGTGCATTCAGGCAGCTTTACTTCTGATGCTGGAGAGGGCAAACATCTGGCTTGTAGGAAAATAAGTGTGCTGCTATGTCTGCATCCTTTTGACTCTAACTCTTCACTTCCTCTGCCATCCATTGCAGTTCAGCCTCCTTCTGCATCCATCAGCAGTAATACATTTCTACTTCTGTCCCTGTAGTGCAGCTTCCTATACTATTCCTTGTGTGTCAGCTTTTAGGCTCTAAGTTCACAGTAGGCCCTGATTTGAGTGGGATGAGGACCTAATGGCCCCTAGTGGTCCCTTGCAGCTTAAATTGTTTGTTGGTGTATGATTCTGACTTCTCTTGTGTCTGGACAGGTAAGTGAAGTCACTCCAGTCTGGGAACAATTCTGATGAAAATAGCGTGGTTTCCTACTGACAAATTACTTATGTTTCAAAGCTGATCATACTGGATCCAGTAGGAAATCTATTGTGCCTCCAGACAGCATAACAGAGGGTGCTTGGAAAAGTATATTTACATGGAAGGCCACTTTCTGGGAGCTGTGCCATACCATGAGGTTGTCTCATTGCAGATTTGTTTGGAGGACTGAACTGCTAGAACTATTTGAAAGATAAGCTAGACTACAGAATCTGTGCTGTAAACACAGGTGCTAAACATGAGAATATGTTCACCTGCATGCCAGAACAGGAATACGTTTGCTGAAATATAGGATGTAGACAACAAATTTGAAAATCTGACTTAAACTGTGCATTCCAAAAAGGAAGGGCATCGTCAAAAACCTCTCCCACATTAAAGAGAAGCAGATTTCAGGATGAAATCTTTAAGTACGTGCATTCAACTAAAAATTAGTCCACTCACAGGAACAATGTCTGCAAGTTTTTGAGTCAGAAAGGAATGGACTTCCTGGGCGAAGGAACTAGAGGAAGAATCTAACTTCCCAGAAATTAGTTTAATGGACATTTTTCTTTTTTCTTTGTTAATGTTTTTATGTGTTCTATAAAAATAAGAACTGTCATAGAAGAATTTGTTTTGTCAGGGAGTTGAGCATCTGGTCTCTCTAACACTATTTACAGTGCAGATGTGTCAAGCCTGGGTCCCATCATGATGACAAATAACGAATGTCTCACTGCTCCCTTTGACTGTCCCATTCTATCTGTATCCATTGTATGTTTTGTCTTCTACTTTGATTAATTCAGATCATAAATAATTTGTGACAGGTGTTGTCTTGTTCCATGTTTATGAGATACTTAGTGTGATTAGGTGAACATTTGCTGGATCATTGCTTTTTAACCTGCACTTGTGCCACAGACATATGCATCTGGGAATTGTAATACTTCTAAAACTTGTCTTCATCCAGCCAAGGAGCAGCTGTCCTACTTTAAGTCACAGAGGAGAAAGCAGGAGAGCACTGTGAATTTTAAGGAAGCAGAAACCTCTGTGGTCAGTAGAAAAAGACTTATCTTCTGTGTCTCGGTGAAAATACAATGACTGTGACTGCTTTTGTAGTATTTACATATCTCAAGACAAGCTGTTCTTGTGGCATTTTTGGCTTGGCCATCTGGTAGGAAAAACAAAGGATGAGAGGGAAGAACAGGAAATATCAAGAGGACTCTGAGTATCTGGTCATACACAGTGAGTGTGTATATGCGTCAGGTGGGAAGATGGATAGAAGTAGTAAGGGAGCAAGAATTAGGAGGGTATGAAAGGTGGGAGGGAAGCGAGCAGAGGAAAGTAAACCCAAAAGAAAGAAGATTGCATCCCTGTAAAAGACAGAAACAATGAACCTGCCAGGGAAAGATGCAGGAGAGAAAAACAAACCCACAAGGGAAAAGTAAAAAAGAAAATTAGGAATTGTTGGATTATTTCAATTAGTTTTGTCAGAAAATTAATTAAGACCTTTAACAGCCATTTTGTGTTGTCATCTGACATTAGTGGTAAACATATTATTGAACTACCACGAAGAGTCCTGGTCAAGTGTCTCTGTGAAGTCCTCATGAGTTTAAGCTGAGAGAGACACATGACTTTTGTTTTTCTGATTACATAGTTATCTAGGGGTTTTGGTTATTTTTAGATTTGCATAAATAATGTAGCTATGCCTTTCTTTATTGTTATGACCAACTATTGAAACTACCTGAGAGAGCAACCAAGGAGAAACTGCATTAAATTTTTGTAGCTGTTACTCTCTCTCTTCCATCTTCTGTCCCATCTCACTACAGAGAAGGTCTTTTTAACTATGCACTGACATCTCACAACCCATCTTTGAGTAATGGTGTTTTAGACATGGTATTCAGCACTGACGTCAGAGTTGTGGGATGGCACTGGGCAAGCTATGGGGACCTGGATATCCCTGAGACTTGTTGGTATCCTTGGAGTAGATGGGATTATCAGTTTCACATACAATTTTGCATTTGCTTTTTTATTTCCTATTCTATTTCTTATTTTAATACTTTGATGATTTTCTTTTTCATCTGTGTAATTTTATTTAAATAATTTTAATTAATTTTTACCCGGTGCCTTGGGACCGATCTACTCTTTCTTGTTGTCATTTCTGTCCATGGCATAAGCTCTGGATGACATATATAGTCTGTCTAAATATCAAAGGTTTTTAAAAATGGGAGCAAATGAGGAAAATGTCAGGAAAAACCATCACAGTCGAGCTGTGATTCACATGGAAAAACATTTTTAATCTCAAAGCTGCTTGCCAAGATAACTCTGAACACTGAACTTGGACTGCAGTCCCCATTACTGATCAGATGTGGACACTGTTCTTTGAATAAAGCCACCCACACCTAAAAAGGCAATTTTATCTTAGGAGCAGGTGACTACAGTGCAGCTCTCAAAACTTGGATTTTTGCCACAGTCCTTCCATGGAACAGCAAGGTGACATGTTTCCTGACTCCGTGGCAGAGGGGGTATTACAAAATCTAATGTGGCTAATACAAGTCTAACCCACATTTTATGTTGACCAAACAGGTGTTACCTGTTTTGTTTGGCACTCTCCTCTTGCATCCTGCCTGTAAAATGGACATAAAGATACCAGTTAATTCGAGAAAAGCTAGAAGTTTCCTGCCCTCATTCAAGTTAACTCACTGATTAAGCAGGTAGCTGCAAAGGCCACGCCAAAAGTCTTATAGGAGAATCTCAGTGAAAATCAATGTTTCCAGCCCTTGAATTACTGTGGGGAGAAAAAAATATCTATTTTCAGTCACATAGAGTGAGAAATCACTTAGCATTACTGATTAAGAATTATTACTGTCAAGAGCAATCAACTGTCATTTTACTGTTAGTCATTGAAGGTAGAGGCAGAAAAAAGGCAGAAGCAGTTTTCAAAGAACTTAGGAAGAGGAACACAAGTTATAGAAGACTTTGGAGGAGGCACGAAGAAGACACGCTGTACTGTATTTAGCTGGAGTGCTCCCTGTGCCTACTGAGAAGGGGGTAGTTTTCTTATAGAAATAAGTAGGCCTGTTACTTTATAATCCAGCATGTGGTATCTGAAGCATATGGACAGGGGGCTAGTGAGACTCACAGCAAGGAAGAAAACGCAATTAAGAAGCAAACAAAGCTGAGTCAGGCATGCATGTGCCAACTAGGCAGAAGCATCCAGCGAAGTCATGTCCAAAGATGCAAACAGTGTTTGACTTGAGAAACTCAGTTACTAGGGATATACTATGCAACTATCTTGGTGCCAACAAGCAAACGTAAGTTTTTGAGGAATGAACAAAAAAGCATTTCTGGAAATCATAGTAGCTCTTCTATTCATTGTTTCACATCACATTTTTGACTGCAAAGCAAAACTGAGAGGAAAGAGAATATTCAATTAAGTCCCTGTTAGTAATTTTAAGATTATAAAGATGTATTTCATAGTGCTGATGTGCAGATGCTGATGGGGAAATCATGAGATTACTGGCAAGCTAGCAAAGAAAATGAAGGATCATACACTGACAAGTAGATCAGCAGCCCTGTCAAGAAAACATTTAGAACAGCCAAAGTTTTGTATCAGAAGCTGATATTTGCATAAAGTCTCTGAACAGAATTCCCCCTATCAAAGACCAAATTTGAATTTACTGTATGTCTTATGAAAAGACCACAGTATATGGTAATGCCACAGCAAGTCAAACTGTAACACTGCAAAGCAAATGTTCAGAGGTAAGTATTGAAATAAATGTAGGCATACTGAAGTTGAGGAAAACTCAGATCCTCCTAATTAGGATTCTATTGGCTTCTGAAGAAATTTGGACAGTGCCAAGGAAACTAAAACTTCAAGGGAGCATCTAGATCAAAATACATGAAAGACCCAGGGATGCTGTGAGAGATCTGACAGATCTTAGGTTTCACTGGAATCTCTCAGATTCTGTTATGTTCTGCTCTTGAAAAGTTACGTGATGGCAGCATCGAGACTCAGAAATGCCTTTTTCAATAATAAGCAAACCCAAACAACATTCTTCAAAAAGCTGTGAAGCAGCTGGAGCAAGAGAATAATGCAACTGAAGGGGACCCTAGAGCTGTCAAAACCAGCTTTGTCGTTAGGGTCATGAAGGCATGGAGAAGAATAAGTTTGGATCAAAAAAAGAGTTGGTTGTAGCTGGATTTCCAGCATGGAACAGTCTTTCAATCTTAGCTATTTGCAAGGATACAAACCCATCACAAACCACTGAAAAGCATAACGTAAAAGCTATTGACCAAATATCATCCAGGAAAGGTACTCCCTATGACAGATAAATGGAAGAGGGTGTATTTTCTTGGTGCAGCTGAAGTGGCTCAGGAGAGATAATAACATCATACTGGAATTTTCCACGCTTACAGCAAAAAGCTATAGGTTGAGCAGCATCACCTTGAGTAAATGATAGGAAACGAAAATTATTTATGTATTCAAACTACCTGATCCATAAGGAGGCAATGTCATAGGGATGTGTTTCTGTCACTGGTTGGAGGTAAATCCTCCAGGAGGTATTGACCAGGGTAATAGAGGGTAATGACCAGGTAGTAAACACAGACAATTTATATCTAGGATATTGAAAAGCCTTTGTTGGATTAGGAAATAAGCATACTGTTGTGGAGTGAACATCCAGTGAACCTTATGGGATGTGTAAAGACTACAGTAATCAAGAACAGCAAAGAATGTTTTACTCTTTGGAAATCCCAGACCACCTATCAGAAAGATCATATAGGTTTGTTTTTACATTCTCCAGAACATGAGCTATCTTAGAGATATTAAAGCCAGAAAATAGAAGGCATATGGAAACTGAAAGGCTCATAAGGATGTGTAATTCTTACATGATGGTCCAATATGTTATAGTAGAATTTATGAAAGAACCTGTGCTGTGTTGTTGTCAATGCCCAGAAATGTTGAAGAACGATAGCAGTATTTTTCTTAAGAACCAAAAATGAAAGGTATTTACTTGGAATTCAGAAGAATAACTTCCCACACCTGTGAAATGAAAGTGCTTTCATATAGAAATAAATGAACCCATCTTTTTGCATTAAAATAATACACTAAATGAAAACCATGACCCTAATTACGTACTTCCTTTGAGTCTGAAATAAGGAAACCAGCAAAGGCCATTACATTTAAATTACTAACATTGTTTTTCTCAATGTATCATTTCTTCCCAAGGCTTCCACAAAGCTGTATAAAAGGAGTAAAAAATAAAAAGAGCCACAAAACAGCAAGGATTACCTATGCACAGCACTGCAGAAATCACCAGAAATGGGTCAGGAAATCAAGTCTCTGCTTCCTTCTATGGCACCCTGTTTCAGCAAATAGTTGGTGTGTCCAAACAGTTAAGATAACACATAGTGAGCAGAGACCCAGCTACAATAAACCAGACAAGAAACAGTGACTGCGAGGCCCTGTATTAGCCATCCAGTGCTGTATAAAATAGTGGCAAAGGAGGGACCTGCCATATAGGTCAGACGAGTTGCTTATGAACTGAAGATAGTGGTGAAGCTGATAAGATAACCTCAAAGCTGGGGCAAACTATAAAAGATGAGAGCCTTTTTTTTTAACTAAAGAAGTCTTCTGAAATTGGGAAAAAAGCAGTAAGCTCCTTTTCCCTTCCAGCAGCTAGAGGGGAGTGGAGTTTCAATTTTATATATTGCTAACTAATCTGGAGCTAATATAAACTACTAATCTCTTACTTGTGCCCCAGGTGTAACATCTTCCTCATTCCTGCATTTGGAAGTGTCATTCAAAATGTTCAGGATATTGAAGTTTCAACTTTCCAGGGGAAATGAAGAAATAACTGTGGTTTCTGAGGAATATTTCAGGATTATTTTCTACTTTAAAAAGCTGTTGCCACAGCTAAATTTTTTTTAAAAGGGAGTGTCAAAATAACACATGATGTTTGACCACATGGTACATCATCAGTGTAGCAGTTATCCCAAATAATAGAGAATCCCCACATGCATATAGTTAGGCCACTGAAACAATCTTAGTTCTGCTCCATGGTCCCACGGTGCAACAGCCATATGATTATGATTAAAGCTTCTCAGTGTCTGAAGTCCCAGGGCAGTATAAATTACTTTTTCATTCTGTGATGTTTTGTTTTCAATTCTTGTATGCTAACCTCTGTTACCTTTGCTGCAATGAGTAGAATTTTGAAAAGGTTTAAGATTACATGGCATTTAGTGCCAAGATGGGCATGCCTGAAAATTCATCTGCGTATGACTATTCCCATCAGTGACACTACCAGAGAACTCTCTCTTTTCAAAGAGGTTTTCAGTCCCACTGGTGTAAATGGAACTGAGGGCAAATGTTCCTCTTGGGCTGTGATGGTCAGCATCTTCCTTTCTTTTCAACAACAATGCTGCCAGCAAGTGAAACCCCCAGTTAAGCTGCCCCTGTAGGGGCACCTAGTTGGCAGAATGAATTTGCCCATGCTCCTCTGCTATGAGCTAATCTAAATCTTCACTTTTTGATAGTGCATTGCTGCTGTTTACTAGCTGAATTTTCTCTACGCTACCAGAAGCCAGGAGTCCTTGGCAGGACAAGATCCTGTTCTAGGAGGAACATAAACACATATTTTCTTCTAGCTCAGGTAACGTTTTTGAAACAGAATTATTTGAGTTCAATTTTCCTTTTGAAGGTCCAAGTATAATGGCAAGGTTTACCGCACATTTGTTACATCTCTTGTTTCGGTTCATCACCATAAAAAGCCAATGCAAATGCTTACTGACAGCTGTGTAAAGCTATAAAGCTCTTTGCCAATTTTTTGCAAGTCAAGCCCTAGCTGGCTTGCTTTTCAGAGTTTCTGAACTATTCATCCTTGCTGCTTCCCATCCCCCACTTGTGAGGCTTATTATATTATGAATTTTCTTTCTCTTTGTCTCTCTTTCCTGGCAAGTGTTCTCTTTGCAGCTAAGCCCTTCCTTTCTGTTGCCATGCACATTTTTTCCCCTTAGGTTGCTAGGCATTATAAGTTTTCATGTTATTTTACTACTCATGTGACTTCTGCTCACCATCCCATCCCAGCATTACCCCACACCTTTTATTCATTACCACCTCTGCTCCCATATACACAGCTGATTAAAACTTAAAAAATTGAACACTGTAAGAGGCTTAAATGAAGATTCTTTGCTATAGCTAGTTTTAAAAAGTAAAAAATTATAGCAAAATTCAAACTTTAAATAATGAGATTTTGTATTTTTCCCGAGGAATGTCTTTTAATAAACCCCAAATTTAATGCAAACAATTCTGATGGAATGAGGAAGTCCTTGACTGCAATCATGTAACCTCTTATCATGCTTAATAAACATAGCATAAAGGATCACTGAGGTTAAGACATACTTCACTATGTTTGTTTAAAAACCCATTATAGAGTCCCTCTTGGCTTGAATTTGTTAAACCTACTTCAGCTAACAGTGGCGCGAAGCACAAAGTTCCTTTTCCTCCCTCAGAAGGAGGGGTTAAACGACTGGTGTTTTTTGTCAAGTGATTCAAGTAAGACATTGTAGACGTGCTGTCCCAGATGATGGTATGGAAATTACCTTCCCAACAGCTGTGAAATATGCAATTTTTTTTTGGTCTTTGAAATTCCCTTCAACTTTTTCTTCCAATGATGCTGCAGAACTGATGATAGTGATCCCCCACTGAAATTGCTTCTATCATACAATTTCAGCATTGGCTTGTGTTCAAAATGACACACAGCAGTATGGAACAAATGTGTTGTTATCAGAGTAGATAAATTCAAGATAAGAGATTAACCACAGCCTCTCCTGTGCTTAACTGAGTCTTCCTTTATGGAAATTTGCTCAAGTTACCCTTCTGGAGTCTGCTCACTTCTCTTTCGTATCCAAAGCTACTATTCTAGAAGTCTTTCTGAGATCTCCTCTTCTACTGCAGGAGCCCAAAGACCAACCCTTGCTTCCCAAACTTTGGCTTTTCTCCATCCATGACAAAGACCCAGGCTAAAAGAAGCCCTGACAGTGGTGTGCATCCTCTCCTCCTCTCTACCCCTCCCTCCATGTAGAGCAGACCTTGCTCTTCATTGCCTCTACAGGTGGAAAGAGCATCCTTTGGCCACAGCTGATTGCTCCCTTCATCTGTGGGAGAATCTAAGAGGATAAATGGTAGAGTAAGATAGTAAACAGAGGTGATATAATGACACCATATTAAAAAACTCCATAGGAACCTAATAATTTATATGGTTCAGCCTTACATGATGATGCCAAGACACCTTTTACTACTCCCCTAAAGTGTGCCTTATGATGGCCTTTGCTGGGATTTCACTCAAGCCTTAATGGTGGGTCCTACCTCTCTCCCTTCTGCATGTGTTTCATGGAGGTTGTACTGTGTTAGTTGCAGTTGAATCACTGTCAATATATGTTGGTATAAGAGGAAAATAAAGCTGACTTCCTGGTCTTTGTTGAATAGAGACTTCTTTTCACCTCTTTTACAGATAATGCTGCAAGAAAGTCTTTGTTTCTGAAAATTCTTTCACATACCAGCTCTATAAAAAGAAAAAAAATGTTTCCAGATATTCCTGGAACAGGTTTTATATAAAAATACCAGTGTAAATTATTTGTCAATAAAGATCAAAGTAGTCTTTCTGACAGCAGAGCAGACTTATGGCAGCTGAAATTTATGAAAACCTTAAAATACCAAATTGAAAGGGCTCCTCTTGTATCACTAAATCCCATCTCTAGAAATTGCAGTTCATAAACCAATTACACTGTTTGGTTTTGATATGTGAATATTGCTTGCTTTGTGATAAAAAAGTATTTTCTTTCTCTCTCTCTTTTTTTTTTTTTTTTTGGTGTAGGGGTGGAAGAAGAATGTATCTAAGAGAAAGACATTATTGTGCTGAATATGGAAGAAGTATTTCACGGCCAAAGCAGAAAGAACAGACAATACAGTGGAAAATTTCTCTGACTAAATAATCTAAGGTCTCTTTTCTGAATCTTGTTTCAACTGGAGATGGATGCCAGTAAAGTAAACTTAAAACTGAGATACAAGGACACCCCATGCTAAACATTTCATGCACCCTGAACACTGCCCTATCACTGTGGTCCCAATGTCTGACAATGACTGAACTCTCTTTCTAGAGCACATACAAAATCTGCGTGTGCTTCTTAGCCCTTTCACTTACATCACATACATCACCTCCATTACAAGCTCTGCTCAGTAATCCCCACCTCAGGAAATGCTATCAAGTTCCTCCTTCAAGTCTTGTAAAATACATGCTCTCTTGCAGGCCACTCAAGGACCAAAGCACAGTAGACTTCTTTCTTATAAAACTAAAACCTAATACCGATGAAAGCCATCCCTCTCCAACAACTTCGTGCAAGGATAATGAAGAAAGAGAGGCATGGGTTTCAAAAGCGGTACAGCTGTTTCACTGTGATGCCACTTCTGGACCAATAAATGTCGTATTTCAGCTGCCTCCCAGTCGCAAATGCACTGGTGAGGTTACAGCATCCTCAGAGCCCAGCTCTGTTGTGATAGTCTTGCTGGGAAGGGAGAACACACCCTGCCAGTGCAAGCTCTTGGCAGCTGTAGTAGTAGTGGGACCCATCTGGTTTCTGAAGATTGAACTGGGCCCAATATGAGCTCACCTGCTTTTTAAAATTTATGGGTGTTGCAGCAACAGCCGATTGCAAGAGAAATTATCGAAAAGAAACAGGCCTCAAGAAGTTTTGAGTTAGCACCACTAAACCACTCTGTAATCAAAGTATATTGATGATCACTAGCTTCCTGTTATTCTCTGTTGGTAAAGTACCTCCATTTCAAATCCTGATGTGTTAGAAGCCAGATCCGCTGAAACTTCCTTCACAAGGCCAGGTCTTGATGTGTATGGCTGCAAAATCAGACCGGGGTCTGAACGATGATGGCAACTGAAGAAGAACCTGCTGAGTTGCAGGGCAGGGAGCTCAGTGGAGAACAGCAGTGCAACCCAGTAGACCTAAGGTAGTGGGGCACAGTCCAGGCCTTAATTAAAAATATGGGACACTCCCTTGAGCCAGAGGCTTTACAGATAATGTGGAAACTGGAGAGAGCTGTATTTTTTACTGAAGTATGTATTTCTAGTTAGACTATTACCTGAATATAGAAACCTGTTTCTGTGACTTGGTTCTTTGGATACTGTTCATCTAAGTCTCATATTTTTGCAAAAGGGTTTCACAGAAGTGGAACTCCACCATACAATCCTGTGATAGTGTAGGAATTTATCACTGCCCCAGTGCTTTCTGTTATTACACTTGAATCATAGAATCATTAAGGTTGGAGAAGACCTCCAAGATCAGAGTCCAACATTTGACTGAACACCACCATGCCAACTAAACCATAGCACTGAGTGTCATGTCCAGTCATTTCTTGAATACCTCTAGGGATGGTGACTCCACCATCTCCCTGGGCAGTCCATTCCAGTTCTTGACAACCCTTTCACCGAAGAAATTCTTCCTGATGTCCAACTTGAGCCTCCCCTGGCACACTTTGAGGCCATTTTCTCTTGTCCTGTTGCTGGTTGCATGGAAGAAGAGGCCAACCCCCACCTTCCTATAACCTCCTTTCATGTAGTTGTGGAGAGCAATAAGGTCATCCCCAAGCCTCCTCTTCTCCAGGCTAAACAGCTCCCTCAGACACTTCTCACAGGATTTACTCTCTAGACCTTTTATCAGCTCCGCTGGCCTTCTCTGGACATGTTCCAGCGCCTCAAAGTCTGTATTCAGGATCCCAGAACTGGATACACTCTTCAAGGTGCAGACTCACCAGTGCCAAGTACAGGGGGATGATCACTGCCCTGGTCCTCCTGGCCATGCTGTTTCTGATACAAACCAGGGTGCCATTGGCCTTCTTGGCCACCTGGGCACACTGAAGGCTCATGTTCAGCAGCTGTTGACCAGCACTCCCAGGTCCTTTTCTGCTGGGAAAGGCAGGAATAATTTACGTGTGGTCCAAAGCAAGGGCTTATGTAAGGCAGAAAGGGACTTTTTCTTGGGCTATGTCCCTGTACACCTGTTTAGACATTAAGAACTCCAAGAAGAGTACTCTCTTTGTTGATAGTGACACTTGCTTCCCAAAATGAAGTCTTCGATTTTCTGCATTTGGCTGGTAGCACTGCCTAGATGTGGAATGAAGTAAGGCATGGAAGAAACGAAGGGCTTGAAAAATGCAGGACTTAGCTGCATTTGAGAAGAATTTAAGACGTAACTGAGGAGTAAATTTCAGCTGCCATTCTCGCAGTGGCTGTCTCAGACACAGGTAGGATGGCAGAAACGATAAACGGCATCTTCCTTCAGAGAGTTTCTTTTTCATTTAGCTAATTTTGAATCAGGCATATTTACATCTGCTGGACCAAGATGATGTACATCCTTTTGGACAAGTGTCTCAAACACATCTTGACTACAAATACCTACTCAAAACCATGTCTTCCCTCAAACCTTTCTGAAATCTAAAGATCTGATGAAACAACCAATATATTTCTTTACAGTGCTGGTGCACATAGGTTCAGAAGCATTTCCTTGCTGTCCTGAGCCATCCCCAACACATTCCTATCCAGTCAAATTTGTCAGCCAGTAGGAAAATTTCAAGTAGTAGGCTGCCTTGCATTAAGTCACAATTCACCAAGAGACACGGATTTTGCTTAAAGAACTGGTGAAGTATGTGCATCATTGTACAAAAAGCACTCCCACTGAACAGAAGAGGACTTTAAATCACCTCCCAAGTGAGAGGCAACAGGTTGTAAGCAAAGCACCTGGAATGTAGGTTTATATAGTGAATTTCTGAGCAGTTTCCAGAGGCTGGAACATAAGGAAACCACCTTCTAGAAGAATAATACCATGCTGATACTCTTCCTTGAATGAAGCTGTTAGTGCATTTCATATCAGAGAGTAGCAAAAGTGCTGGTCCCACCATTTGGTATCTTCTGGGATGAATTAAAACTATTGCACTTATATTAAATAAGGGACAAGTTGCAGGATCTGTTGAACCAGCTTCACTCACTAAAGATACTATTCTAAATTTACAGCTCTCATAAGGAACTACAACTCAGCTGGGCTCAAAAGTCTTGCGTGCTTTTACATCAGCAGTTAAACTCAGCCAATGCTTCCCTGAGATATTTTTGTACTCTGTTCCCAAGCAATTATTTGGCTTCCTGGACCAATGTCAATTCTCTTAGATAAACAAAATGACAGCAAGTTAGCCATTTAGACAATTTTTGTCCAAAGGAAAATTCTTTCAGTTCAAATGATTTTTCATAAAAAGCCTTTTTTTCAATGGAAAAATCTGTGAGGTCTGGCTTTTGTTCCTTTCAGTGTGAATAAACTGCACCTGAATATAGGGAAAGTTTTATTCCATATGACAGAATGGTTCTTACTTACATTATGAATGTAAGCAACCCTGAACACACCAAGTGCATGAAGGCAATACAGCTCTGTAGGATAAGCCGTCAGAGTTTTGTGTTGAGGGACCCCGCTTAGTTTCAGTATCTTGGCTACCGTGTCATGGATTAGGTGTGGTGCCAGTCTCCATGTAATCACTCAGGGTCTCTGGTAGTCTGGGCAGCTAGTGATGATGCTCAAAAGACGATAGCAATGCAGTGAACATGTATTGCTGGTGTGAGTCTGTCTCCGTGCTGCCGTCAGATGTCCTACTGTAGGGGTATAACTTAATTCTGGACTCACAGAGCTCTGGCCAGCAATATTTATAAATGGCAGTCTGATTCACTGAAAAGTTTCCTAAATTCAATTATTACTTTTTATTTCCTGTGCCATTATGATTGTTTTATTTTGGTTTTGCCTGTTGTCATTCAGCACCTAAACTTTCTTTGTACAGTACTTCTTTAGGGTCCTTTTTTGCTTCTTTCCTCTCCTACCCTCATATTTTGTGTTTCTATTCTGCATTTGGAGACTCATTTGCAATTGGCAACTTAAAACAGTGTCTTATTTTTCACCAGTTCTAATACTGAAACTAAATCAGGAAGAAGGAATGATGAACTGGTATTGTGAGAAAAGGGAAGGATAAATTCCTGCTGTGCAGAAAAGTGATGTCTGTCTGCAGTAGTACTAGGTAACTACAGAAAGGGCAAACATCTCACCTGTTTGTGATTCTAATATCTCACTGTTTTCCTCAGCCTTCATGTTGCTCTCTCCCAGCTTGACAGCTGGGACTGAGAACTCCTTTCTCTCCTCAAGTTCTCATGGTTTGCAGACTCTCAGGGTGGTACCAAGGGGCTGGATGTGGGTTAAGGGCTGAGAACGCTCTCTGTGTGTCTGTGCCTGTTTGTGGGGCAAACCCACCCCAAAGTAAATCTGGAAAAAGTTCTTAACAGCAGCCTCAATGTACAAATGTCAGCTACAGCACCTTCACAACCGTAAGAGTTGGAGATACCAAATCTGGAGGCCCACCTCTGCCTTCAGTATGCTGATGTGACCCCTGTGTCACTTCCACTCTATGGACACATTAGGCAGGAGCTCTGAGACCTGGGACAGATAGGGCTGAGAGGACTTAGGAGGGCCAAAGTCACAGTCCTCCTGCAGGGACCATCCCTGTCTCAGTGGCCCCTGCTGAACTTCTGCTGAAGCTTGGGTGGCTGGTCTTGCTGTGCATCATGGAGGAAAGCCCAGAACGATGACAGGCACTAATTTTCTCTGTAGGACTGGCAGAATTTTTCTTTGTTATTCTGTTTGCACGATCTGTCCCCTGAGCAAATGCCCTGCTAGGAATCCTGCAGGTGGAAACTGTCCTCTCCTGCAGCATCCTACGCCTCACCCACACGGCTGGCAAAAGCCAGAAGGCAACTTGCGCTGGGGCTGCGAGTCCATATGCAGCAAAGCCCTGTAAAGGTTACTGCTTTGACATATAGCCTTTACAACTCACCACAGAACTGTGTGTCAGCATAAAGCTTTTGCCATCCACAGCTTCGAACTTCACACTGAAAAATTTTCTGTATTAGTGTTCTCATTTCATATCGTTTCTGAAAAATGGCGCTCATTTAATCCAAATATGCAATGTGGATGCATTTATACTAGCACAGAGTTGTTTATTCAAACCAACCTCATTTTGCACAGATTGTCACATTGATTTTTTGTGATTTACTGGTGCCCCAAACTCAAGATCAATGGCACCACTGTGAAAAATCTACAAATAACCTGAAACTATACGCCTAACACTGGCAATTTAACTTCCAGCATCACCAGCCATTTCACTGCAGACTATTTTGGCAGAAACGTTCACTTACTCCCACTGTTTTAAACCTTGCTGGCATTTCATGCGGTATAAATATTTGCTCGGGGACCAGGGGGTAAGAGTTTTCTTTATGTGCTTCTGAAGTAACAAAATGAGAGTCCATCTCCTCCACATCTATTCACAACCATTGGTAATTGGATGTGTATTAAAGGATAATGAGGGCACACCTGGCACCATGTTGCTGACTGTTCTATAAAGAGAAGCCTGAAGAATATCGACTCTGTGCTGCCTAAAGAAATGAATTAATTCTCTGATGAGCAGTGTGCATGCATTTATACTAGTTCCTACTCTGACACATTTTTTTTTTTGAATGTTTTTCCAGTTCTTGGTATTTTACATAAAATATTTGTTTACTTGTTGAATCTCCCATGCAACTTAGGAATGGGGAGATGGGAAGAAAAAGACCTGAGCATCAAAGGGGGCAGTTAATGATGTGGGCATCAGAAGGGATGTCTGCTGTGGTAGCTGGTCATCGGTGGTCCTCTGTGGGAAAACAAAGCTGTCTCTTACCACAGGAAAAAATGCCAGTCAAAGTTTCCAAGTTAATTTCCAAGTTAATATTTTGGGGTATTTTTTGGCCTGAGAGGCACTATGGGATGTTTGACTTCCAACTCTCATTAGCCATGAGATACCAGATTCAATTTTCAGTCTTTTTTTGAGCAGGTTCAGATGTTTGATGCATCACTGAGGTGCTCCCAGGATTGCCATAGGAAATCAGGTGCTGGTGGCGGTGGTGCTGAATGCAGGTGATCAGCACCACCATTTTAAATGGATGTTTTTCTTTTCTTCAGGAAGTTATGCACTTCAACCTACTCAATGACTGCTCCACCTGTACAGCCTCACTCTCCTGGGGTTTTGTCTTCAGTCTACTTATGGAAAATAAACTACATTTACCAACAGTCTACCCCTGTTTATGCATTGGTTCCTGAGGTTTGCTGAAATGAGTTACACTGGGGATTTGTAAAAGGCAGCATAAACTAGCAAACAAATTCCTGGCCAAGGAGTGTATAACAAATTCCTGACCAAACACCTTGAATTGGATTTTCCCTTCTAGATGCTGACATCTCATGTCACACATGGCAGCTGTCTTACCGCAAAGCTTCTACCTTGCAGGAGTAATCACCTATCTCAGCCATGGGATAATGGGCACTAGGTAAACCCCTATATTTTGGATTTTTATGTGATTATAGAGAAGGCTGTCCGCATCACAGTGCACTTAATAACTGTCCACTTTGAAAGACTAAGCCACTGAGGGGTGGATGTAGTCTCTACATGAGTCTTTGCATTTGAGAAAGAAAATGTAATGAGATTTAAGCCTCTCTCCAAAAACAAAAAGCAACAGCAACAAAAAACTAATGAGGTGATGAGCTGGATGGCCTACCAGGACAAAGAAACCAGTAAAAAACAAAACTACAGTAGGTAATTCTGAATAGCTCTAACCTCACTAACTAAAAGCCCAAACCCCTCAAAAATGTCATGACATTGCTTGTCAACATATTTTTTTCTATTCCTTTATCCTGGATTGTTTTCCAGCGGAGACATTCTTGTTGTCATAAGTCACCATTGACATCCTACAGCTATTCAGTGCATACTTCTGCTTAGAATTCTTTACAGACAAAAAGCTATCATTTTCTGCTCACCAATTCACTGATGATTGGAAACTTGCCAGAAGGAAAAAAAAGAAAAGTTCCAAAATAATTGCAACTGTTGTCATGCAAAACGAAAACTGACCCAGTGTGAGTGGCAGGTTAGCAGGTCCCAAATAATTTATACATTTTAACAACCATACATGACAGAAATCTAATAAACTGGCAGCCTCCAGGGAATTGCATTTTAGGAATTGAATACAGAAAAGCTGTTTGCAGGTAGTAAAAAGGGAAACAGCCGTTCTAGACTATACAAAATCCTAGGAAATAACTAAGTGTAATACTATTCCTCATGGCTGTTGTGTTCCCTGGGTCTTGCTGGTCTTGTGCCAGGATCCATCTCTCTTTTCCAACAGACTGCATGCTCTAAGTGATCAGTTTGATGAAACCAACCTGCTGCTGGTATCTGTTTTCCCTTCCCAACCTTCTCAGACCTCTGCAGAGAAATTAAACCCTTGAATGTTGTCTGATATAGTTAATGCCTTCCCTCTCATCTCAATTCCCCGGCAAGTCTGAAATATTCCAGCTATTTCATATGTTCCATGATGTGTCTATGCTTCATCACATTTCCTGACTTGCTTCATCACTCTCCAATTGGTTTAATTTCTTGCTATCAAGGTTGTCACTAGAAAATTTTTCTGATAAGGGGGGAAAAAGCCCTAAAGATTCTAGTGCCTTTGAATCCAATCCTCTGTATTTCAAAGAACTGGCCCACCTATGGATTTTAGTCTCTTTTGTAATACTGCTTTTAGCTGAAATACTTTTGCCTTCTGTAAGAAAGGGTCTTGCACTGGGATTGTATAGTATTGGCATCCGCAATTTCACACTTTGCACCTGTGAACAGCACTGCTTTTATCTTTTTCTCTGTCCATATAGCCATCTGGAGAGATGTATTTTATAAACAGTGAGTACTTTGGCATGTTTAAATAAGCTTTTGAGAGTACTTAGAAAGAAATAAGCTGATTTATGTGGAAGAGAAAAAGATGAAGCCAGTGGTATAGCCTGAATCCTTAAACTGTGCAGGCTTATTCTATTTAGGTAAATCACAAAATGTCTAGAATGTTTGAAATACCTCTTTTAAAAAAATAAGCATAACAGAGTGTTAGCTAAGAAGTCATGACAAAGAAAACCTGCTATCAATAGGAAAGATGTTGTTGGAGACAGATTTTCAAGTAACAGGGCAGATGGACAAATATATTAGTCCCCAATTCTGTCATGAACAAACAACTAACCCTGAAACCAGAAAAGAGAAGTTAAAAAGAGAGGGTTAGAACTGAAGCAGAAAGTGTCCTTAGAATCCATACAACAGCAGATGTTTTACGACTGGATTCAGACAGAGCTGAAAACATCTTGGTAAAATGTTGGTTGACATCAAGTCCTCTTTTCTGAGGACACCCAGACTATCCTGGCAGAGCTAAAATACATCCCTGCCCAGGAGCTGGTGGAGAAATGGTAACAGCCAGAGAGAAGCTACCGATTTAAAGAAAACCAGTAACATTTTGTTCAGAGACTAGATGAGGTGGGGAAATGGTATTTGACATCAGTTCAGTCTTCTGACCTCACTCACCTTTCCTTTTTTTAGCATTGCCTGTGCTGGCTGCATCATGTCATACTTGCAGAAGGAAATTCAATAAGCACTACCGGTATTAGTGGATATTTGTACCTCCCTTATGAGAAAACACACTCTGGTTTAATGGCAGCCCATGTTTTTATGATAAGTGTCTGAAAAAGAACATCAACCATTTTTGGTTACTTACCAACTGGACTGACATTATGCACTTTTCTGTGGTGTTTTGCCCAGTTTTGTTCAAGTGCCTCTTTGAGCATTTAAAGGAGCTTCCAGTATTTCTACAGAAATTTCTGCTTCCACAGTCTAATTACATGAAAATATTTATTAATAGCTTGTGTTTTCAGTTCCTTTTAAAAAAATATCTAAAAAACCTCAAGCAAACAAGGATGACTTCATTATAAACAAAACTCACTTCGAATACAACTGATAATTCTGTACAATGTTCTTGTTTTCTCAGCCAGACAGTTCTTTCATGTATAGATATATTGGCATTAAATTTGATTTTCCATGTTTGAAAATAATTGAGTAGCGGATTTACAGGAGTTGGTATTGGGATGCATCTTTATTTTGTTGCAGCACTCGGACACAAATGTGATTTGCTGCCATGTTTAACAAGGTTAAGTGATCTTTCTTCAGTTTCTCTCCTTCCATTCTTTCTAGGCAATTTAGAAGTTATAATTTTTAAAGAAAAACAGCTGAAAACAAGAGCAAAACACTGGCATATTTATGCCAATTTTCCAGCAACAGTATGAGGGAGAAGATGAGCTTAGTGATAATAAGCTCATAAGGGTATCGTCACCATGGTAAATTGTCAGAGTAACTCCTCAATAGGGCACAGGACTAAATTTAGAAGACTACACTGCTGGTGAGTCACTGATCACTGCACAAGTAACACGGTCTTCTGTTGTGAACATATATACTGTGTTTTGCATGCAGCATGGGTATGCAGTTTGGTGGTGGTCTAATTAGACAGTTGTATATCTTAAATTATCATGGGTGAGATGGAGTAAACAACAACCCCTGGTGGATCTGGATATTGGGGTTTATTTAAGAACCCCTGAGATTAAAGATTTTGCCCTGCTTGATTTCCTCACACAGTAATTTTCTCCCTCCCCACCAGCACTGTGTTCCCCAGGTCTCAGTGTCCCTCCCCAGGGAAGGACGAGCAGAAAGGCCAGTCAGGTGACGATGTGCCACTGCTCACAGGTACCAGTCTCAGGTGTGAGGGGTCTCTGGTCTAGCAACCAAGGCGTCTGGTCACCTCACAGCACTTGTTTCCATGCAGTGATCTGATTTCCGGGGTCTTCTGCAACTTCTGGGATTTTTTTCTCCAGTCCTGATCTTCACCACCTTCTTTTCCAGCCCCCAGATTTCTCCATCTAAATAGTCAGTGTGCAGAAGGAAACACATGATCAACTCCTAATTGGTGGTTCTGTCTTACATGTTATTATTAATTGTAGGAATCAGGAACTGCCAGAGTTAATTAGTCCTGATGTTATCAAAATTTACAGTTGACCCATACCACTTACAGCTAGCAGGTGGCAGGTTCATGCTTAAGTTCAAAAGTTCAGTTTCAGAGAGTCACCCAGTCACCCACAGACATGCAATTATCTGCTGCAATCTAAGTTATCTTCGCCTACTACCGTTATTAAAAAAAAAAAAAAAAGAAAGAAAAAAGAAAAAAAGGCAGACAAATCTTGATGGAAAAATAACTAGATTTTTTTTTCCTGGAAATAAAGAATCTCAATGACTCTGGTGCACCTATGGCAGTAACAGCTATTAGCAATGCTGCCTTAGTGGAATATGAGGTAATAAGACATGTACTAAAATTAACTTGTTAAAGTTGCAGTGCAATGACTCAGAACCAGAAAACAGGCTTTTTTTTTTTTCCTTTTTTTTTTCCCCCCTACCACACTATACATTGTGTAGTAAAATTTCAAATTTTTGTGTTTAGGTTTAGATAAAATTAATAGTAATTTCAGGTAACATTTAGAAGTTGTTCTCTCTTCTGAAATTTGTCATATTAGAGAACAGGTTAGACTTCTCAAATAACAGATTTCTGATACATGACTAGCTTATGCAATCTTTGGACAAGAACCTGTGTACATTGGTGCTCTGGAAAGGCTGGAACAACTGAGCTCATGTCCGAGTGGGCAAGAGATGGAAAGGGATGTGCCTTTTATTTGGACTTTTTTTTTTTTTTAATACTCTTCCTGTGGGTCATCTAGAGGAAGAAGGCCTTGCTACTCCCAAAAAGTGCGTAGAGTGCACACAGTGGCAGGATAGATATCAGCTGGGAGACCACTGCCTAAGTTGTATATTAAATGCATGTGGAAAGCTCAGATATATATATGATACAGAGCCAGCAAGGAGTTCAAAAGTGACCAGTATATCTATTCCATTGTATTTTAGCTTTGGTGTTTAAAATCTTGTGAAAATAAATGTGCTTTTACAACAGATTTTTTTTTCAAAATCTCCTGCCCAAAGTCACTATTTCAGTAGCTGTCTATATAAAATGATAAAATGAGACTAAAAGAGCTAGATTATGCTCTTAGTTCTGCAAACATAACTCTGGAATAGCTCTACAGAGGTTTGTGGAATTATTTCTGATTTACTGTAGTGTAGCTGTGAGACAAATAGGCCTAAAGAGTATAGCTGTCTAATATTTTCTTCTGTATACTGCTTTATTACTTTGTACAGAGAGAAGTAGACAACCTTCTCTTATAGGGTGATTCAGTAGTTCCCCAAGACACTGTGATGCCACTATAACCACACAGACAGCAAGATGCATCAAGCTGACAGCTAACAGACTCTTTCAATTTCTTGGTGTCAGTTGCCACCCAGTGATTTACATCTGAAAATGAACATACAGAAAAAGAGTTTGTGATAGCCCAACATTTGGATGATATCTTCATTGCTCTAATACCACCACTTTTTGGAGCAGAAACTTGAAATGTGTCAGAAGAGTAGTCTCCGTGCCCAAAATGTCTGATATTTTAACAGAACTGACTTTATTATCACCTTGAAAAAGGAGGAAAATAAGAACAACTGGAGATTGCCAAGTGCATCACAGATGTCGGGGAGCTATGCAAATAAATACTTGAAAAACAAAAGGTCCAGCCGCACAGGAGGTCTGCTACAGTAAAGTGTTCGCTGCAGAATATTACAGCAAAGACCTTGAGAGTTGAAATCATGATTCTCAATGGAGGAATGAAAGCAGGGTTTTGAGGTCCTCTTGCCCTAGTACTGTAAAGATCTACAGGGCCCAAATCCTGTAAAAATAAGAATTTGGCTTAAATAAGTTGGGTAATAAAGATGGTAGGGATTAGAATTTCAGCTTGGTCAGAAGGATGAAAGTTGGACCGGGCAGCTGGAATATAAGCAAGAGCGTCACGCCTTCTGAGGGAAGAATCCAGGTGAAACAAAGGTGAGTGGAAGGGTAAGGAGAACTATGCTTAAGACAAGCTGGGGAGACCTCACACAGACTTTACAACTTTAAAAATGATCTTTTAGCAAAGTGTTTGTTTTAAAGTTCTGGCTTCTACTTGTGTAACCTTAGGTCAATTTTCCTCTGATCTCTTTTGAGATGTAACTGTAACTAAGCCTATTTTCAAAATATTCTACATCCATATGCTGTGTTTAATTAATTACTGAGGTTTATAGCATTTCATTTGCAAAAGTACAGGTTGATTAGCATTGATATCAGCATTGCTAATGCAGTAGTGAAAATAAAAGAAGTCTCACTGACCTATGGGACTTGACTGTTTGGCCTGCAGGCAAACTCATCGATGCTAAAAAATTTTCTAATTAACAAGTGAACACTCCGGACAAGAACTCTGCATCTCCTTTCACAGTGTCTTGTTTGATGATTTGAATTTACCAGAACTTCAGAACACATATTTGGGAGATGCTGCTTGCTCGGTGCTCCCAAGAGCCTGACGTAAAAGTGTCTTCTCGCTGCACACAGTTTGACATATATGGAAATTTTCACTGAAATGGAGAAAAGGGCTGGTCTGGGAAAACATGCAGCCATGTACAGAAGCAGGTCAGGTTGTAATACCGACTATCAATCTTATATTTTAAAAAATGGAAGCAGCCAAACACTGTGTAATTTTAAGTCCATGTAAAAAAACAAAGGTTCAAAGGAGAAGGAAGAGTTGCCTGCTCCAAAACCAAGGAATACTGCCACTTTGGATAGATGATTTCCTGCATAAATGAGTCAAAGTTTGTAGGGAGAGAAAATGTTTTTAAAACTGGAAAAACAGATAGACTTTTCAGCCCTTTTTTAAATATGACATGGAAACAAAAAACTTTAAAGTTAAACACAAGCTGAGAACATATATTCTGAACAAAATTATAAACTTTTATACAATGATGTGATACAGTAGTTGTACCCAATGTGAGGAAAAGAAGATGTTGATTTATCACTTGTCAAAAATGGTGGTATGTGAGAAAATGGAATGTGAAAAAAATATACTGAGTTTCTACAAAAGTTATGATTTCTAATATTTAGTAATTTTAATTCTCAAGGCCATCTTTTGGAGCACTTTGCAAACAGGAGAGATATCTCCCTTGATGATGAGAGCAGGCAGGTTAGTACCGGAGAACCCATATGGTGAGAAATGTTTTCCTCCTGGTTAACTGGGTCCTTTGATCCTTGATCAGTTATCTGTGTGTTCCTTTTGAGTGCAGTGGTGCTTAATTTTAGCTGTATGGTTTACATGTGGAGATCCGGTGCATTGGATCAATAGATTACACTGCAGGAAGCGCGAATGGAAGAGCTAGGGATTTTCATGTTACTGTTATGTGAGCATTAATTCTAAGATGTGATAAAACAGTGGCAAGTTCTGTGTTTGTCTGTTTATGTCGGTCATAAGGAGAAGCTTGTCCTAATGATGGTTTTAGGCAGGTGTCTGAATTTTTCTATAAAAATTCATAGGAGACTGTCTCCATCTCTAACAGGCCTCCTTTACACCCTTCAGGTACAAGGGCTGGACCAGTATTTCCTACATCACTTTTCTTCCTTTCTTTTCCTTTAAAGAGTCAGAGATGAACCGAATGTTGTGTAGAGCCATGCCCAGCTGTCCTTCAGATAAGCCATTCTGAAAATCACCACAGTCTGGAACTTCTGTTTCCCTAAATTGCTTGTACCACAGCTGGTCTGTTCCATGCAGGTGAGCTGTTGACAGAGAGAGCAGAAGCTGTACCTCATGATCAGTTTTTCAAAACTGCACTGAATTACAGTTTTGCTGGAAAATATAACATTGCATTATTCTAAGAAATAAGATATAATTTTTTTTTCCCCTCAGGAATAAGCTAAGCAAAGATAAGATGATACAGCACAAGAAAGCATTCAAGAACACTTGAGCACTGCTTTAAGTTTAGGGTCATATTCTGCCCTCAGGTATACCAAAGCACAAAGCTCATGGAAATCATCATACAAATATATATGTATCTCATGCCATAAATTTGCCTTCAGTTTGGACACATTAATTTTTCCTGGAATCTGACTGTCTACACCTTTGAACTCCTATGTAAATTCCAGATCTTCTTTGCTGCTATTTGCCAGTATAGGAGTGCAATTAATTGGAAAGACAATTTGTTTTGTTGCAGATTTTTTCTTTTCAGGAAAACCCTCCAGAGGTATAAGGCAAGTACAGTGCTGGGTCAGGTCCTGCATACTATTGGAAAGCACAAAACAGAAGATAGAATGGAGAGCTGTCTTGTGTAACAGGCAGGTGCTGTTATTAATTTATAAGGATATTAGGTAAATTTTCAGGGTAGTGTCTGGAGCAGCAACAGAGACTACCTGGGTCATGTTCTTCTTGGCCCCTTTTCCAACCTATGCTTGCCAAAGAATCAGCAATTGAATCAGCACTCTGAAAGGACTGCATGAATGTAGGAAGAAAAATGGAGGATTCCTTCTTAGAAACCATGGACATTCATAAACGTCAGACATAGACAGAGGATATGTGGGAATCAGTTCAGCAGAAGCTGCATTTTCATCTGCTTGTAGGTGGTTTTCGACCGTAGGAGGAGTATGTAATAATGGTTTTATAATCACAAGAAATTTGGCTGTAGGATGACATACTTATGGAACAATTTTTTTCTGGTTTTACTGAGATTATTCACTAGTGTAAGGAATATGTTTACATGAACAATGAAAACTGAGAGCACATTTTTCTCATTTTTAGTCAAGGATAACTAAATATATCCAATCTGAAGTGTTAATAATAACTTCCCAGTGTGCATCACACTTAAAATAGTTACTATTCCTGTTTTATTACCACAATTTCATTAGAACATTTATATGCAGGACTTAATTGACAGAAGAGTAGCAGAACTATTCTTACAGGATATTTCTACTTTAAAAGTATTTTTGAAAAAAGGGAGTACTGAAAAGATTAATGTATACTGAAAAACAAGATAGCATTTAATGATTGTTTTATCTTTCTTTAGCCATTTTAGCTTAAAGGTATACTTGCTAAAATAAACAAAAAAAACCCTCAACACAAAAAAGCAGACTAAACTGAGTTTTATTAAACTCAGAAAGAAAAAAATTATAATGGTTTGGCCTTTTCTTACAACAAGTAATCAAAACAGAAATGTAGTTATCTTGAGGGATTTTATTAAATCAAAGAACAAAATGGGATTTTTGAAGGTAATAAATGATACAGGACTGCCAAAGACGTGCAATGCAAACAGACTTCAGTGAGCTGTGACTGAGGAGAATGCCTCCTGATCTTGTAGGGATTCAGTTTAATGTTGGAACAAATAACCCTGACAACATAATCAGTATCTGCCCTGGAAAATTTTGAATGAATGGTCACAAGCCATGTACTGCCTGTTTTCCAACTTTTTTGCCCACCACGGTAAACAACAAAAATATGTTGTAGGGCATGTCACAAGGGTCAAAGACCACAGGAAGCTGCAGCTGACTCTTAACAAGGAGGCAGCGTGACAGAAGGTCAGAAAGGTATGACAGAGGGAAGGGATGAAGACTAATGAGATTGCCTGTGGTTTGACAAAATGTTGGACTCAGGGACAGGATGGTTTGATATTCAGAAAGATATGTAATTTAAGGCTGTGCTATCTGAAAAACAAAACCAAACCCTTACTGTCCCGTATTTGCTCAAGGGTTAACATTCCTGTGGTTAACAAATACCTCTCACTGATGTTCTACTTCCTGCTTGTCAGCTTGGGCGTTTGTAGGGAAACTCAGAAAGGGCAGAGCATGATGTGGATTCTTGGGGGTTTTGTGTAAGGAATGACTTGGGTAGCAGAGAGGCTGTTTCTGGAGTGTTGTCTGCAGGAAAGATGTAAGAGAAACAGTGTGTGTCAGAGTGTTTTTCAGAGATACAGATTTTGGAACTGATAAAGGATGTGAAATCATATCAAGCACTCTCTATATGCCCTGAATCTATTACCTTTTGGGATATATTATAATCCCTTTGGCCCCAACCTAGAAAGGGTTAGTCTGGAACATCATCCTCTTCAGTGGGAATTATATGGTCCTTCCAACATAAGTAAGGCACCATTGCCTGGCTAACTGGCAATGATATCTGCTGATAAGAATGTCATACAATGACGTGGAATAAGTGACATTGCAAATAAAATTATGCCAAGCAGACATCTCACCAGAATCATGGAGTCTTTAAAAGTAGGTGAGCCTAAGAGGGTCCTACGTAGCTAAAAGAGAGGTACAGGCAAACACAGTTGTCTTAGTCAGCTGACTAAATACCTGGGTCCCCCTCTGAAGTTGTCTCTACTGACTCCATAAATTGTCTACACTCCTAAATTAGGCCCCTGAACTGCCTAAATGTCTGTGTGATCAATGTCTGTGTGACTTAATTTGCATCTGTTTCTAGTATAATTGTTGTTTAACTTCATATACATGATCATTTATACAGTAGCTTTCTAAGCAAAACTTCAGATTCACCCTCTCTTTGCATCCTCTGGTCAGTTAAGAAATTGTGGAGATAGCTTTCTTCAGGCCTTTTTTTTTTACTTTGGGAAATTATATAAGCTTTTCATAAAATCAAAATATCTGTCAGCCTCTATCAATTGCCATAACTTTCTTAATGAAGAGATTGGTTTTGTTGTTATGGCAGCTGGACACAGTGTGAGATTAATTCAGAGGCATTTCAGAGATTTCTAACTAACTACATGAAGTGACACTGTTTTTATGTACTTCTTATTTTTTTCCTGGTCTCCTCATCTTCTTCTGGGGTTTGGCAATTATTTTGCATTTCTGTAACTTACTGGACATTAATCTCACTGCACTTCTGCTGAAGTCAATTCAGGAACATATTACGGTTCAGAAGAATACAAATGACACAATCCACCTGCAAGCATTTCTTTATGAAAGGACATTCTTCCTTACCTAGTGACTTGATGGCTAGTAAAAAACTGTAATATTTATTTAAGACAAATTGAATAAGACTCAACTACAAAAGGGGAAAAAGGTCAATGAAAAGTGTATTTTAACAAGAGTCTCATTTTAATAACAGTCTCATCATTAACTGAAATTGTTGAAGTTCTGATAGCAATTTACTTGTCTTATTTTCTTGCTTCAATTGGCTATGGTCCCTATATTTGTATTTTTCTGCCATCAAAATGCTCAGATGTAGTAATTGTTTGGAGGTATGAATTTTTTAAATCTTCCACATTCCTTAACTTTATGTAGAGTAAACTTTTAAAACTTATAGAAGCTCACAGTTTTTCCCAAAAGTGTGATATGATTATATAATAATAGTATTTAACGTTCTTTTGTTCCTAACTCAGCTAGAGTGAGCTATGAAGTGATACAGTGACAATATAAAAAAGCTTTTATAGGGCTGAAAGAATATGATTCTTTGTTTGTTATAAACAATTACATTGCAAATTCATAATATTCAGTTTCAATGAGTAATAACGCCTATCTTTCATGTGAACATTTGAAGTGACACTGATTGCATTCTATCTCCTATCTTCCCTAAATAAAACGAAACAAGCTACATTTCATTATGATTCATAGAGCTTGGGGAGTCAGGTAACTATCCTGAATTCGTACACTATTGTCAAGGTTGTCATCATGGTGCTTAACATTTAGATTCAGTAGCCTGCTTAAGAAAGCAACTTGATTCTTAGGTGGGCTCAATCTCTCTTACATGCTTGTCACTTTCTATTGACCATAAATAAAGCATAGAACAGCCACATTCATACATGGAATCTCAGCTGTGCACCAGAATTTGGATTGACTAAAGCATGCAGAGAAGGAATATTTTTTCCTTTAACGTATTTTGCAATTGTACAAAGTAAAACTTCTATATTAAGTACTGTTTTGAGAATACAGACAAAATGTATCTCTAATAAAAAAGCCCAAGACTTATCAAAGGACACATTATCAGTATGAAAAATATGTAAAATAACTTAAAATAAACTTTATACTAAAATGGAGAATCTACTTTTCAACCACTTCTGAGTTTGTAGATCAAAGAATGGAAGGATGCTTTTTGAGCGCAATCTATCTTCCATAGCTTAATTCAGGAATGATCTCTATTTAAAGTCTTAGTGCTTCAGGTTCTACTATAGAATAGTAGAACAGTAAAGACCTTCTAGGGCATTATTTTTCATGAAGTAGCAAGAAAGTTAGATCTTCATAAAGCCTAGATGGCAGTCATTCGTAAGACATTTTTGAGAAAGGGGTCCTGGCTTGACAAAAGGATTGACAAGAATGGGAATTTCCCCCATTTTCTGTTTGATGAAAATTTTCCATATCCCATTTTCTGACATTGCTTCTAACTCTTTCAACTTCCTTTCCTTGTCCTTTTCCAGAAAATTATTTTCTAGACCTCTTGAAAGGAGGAGAGTATACTGTAGTACACAGTAGCACTGTAGACAACAAAATCTCACCAACTGCTTTCTTTGAATATATTAATTCCATGCTATCTTTTATGTGATGGAGCAATCCCTAATATTGGGGACAGGCAGGGATTTAGTGCTGAAGTTTTTCCTTGGCCCTTTAATTAAGTAGGATGAATGCACTCCATGAATTTAATCCCAGAGTGTGAGTTCTACTATAGGTACATCACTGCTTTCATATGTTGTGGCTCACTGAAGTCAATAAGATACTTTTATGCAGCAAGGCTTATAGCTGTCATTTCAGTCTCCTGTAAGTCAGCATCAATCAGATTGAATTCTGTTTTCCTGTTGCCTGGTGAACATCACCAGAGTAATGAGTAAAGGGAAAAAGAAAAAAATCCCCAAAAGGAGAATTATTAGAAATCTGCCCTCTGTAACGCTAAAATTCAAAGTAAAACTATTCAGTGGGGTCATTTATTTAAGAGAAGTTGCCTGGATAAAAATAGATTCCTCATTGATAGTCAGATCATTGAGATTCCATAAAAGGAGGTGCTATTGTAAAAGTTCCTGCAAACTGGTTTTGTTTGGCATCTGACTGAATTGTGGGAGCCCCGAAGCTACCAGCAGCTTCCTGCCTGCCACTCCTGGAAATCCTTTAGATAGTACAAGCAATAAACACTACCCAGTGGGAAATGGCAGAGTAATGTTTTACACTGATTACATGCTAACAGCAGGGAGAAGCTTGATGCAGACTTTCAGAAGCTGAATGTGTGAGCGGAATATCCTTTTTTAATAACAAACAACTTACTGAATCTAGGACACTACACCATACTCTCAGATAAAGGAAGGCTTAATATTGCATTCAGACTTCCCTTAAGCCAGTGACAGTG
>JAYRBT010000001.1:67590459-67614920 GCA_036023395.1 Myiotriccus ornatus | reverse complement strand
CTAGGACACTACACCATACTCTCAGATAAAGGAAGGCTTAATATTGCATTCAGACTTCCCTTAAGCCAGTGACAGTGGTTTTGAAAAGTACGAAATTATTCCTGATTCTTCTGTAAGTCAAATTATATCCATTAAATTCAGTTGCAAATCAGATCAATGGGATTTGTATTTAAAATTTCATGTGTTTGCCAGGCAGTACAACTGATTGAAATGATTATTACTGTTATTATTTCTTTTTGTAGAACCAAATAATTTTCATGCATATATATTAGAACAAGTATTTTATATAGTTATTAAAAAAAACCCTAACAACCAGAAACAAAAAAACCCCACAAGTAAGCCAAGGTGAATTTATAACAGACTTGACAAGGAAATAGTAAAATGAGTTGAATTCTGATTGAAAGGTATGGTTGGTGACTGACTAAATCTCTTAGTAGCTATGGGTATTGGCACAAGAGGCAATGTTCTTGCTCCATAGAGAATAGAGAGTTTCACAGGGAATTCATAATGTTATGATTATTTATATGAGTGACAAGTTCAAGTTTTGCTAACTAATAATGCATAATATTTCTAAGAATCAATGTGAAAAAGCTTGATATTGAGGCTAAGGACTTAATATTTAATTCAAATCTCCAAGTTGACCTTTTTGTGAGTTTGGTTGGTTTTTTGGGGTTTTTTTTTACCTTTTTTTAAAAAGTTTCTGTTGTGCTTTTCATCGGTGCTCTTTTGTAGCTTTCTGTCTGCTTTGGACACTGCATGCCTTGTGCTTTTCTGTTTAAGAGTTCTAGCTGTGATTCTTCTGCCAAGTCCATTAGAAAGAAAGGGGCTGGGTTTAATTTTCCTGCTGAAGGAATCATCTTGAGCCCTGGAAAAACCCTCCAAAACTAAGCTATGGGGGAGGTTGCACTGTTCTCAGTGCTTCAGAAAATATCCTTGAAGGACGAGTTTCAAGACTGGCTGCCATTATGAGCTATTCTTACTCACAAGCATCGAGTGCAAGAGGCTGAGAAAATATTTGAAAAGAAAAAATAAGCTACTGAAAACCACTACAATAATACTTCATAAGAACTCAGTACTCACTTTAGTCCTCATTTAGTGTTTTGTTGCTAACAAAATTATTAAGTATTAAGTCAGCTGCTCCCCTCCTCCACTTCATATCACTGAGGGCAGCTGACACACAGTAATTCAGCAGCTCCATCACCTGGTTGTATAAAGCTTTGGTGAAGCTACTTGAAGTGAGTATATTTCTGATGCCAAGAGCAGAGGATATCAGCTTAACCAGCTCAGGCATTTTTGAACACCTCTGAGGATGGGTATTCCACAACATTCCTAAAATTCTAGGTTTCAGAGTGACCTGGAAGAACTGGAGAAGAGGGTCCAGGAGAACCTCATGAAGTTCCAAAAGTGCAAGTGTTGCACCTGAGTTGGGGCAATCCCAGATACGAGTGTAGATAGGGACAAAAGTCATTGAGAGCATAGAGAATCCCCCTAGAGAAGGATTTGGGGATTCTCATAAATGACAGCTGGACATGACCCAGGAGTGCGTGCTGAGAGGCAAGAAAGGCAACAACATCATGGGTTTCATCAAAAGAGGAGTGGCCAGCAAGTTGAGGGAGGTGAATCTGCTCCTCTACTCAGCTCTCAAGAGACCCCACCTGGAGCACTGCATCCAGCTCTGGGGTCCTCAGCACAAGAAAGACGTGGGCCTATCTGAGCACATCCATAGGAGGGCCACAAAGATGATCAGAGGGATGGAGCATCTCTCCTATGAAGACAGGCTGAAAGAGTTTGGGTTTGTTCCGCCTGGAGAAGGCTTCAGGGAAACCTAACTGTGGCCTTCCAGTACCATCAGGGGGCTTACAAAAAGGAGAAAGAGGGACTTTTTACACATGCACATAGTGACAGGACAAGGAGCAGTGGTTTTAAACCGAAAGAGGGCAGATTCAGATTAAATGTTAGGAAGAAATTCTCTACTGTGAGGGTGGTGAGGTACCAGAAGAGGCTGCCCAGAAAAGTTGTGGATGTTCCATCCCTGGAAGCATTCAAGGCCAGGTTGGACGGGGCACTGAGAGAGGTCATCTAGCCTAGGAGGTTCCTGGAGTGAGTGGAAGATAACTTCCTATAGAGCCCATGTCTGAGTCAAACAGGGAAGGTGTCCTGCTGGACCTATTGTTTGTCAAGATAAAATGAGTGGTGAGTGATGTGACAGTGGGAGGATATCCAGCACAGTGATCATGAAATAACAGGGGTTTTGATTGTCAGAGAAATAAGGAAGGAACGGGGTCAGCAGAACTGCCCTCATGGATTTCCATAGGTCAGACTTTGGCCTATTTAGAGAGCCATGGCCTTCAGGAGACAGGAGAGAGGGGATCTCAGTGGGGTTGGGAGGGAAGGAACTGGTGGTGGAGGTGGGGGTCAGGTAGGAAGGGGGGTGGGACAGCTGGGTGGCACCATGTCCTGCCCAGAGTGCTCCCCTGAGAGGCTGGACACCTGCCAGTCCCAAGAGCTACCATTTCTGCCCCGGCTCTTGTCCAGCTCAGCCTTCTACCACGTGCACTTACACTCACCACCTGCCAAGGCTGTGCTGCAGCAGCTCTGCCTGCCCTACCCTGCTCTGCCCCATTGTGACCCCAGCATGTCTGTATGAAAAGCAGAAAGAGGCCTTGACTCTGTGTAAGCACTGCTCAACAACAACAAAAACATCTCCACATTATCAACCCCCTGTTCAGCACAAATCCAAAACCTAGCCCAGCACTAGACACTATGAGGACAAATAATTCTACCCCTGACAAAACCAGCACAAGCTGCAACTAAAATGTATTCTTCAGAATAACATACAGAAGCTTTTTTTTTTAGGTTAGAAATAGCAGTCTTTGTGAATCCCTGCAGTTCTGGTCTCTCTGACATGTAATGTTTTGTGCAGACCTTTTCAATGATATTCCACACTGCAGAAAGTAAAAAAAAAGGTTGATGAGTAATTGACTCTATATCAAGGTTATCCCTGTCTCCAACAGATATTTAAATAGGAAGCAATCTGTGAAAGTTGTTACTAACCTTCTTTTCTGTCAATTTTATGTCAACACAGAGTGGTGAAGCAGACCTTGCTCTGGGACATTACTTGCTGTGAAGGTAAGGAATCTGGGACAAGAGTCTCACCCATCGCAACTGGGAGTTGTGGTGCTGCTTAGAAGGGAGATGACCTCAGTAAGAAGTTCAAAACAAATACAAAAAGAGGCTCAGATGGTACCTTAGTCCTGGTAGCAATGATAGAGGAGAAAATAGAAATATCAAGAAATCTTTAAATAAGAAAAAGCAAGAATTATTATTTTGGAATGAAAATGGCTTTGACACTTACCTTTATGTACAGCGAATGCCAAGACTACTTCTCATTATTCTGTTTCTTTTGGAGCCAAGGGCAGTGGAATCAACATGTTCTTTTCAGTTTAATCCCCAGGGGGTAATTGAAATATAATTGCATTTTTTATGAGGTGTTTGGATTTTTACTTTATTTTCTTTTTAGATACTTGTACTTTCTAAGAAAAGGAAGGAGTAGCAAAGTAGCTAGTAAAGTCACTGAGGCTTATCCTTTTAAATTACTTTCACAGACTTCAGTGGAAAAAGTCTTTTTATTCATTTCCCCTAATCTATAGTAATAAAAAAAATAAATCACTCTTCTTCTATTTTTTAATTCTCATTTATTGGGAACCACTGGGACAGTGTTTGTTCTGATTAGGGATAATTATGAAGCTGGTACAAACACTCCAGGATAATTCAACAATTAAAATGAGCAAAATATAAGCAGAGAAATACTCTAATAGGTACAAATCAAGTCCACATCTGGGAGGTGGTACAAAGGCCTCAAATGCCCCCTGCAATTGCTGGAGACATTTTTACATCACACAGTGCCCATACACAATTCATTTGTGTCAGCTACATTTTGTCTTCACTGAAGAAGTTATGAAAACAGTAGAGGATTGAAAAGAAAAATAATTCTTACTTTCCAAACTAGCTCCTGCACTGGCAGAGACACTTCCAATAGGATGGATGGCTTGTTCCCCAGAGCCGCCTACTGCCCTTGAGTCCGCAGGCAGGGCAGGCCAAGACACGCCGCCCAACTGAGGTGATAAAAATTAAGTGAGGTGAAATCCACCCTTAGTCTTTCAGTACAACCAGGTTTTCCAACCTGAAGAAGGAGTGTTCTTATTCTATTTATTGCTTCATATTGGCCGAGTTAAATGAATGTCAAGGACTTGTTTTTGAATTCAAATGTTTCTTCGTTTTGTGAAATTATGATAATATCTGTTATCATCTCTAGTCAGTTATTAAAAAAAATAACAAACAAGGTCTTCAGCTTTCTGTATGTGACAAGGGGCAGGATACTTCCAATGAATCAATCTTCATCATTCATTTTATTTAGCATCAGAATTGCACAGGACTTTTGGTCTGTTTCTGAAGCTGAAGTTCCTCATCACCTGTGTAAAAGGAATAATAAGATATTTTTCCTTTCCACCTTTGGCAGCTTAAATTAAAATGTGTCTCTGGCTTCTTCACAGACAAGCTTCTTTCAATACAGAAGATAAGGTCCAGTGTTTGAAGAACATTAATTATATGTTCAGATGATAAATCCTGGCTAGAGTAGTCTAAATTTTATAGAAGACCTTATCCTGTCATGTTCTTGGGAAAAAACCAAATCAAACCAAAATAACAAAAACACTCACAAAAAAAAATCCAGACTGAAAACATCAGTGCAATACACATGGTAGATTATCCTCTCACTTTGCTCAAAGCTCACTTTCTTTGCAAATTTGAAATGCCAAAAATTAATCAACTCCTGTTTAGATGAATATGTATTTTTTTTTTTTTCTAAGTAGAATAGAATTGACTCCTTCAGTTGGAGGGGACCTATGATAATGATCAAGTCCAACTGACTGACCTCTTCAGGACTGACCGAAAGTTAAAGCATATTATTAAGGACATCGTCCAAATGCCTGTTAAATGCTGATTGGCTTAAGACTTTCAGAGTAAGAGTTTGTTTCCTATGCATACTGTAACAAACTATGATAAAACTAAATACAACTGCAAGAAAACAAAACTTTTCTTGGGTTTTTATCTTTAATTTCCAATTTTTGGTCAAATATTTCATTCTGCATAAATTCTTTCCTAATGCAGTGCTGTACAACCTTGTCCATGGATTTCTGCCTACAGATGTTCCCTCTAGAGACAGGGTAAAGATAAACTTTAAGGTGCTTCTTTCACTTTAGAAGAACAGTGTAAGCCACTCTATTTCCATATATGTTACTCTGCTGAACACAATTTGAGTGAAAACCTGTTTAAAACATGCATGCAAATACAGTAGAAATAAATAGAGTTTTGGGCATGAAAAATATAAGTTATTAAAAACACTGAAGACTTGTATGTGAATCCAATCTGAAAAGTATAATTTAAGTAAAGAAGAAATCCATAAGATCTCTTAGAAAAGAATAAATTGTACAGAAAGTGTTGCAATTACTCTCTTCTGATACATAAAGGACTAGTGAATTCCAGCAGAGTTGTAAAGCGAGATATTTTCAACTGATATTTTTTCCCAGAACAATCAATATAAGAAATAAATCTTCTATACCTCCTCTTGATATATTTGTGCAAGTGCATTTTAGAAAGGGACAAAATATACACACAGATAATAAAAAATGAAATGTCAGAGTGAAAAGCCTGGGTTGTGTGCCTTAGTGCACAGAGTCAGCACTGGCTATCAATTAAAAATTAGCCAAGGTGAGACTGCTGGATAACTGGCAGCTTGGATGATTCAGGAATAGAGTGGAAATTATAATGCTTTGCTGCGTTTCTGATCTAGCATATCAATTTCTATGCATAAGGTCAAATGTTGTAACCCAAAGGGAGATCCACTACTGACAAGGAGTCAGAGGTATACCTGAATTGAGGGCAGTTTGCCCAGAAATGGGGACAAGGCCTCGGCGAGCCCTATTTCTGCACACATTTTTCAAAACCTAGATCTTGCACATCCTTATCTTGTTATAGAGGCCCAGAGTTTCTTTGGAAAGGCTTGTTAGACTCAGCAGGGTTTCCTCTGGTTCACGCTGGTACAAGCAAAACGCAAACAAACCAAGGGCTGTCATCAGATGGTTTTTACACAAATGACTGGCAGATTTCAGGAGCTACCTCAGATTCCTACAGTTCTTCATTGCTTTTGGCTCTAGTAATCTACCTGACAGCCGAGCTACCAAATCAGGGTACCAAAGCACCTGAGTCTGGGACCCAATGAAAATTCCAGACTTATTTCACAGGGTCTAATAGTCTCCCTCTGAGTGCAATAATCTAAAAAAAAAGGAAACAAACTACCAAAGAAAGTAAACAAACCAACAAAACCAAACTAAACCACCAAACAAAAAATAAAAAACCAAAACCCCACAAAAAAACCCCAACCAAACAAGCAAATAACAAAAAACAATATAAACCAAAATATTAAAAATTATAAAAATGTATGTAAAATACATACAAAGCACTAATTTAACCTAGTTCTTCTAGGGAGACATCCTGTGTTGGTATGGTTTATACCTAGAAAATACTGTAATTTACTGCATTATCCAGTTTAGTAAAATCCACACAGCTTTATTTGTGGATTTTCAGAGAAATTTACGAGGTCAAAATGCTGATTCAGTGCACCTGTATAATATACAGTGGATAGGTATACTGTTTTGTTTACTCTTCAGTTCTACCAACCTTAAAGTAGGTTTCAGAGAATTTAGGAGCACCCACACAAAGAGTTGTACTGACCATGCAAAGGCTATTAATTATAACAGGTTGTGATGGTATTATTGTTGTCATACTATGTGTTTCTTTTCTTTCCAGAGAAAGTACTTGGAAATAGAGCAGTGGATGTAATGGTAGCAGTTTCATAGGTGTTGAATTTATAACAACTGGTGTTTTGAGATTTTATCAGATTTTTATTTTCCTTTTTCTTTTTTCCTTTAACATTTAGAAGAAGCTAAACTATTACAACTCTTGGTTTCGGTATGGTAAACTTCACAGTTTCCTAAATGCTTCTCTCTACTCCTTGAGACATCTGTGTGTTTTCCAGAGAAAGAGAAAATTTTGCTTTTTTCTTCTTTCATTCATACACAGCAGTGTTTGTGACAGGAGAGATGGTTAACAGGAATTGCAGTGTGAAAATGTTCTCTGGAATGTAGTACTTGGGCATATGTTTCTGCTCATTGAGAAAAAAAGAAAAAGAAAAGAAAAAAAAGAAAAAAAAGACTGTAATGAAGAAAACAAGTACCTGTAAAACAACAATGTTTCTAATTTTAATCATAACAGTAAATATGTAATTGTTACTTGTTCAATGAGGGTGAACACTGAAAAGGACTAAGTTGTTCCTTGCTCAGATCAGTCTGAAATGACCATGAACACTTTTAAAGTAAGCTTTCATCATCACCCAAGGGTATTATATATAACAATGTTGTTTGACTAAATTATGGAGTATAAATCTGGGAACTTTATTCACAAAACGTACTTTAAAGGGTATAAAAAGAGATGGAACTTGTGAAGGTATTATTGAGGTATTTTAGAAAATATAAATCAGTGAATTTAGTTCACATCAAGATTTTATTTTACATACTCACTTCTATATTACCATAGAGCATAGTGACATTTCAAAAAGTAGGAAAAACTGAAAAACATTTGACTTATTAGGCAGAAATATTTGATGATTATGTAAGTCGTATTTCAGAATATTGAAATAAACAGTGCTAAAAAAATTTACTTATCTGAAGATTTATCCTCTCTACATGCATATTTTATATAAAGATTAAATTTCTTGTTAAAAAGGTATGTTCAGCATCTCTTCCCTAGAATAGTCATGCAAATGGCAAGTTTTGAAATCGGACTGATCCTTTGTTTTCACATTACTAATTTTTATGGGTATTAACTTTCGTCATTTTGAACGTATGTTTTTGAAACTGTGACATTTATGCATGGCTCTTTTGCAGTTCAAGCCAAATCTGGATTATTTATGTTGTAATTTATGTACTGTAAGCACAAACACTTGTGTTTGTATGATACTTTGAGTGATCCTGTATATTAAAAACTACCCTGGGAAAAAAAAAACCAGAAATGCCATTCAAAAATTGTTTTGAACAATATATTGGGCACTGGACAGACATCCTGTGCACATTTCTTTAATTTAACAATGTTCTGTGAGTCTGTAGTCCTTAACCTGCTTGAGTCTTTTAATAAATCATACTTTTTCTGTCTTTCAAAAATGTCCTTGTAGAGGATTTAAGTGACCAAATCTTACCGAATTTTGAATTTTGTCTCCCAAAATTCCAGCTGTTTTTTCTCCTATCTTAAACTGTGAACATTACGTCAGTATGATTTTAGCATATATATACTACTCATATGGATGCATTCTTCACATTATACAATTTTACTGTTCAGAAATATGGTTTTCAAAATGTTTACCACACTCTGACTGTTTCTGTTATAACTTAGGTATAGATGTGACACTAATAACACAAGTTTGACTGCTGTGTCTGTGGTGGGCTGACCCCAGCTGTCAACTCAGACCCCATTCAGTCACTCACTTTACTCCCTCACAAGTAGGCTGAGGGAGACAACTGGGATAAAAGTGACCAAAAACTCATGAGTTGAGACAAAGGCCCTCTAGTAAGCAAAGGGGAGGGGAGGGGGAAGAAGAAAACGTGATGCTAAAAGCAATCCCTCACCATCATCAAACCAGTGCCCAGAGAATTCCCTAGCAATGGTTACTCCCCCTCTGCTTTATTGCTGAGCGTGTTATATGGTATGGGGAGTATCCTTTTTGTCAGCTGGAGTCAGCTGTTTTTACTGACCAAATCCTGACTCCATCAATCTCTTGCCCACCCCAGCCTGCTCTCTGGGGCAGCACAGTGAGAAACAGGGATGGCCTTGACACTGTGCAAGCCCAGTTCAGCAATAGATAAAACACGGGTGTGCCATCTGCACTTTATTATCACCAGTCAAAAATGCAGCATCATACAGATATAAAGAAAATTATCTCCATCCCAGCCAGACCCAGCACAGTGTGTATGCAGAGAACACATTTTAGGAATTTGCATGATTGCAGACCCAATCCTTTAGCAAAATTAACAATTATTTATTTATTTTATTTGTTGCTTATGATTCTCTTTGTTGGCAAAGGCCTGAGCGAGTACTTGGTTTAGTTAAGATGCCTTATTTCAAAATGTTTGCTGCTGTCTCATTGTTTCTAACAGGGGTCAGAACATACCTGACAATAATCAGTGTCCCTCACAAAACACAGCAGCCAAGAGAGAAGTCAAGGACCATCTCTTGAATAATTTGATCTCCTCCAATACTTGAGAGGAGGAAGCAGTGACACCAAGTCCCATCAAATAGTCTTAACTGCTGAAGAATATGGGTCAAATTCCTTTATTCCCATTAAAACAGAATTATTTTGAAGCCACAAATGCAAAGTCCAGGAGTGAAAGCAGCAGGGTAGTCTAGTGCTTAGGGTGCTAACCTGAACTACTGGAACTGGAGCATAGCTTTTAGATAAACATGCAGTCTCGACTTTAAAAGCAGTCAGTGATGAAGATTTTGCCATAGCCCTTGATATGTAGTTTTTTACTCTCAGGTAAAAATTTGCATTTTACTTCTAATAATTATGTCAGTTTCAAGATTAATAATTACATTTTGAAACTCTATACAGTCAATCTCTGCATTTCTCTTTATAACGTTCAGTTGAATAATGTATTTGTAAGAAGTCTATTTTTGTAATGCAAACAGACAATATGCTTTACAAGAAGACACTGAATTCCAGCTTTTACTCTGATTCCCTCCTTACTTGTGCCTCTCAAAATGTCACTAGCTCACAACTTATCAAACCAATTGCTTCAGGACTAGAAATTTCCATGCTTAGGTCTGAGTTCCATAACAGTAGTCATCTCCAAATAATAGCCCCATCATGCAGAATCACTGTAAGGTGACAGAAGGAACTATTTTCTGCTGGCAGATTGATGCCACCCTCCTGCAGGATGGAGGCTAAGACATGGAGCTTTGTTGGCATAGGAGTACCGTAAACTGGGGACCTGCTGGCATAAGTAAACTGTTGACTGGGTATAGACCTTCCATGTTCTAGCTTACAAAATTGTAACTGGAAAACTGTAATGTGAATTTGGTCTCAGTCTTTCACTCCAGAAGAGAGATGTTTGTTTCCAAAACATATTCATATGCTATTTTGGTAGCATATGGTCTTATGATGTATGTTGGCATTTGTTGGGATGAAAAATGCAATACAAATGTGACAGATCAGGAAAATTGCTCATCCAACTGTGGAACAAAAAGAAGAAAAATTTGGAGCACTTATCTTGGTGTAAGAGCTTGTCAGGTACTTCATGAAGAGCATTGTCCTTCACTTAGTTTAGATGGCCAATCTCAAGATTTCAGGTTTTCAGTGTTCGATATTGTTCCCTAAACGCTACCCTGTAGATATTTTTTCCTTATTTTTTAGCTAGTTTTGGAAAGAAAAATTATATTTATTTTTTTTCTCAGCTGTCCCCTTTTTTATTACACACAGGGGAGGTGGAAATGGCAATGCAAGATTACTTCAAACTTAAATGAGAATCTTTGTAAGGCTTTTTGCTACCATTGCTAACCTTGTATTAAAAGAAAAAAAATGTTCAGTAAGTTAAGAATTCACCTTTATAATACTAGCCCAGGCTTTTGTCTGGTTGAAAAATTGCTGGACTATGTCTGTCCCTGGTAGATAGACCACTGTTTCATATGGAACAGTTAAAATTGTGCTCCCTGGGACATGTCAATCACCAGTCATTCAGATCATATCATGCATCTTTCAGCAAGTCGTACAATAGAAAATTCCATAGAACTGATGAAAGCAAAACCAAAAATCTGCTTCAAGTAAGTGCTTTAGTTGCAATGGATTTATATTTCTAAACTATTTGTAAAGCAAAATTATATCCTTTAGCATTTTATCAAAGAAGTTATTAATATCTTTTAAATTTGAAAACCAGTTTTATAAAAACATTTTTTAAGTATATGCTGTTCATTATTAAATGTGTCAAGCAAATGCTGGTTGGGATCAGTCAGTTCCAGATATTCTTGGAACTGACTTAACAGAATATTTTTTGATGCAGAATTCTGTGATTTACTTAGTCTTTCCATCTATAACAACAGCACTGAAATGAAGAAATATTGCTTAGCTCTTCTCTTCTGTTTTCATAGACAAAGCTATCAGATTAAAATGTTAGGGTTGATGCTGGAAAGGTACAACTCATAAAACCATCAGATTTTTCCTCTCACCACATGCTCTTTGATTCCCACTAGAGTGAAATTATCTTTGTGTGTCTCTGGAAATACTGGTTTGATGTTTGCAAAACCTCTGGAAACGCTGGACATTTGTGATCAAAACATTACCAGTAGAATGCTTTTTAGAAATTCTCTGCAGATCGTACTCAGACTGTTTAAGTTCCACCTGAGGTATTATCTGCCTTTTACTGGCTTGATCCAGTTTCCCTCCAAGGGCCATTATGTCAGCCCTTCAAAAGCCTTCAAAGCTGCTGTCTCCCTTACTGACTTTCTACCAGGAATTAGATGACATTTAAGCACTATGAACACTCGCCATGAAAAAACAGTATTTGGTATTCTAGTGTGGCCTTTGAATTCAGAGTACATCTAGTGAATATTTTTCTCTTTATGTACCCCAACTCCCTATCTTTTCTGTATATTAAGGACATTTGGCTACAAATTTGAAGAACACATTAGATATGTATTGGCTACAAATTAGATCACACATTAGATTTTTAAAATTGATAGGTTTAAGTGTACTTTGGTATTTTTGCAAAACTGTATTTGTGAAGGTGTTTTAATAGTCATACAGTAGTTCTGTAGAACATAATCTTAGTAATTATAACAAACTAAAGAAATTTTTCATTTTAAAGAAATGCAGTGCTCCTTACACAGCTGAAGAAGCATGTGTGCTAGAGTATATATGTATCTTGAAGGCTGAATATAGTTTTGGCAAAGGCGATTGAAATAATTATTGCTGATTCTTCAGTTTTTCCTTTTTCAGAGGTCTCTTGAACGAGGTGTTCCTTATGGTATAATAATTACGCTCCATCTCCATCTGAGCAGGTAATATACATGTTGTGGATAGTGCTGTATCCTGCTTGCATTTGGTCTGTTTACACTGTGCCATTCAGCACTGGGCAGAGCTGTGCTGCTTCTGTCTGCACAGCACTGCTGGTGATACACAGACACACTAACCCAAGTTACAAAAACAGAAGATGAAAACTAGCCCTAGGGTTACCACTCACCTCTAATTCAAATTCCAGAGTTACTATTTGCAGAAATACCAGTTCAAGCTATCTCTGCTTGGTGTAGTATTTTATAAGATAGACATATCTGGAATAAAACTCCATTGGAGAAAGTTAGCACATGCAATAAGTAGAAGACAGCCCTAAGTCATTACAGCATCAGCACATCTCAGCTGCTTGCATTTATTTTGCTTATGAGAAAAATAGAGAATGTCATAACTGGATTGGTGTTTGCTGCTTGAGAACATAGTCTATTTGTTTCTGGAGGGAAGACATATTTCCTTACACTGAAGATGATGGTGATAAATAATGACCATAGTTAATTTTTAAGTATTAGAGAGTGAGCTCATTTGCTTGGAATGCAACAGGACCTATTTTGGCATAGATCATGCACACAGCTACAAGACAGACAGCTCCTATCACCGAAAATTAAAAATGTAATTTTTAATTTTAATTGAATTCATGTATCCTTCTGAAATATCAGAGACTGGAACAATCATATTTTGTGAGCCTTCCCTGCAGGATGTTTTGTGAACGCACATGAAAAAGCAAGCAAGGGTCAAAGTGAGAATTCATTGCTTTGAGAGAAGTCAAAAGAGCGTATATATTAGCATATGTATTCAAGCCATGAGAAAGATGTAATCTCTGGATACCTGTGTTCTTATCTTCCCACTGCTGCCCAGAGAGGCATGAGGTCCATGGGGCCCCTGGTTCTGTAGAACAGCAGAACAGATTAAAGTAATTCACCACCTACTAAGACAAATGGGATTTGAATTATTTTGACCAAATAAAATGAGGGGAGAGTGGAGAACTCCTAGTGGAATGTCGAAATGCAAAGTATCTATGATAGATTCAGAACTCTTGACTGACACTGTGCATTAGGGGAGACAGGATGTGTTGTGAGAAAGGAGATAGCAGGAAGCAGGATGATTGCTAGCATTTAAAGAAAGCTACTTGACTTTTATCAGATAGGGGAAAAGATTACTTGGCACTTACGTTGATTTTACTGAAGAGACATAGGAAACTTTAATTTTGAGGCTAAGAATTATGGGATACCTCATCAAAGGTTCAGAATAAATTTCACCTAGTCTAAAAAACTTAAATATAAGTAAGAGCATTTTTTCTTTGTGCATCTTATATTGGAGCAGAACTTTGATAGAAGCAATTCTGTGTAGCACGCTAACACTGGCTGTTAAAGACCAGAGCTGCTGCCCAAACTGGCTTAATCTGGCAAACCTTCTCCCTGTAGTTGCTGACCTTTGTGGAAGGAAGTGTAAGCCCCCTCTTTATAAAGCTGGTCAAGTCCAGATTCTTCTGTGGGTAGAATCTGAAGGAGGGGACAGTCTGCTCCCTTGAGATTCTCTTCACCTGCATTTCACCAGCTCAGCTGAAACCGCCTGATGTCAGCTGGGCACATGTTCCAGACCCCGCAACTTCATTCAACCAAACATCAAAGAATACACATGGAAAATTGTAGAGTTCGGAATACGTTACAGTCTCAGTAAAGGAACTATGGACATTTATGCAATCAAAACTGTTCCTCTATCCATATTATCATTGAATCATAAGGTGGTTTGAACTGGAGGGAATCCTAAAGATCATTTAGTTCCAATCTCCCTGCCATGGGCAGTGACACCTTCCACTAGACCAGGTTGCTCAAAGCCCCATTCAGCCTGGTTTTAACACTTCCAGGTATGAGGCATTCACAACTCTGTGAAACCAGAGTAGATGGGCAGAATCAGCTTCCTTGACTAGCTGGCCATGCTGCTTTTGATGCAGACCAGGAAATGGCTGGCTTTCTGGGCTGCAAGTACACATTGATCAAGTCCAGCCTCTCATCTACCAGCACACCCAAGGCCTTCTCAACAGGACTGCTCTTGATCTGTTCTTTCCCCAGCCTGTACTGGTACCAGTGGTTGCCTCAACTCAGGTGCAGCACCTTTCACTTGGCCTTGTTGAATCTCATAAGTTTCATGCGGGCCCACTTCTGAAGCTTCTCAAGGTCCCTTTGGATGGCATCCTGTCCCTCAGGTGTGCCAGCCACTTCACTATGCTTGATGTTGTCTGGAAACTTGCTGAGGATGTGCTCAATCCCACTGCCCATGTCAACACCAAAGATGTTAATCAGAGCTTATCACTATACTGGTCCCTGAGGTACGACACTCATCACTGGTCTCCTTTTGGATGTTGTGCCCTTGTCCACATCTCTTTGAATGTGATTGTCCAGCTAATTCCTTATCCACTGAATGGTCCATCTTTCGAATCCATATCTCTCTAGTTTAGAGACAATGATGTTGTGCAGGACAGGGTCAAATGCTTTGCACAAGTCCAGGTAGATGACGTTCGCATCAACTGAGAAACAGTGTATACTTCAAGGTTTTACATGCATATACTGTACCATTTGCAACACCTATGTAGCAAAAAACATTAAGAAAGTGAAGATTTAGCCATGTTGCCTGGACCTAAACCCAGGGGCTCAAATCAAGAGATGAATAAAGATTCCTGCAGCAAATGACAGAACAGCAGCAAAGCTGTTCATTGTCAGCTAGAGTAGCATGGTTTGACTGGGTTACTTCTTGTGATAAGAAAATAAAATACTTAAAATTTTGGTAATCACTGAATTTAGAAAACATCTTTCTGTAGACATTTTGTTTTATGTATAGAGAGAAATACAAAGTTCAGTAAACAATATATCTGAGGTTTTACTGCAATTTCCAAGTGGACGCTCATGAATAGAACTGTGAGAAAAATATTTTCTCATCACAGGAAGGTCCCCTTCTCAGTGGGGGTTAAATATTCAAAATACAAAAGATGTTCATGAATCAGTAGTCTAAGAATGTTCATTAAATATACATCAACACTTTTTTTTTTGTTATTTTCATTGTTCTTTTGTATTACTTTGTGAAATAATTAATTTGTGGTTTTTTTTTCAATATGACTCAGTATAGTCCTAAAAAGAAAATAGTTTTAAAATTAAAAAATACTTCTTTGGGGGGGATTTAAATGTAAAAAAATTTTTCCAAAACATTTTATCAAAAATGCCATCTTTATCTAAACAGATTTCACTTTAACAAATTGGTGTTTTATAACAAAATACATCTACAGTGTTAAATTTCCTATCAAGTTTAATCAGAGATCTACCAAACAACACTGTCTTGTATGATTAAAGTTATTCACTGGAGCACTGCATATAAATCTGCCTTTATGTCAGTGAGAGCTAGATGCAGACCACTGAATTCTCAGAATGCAGTGTGGAAAATTCATGCGAGAAGTAATGATACTAAAATACAGGGAGGTAATAGGCCTGCATGAAATTTCTTCTTGTCCCTCTAAAAAAATCACAATTAGTTTTCCATAACCCTAATCTTTGAACTGCAACAAGTCATTGCAAAACTAATTATTTTTGAAGTCCCTGTGGAATTAAAAACCCTTTCTCAACCTTCAGATTCTAATACTTTGATATTCAAAAAAGCATTGACATATTTTGACTAGTGGTCAAGAGACTTTTGCCTGACCACTTCTAACTCCATACTGGGAATGCTGCATGTGGCAAAGTCTGACAAACCTTGTCAAACTTTGTCATCGTAGGACAAGTTAATGACCTTTTGTGTTATATTGAGCTAACAGATGCTACTGGCCAAAGTTCAAATTTTAGCTGAAAGCTGGTCTTGTTAAGAAAATGTATAAAAATAACCCTAAGTGGCCACCAAGACTGAAGAGGAAGGGATTCCACTAACATGGGCATCATATCCTTCCCAGTGAATGCTTCAGCAAAGTGATGAAATGCACTCTTTGCTTCTGGAGAAAGGAGATTGGCACTGTCAACTGTCAATTGGCAAAGTAACATTGTAAGGGCAAGCATAGTTTCAAGGAAAAGAGGTAAATAACAGTAACTTATATTGTACACAATTTATAAGGTTATAATTTATTATTTTTTTCTATATAATTTGGTCTGAATGTATAATATCAAGTATCAAATATAATATCAAAACTGGACCAATTATTTGGATAATGACGTTGCTAAAATTCTGATGGGATAAACAAGGGTTTCTTAGTTCCACATGCTCAATATAGTCTTTTTATTCTCATAAGATGGTTCTGGGCATGCATCACCATTTGTTTGATCCAGACATTTTTGTTTCTTTTCTTTGGAATGACAATTGCTACTTCTCAGAGTAATTGTTTTCTTAATGTGTTAATTTGGCCTAAAAGATCAGGAACAGAAAATAAAAGTTTATTTTCTTGCTTATTTTTTATGTTCTGTAACCATGGTTTTCTTTATACAAATCTTGGCAACAGATCCCAAGCAGAAGTACAGGCTGGGTGGAGAATGGATTCAAACTAATCCTGGAGACAAAAGCTTGGGGATGAAAGGACTTGGACAAAAAGCTCAATGGGACTTGGCAATGCGCGCTCACAGTCCAGAAAGCCAACCACTTCATGGGCTGCATCAAAAGCAGTGTGTTGAAGGAGGTGTGACATGGTTTGGGAGTCAGGATAACTCCAGACCAGCAGGGTTTTCACAGCTGAGCTGCAGTTTCTCTCGCTGTGGCCGGTAGGGTCATAGTTTGTCTCACCCAGATATTAAGTACTGGTCGAGCTCATAACAAAAGACAGGAGGCAAGTTGCACAGAATAGCAGCTGTGGCTGTTCGTAATAGGAGCTGATCTAATTTTATTTTACAAAATAGGGAAGGTTTTTATAGGGCAGATAAGGAAGATTCTAGAAAGGGGGAAAGGTATGCAAAAAGTTGGACAGGGCATTGGTCAGGACTAGGGATTGACAGAGACAAAAAGGGGGGATACATGAATCTTCCGATAACTTTTAAGTACCTAATTGGAAAGGGCAGATGCCTTCCCTGGACACTTGTCCAATCAGAAACTGTCTGTTTCCCCCTATGGGAGAAAACTTACAACTTTAACAGACTCATTTTATTTATCTGTAGCTGTCTGGCCCACATTGCCAGATGTTTTTTCCTTCCACTTTTTAAAATCCTCTTCCTCCTCCTGCTCACCTCCAACAGAAGTGATTCTGCCCCTTTACTTCATTCTTGTGAGATGTCACCTAGAGTATTGCTTCCAGATCTGGGGTAATCAGCATGAGAACACTTGGACCTGTGGGAACGAGTCCAGAGGAGGCCACAGAGATGATCAAAAGGACTGGAACACCTCTCCTATGAAGACAGGCTGGGAGACTTGGGGCAGTTCAGCCTGGAGAATAGAAGGCTCCAGAGACCTTTGAGCAGCCTTCCAGTACCTAAATGTGGCTTACAAGAAGGCTGGAGAGGGACATTTCATACGGACATGTAGTGATGGAATAAGGAATAGTAGACTTAAACCGAAAGAAAACAGGTTTAGATTAGATATGAGGAGGAAATTCTTTACTGTGAGGATGATGAGATACTGGAACAGGTTTCCCAGAGAAGCTGTGGACTCCTCATCCCTGAAGGTGTTTAAGACCAGGCTAGTTGAGTAACTTGGTCTAGCTGAAGGTTCTCTGCCCATGGCAGGAAAGTTAGATCTGCGATTCTATGACCAAGATGAATAAATTTAGAGATGACAGTATTTTATAGCCCCTCTGCTTCTGAATTTTCTAATGACATAAAACACTATAATAAGTTTTTATGTATCCATTAAACAGGTAGAACCACATTATATATCTGAATACAAAGTTAGATCCCCAGATGTACATGAAAAATTTTGAATGCCCTAGACTGTTTTCTGAAGATGTCAGACTTATACAAGAAAATATCTCTCCCCAAATCCAATCAGTCTTTTAATTTTTCTGTAATTACTTTAATGGAACAAGATTAAAAGCCAGCCAAAGGAATTAACAACAAGGATGGTCAAGTTAGCATGGAAGGGAGTCCTGTTTACAACCGTAGCCAACACCAGTTCATTTCTGGATTCAATTTCTGACCTCCATTTCAAAAGAAATTATTCACAAATGACAAATCTTATGAAGTCTGAGGACCTGGCATGTTATCAATCTTGTAAGTATAATAACCATACATTTACTCATTCTAAAATCTTCATTTGGCGCTTTAGAAGTTTTAGCAGTAGAAGTTTTAGCAGGCAGATTTAGCAGCCAGATGTCTGTTTATTGAACTGATATATGCAAATAATATTTGTAAGTAGTAAACTGGGATTCTAAGATGGGATCTGTAGGAAAAAAAAGCAAAAATATATTCTAGACTTGCATATACTTTTATTGCTTCAGAAACACCATAATCAAGACTATTGTCTCTAGACAAAAGTATTTTTTTCCTTTTGCTTCCACAAATAATATGTTGATGATCCATAAATTCCTTCTGTGTTGGAAGACCAAAAGGCTCTTAGACTGCAATAGTAAAACATGACTTGCTTGATTATCCTGTTATTCTTTTCAAATACAGTGAATTTTTTTCCCCCAAGCAATCAAATGTTTTCAACTATCAGAACATTTTCTATCCTTATAATTTTTTGTGTTTTATTCCACAGAAGTTTTAATTCCACCTCTAATAATAAAAAGACACCCCTCTTAGGAACCCCTATTATTCTGTTCACTGTTCCAATAAAAATCTGAAAAAAATGGAGAATAATATATATATTAATCTACAACAGTAGATGCCATCTCTTTACCAGTGCAAATATGTGTTGTAGCTTGTCCAGTAAACATGATACAAATAATTCTTATTTTTGAAGTAATCAAAATAAAATATTGCCATTCATTCTCTTTTGCTATAGAAAAATGCATTCTCTGGGAGCTATTGCTTATTTCCTCATTTAAATTCTAGTTAGTGTTTGTCAGAAGAAAGCATCATAGAGATTTTTTCTAATACTGATAGTGTTTCGTAGTAATCAGAAAAAGCCTTCAGTTTATTGCACACATTTTGATTTAAAAGTAAAGTCTAATTTAGTTAACAGCTTTATTTATCTTACTGGTATCTCAAGGAAATCAATGGCTGACAAGAGTTTGAAATTAAAATGCAGTCAAACTGAAGTATCTTCAGCACAAATAAATTACCCATTACCACTGAAATACTTAATCTTATTGCTGAACACCTTTGAAATATTTAACATAGAATTAACAGTAAATTTATATTACAGAGGACTTGTGTAACATTCATCAAAGTCATGCCTGAGAGCCTTTTGAGAGCAATTAAAACCATAGTTCACTATTTGTTTTAATGGTATATTGAAAAAGAGTCAAAGATACTTACCTTCTCTTTGTGGCTGTATTTGTGGTATCATGTTCCTACTGTGCTAATTTAAACCAATAGGCTTTTGGTTCTGTGTTGCAAAGGCCAAGGAGGGTTCTTCCTCTCCTTTCCCTCATATTTGATGAGAATTTTAGCTTTTGGAGTTGTTTTTCATTTACTTTAGAAACTTATGGAGTGGTTAGTAGTGTATCAGCAGATGAAGTGGAAGTTGAAACTTTGGGACTAACCATCTATAATGCTTGGTAGTAGAAGAGACTAGATGTATTGCATCAGACACTCTCTAGTTTGTCCATAGTAATAAAACTGCCTTGAGGCCAGGGAACACACAGAACAGCCACCTTTGCATGACATTGCCCTTGGCCAGGGATATCCTCTGGTGATGCTCAGTCATAACTGACGCGTTGTGTGAATGTGTTTTAATTCACTCTAAAATGTCTGAGATGATGTGATAGCTGTGTGAAACACAAAGTGAATTGTTCTTGACCTCAGGTGTGGCTAGAGAGTATGTGAAGTCATACAAGGCTTCGAAGCTGACTGAGGTAGTACTGGCAGACTGTGCAGGGTGGAGACAGAGAAATCTGATGAAGTCTCATATATGTTGCATTTTTGAGGAATCCCTGGAGTGAAATATGTTGAGCCTGAGATGAGTTAACTGAGGTGGAAGCCACCAAGCAGTTAGGTAATGTGGACAATCAGGAGTCCAGTGATGAAGTAATTCCCTGGTCTTCTGTTATGTGGGTGTAGATATATCCTGAATATCTTGAAAAATAAAAAAAGGCAAGTACAGGGATATAAGAAAGCATTTAGGAGTTCTCAGGTGCCCAGCAGCTTTCAGGAAGAAAATTAAAGCCTCACTTAACTTTTAGATTTTCATATAACACATTCTTTCCAGTAAAGTAACATTTTTAATATGTGTGTAGATAAAACTATGGATTTGGGTCCTATAAAAGTCCACTGAAGTCTTATGTGATGTCATACTGCAAGTCACTGAGATGTCTGTGGATCCTGCCGTGTGAGAACAGGTTGAGTTTAAACTGGTTAGAAAGGCAGCACAGGGAGAAGAGAGATAAGACAGTATTTTCTCTGCAATTGCCTGTAGTTTGTAGCCATTTCTTTTGTTCTTTTTTTTTTTTAACTTTCACTAGCAAAAGAACAGCTCCATGAGTACACAGATTTATTTACTTGTGTTTATGTATACACAAGAAAATGAATTGCTGAACTCTTCACAAATACTAAAAAAAAGCCAAAGCAACAGCAACAACAACAAACACTGAAGGCAAGCTGAGCTGAAGTAATTGTTTGTATCCATTTTTTAAGTTCCATGTAATATTATTTTCTTGTTTGTAGGAATTCATCTACATGTATATCAGGAGAATAAACCTGGTCTCGCAGTAAGATATCATTCACCAGCACAGTTATTTTCTACTCTTCAGCATATTTCTTGCTCTTCTTTTTCTCAAAAGCCTTCAAAGACAGCCAGCAACCGAATGGTTTGTTGATCCTCCATGCTATGACTGAAAGTGCATTCCCCAGAGGTATACTCTGTCGGGAGAATAATGCATATCCATTTGTGTGAGGTGAATATACATACATTTGGTCATGTACGTGCCCTGATATACATACTTGTTCCTTAGCAGCACCAGAGGTGTCTATGACAAGACAGAGGCTATTTGCATTTTGTCTAACAATAGGTGCCTGAGGTATCACATGATGAGGGAAAGGCTGACAAGTCCTTTTTTTTTTTTTATGTGAAGAAAGAGTGGCCCTATCCCCAATTTATATGTTAGCTTCCAGGGAATCTTCCTGCACTCTGTTTTATGATCCATGGCAGGTAGTCATCATGAAAGCTCATCTGGTGGAGAAGACATACTCCCACAGGTAGCACACACCTCAAGCAAGCCTTCTAAGAGATTCTGGCATCAGAGAAAACACAGATTCCTTGAACTGGAAGCCTAGCTCAAGCTGGGGGTAAGCCCAGGAATGGACATGATCAATGGACCAACATGGTCAAGGAAAACCCTGCTGGTAAGCAGATAGGATGATGGATGTTAAACTGTCTGTAGCTTTTACAGAGTATATACTCCCAGAAATAAGTAATCATATCAGAATTCAGTAGAATTCAGAAGACAAGTAGAATTCTTGTCTTCAACAAAGGAAAATGGATTTAGGAAGCCATAAACAGCCAAAAGAACCATGGTTCACGAGACCTCTATAGAAATGTGTTTGAAATGCAATTGACTTTCTCAGAATATTCTCAGGAACAGGCTTTTTCACTTTCCACCTAAATTTTACTATAAAAGGAAGACCTTTCAATAACCTTGGAGAATGCACAAACCCAGGAAAATCAGCTCTAAACTTGGAAAGAACTCATCACAGGACTTTTGGAAGATTATGACACTGTACAGATATTAAAGAAAGGATACCTGTTTGGATGAAAGTAGAAATTGTGGATATTAAATCGGGAGAGAAGATAACATTGTGGTGAATATAATGGATTGAAAGTCAGGAGAGATGGATTTAATTCATAGCTCTGATTTCTTGCCAATTTTATGACAGTTACTTTTTCTCTCTTTGTTTTGTCTACACACTGGATAAGCTATTGCATTTTTTCTATCTCTTGTTCATCTTCTCTGTTTAGATTATGACTTCTGCCATGAATATCTTCTATGAAAAATACATGAAATCTCTACACAGACTCTTTGGTGACTCCAGTTTGTAGTTCTGCAAACCAAGAACGATCACAACCAGTCACCATGAAAACCAGAATCTGAGGATACACAATGCAAAGAGAAGGAAAAGTGGCATTGAAATAAAAAGTGATAATCAGAAACCTTTCCAAATGACATTGCATACCAGATAGCCAAAACTGTAAAGCTTTGACTCATTGTAATAGCAGCTGAACAGTCTGTCAGAGATAAATTTATTGACCAGTGCTATCAGACCTACTTTGATGGCTTTGGTCAGTCCAGAGGACTGAGACTCTAAACAAGTCACTCCCTTTTTGTTTTAACCTCTCCCCACCACACTCCAATAATGAAGGGACAATACAAAGAGATATAAGAGCAGAAAAAAATAGCAATTTACTAAAGGAAATAGCAGTAGCTACAAAGATACAAAAAAAATAGTTTAGAACAACAAAGGCAGAAATCATTTCCCAGCCCCCCTGCCCCTAGGACAGAAAGAAAATGGCGGCTGCCATGTGGTTTCCCTAGACAAAGAAAAAGTGGCTGAGAGGCTCCTCCCTGCCTCTGGATCACGCGATCCGGAAAAGCAAAAACCCAAACGATATGGCAAATGAGTTTCTGTGGTTTAATACCCTCCCTCACCCAGAAAACAATGGAAAACAGGGGCAAAGTAAGACCTGGAACAGTATTTCATCCAAAAAGAGTTATGCTGCCAAAAATGCTGACTCTGGCAGCAGGACTGGTGGCAAAGAACCAACTTCAGATTTGCTGCAGCTCCCGGCTGCAAATGCAGGGACGAAGTGATAGCGGGGCAGTGACCCTGGAGCTGGGCCAAGACTCTGACAAGAGCAGCTCCTTCTCTCCCTTTCTGGGCAAAAAAAAAATGGCCACCCTTCTGCTTCCACCCAGCAGCTTTGAAAGGGGGGCCATCCATTCCCTTCTGCAATTCAGGCAAGGAGAAAACAGTTCTGCCTCCCCTGCTTGAGGAGACAGTCCATCAAAACATGACAAAATGGGATAGAATACATAATTGATCACACCCACATAATGGCAAACCCCACCTCCCTTTGCTATAACTAGTACACCTACTGGAACACCCTAAGCCTGTATACCTTGTTAAAGCAGAGATACTGATAAACGTGAGGGAGTCAGTAGTCATATCTTTGCGATTCCTACACTTCATCATCATCCATCATAGTCTGGACATGCACTGGCTCTCCAACGTTTTCAATCAGCATTCAAATGTTGTATTGCTCAAGTTGTTATCTACCCCCAAAACTTCCACATGCTGATCAGCTCTGATCCTAGCTATGCTCATTGCTGCAAATCTTAAGTCTTTCTTTCAGCTGCTATTAAGTTAGTAATAGTAGTGACACACGAATGTAAGGTTCGTTTATTTCATTTTTTCACAGTCACTCAAATTCAGCCTAGTATTTTGGTTATTATCTTTGTGATTAGTATATCAGTTGCTTACACATGTAAAGCTATACAACTTTTACTGAATGATAACAGAAAGTGTATATTCAGGGAATACCCCATTTTGCAGGGGAAAAAAAAAAGAAAGGTTTGGTATCTCCCCCAAGAGCTCAAAATCCAAAGATATTACAGGATGGCTTTTCTTTGTCTTCAGTGGTCTGGCCCCAAGAGATCCATATCTGTAAAATTAATAAGCCTGTTGCTCAATTGTACTGTCAAAAAGAAAAAATAAGTGATATGTTTGAGCTCTTTAATTTTAGCTTGATGTAAAGATATGTTAGGTATAATCCCATTTTTCAGAGTGAATGAAATCCTGTGTTATCTGAAAAGTTCAAACTGCTGTGTCAGAGTGATAGAGCTTAGCTTGTTTAGCTTGACAGATGCTGTTTAGGATCAGAAGACATTGATGTAAACCATGGTGTATCTTCAAGGTCAGGAAAACTCTAGGAAAGAAATGATCTTGGTATGATGTAGGATAGAAGGAAGGAGCACGTTAAATGTATAGATAACTATAACCATCTGAAACAGTACGGCAGCTATCTGTCATTTCAGCCATACAGTCAAGTGTTCCTGCTTGTCGGGGTTTTGAAGTTGCGTTGTAATATATTTGTGGTATATAAAGGCATGTTGAACTTGTTAAAGTAACCATGCTTCCAAGATGGTGTTTGTAACTCCTGGCGTAACCCTTCTCTTTCCCAAGATCCTTTTTACCCCTCACTGTACCTTGGAATGTCCTGAGAGATAACTGTAAGCTTA
>JAYRBT010000001.1:67578944-67590255 GCA_036023395.1 Myiotriccus ornatus | reverse complement strand
GGACGGGCGGCGGGGGGTGATCTCAGCCCTGGAAACCTTCACAGAGCAGCCGGGAGGGACCTTCCAGAAACCCACCAAAACTACAACACCTGCTAGTATTTCTTTTATAAGAAGTACCTCTTCAAGATTTTCCCTTGGTTATTTTGCTAATAGTTAACTATTTTCTTTCCCTACCTTTGTATTTATTTGTACTCTAAGCAAAGCTTAACTATGTGGTCCCTACCTTTGTATTTATTTGTACTCTAAGCAAAGCTTAACTATGTGGAAGAGGAGAATGTCAATTCCTGTTCCATTTCTGGGTTTCATTGCTGTTTCTGGAGCAGTACCTAATGGGCACAAAGATACCAGTCAATACCTGACTGGAGGCTGGAAAGACAGGCAAGGGCTATGGCAAATACGTGGATCTCTAAGCAAGTAATAATTTTATTGAATATTCTTATTGCAGAAGAAAGGAGGGAACAACTGCAGACCACCTTTATAGTCTTCTTACAAGTCTTTACACTCAGATATTTTAATAGAGAGGTATCCAACTCCCTGACCCATATAGAACAAATGGAAAATTGGCATAAATGTTCCTATTCAACGAAATAAAAGCAGCATTGTTGGGACAAAAACACTGAATGCAGTCAGTCCAGCTGTGTTACATCCAAGAAATCTTTATTGATTATAAAACATTTTGTTCCAAACCAGAGATTTGTTCTCTATTTCAAACAAGCTAATAACTCTGAAGACATTTTACAGATTATCACACAAGTGTCTAGTAGCTTCTAGCAATTGTTTTCTTTCTTCCCAAAAGTGAGGAACAGGCTAGCTTTTCCCTACTCTAAATTGTAGTTCAGTCTGCTACAAATATTGCAGAAACAGAAAATTTGACATTTACAGCTACTGGCTGCAATTCGTAATCTGTTGCAGAACTGTGAAGTCACTGAAATGACATTTCTTTGAATGTCACGGTCATGTTGGTGGAATTAAGACATTTTAATAAATAAATGAATTAATAGTATGATTGTTGAATACTACCCAGACTCAGTGGTTTAGGTCTTTATTTAGAAAATAAAGTGATACTGCACAGTTCCATAATCTAGTAAATCATCTGGGCCTGATGATCCAAATTTGTCTTCTACTGGTGAGCATGTAATGTTGAATAGCTGCACACCTAAGCAGAAATTTGAAAAATATCAGAACACCTAATGATTTTTCATATGTAGATTTTATTACCTACATCAGCACCAACTACACATAAAACATTAGCTGTCTTTAGAATGTTCACAGGCGTGGTAATATATTTCCTTAATTTTTAGCTAGAAAGAAAGCCCCTACTATTAATGCTTAATTATTTAGTCCACTGAAAGTCAATTTTTTCCGTCATACAAGTTAAACCACTGGCTTTTATGATAAATAATTAGCACAATCTTCAGGTAAAAGAGGAGTTCAAAATTTATTTTGCAATCAACTGACATCTTGATGATTAAACATGAACCAAATAAATATCACAGTCAGTAGCATCCTCTCTATATTAGTCAATAAGTTATCTGATTAAATTTGCCGTACTTTTCTAACAACTTCTATTTTCAGAGGACCAAAGATTTTTTTTCTTTTTAACTCTGAATGCATAACTGCTCTGCAGAAGAGATCAAAGGAGAGTTACACATTTTATTCTTCACAGTAAGGTCATCTGAAGAGGAAGGAAGAGTTTATTTGAAATTTGTATGGGAAAAAGTTCTTTTTTTTTTTTTTTTCCTGCTAACACAACTGGCAGGGAAACAAAGTTCCTAAATGTTGTTTTGAGCTTTCTGCTGGCTCACAGAAGCACATTAATAGGTTGATGGTATTCATATTTTCAAGGTTTTTTGTGCAACCTAAACAATACTGACATTCTTAGCATGATTCCTTAACAATCAGACTTGCCTGACCACCGTCTGGTTGTCCTTAACTTCTGAACATGAACTCACTGTTCAACTGGATTGGAGTCAAAAGCAGAGAACTCTAGCTATCTGTAGGACTTACAGGTGGGTTCTGAGAAAAGAAAGGATACAGTCCTCACTAAAAGATGGGCTGTTGAATGAGAACATTCATTACTATACAGGTGTGAAACTATGTGGAAAAATGATGCAAATGCTTTAAACAGGAAGACAAATATTTTATCAGAACTTCTATCAACCTTAAGATTCAAATGCACAAAAAAACCAGAAATGTCTGGACAATTTTGTCACCCTCATTACTGTTTTTGAAGATTTTCCTGTCAATTCTATTAGAATGAAAGCTGAGACAGTGGGGCTCAATGATACAGCAAATGGTGGGCTTCATAAAAAAATACATAGATCTGGAATCCCAGGTTCCACAAAGCACTAGCAATTACCTCATATAGTTACTCCTTAAGTATCAAATCTGTTTAATCCACTACTGGATCTCCCTTTGTGCAATCATCATGGCTAGGCTTCGCGAACGAAGACTCTAGGAGGGCTCTACCCACGCTTGCTACAAGCGCGCTGAACCCTTCGTGCAATACCTTCCATGGGTTATGAAAGAGGGAGGCTAAGATTCCAAGGTGATGCCAAGCTTCTGTGACCAAGAGTTTGACAGATCATGAAGTGGTAAGTAAGTACTAGAATAGACAAGCCTCCCTCCAGAGGAGCCTTTCCCTTCTCCTGCTGTTTGTAGGAAGGGTTAGAGGAGGGTCCATGAAACATATTTCAACTTCTGGAGAGCTCTACAGGTCAGGAAATTGATTTTTTGCCTCTTCCTGTGAACCTTTGAAAACATTGCATGGAGAATTTACACATAAGTGATTCTTCAAAGAGAGACATCTTTATCTTTTATTATCTCAGTTTGATTTCTAATGGATAGACAAAATAATGACAATTTCACTGCAATCATAAGTTTTCCTGGAAAAGAATTAAGACTGGAGTTAATGTAACTTGTTTCACGGTCTAAGAGTCCTTGAGAAAATCTGAAGAAATTATTACATCCATACACTGTAAACACCATTTTAAAACTTCAAAATATTAATGTGAATGCAAATAATAATTTTTTTCCTCAGGAATAGAAAGTGTATCTGAAGTTCATGCCAGAAATCTCATGTTGTTAAGGTTTTATTACTTGAAATGCAGAACTCAAGGCTATTAATTTCTTGAAGATGTTGCTAGCTGGAACCTAAAGTGTCAGGAATTAGTATCATAATCACTATTCAGTTAAACAAGAACAGCAGCAGTGAAAGGGATTAAGAAGTGATTGCAAATAAAACCAATGAGAAAAGAGCAGCTCTAGTCATTCTTAGTTATCAAGAAATAACTGTGTGCTGGTTCTTTAGAAACAAAGAATCAGCACTGTTATGGGTTCAAGTTTGTTTCAATGTTCATGTGAGATAGCAAACTTTCCAAACTTTCTGTACTGGACAAATAGAAGCTAAAGAAACAGTACAAAAGAAGGTAGTTCCAAGCTTTTAGATATGGAAGGTAGTTTAGCTGAATCTGTATGAAAAGGCCTCAGAGAAACACTGTAGTGTCCCACTCAGCACTTCAGAGCATCAAAGCACTATGTAAATATTAACTAACATTTGTTAGGCATAGTTCCTTCAATTTGTAAGACAAAAAATAACATCTCCCTCCCTTGTAGATGCTTTAGGGTTGCAGTTTCACTTATCACATACAAGGCATTGAAGAGAGCAAGTCATTTTGTCATTCAGACTACATCAGGAGACTCTGCTTCCATCATACCATACTCTGTGAAATATCATTTGGATAGGACAGAACATGTGATATATGAGAGCAGGTTAAAATAAATTTAAAAAGGTTCTTGAATGGCCTAATTTGCATAATCAGTTCCCCCCCCCCCTTATTTAGTATTTCTGTATTTGTTATTTACATATGTTGATTCTTTTTTAGATCTACCACCTGCTTCAGTTATGCTGCTTTAAGATCTCTGGTGATATGAGAAAGTCCTTTACAAAGGAAGTGACTTTGGGGCTTAGCACTACAAAAAAGGGTTTGAAAGTACACCTGCAATCCAGCCTACCTGCTCTGCAACGTGATGTGAAGCAAATGGGAGCACTGTTTCACTTAAAAGCCTCTGAAAACAAGTACCCTACCTAGTCAAGAGAATGAGAAAGATCTCTCTGATGTGCGCAGAGGGAAAATACCACTTACCTATTTTAGGCATCTGTTTTTCTCAGGCAGTGTACAAGCAACAGTATTTGTGTAGTGATGATGAGGATCTTTGGCATAAGAGCCCTGGTTCAGAAGGTGAAAGACACAGAGCTCTCCTTCCACCTCCCAGACACTTCTTGTCTTCATCCACTGAGAGCGTAATGTCACATGTTTGAAGCTTAGAGGGAGTTGCACTTTGAGCTTAGTTGTCCTTGTCTAAGTCTGTGGCCTAAACTCTGCATGAAGTTTCCACTTCTCTCTTTATGGCACCTCATAGTTTTTTATTCCTCACTGTGCAGTATCACAGGTTCACCAGGATATCCCATAGCGGTGTCTCTCAGATGGCTTTTCTGAGATGTTTTAGCTATGGCAGCAGCTGCTCAGACTGGGAAAAGGATGTGAATTTGGATCTTAAGAAATTCACTGTGCATGTGGGAAGCACCTCCATAACACAGTGTATAGAAGTTGTATTATTTATACATAGAAGTGCAGACTGATTGCACAGAGTGTGAAACAGACAGCATGTCCCAGATAACTGAACCTACTGCATATCTGCTGTGCAGATATTGAAACCTATATTCATCCCAATCAGTTGTTAGCCAGGTTGGACTGAAGTCACTGAGGCTAACATACTACTCACAGAGGTGTTCCAAATCTCTGCTGATCAGCTGAAGTTGAGTTAAAACTTTTTGTCATGAGACAGTAACAGTGAGAATTTCTACTGTCCAAGGTGTAAGCACTCTTGCTCCTAGTCTTTTGAGCAGATTCTAACATTCAGAGACTCTCTCGAATGTAGCAATAGCCTATAAAATTCTAAAAGGAGATCGAATATACTCAGAAACTGTGCAGAATTTATGCATAGTAAGAGCAGTGTAAGGATTCAATCCCTGTCTAGTTAAGGAGAGGATTCTGCATCGGATCACTATCTTCTGTGTTAACTTAAATTTCTTTCTTCTCACTGTTGTTTTCATCCCTTATGGGAATACAGCTCTGGGATAACAGGAAGGTGCAAGAGTAATGCAACAGCAAAAGGGAGTTCTCTCACTGCATTATAGAACCCCTTTCTAACCTCAACCCCCTTTTAAGATGCATTTCCAGTTTTTCATAGTTAGGTCTAACAGATGAAATTAATCTTTGTCAGGTCTGAAGTTTTTTCTTACTATGCTAACAAGTAACACTTACCTTGCCGGTAGATTCATATATCCATAACTTTCACAATCTTTTATAAGAGTGCAGATGGTTCAAAAGGAGTGTGGAGCATGCCCATAATGTCATCTGATGGGATACAGTTCAGAACATGCTGCAGGACACGAGGGCTTTGTTTCAGAAAAGAAGAGGACCAAGAATCCCTCATCTATCTTGGGAGAAGGGAGAAACAGCTGAATGACATCAAAACTGACAAAGGTAGATCAAAAATCAGGAGAAAAAAAAAAGTAAAGTCTTTAAAGATCTAACAGTCTCCTGCATACACTACCAAACTTAGAGCTACCAATCCAGCTACAATTCAACTATCTTTAACTTATTCCTTTTGCATTAAACAATGCAATAAAGCAGGTGAAGAGGGTTTTTTTAGGTGATAGCTGTAACAGCGGGATCTGCTTGTGCAGTATAACATGAGCTGCATTCAAACATTGTATAATGAGATGGATCTGAAAATATGGCTCTCTGCTTTTGTCCTTTGGACTTTGGGTAGCTACAGTTTTCTTTCTGTAAATCTAGAAAAAGAAAGGAACTGACCTTCAGCAGCCAGTAGAAGTCTAACAAAATTCTTCAATGAAAATTTTTATGTGCTTTTTTATTAATTTTTTAACACTGAGAAGTACAAATCACTGCATATTTCCATATAGTTCAGATCAGTTGCAATTCTCTTATTGTTAATGAATAGTTGAAGTAGCAGGGAAAACATCTTGCCTGACCTCTATATCAAGTGCGTTTTCTGTTTGTCTTCTAATAAATGCATGGCACATTGAGTTACAACCACACTATTATGGATGATAGTTACAGAAACAAGCATATCTGAAATTTAAAACTATAGTATTAGTAGATTGCTAAATTTAAACTATATTTGAGCTCTATTTGAAGCTCCCAAGATTGTCTCAAATCAGATTTTCATGGAATTAATTCCATGAGTTTGCAGGTCAAAGTTCTTGGTGTAAAAGTAGGATTACTTTCACTAGTTTTAGGTTTCCCTCTGTAAGGAGATGTGAAAGAGGAGGAGTACTGTTTCTACAGACAATTTATGTTAACAGCAACAGCTCTGAAAGAGCCATCCTTAGATCTGCTGAATGATACACTTGCTGGTCTGCAATCTGCTGGAGTTCAGAGAAATTCAATCTCTTTTAATTTAAAGCTCCATTCTCTTTGGTTTAAAGCCTCACATCTGGGAATGGATTTGATCTTTTGACTTTCACAGTGGAGGTGACAGTTACCACATGTATTTCTAGAGGTTTCCCTGTGGTTCTTTCGGATTGACAGGGCACAGCTGTCAGCTATGAACAACAAGGCGCCAGAAAACTCTCATGTCTTCACTTAACACTTGACCTCGAGGACCTGGCCTCTCGTGTTCTGAATGCAACTGCTGACACTGCACCTGCAGTTGCTATCTTTAATCATAGTAGGTAGGGTGAGGAAACCATCCTTTAGATATTTTAAGGGGATTTTCTGACCCACTGGATGTCATTCCTTCATGTCCTGTCTCCTATTCCCCTTCACGTTTTTGGAAACCTCCTACTAATAGGGCCATCTCATCACTACAATATCCCATTAATGATGAGAAATGCAGCAATTCTATGAAGTTATACATACTCCTTCAGGAGTATTTACTCTTAATTACAAGGGCTTAAAGAGAAAAGACTGAGATTCAATCCTTCCTGCTTAGACCGTTAACAGTTCTTTCACCTATTAATTTACTGTTTACTTTCCTGGCTTGTGCTGTTACCATTTCTTATTTACTCACTATATTGCTTGATTCTTCAAGGTGAATTAAGGTCTGTTTATTGAAAAGATGTTGTACATAATAAAATACTCAAACATCATGTCATTGCTTGATAGAACTTTTAAATTAAATGCCTCAGAAAAGTACAGTTGGGTAGTTAGTGAGTTACTTAAGTGGTCTAGCATGTTTACAAGGAAACACAATATGCCTGAGAGGAACTTCTAATTTTAAAATTCAATTTTAAAATTTAAAAACCTGGCTTTCCTCAAGGGTGAAGTATCTTCAAGAGCACAAATCTACCATGAAATGCAGTAACTGTCTTCTCTGAAACAATGCAGACAGCATTTTAAATGCAGATTTTTAATGATTTATGTGAGAAACTTCAGCCCTGGGGATTGCAATATGATTTCAGTAGTAGGATGGAAACTAGGACAATCCTTCTCTTACTATTTAAATAGAGGTGGCTCTTTATGAAACCATCAGAGCCACTCTGGCTATAGTACCAGTATTTTGTCTGAACATCATAGAATCTCTTTCAATGGCAGAACTTTCCTATCCCATACCATGTTTCTCTGGTAGGTTGAGTACCTTGATGGGAGGAGTAGAAGTACTTTAATCTCTTCTAATCCTTAATGTTCTCAAAGGGCCCGGCCCTGCTGTCAAAATAAAAGGGCCCACTGCTTTTGTGACTTAGGTGGTTTTACGAGAGATCTTATAGGCTCATAAATATACACTCTCACTTTACAGTGTCTTACACTGAATTACACGAACCTGTGTGCATATGCTTCCTGTCAGCTTGATTTTGTAAGTTTGCTTTATGGTGCTTTTCTCCTCAGCTGAGTATTTACACAGGCCACTCTAATGGTGTCCATTGTCATTACTTTCAACCTTGATGGAGTTTATCTATGCATGCTATTATGGACTTCAATGCTGTCACCTGAAAAAAGGTGGCATTTTTCAAACTACTTGTTTGGTAAAACTGACTTTAACACTTATAGTTTTGAAGACTTCTGGAAGTTTGAGTAAGCAACTAAAAGAACTGATTTAGTGAAGTGAATTAATCAGAAAAAAAATATGTTTGCATACAAAATGAAGGGCCTAGGAATTAGCACTGTAGGAGCAGGATAGAACTCAGTGATCCAATATTGCCAGCAGCCAAGGATCTCAGCGATGAAATGTGGCAGTAGATGAAGGAAATAACATGATATTGCCAGGGTACTGAACTTGCTACACAAGACATAATGAATCTTATGTGACTGTTGTAAGCTCAAGGCAATATGGTTCTCTTCTCATCTATTCCAAGAGTTAATTCAGCTCCTTCAGCAGCAACTGTGTGTATGCTTGAACGAAAGGAGATGGTATGTCCAAAAGATGTGCACTGCTGGTTTTAACCTACTGTATTCCCTGCCCTCAGAGGTGTAGTCACAGCACAGCCAAAATAGAGCCTGTCTACTTCTCTTCGAAAGCATGCTAATAGTAACCTATTTAAAATCTCATTTATTAGCATGACATGTTGAGGGTTACAAGGATTTCACTTGAGACAAGGCTGTAATGGTCTGGATAAGGTTTAATAAAATAATGAGATGAATCAATTTTCTGAAACTACAATTTCTGTATATACAATTACTATCCACCTTAAAGAAGTTGAATTCATTCTTTCATGCCAGCTCTAGCTGCTGTACTCATTCTTTATACTTGGTACAACTTTTTTCCCCATTCTTGAAGTCCTCAAAATAGTGAAGTAATTTTTATCTTCAGCTCACAAAGACATCAAGACTGGAGGAAAGGTTGACTGCTCCTCTAGATGATGCTACAGCAGATCCAAAGCCAAATAAAAATGTTGCTGCAGAAATGTTCTTCTACCCCCTACTTCTGTTTTGCCTTCCTTCATCTAAGGAGAAAGTTGAGATAGCAAGGAACTAGTTTATGTGTAGAGGCATCCTTCCTTACAGGATATATTCATCTGGAGAAAACATGTGGTACAAATAAAGTACCAATGGAAAAGACAATGTGACCCAGAAGCTCTGTTGTAGAGCTAAGGAGAGACTCAGTGAAGTTGAATGTAAAGTGCTTGAACTAAGCATAAATATGGGGGAAGAACGGTCTTGGATTTGGTTTAGGCAACCTTCATTATATCACAGAGTTTAATCTGGCTGCACTGGCAGTAAGCTTTCAAACCAGTAAAAAAAATTGTATCTAGCACACAATGATTGTGAAAAAAGTATTGAACTTATCAATCAGGGATGAGTGATAGCCAGATTCTCAAATCCAGTCAGGAGCTCTACTTTGGGGGATTAAATGTTAATTTTTCTCCAGTTGGTCTTTCCATTAAACAGAAAGGTTTTAAAAATAAAGATTGTTATCCTGTTTTAGATGACTGAAATGAGGCATTCACAGAGATGTAAGATGTGGTAAAACAATATTTTTTTTGCCGCTGAAGTGTTTCCATAAAATATTTAAAAAGGGAGGACATAAGTAAATTTGTTGCTTTTATTGTTAAATTAAAGGAAGCAGAAAATAATCCGTCAGTGGCCTGATCCATAACACAAAAATCCCAGGAGTTTTCTAGTCACTCTGACAGTACACTAAATCCCTCTTAAAGCTGGCCAGCTGAATGAAGCTACTTTAAATCTCAGATTCTGTGGTTTGCAATTGCCAAGTAACTAATTCCACTCTCAGTTTTAGATAGCTATTTTGGACCATGTTCAAGGTATGAAAAACAGTGTGAAAGCCAGGGGTTACAGAGAGACAAAATGGTATTACAGGGTGGTGTTATGAATTTCCACTTTGGTTTTCAGTGCCTGGTGAAGCTGTTTGCTATGAGTGCCTGCTCAAGGGACAGAGAGATGCTCTTCAAAGGCCTCCTGTGGGGATTCAATCCACCTCAGCCATTAGGCTTGTTAGCTACAAAGAGGCTCCCCAGCAGTGTGTTTGGGTGTGTGAGAAGGGTTTTACGAAGAAGAGAGTACAGGAATAGATTTCAGTGTTTTGATGGGCAGGTTAACTGCTGCTGCCTGCCCAGGTGAGGATGGCTGGAATGTGCCTGTGTCCATGCAAGGCTCTCCCAGAACAGTTCCTGGACAGTGCCATGCTTGTATCTCTCTTTCCAGTGTACTTGATATTGGTATATTCCACTCATAGACAATCCCCATGATTAAAAAATGCCATTCTTTCTGTATAAAGCTATTATTAATGTGAACAGATGATTCGCCACTGTAGAGGAGTGAACTGTATTGTATGTCATGGGAGGAGAAAGCTCTCTGTTACTGGTTCCTGCTCCAAGGAAAACAAGCGTTCTGTTACTTGAGAAACTTAGAGGAGGAAATAAAAATATTTCAGCTTATTCGGGGTTCAAGGATCCTGTTGTTCTTAGGGTTAGGAGAAGACTTCTGTTTGGTAAGTATCCATCCTATCAGAGTGTAGCTGTCATGTACTTATTACTTGCAATACTATTTCCTTTTTTAACAGAACAGCCTATGGGCTACATGCATGAAAATATGACAATTTTTCTATTGTAATTTCATGACTAGGCCCTCACATTGTAATTTATTTCAGAAACAGAAGATACTAGAGACATCATATTATCTCTGTGTTTTACTGCTGTTATTTTTGCTGGACAGAAGCCAAAGTAATGCTAAATACATGTGTCTGTGATTGGGAATTGCATAGATGGAATGTGTCCTCTTAGAATCATAGAATTAACTGGGTTGGAAGAGACCTCTGAGATCGTCAAGTCCAACCCTTGATCCTACCCCACTGTGATTACCAGATCATGGCACTCAGTGCCACATCCAGCCTTATCTTAAAAACCTCCAGGGACGGAGAATGCACCACCTCTCTGGGCAGGCCATTCCAATGCCTGATCTCTCTCTCTCTGTAAAGAACTTCTTTTTAATATCCAACCTAAACCTCCTCTGGTAGAGCTTAAGCCCGTGCCCTCTTGTCCTGCTGCTGATTGCCTGGGAGAAGAGACTGACCCCCACCTGGCTACAACCTCCTTTCAGGGAGTTGTAGAGGGTGATGAGGTCACCCCTGAGCCTCCTCTTCTCCAGGCTAAACAGCCCCAGCTCCCACAGCCTCTCCTCACAGGACTTGTGCTCAAGTCCCTTCACCAGCCTGGTTGCTCTTCTCTGGACCTGCTACAGCATCTCAAGATCCTTCCTGAACTGAGGGGCCCAGAGCTGAACACAATACTCCAGGTGTGGCCTCACCAGTGCAGAGTACAGGGGAA
>JAYRBT010000001.1:67567790-67578844 GCA_036023395.1 Myiotriccus ornatus | reverse complement strand
CTGTCAATCCAAACTCCCAGGTCCCTTTCCACCTGGCTGCTCTCCAGCCACTCTGTGCCCAGCCTGTAGCGCTGCAGAGGGTTGTTGTTGTCTTGATCCTATTGGATTTTTCAGTTCTTAGGGTTAGGATGCTTGAAGATGATTTTCTCCCCACATGGGAGAAAATGGAAGAGAGAAAAGTTCCTTCTCAACCTTACTTTCTGTCACCAGTTTATTCTTAATGTCTGCAATGTGTGACTAAATGATTAAGGATTTAAGTCACTAGTACGACATACCAGTCCAGGGAAGACTTATATAAATGAGGATGAAAACTTTTGAAAACTACTGGTCTTACCTCATATGGCTAAACAAAAGGTCACACTTACAACTCTCTAAACCACCAGAATGTTCCAGGTGAGAAAGATGAGAACAGGAAAGCTGTGCTGAAGAACAAATGCAATGTTGCTAAGTGTCTAGAGATAATTTACATACACACAGCTGTTAGGACCAATACCTAAATATGAAATTGGCTCTGCAAGCTCTCTCACACTTTATCTTTTCATACATATTTTTCAATACTGAAGAATAGTGATTCTGGAATTCTCAGTTATGAGAGCAGAAATTACTGTTATACCTTGCCTCTCAGAGCTAGCTCATACTGTAAATTTTCTTTGAAGTTACTTGCTCCCTTAACAAATTAGATTCATTACATTTGTTTCAGGCTCTCATGACAGCCATGTGTAGACAAGGTGTACACGTAAGGCTTTGAACTGTCCTTCGCTTTCAGCCAGATGTGAAATTTAGATTATCTCTCCCACACAGGAGGGTCAAAGGTGGGTTATTTTCATATGACAAGTAATTTGTGAGTGGAAAATGTTATGCTATTTCATATGCTGACATTAGCAACATTATTTTAGTTAATTCCCATAAGCTGCAAAGCTTGATTTCAGTACCTGTTACAAGCAGCAGAAATGAATTAAAAAAAATAATCTTGTGCAACCATAACTGTGGGTTTTCTACATTGTGAAATTTTGCAGTGAATTAGGTGCTTTGCTTTTTCAGTACGGAAAGGATAGAGGGAAAGGGCAGCATATCAACTTAACTTAGCCAGGACTAAAACTGTGCCAGCTGTATAGATGATACATTTACTTGGAATCACTCTGCAGCAACATCAGAGAAGGATAGGAGCCATCATCAGTGATTTAGGAACACAGATGCATGTATTCCTTACAATTTTATTCAGCCACCTGCTATAGGTACTACATCTAGGAAACAAGAAGTAGTTCAGCCACTACCAGATAATGTAGAAAGAAATTCATACAAGGTGAACTGGTCTGGTGGGATCCTTTTCCTGTATGAATGCATTGTAGGATATCCTGCAGTAGGATATCTTGCCTGACCTTTGGGTGTTTCTCCAGAAAAATGAAGGTCTCTTGCAAACCTTGTGTCCCACCTACCAGTGCTGCATAGGTGTTATGGATAAGCTTCACAAATGGTTTTAGGTGCCCCCATGTAGGTCCTTCCCATAAGGTGAGAATGATCTCTACATTGCAGGCATTGAAGTATCTTGCAAGGTGGGCTAAGTCTCAGGCTGTAGATGTCACGTGTGAGTGAGATGTCTGAGCTCCTGTTGTGCTTGATACAGACCTGAGATCTTGTTAATTTTTCCAAACAGAAGTTGCTATTTCCACGTGCACATTATGGACATCAGTTTGTACAGGACTTTCATGCCTGTACAGAAATATCTGCCAGAGGCCAAGTGGGATAGCCTTGGCACCTCAAATGCTCTAGCTACCTATTTATGTGCAATAAAACTTTAAATCTCCATTGATTATAACAGGAACTCATACATTTAAATTCACAGGTAGATACCCACATACAGTTACCTAAATTTAGTCACCCCTATCTGTGGATTTTTCTGTTCTGGCTTCTGTGGGGTAATGAGTGGAGAGCTGTTTTTCACTTACAAAGTGGTCTTCTGCATACCAGAAAAACAAGCATATGTCTGGCACCAGGCTCTTATTTACTGCTGAAGAGCTTCTCCTTGCAGGAAAATTTAAAGGAAATTCCTTTTCAATACTGGATTTGTCCTTGACTCAGATGTTGTTTAGTGACAGACTCATAGAAAGGTACAAAAATATGTAATCTTTTAGCTTAATGACTGGCATTTCAATAATTAATATTGATTCACAACAAATACTTGGTGGGAAAAAAATTTTGTTTGCTTTACTGATTTTACTCACTTCTATCCATTTAGCTATTTCTATTTTAGTTCTGTCTTGTTTTGACATCTAAGCATTTACTTTTTACAGTGACTCAAAAAATGCGGTATTATCACCTGTCTATAGAATTAGTCAAATGAGTATCACCGAATATCCTTTTCACTAGTTAGGCCAGTAAGTCTTTCATTATCTTATTACAAATGGTCATTCCTTACTCCAGCAACAGTGGAATGGCAAGTTTATTTTAGTGGCAAATGTTTTATCTATTCCTTTTGTGTATCTAATGCAATGTAGAGTGCTTCAGTGCAGACTGTTTTTCCATGAGGATAGTGATGGCATGTCTTTAAATTGAAGCACTGGTCTTAGAAAGGGACTTAGTCACAGAGCTACCACATCAGCCACTTCCCTTCCCCTTGAAATGAAACATTCGAGTCCAGTCGTGTAGTTTCTGTTAATGTCTTTGATGCCTCAGAGCTACCTGGAGAACTGAACTCATGCATAAGTCTCAGCAAGCTTCAAAAATTGGTAGTTTCGCTACTTATGTACTACATGTCATTTTCAAACAGCAGTCTGTCAGATTAGAACTCCCACAAAAAGCTGCCAAAAGGAGAACTTTTCATGTTTCTCTCATTTCAGCTGGCAGACAATTCAGAGGTTCTGTTCAGTTTCTAAGGAGATTTTGGGTACAGCCTGGTGGTCCTGTGAGTCCCAAGATTTGGAAACAAGTCTGTCTGTGTAATGTACAGGGAATGTGAGAGACATGTACAGTCAAAAGGACTACTTAGCTTCATATCTGTTTCCATTTTTAAAGTACACCTTTGAGATTGTTAAACAGCAAAAGACTGAACACATTTCCAAATGCAAAAAACTCCAAGCAATAGTCTGCTTTTTTGTAACAGAATAAAAATACATGACATGCAATACATTCAGGATACATTTTAAAGAAGTTATATGAAAAAGTTGGAGTTTTTTAAAGACCTGTTTATTTAATAATAGTAACATTAGCTGATTTCCACTTACAGCCGTACAGCAGTATCACAGAATTCCAAACGTTTTTCTCCTAATTGGTGAACTATCTCTAATTTTAAGACTATATGCTCACGTAGCTGTCAGCTGCAGCTACACAGGAGAGTATCTGCTTATTGTAAGCACTTGTTCTGCTTTTCCAGGTATCTAGCATGCCTTTCTTTGTTGGAATTAGCAATATAAATTAAAATCAAGGGGGTTTTTCGAGCACGGGGTTTTCAATGAGGAGCCAGCCATTTCAGGTGTCATGAGACATGCAGGCCTATCAGTCAAAAAGTGTAAGGAAGTCTTAGTGCCAAGAAGGATTGGCTTCCACAGAAGGCGAGTGATTTCCTATGGGTCAGCTGGAGAGAGGTCTGGTTCTTGTAAAAGTTGGAGCATGTGGATTCAAACTGCCTAATGTGAAGATAGATAACACTGTGCAATTCTGAACAAAAATTCTGGAATAAAGGTCTGGTAGTATCTCAGTTTGGATTCAAATCCTGCAAATGTATTTCCAGAAGAGACTTTATGGAACCTGTTTTGATTTGGTGCAGACTACAACAAGCACCAAACAAGACTGCAGTCCCAGTACTTGGGACAGCAAGTCAGTATTTGATCTGGGCTGTAGAAATCATATAGTTTTGTGAGGAATATTTAATTTCCTCCTGGTATCGGCAAAGCCACTGCAGTTTCAAAGTTTCAAGTGCCTCCAAAGTGGGGGAATGTGGCTTGGATGCTCTGAAAGATCCACACCAAAATTACAAGGATGCCCTTGAAACCTTGTATATTGCTCCTTCCTACTGATATGTTTTGACTTCTGTGCTTTCTACCACTTTGTGTGATAATTTGAAACCAAGCCTCATCCTCACCCTTAGGGTTTTTACCAGTCCTGATTTTCTTTCTGTCCTATCTTGCCATTTCTTATTTTTCAGCTTTGACCTTGCGTTGCAAAAGTCACCTACTTCCTCTCTTACTTTCACGTGCAATGGACTGGATAAAAGCCTTTGTGCACATATGCCCAAAGAAGTGAAAATATGCTCAGATGCAATTATTCTTTTCTGGAGCTGAGAAATATTGACACTAATACTAAGAGTAACTGTTCAAATTCTGAAGAGTTGGGTGTGCATATTACATGTTGTACTGTTCAGTCATGGATCTCACATCTTTCTAGTGCTGTGGAAGTGCAAACAGAGCAGTGCGTCCCTAGAAAAACAGTAGAGACAAATTTGATTATCAGCCATACACTATTAACAACTCTCATCTCTCCCTGCTTGAGTTCTTCTCTAGTTTAATTAATTGCCTGATCCGAGACAAAGCTTTTGGATAAACACACACTTATGAATATTGCAGATAAATCAAGTAGGGAATTCTAAATGACATTCATCAATTCTTTCCTTTTGAAGTGTCCTCCAGACACTAATTTGCCTTTACATTTTCTTTCTCTTTTATTTTTTTTTAAATATTTTTCATTCTTTGATTGGAGGAAAGTGGGCATGGTAAGAATAAACTTATGGCACTGCTTTTCATCTTTCTTTTAGTGTTGTTATGATGATAGTTCACTAGTTCATAGAAGACTTAATTACCCTACAATATTTGGGAGTGTTTATTCTATTTGTGGGTATGCAGAGCAAGTAGCCCCACGAGCATTCCCTCCCCCACGTGGAGGGAACAAAGATAAAAAAGGAACCAAATCTTATACTCAGTTGTGTAACTTTGATTTAGGAAACTTATGTTCAGTTTCTGATTCAGGAGCAGAAAGATCTTAAGATAAAGCATTTGAATACACAAATACATTTTGGCGCATAACTTATATTATTAGGTCCTAGGTGTGCTAGGAGAAAAGTCCATAAATATCTCCACGGATCTATGCCTTCATTGTTTTATTTCCCCATTGCTTTGTCAAAATGAGCTTTCTTCAGCTACTAGAGGTGTTATGAATATAAATCTTTGCACTTTTAAGAATCATCCAGATATAGCAAACCTGTACAGATTGAAATATCTACAGTATTTTCATATTAAAAGTTAAATGTGTGATTTTTTAATTTCCTTTTCAGTCTTATTTCAAAATTTTATGTAATAAAATAGTGTCCAATAATCTCAAATAGCTACGTCATTGCAATTACAAATTTTTAGGATTTCATTAATGCTTTGCTACTATTAGTAATTTTATTTTAATCTTACACCTTTGGTATTTTTTTGGGAGTGGATCTTTCATTTTTATGCATTTGAATATGGATTTTTATCCCCTATATTCAGAATCTTGTAGACTAATCTACTAGTGATTGGATAGAGAGCCACACCTAAGAGTATTGGGGTCAAGAACCAGCTCTAGAAGGTTGATGTCATAGAAGCAGAAAGATATACTGGACTCTAATCAGTGTTTTGCCTTTGAAAAGGAAATGGGGAAAAAAAAGAAATTAAAAATTAAAAAAGAAAGAAAATAGGAAAAAAGGAAATAAAAAAGGAAAAGACAAACATTAAAAAGAGGAGTATGAGTTCTTTCTTAACCAATAATTTCTTTTAAAAAATTGAGACACCTGAGAATGTTATCTTACAAAGATATCTTAGTGTGAAGGAGCCATTCATAATAACTGTACCTTGAGCACTTAAGGAAACTGATGCCAGCCATATCTCTACACTATTTGCTTCATCTTTGAAAAAGATTGCCTTGGTTTCTTCAATTTTGCTAACTGTAGGCAATATCATACAGCTAGAAAACTTTCTATGGCTGTCTGAATTTTTTAACATCTACTAACTGCCTTGTTTACAGTCATTCCTACTCATTTTCTTTTATGGGAGGTAATTCATTGAAAAACAAGATCTTGAAATGCTAAAGCCACTGTAAAGTAAGATATGCAGGTATCCCCAGAAATGCCAAGGCAGTGGAAAGAATTCAAAAGTTTATTTAGAAGACCAGAACATGAAAAACTTATGAATACTTCACAGTCCTATAGAAGCACCAGGCCCCAGGGAGAAACAAGAAAGTTTTCACCCTCTCCAGTGCCTTTAGTTTTTCCCCTGCCTTCCCAAGGCCTCTGTACATGTCTTCTAGCATTATTTCTCTCTGGCATAGCAGAGAGAGATAACACAGCTCTCTCTGCAACCCCCTGTGGACTGCAGAATGGAAAAAAACCCATCTAACCCTCTTGAGAGGTCACTTTGCAGACTTCCTAAGTGAAAATGAGTTTCTAGCTTTCCTGTTACAAATTCTTCTGAAACCACAACTATTCCTACAGCCACGTTGGGAATGGAGGTACACGACAGTGTTGTGAGAACACAAGCACCTGTAAATGCAGGGGTGAATGTTCACATCATCACTTTTGCTGTCTTCACTTTTAGTGAAGTCCCTCTTACTTCAGTCAACAGGAACCATAAAAGTGCATCCCTGCTCCCATGGACGTATCCTGCAATAACGTAGTAAATCCCAATGCACTTTTTGAAAAGAAGGATCATGAAGAGTTCTCTAGAGTTTTCAAACAAAGCAGAACTTTTGAAATTGCATTGTGCCTGCAGGAATAAATCTGATTTGTACTTTGTTACAGACACAGACTTAAACAATGAAGTGAGATGGTGCTGAAATGAAATTTCACTAATCTTCTTGACACCATGGAAGAGGTGATACTATTAGGTGAACTGCAAGGGAGAGAGAAAAATTATCTCTGTACAGACATTTGTATATTAGGTGATGATTTTTTCTACAGATGCACTAATTACAATTTTAATTCATGCATGAAAAAGAGAAGGGAGCACAGATTACTTCTGTCAAAATAGTTCTGAATGCTGCAAAGCTGTTAATGAGTAATGTTCCCTTGGATGAAATGTTAACATGTCTTTTTCTGTATTGTTATTTTGCTCTACTTCCTTGTTATCTTGTAGAAAATGTTGATTGTCATTCAAGCCTCAAAATAAGAATATGATGAGTTATGTAGGATTTCAGAAACAAAACACAAAATGCAACACAAGCAAAACCATTTACATGAAAGTTTTGAGGTTTTTTACTCCTCAGGAGTTCTTCAGCTATTTAGAGAAGTATCTGTAAATCTCTGCTTATCTTGATACATACTTAATCATAAGATAATGATCTGTGCTGAGTGGTGACATGCACCAGCAGCTTCATTTTAACATTATAATGTAATGCTGTTAATGCATTTTTCTGTGGTGCAGAACATTACTCCTAATGGGAATAATGTCCTGCAGGCAGATCTTTTGTGCCATCTCTCCTAGGTTTTGCTGGAGTACTTGAATACTTAGTAGCCTGAGGGCATATTTGGATGTGTAACTAAATCAAGATTTCACAGCCATACAAAGGATAAGAGAAATAGGGGAAATACCCACCATCTTATGACAGTTTACTTCGAATAAAGTGACATTAAATATCTGACAAATTTCCTAGAGACATATGAGAAAGTTATTAGACATTAAATACCATCCAGTATTCAAAAAGAAAGAGCATGAAATTACTGTCTTGTCTGGTAAGACGTTTTATGTGTTCCTCCCTCCTTTTATTAAATGTGTTCTACAGAATTATACACTAACAACTTCTGAGAGAAAAAATTAACCTATCATTGTCAGCACAACGCTGGTGATACAGAACGATCAAAATGAGAACATAAAATCATAAAATCATAGAATGGTTTCCGTTGGAAAGGGCGCTTAAGTCATATAGTCCAACTCCCCCACCATGGGCAAGTCATATCCATGGTCGTTGCTACGTCTTGGTAATTGCAAACTGTGTGGGATATTCTGCAGTGGTTTTGACAAAACAGTACCAATGCATTTATAATGCATGACCTTCCCTGTTACTTTGATGTATCAGATATTCATCAGCCTGCGTTAGTAAAATACCATTTTCCATCTTGCATTAGTGGGCAGGAAGGCTTAAATATATTTATCTTCATTCAAAATTTTTGACACTGGTAATGGAGTAGAGGTGAACTGTTCTGTTGTGTATTAATTTTTACAATAAAGCACTAAAAGAGCAAAAGTTAGTTATTTTACTTCTGTGTTTTCTCCATTACCTTTTTCATGAGGTTGTTTTGTTTGTTTTAGTAGACCCAGTATGATTATGAATGCAGTCAACTATTTGGTCCTTGTTTCACCAGCAATATTCAGAGTTGGCTCATTTTTGTCAGAACTAAAATAATATTTTTACAGGCATCTTTAAGATTTATGCTATAGATTTCCCCCTTACCTTCCTGAAGGAAAACAATGCTTCAAGTTAAAGTAAGTGTAACATTTTCCTATATTCCAGTTTCACGTAGTAACAAAATTGCTGATGCTGTTTGAATCAACAGACAACTAATGCAAATAAACCAATTATCAGGAAATACAACCTTTAAAAGACATCAGAATATAATGGCTAAAAATTTGGTGTAAAAGTGATGTAAATTGGAATTCCCTGAACCACTGCTACAGAAATTATGTTAATTTTTAAAATAAGGGCAGAATATTAATGACCTAGAAAAGACTGCATATATTTTACATTTTGCTTTTGATCCTTTATGCAAGGGTTAGGTTTTTTTATTATTATTATTATTAAAATTAGCATGGTTTTGGCCATAGCTGTTCACAAAACCCAGCTACTCAGATGAAGAATCCCTTAGAAATCCAAGCAAAATTTCTTGTTTGGCTGTTGTTGAAGAAAGAAGGGGAAATGTTCATTAAAGAATGCTATAATTATACGTTTTGCATAGAATTTTTTAAACTCTTTAAACCATCTTTAAGGCAATGTGTATCATAAAGCTGATTCCTTATGTCCTCCAAATTTTAACTAATTTGCATGTTACTTAAACTGCTTTTATTTATTCACATGAATTTAATGTTTATAAACTGACTTATGACACTACCAATTGAATTTCTCTCCCTAACTGCAAAGTTGGTACAATATACATGTCAGCATTGCTTAGCTGAAAGACTTCCTATCCAGCCTGAAGAAATCTCCTCTGCTTGAATGCACTGAGGTTCCTGAAATCTCCCCTCAATAAAGCTCTAAAAGTGATTAATTACAATTTTAAAGTAATTGGTATTAATTACTGTAATAGTATTATTCAGAGACTTGACTAGTGGTGTCAACATTTGTGCATAATACAGAAGTATATCACCACAAAGAGATAAAAAAAAGGTATAGAAATATATTTTTTTAATGCAGGTAGATAGAAAGAAATAAAGCTGTATTTACTCATCACAGAAAATGCCAGGGGAGTTCTTTGGAGTACCAGTATGTCATACAACAAAGACAGATCTATTGAAGCCTGTGGAGATGTTGAGTTCAGTTCACGTCCCTAAAAGCAGGCATCTAGTGCCACCTGAGTTGCTCCTGATGCCCCTCATGGCCTCTGCCAGCTGCTGGAGCTGGATAAAGGTCTTCTTCTGCTATTCCCCAGGAGGGCCCATGAGGGTGTCAAAGGCTGAGCTCCCGTATTTAGGCAGCTCAGCTGAGTTTCTTGTGTCTATTGTCCCAAGCTGAAATCAATTAATCACAAGGAATAAATAATAAGAATAGTGGGAATAGAACAGTAGTATCCCAAACTGATCAAAGCAGCAGCACTGTACTAGGATGGAGTACAGTTTTCTTATAATGCACAGTTCTCTTACCATGATTATTTATCTGTTTTGCTGATTAGGTGCTGAGATTTTATTTACTTGCTCACACCCTCCCTTCTCTGCTTCTGAAAACCTTTATTTATCTAGTTACTCTCACACAATCTGGAGAATAAGGAACAATTCTTTCAGTTTCCAGGGAATGTGTGTGTGTACCCATAGCATATTAGCTGTGTTCCTTTTCCCTTACTTTCTGCTGAGATATACTCTCCTGCTACATATACATGACCTTTGTGTACTGGATTGTAACACGAATTTTAATAACATTAATGTGTTAGAATGTTTTTCCAATACCAAACAAAGAACACAGTAATAGCTTGCTTTTCCTCTCCAAAAAGGTGTCCAAAACATGATAGAATATCACTGTGAGATCATCACATTGGGAACGAACAAAACTATAATTTTCAATATATCTGAATGTGCCGAACTTTCAGAAAGATTCTTTCTGTGATGCACAATAAGATGAGCACTGTCATATCATTGTAAGCTGATAGAGGCTCTGTCAGGCTTTCAAAAGCTAAATTGGAAACAGATGCCTGCCCACACAAAGAAAATTATCTTATTAGTAAATGTTTTTCTAATGATGAGAAAAGTGAGACTTCAACCAAAAAAAAAGTTGTGCATAGCAGAAAATAGACTTGAGAATTCATTAGCAAAAATGAAGTTTAGTGATTTAATTAATTTAAGTTATGGATATTTTTAACAATTTAATGGAATTATGAAAAGTCCACTCCCTTTTAAAAATGCAACATAAATCTTCTGTATTTTCCTCCTAATTTGGGAGAGGGTAGCCATGCACTGGAACAGGCTAACCAGGGAAGTGTTCATGACACCAAGACTGCCAGAGTTTAAGAAAGCAAATGGTGTGATTCTTGGGGCTGTCCTGTGCAGGGCCAGGAGCTGGACTTGGTGATCCTCATGGGTCCCTTCCAACTCGGGATATTCTATGATATTTGGTTTTCTTTCCAGAAGACTCCTGGGAATTATTTTAAGCTTACATAGTGACTGGAAATTCTAGAAGTAATGTAAATACTTTATTTTCTTTACAGAAATTGACTGAAGCAATGTTCTTGAGAAAAAATAACGTGCTCCCACAGCTAACAGCCTCAGCTGGTGATCTCTTTCTTAGATTTGGTTAGAAATGCTTTGGGAGATGTTGCCGTCGGTAGAGGCGGGAGGACGACACGGTGACCAGGGATACCAGCCCCCTTTATTACAACAGTGCTTCTACTTATACACTTCTGG
>JAYRBT010000001.1:67553413-67567690 GCA_036023395.1 Myiotriccus ornatus | reverse complement strand
CCTCTGCCAGGTGTAAAGTTCCATCTTCAGTATCCTAGCTTACAGAGAGCCCAGGGCCAGCTGGGCTCCCCCACAGGGAGATAATACAGTATCACTTTTATTTAGCCACAGCTTTGCTTCACACACTCTGTCCCCCATCTAGACTGAATTCAATTTTCATAATAGTAATTATCACAATGGAAAATTCTATGGCACATTTCACCAGGGGACTCCAAAGTGCTTGGTAAGGAAGAGTAGAGGATAGTTTACTGCATTTTACACTTTTTGGCTGGGGCATAATTTTATGACTGAAGTTGGAGTTTAACCGCAGCTGGGGACTAAGCTGGCAATGCAGCTGCTCACTCCCCCTCCTTCCCAGGTAGGATGGGGAAGAGAATCAGAAAAGAAGTAAAAATAGTGAGTTGAGATAAGAACAGCTTAATAATTTAAGTAAATAAATAAATAAATAATGATGATGATGAAAAGGAAAGAGAGAGAAATAAAACCCAAGAGAAAAAATGATGAATGATACAATTGCTCACCATATGCTGACCACTGCCCATCCCATCCCAGGGCAGGGACTGGTGCCTCCCAGACAACTCCGTCCAGTTTACATACAGTGCATGACTTGTCATTTTGGCCATTTTGTGTCAGTTGTCCTGGCTGTGCTCTCTCACTGCTTCTTGTGCACCTACTCTACTGGCAGAGTATGGAAAACTGAGAAGTTCTTAAGAGTGAGCACTGCTCAGTGACAACAAAAACATCAGTGTGTTGTCAACATTATTCTTATACAAAATACGAAACACAGCACTATACCAGCTCCTAAGAAGAAATTTAACTCCATCCAGGACAAAACCAAGACACTTTGAAACAGAAAATGTCTGTTCTCACAGGAAGTATACAAAATATTTCTTTTTAAGTAAAAATAATGAGCTTCAACAATTTCAAATGTTCACTCCATAAGGCATAACCTTGAAAGTCTTTACATAAGTTCGAACTCTCAGATAAATGAAGATGAAAGAAGTCCTTGACTTGTGTCACTTAGAGCACATGTGCGCCTTCCTTTTGAATTCTTACAGGATGGTTTAGCTAAATCTAGGTCTTCTCCTTCACCTTGAGGAACTAGTTGCTAGAGTGCCTGAAACTCTAACCCAAATGAGATGTTTTTTGAGTCTGCTACTTCTATCTCTGTCGATCACTAAAACCAAGTTGGCTCAGGGGGAGTCATTGGCATCCCTTGCAGAGGGTTGTAGCAGTGACTGCTTCAGGCTCCTGGGGACCTATTGCACGGCCATAAACTTCCACTGTGACATTAAAAGCAATAATTAGTGAAATATTTTGTAAATTTCTTAATATAGGACACCAATATCAGAACAAAAACATATCAACATCAGAAAATGCTACATTTGAAGGTCTCCTGAGCATCTTGATTTCCAAGTGAAGGTTTGGATTTCAATATATATGTAGGCAAACAAGAGTAGATTCAATATTTTCATATATTGAATTTCAGCACACCAGGGAATAAACATCTGAGCATCTTAAGGGAAGGGGTGGGCAGAAAAAAATGAGGAAAAGAGAAATTAATTATACAACCAAATGAAAGCAACATGTCTTTTCAATCTGGCAGCTTCCAATTTTATGTTATTTCCCTCAGTTTTGTAGTGTATAGCTGATGCACTCCTGAACAGAAGGGCAAAAGGATTGAAGACAGCTTTCACTTACAAATACCAAGTCTACTGGCATAGGTTAGCAATTTAATACATTCATTGCATTGAATTTAGTTATGAATACAAGAAACAACACTGCTCTAAATCTTACAAAATGAACTACTACACCACTATGTACTTGTTATTCATCGTCAAAAGGAAAGAGGTAATTTTAACTGAAACATTATTCAAAGAGTATCTAAGTGTGCCTCAGGAGAACGTGCTTAGGAATATAATCAGTCTCACTGGGTATTTTCATATCCAGTTTCTTCCTGGAACTAACCAACAGTATTGCACAGTGTGTCAGGAAAGAAGGGTTAACAAAAAGACAGCCAAGGACTTAAAACCTAGTCTGTACATGGAGACCATGGAACATGGAGCTAAATTTTATTGACCGGCTTTCTAGGGGATAGAAAAAGCTTCTTGTGCACCTAAATGTTTATGCACAATTCTGTGTCCCACCTTTTTTTTTTTTTTTTTCTGGTGCTTCAGCATCAGCAAAAATGCCAATAAAGCATAGTGTTGACAATACAGTTTGGCAGGTTTTTGTTTTGTTGTGTTTTGAAATAAGTTGTTTAAGGTGAGCTAAAAATTATAGTGACCTGAATTACCCGGTTAGCTGCAAATACTGCAAGTGCTCAGGAGGATGAGCAGAAGCAAGACTGACTTTTCTCAGGTCAGAAGGGGAGAAAAGGTGAGAACAAACCACTTGCAGCGACCTGCAGAGGGAGAAAGTGAGACCAGTGATGAGCCTGACTGCTGCAGGGATTGTCCTGTTACTTTAGGTTAACTGCAAGTCCCTGCTCCCTCAATACAGCATCACTTTCCCAGAAAACAGTTAATCCCACCTGAACTGCCCCAAGCCAACATCCAGAAGAGGGCATACAAACGAAATCTAAGTGAAAGGGTGATACTCTACTGGTAAAGCAAGAATTTTCACCCAGACCCCACCTGGAGTACTGCATCCAGGTCTGAGGTCCTCAGCACAACAAAGACATGAACCTGCCAGAGCAGGTCAAGAGAAGAAGAGCCACGAAGGTGATCAGGGGGATGGAGCACCTCTCCTACAAAGACAGGGTGAGAGAGATGGGGCTGTTCAGCCTGGAGAAGAGAAGGCACTGGGGAAAACTCATAGTGGCCTTCCAGTATCTTAAGGGGACTTATAAAAAGAAGGGAGAAGGACTTTTTACATGGGCAGATAGTGACAGGACAAGGGGTAATGATTTTAAACTGAAAGAGAGTAGGTGTACACTGGATATTAGGAAGAAATTCTTTACTCAAAGAGTGATGAGCTCAGAAGTTATGGATGTCCCATCCATAGAATTGTGTAAGACCAGACTGGATGGGGCCCTGAGCAACCTGCTCTGGTGAAAGGTATCTCTGCCAACAGCAAGGAGGTTGAAATGAGATGATCTTTAAGGTCCCTTCCAACACAAACCATTTTATGATTCTACGAAAATTATTTTTAGTTGAGAAATAACTTTCATTCATTCATTGTGTCATATGCACCAGTAGCACAAATTACCTTCTTGATTCTACTTTTCACCCTCAGAGAAATTAATTTTCCATATTAAATGAAACTTCTACAGACGATCCATTTCTATACATGGAATTTTTGAAGTGTAAACACGGAAGCTGTGAGAAATTGTTTAACTCATGTACATGCTTGTGCAGCAGGAGGATGGATGAGGTTTAGCTGTCACAACATCCAACATCTTGTAAGCCAAAAGATGGAGAAGTCAGCTAATACCACTTTTTAATGCACCAGCAAACATTTTCCCATCCTTATTTTTGAGATTAACTCAGTTGGTTAGAGCATGGTGATAATAACACCATGCTCTAACCGAGTTAATGCCTGTATGGGCCATTCACTTAAGAGCTGTACGCAATGATCCTAGCAGGTTCCTTCCAACTCAGAATATTCTGTGAAATTTCTGTGAAATTTTAGAACAGTAATAATAATTTTTAATTCCGGCATCCCCTTCTGCTTCCAGCAGAGTTTGTCACAGAATGTTAGAACTGGGTTATAATACCTAGAATGCATAAAACCCAAACATTCTTCTTTGCTGATAAAATGGACAATTTGTGGACATTATAATTTCTTTCCATAAACAAATAAGTTATGATCATCCTTGTATTTGTCATCACAGACAGTGTGCACAGCTTCTCTTGTCGTGTCTAACTCTTCCTGTCAGTAGGACAAGTTAGCAAGGTTCTTAATCTGAACCTGACGCTGATCTTGCAGTGTAAGAATCTACATCTCAGCTGTGAGCTCAAATTGGCTGCCTAAATAGAAATATCTAAGGCCATTTCTAAATGTTCAGATGTCATAGGGCCTCTTAGACATGGGGCTGGTGATATGACAAGGAGGCTATAGGACTGTATCCTTCTGGACCAATGGGTGGATGCTCAGCAGGATATTCAAAGGCGTCTCAAAAAGCACTAGACCTACATGTCTAGGCAGCAGTACTGAGCTCAGTGGAGTCTTCAGAGCTGTTTAGAGGACTAAATCTGTCTACTTTAGGATAATCTGAATAAATCTCTTGACTCCACTGACTGGGTTAACCAGATTTCTGTAGACTAGGAGGAGTGTAGACACCTGCCTCACTTGTAAAGACATACATTACAGACAAATCTAGGTGTCTGATCCTTGGCTTAAATCTAGACCTGAATTCCACCTTTTTCTGAGCTGAGTTAGTTCTGAAAATGATTCAGACCACCTGAAAGAGGCAGAGAAAGAAAAGGAGTTGGGAAATAATAAAAAGATTGGTGGATTAGGAGACAAGGCTTGTGAAGAAAGATTGGATGAAATTGCTTGGTATGGAAAAGATCAAAAAGCACAATAATGGTCTTCATGTAGTTTCTGTAGAAAGGACAGTTGTAAATTATTCCCTATGCACTCTGAAAATAAAGGGAGTAATTGCAGTAAAGGAAAGTGTAGTTCTGACCTTGAAAGAGGAGTTTCTAGTCATAAGGATGATGAAGTGCTGATCTGCACAGCCTGGGGAGGCGGTAGAATTGCAATTTCCAGTGTTTTTAAAGAACATGTTAGACAAGTATTTCCAGGACTTATTTTGGTGTAATTGAGTGTGCCTGGGGGCTGTGACCTGGGCCAGGTGAGCTCTCAGTCTCTTCAGCCGCAGTTTCTCCAGTCAGATCTCTCCTAGTTCTTAATCTTGAATTAATCCTTGCTGAAGAGGATACATCAATAAAATATCTGCTTTAATTTTAAACTATGCTTCTTTTACGGTGAAAAAACAGTACATGTTTAAGACTAGAGAGCAGTGATGAGGTACTAAAAGGAACAACTTAGATAATTCCTCTACCACAACATTTACCTTAGTAAAGAAGAAATAGAGCTGTAAACTGGAAGTAGCTATAAGCAGCACTTGCCCTATTTATTTATTTAAATATTTTTTTTTTTTCCTCCTAGCAAGGAGAAACACCTGTAGCAGTGTGGGATGTCATATAAAATAGAGGAGCACTTCCCTGATGTTACTTTACCTTCACTGCTAATGAAGTCACTGTTCTCATTCCCAAGTATGCACAAGATTTGCCTTTGCTGTCCTGCTGTGGCCAGGAGTTGGAGTAGGAACCTAGCATTCTCTCATACCAAGCCATGGACAAAACTGAAGCAAAAGTTTAGACTTTGGCAGGCGCTGAATCACATTAACTCTGCCTGTAGTCATCTAAGGAGGAAGGGAGGGATGTTGTCACAGATCTGTTTGTTGCATTTCAAAAAAAAAGACATGTAAAATTTTAAATACAAAGTTTCCTGCTGTGCCTTTTTTCACCATAACTATAAAGACATTTTGAGTTTAGGTTGGGCTCTGGTTTATATTTTGCCCTTGGTGGAAATTAGCACAAAGAACAAATACTTGTAATACCAAGTGAAGTAGCTTTGCTGGATGTTTGCTGTGGTCTCCCCACAGCTCTGCTGAGGTGTGGTTGGGAATACTAATCTGAGGTAACTTTCTACAAATTATTCTAATGCTTCTGGAAAAGATATTAAATAAAAAGGTAGACAAGATAACAGAGTCTTTTGGCTGAATTCCCGCTTCAAACCGCCTATGGTTTTAGTTACTAAAAATAACATTTAAAAAAGTATCCTTCTAACTGGGCGGTACTGTTCAGTCAAGTGGGTTGTGTTCTTATTGTAGTTCATGGTGACAAAATTCTTTGTTTGATTTAAAAGGGGCTTCTTCTAAAAGCTGGGAAGAGAAAGTGGAAAATTTGCAGCTCGGAATGTAAACTGTGACTATGTTATGGGAAGGAGGAATGGACAGAGCTGAAAGAAGAGACACTGACATTAGCTGAGGGAAAACAGGAGAGGACAGCAGAGGAGGAAGTTATTAAGATCACAAATGGCGAGTGACTGAAAAGTAAGTGAGAGAACAGTGCCAGAACAAATAGGCAATTACTTATCAACCTCCAAGTGAAAGCTTACACTTAGAGTTTCTTGGGATCATCTTATGTGCAGCCAGTAAGAGGTTATCAAACTCCATGAATCCAGGGAAAAGCTGTGTCATGAGGAGGCAGGGACCTTTTTGGCTCATGGGTAGAAGGGAGAAACTGTGGCATGCGTCTGCATCCTTCACACAGCCATAAATGTTCATGCTGCCTCAGGCTAGTAGAGCTGTGGAGATTAATGCCAAAAACAATTTAACTATTAAAGCAGGATTAAAGTACAAGATGTAAGAAAGTCACTGGTTAGTACCTGCCCTTGCTGTGTTTTGTGCTCCTGGAGAGTATCACTATGAGAATAAATCTAAACTCTTTTAGAAGCAAGCACTCTTGGCTCCTTGGATGCTCCAGCCAGCAGCCACAGGCCAGGGCAGCTGCATCACATGGAGCAGGCATCTGCAGCAAGGATAGAGCACTGAATCTCTAAATCATCTCAGCAGCTGGGCATCAGTTGCAAGGTAAAGAAAGGCTCCAGTTTCCAAGCCAAGCTATATTATTAGGCTGGCAGCTGGATCTTTCAGTCAAAGTGAACTGTAATCACTGCTGGCAGCAGAAAGAGCAGGAAGACAACAGGGCTGAATGATTTTCACTCATGAATGCAAAGTAAGAGGCCTACAGTGGTTTCAGTTCATTTCAACCAAAGTTAGTACATACTTTCTTTGCTCGTGTTAGTATGCTTTCATCTACTTGTTCATAAAATTTGATAATTTAGAAAGTAAGAATACATGATTCTAAATTCCTTAGAAAGGATTGTTTACTAAGTAAGAAAAAGATCACACAAGGAGAGGATTATGAAGTACCTTTTGATTTACTCACAGAATGAACCTGTGAATAAGTTTGCTGGCCAGTACTTAATTTGCTTCAAAAATTTATTTCTAAAGAACTTAGAATTATTACATCAGCTGCACTGTAACTAATGCTGCATGTGCCATTTTCTTGGCTTTTTTCTTGACAGTTCTTCACCATCTTAAGAAGTTAAAAGCAGAAAGTAGCCTGGTAGAAGAAACTGGATCATGAGCTTTAGGAAATAGCTTTGATCTCAGTTAGCAAATGTTGCTAGCTCCATGAAATTTTTTGGTTGCAGACGTTATCATTTTGTCTGGTGTTGTCATCATGGCCACAATGGGCTAAGGTGATCAGCAAGACAAGATCTCTACTTAGAGGTAGTACTTGGGTTATCCTTTTCTGATTTTTTGAAATGTTGCAGTTTATTGAGACCAGTGCTACAAGCTCTTGCTAGGATCACAGAGTATATCCAATGAGACACAAGCAGTCAATTTTTGGACTCCCAAAATTTCTATGATTTGCTGAGCTGATGAAAAAAGAGCGAAGAGGTGGAAGAGAGACAAATTAACACTAGCATATGCTGTTGTTTACAGAAGTCAAGATGAATGTGTGAAGTAATCTTGTTAACATCCTGGATCTGATGAACACTTAATATTTCAGTTATTAGTGCAAAAGCGAGTAATGTACAAATGCTGGTACAGCGACACCAAAAATCAGTTGAATTTAAGCCACCAAAAAGTAGTTTACCCATTGTGATTCTATTAAAAAAAAAGAATCAAACAATATCAAATTGATTATCTGTTGATATAGTCACAAAATCTGTAACTTTAGTTGGGTCGCTGAGTCATCACTCCCCAGACCTCCTCTGCCACTGCCTCCTCTCTCGTCAGCCAAACCAGCAGAATGGAAGACCTGGAGATGGGCTGTGATTCGATTTCCCACCGTCCTAGTCAACAACACTCTACCTTGCTCCAGCCAAGCAGAGCAGGTCTTGCCTTCAGGTTATTGCAAGTGTGGCAATAAGAATAGTGCATGTTGGACTTTTCATTATGGAATCATCTTTCAGAGCTCAGATGTTCTCCTGGGGTTAAATTTCTGGGACCTCTTTTCAAGAATGAAGGAGATTGGTCCTTTCTCAGGAGAAGATAGACATGGTAACATGCAATTCTGAGTTCAAGGTTTGTTTTGATCAGCTCTGGGGCACAGAGGAGATTGTTGGCATCAATCCACCTACCCCTTTGAGAAACTGCATAATATGCTTCCATTTGGAGTGAATTTACCTTAATTAAAATATTCCATCTTGATTTAAGGGGATAAGGAGTCCACTGTAGCCCTTGGCAAACAGTTCGATTAATCAGTTAGCCACTCAGTGAATCATAGTCACATAAATTTAATTTTAATTTGTCTGGCTTCAAATTACAAATGTTGAATTGTATTATACTTTTTTCTGGATTGACCAAAAATCCATTTATGAAAATATTATTCATTATGTTGATTCTTACCGAGATGAAGTCATAACTTTGTCTTAAAAAAGTTAGAGTATCTGAACCTTTTCACTTAAAAGAAACATGTTGATTTTTTTCTAGCTCTTCTTTAAAGACAAACCAGTTCAATGCCGTCTTTCCACTCTATTTTCCAAACCCAAATCCATTATTGTCAACATGGTTTCACCAATTACAGACACAGAGATAAGGTAACAAATACAATGTGCTCATAACTTGAGCTTTTTTCTTTTAAGCTTCCACAGACTTTGCTAATCCTTTTCATGAAAAAACATGAGCTCATAATTCCCAGTTCCTAGAAAAGCATCCTAACCATCTTTTATGTGATACAGTCTCTTTCAAGAAAGAGTGATGGGGAAGGTAGGGAGGATAGTTTATAATTATCTTGTATTTGTATCACATTTCTGCAGTTTAGCTAGTAACAGGGCTAGTCAAAGGACTCTGACCCTATGATCTAATTCTACTGTGCATTTTATGTTAATTGTTAAATGAAATAGGTATGGGAGCCTAAAGCCTAAATCTCTTCCCTGAGAGCTACCCTTGTAGACTCATGATCACTTTTGTTCTGTGTCTCTACTGATGGAGATAGACCTCAGTTACCAGGAGCGGGATGCACTGTGGTCTATGTTCCTAATGCAAAAATCATTTTGATGTTAATGTTCAAGAGAAAGATTGTTTGTAGTGGTTTTTCTATATGTGTGCAAATACCAAAGTGAGTGAAATGAAAAAAAAAAAAAGATATGAGCCTGGTAAACTAGGCTAAGAGTAAAAAACAGAAGTAAGCCACTGTGATTAGCCTTGGTAGCTGCAGGCACTTGAAAACATCTCCCGGACCTTTAGCAACAGAATTTTGCTTATCATTTATTGAGGCAAAATCATATTACTTACGGAGTCAAGTAACAAGATTTTGACAGAGTCCTCAGGAAATTGCAGAGGCACTGAAACTTTGCCATTCCTAAATGATTAAGGATTAGAAAAAATTATCTCCTTTTCCTTGGTGGATGCTGTAAATATAAGGTAATGTCAATTCTTTAAAGCTGCACACAAATCCTCATGCAGATCTGAATCAACATATAACAGAATTCTCCCAAACACAGGGGGAAACAGCAGGCTCTCACAGGGTGCTGGTTTACTGCATGCTCAGGCTGGTCCTTGCCTGCTGTTTTCAGCAAATACCTCAGGTGGACTAGCAGGGGTTTCAGCTGGATTTGACCTTTGCATTTTTCTGTGATCTGCCTGAGAGGTGAATCTCCCAGCACAGCATGTACACAATACAGGGCAAAACACTGCACAAATTACACTGTTCATAATTTTTTCTATCCCGGAGCACAGGCATTACCACTTTTTCCATTTCCCACATGATGTGTGGTTTTACATTTATTGAAAAATGGATTTTATGTTCACTTTGAATAGCCCTTTTCCAAAGTAAAGATTCAGCTTCATCTTGTCTCTATCAGAGCTGTAGCCCTAGATGGACAAGTAAGCATTGAGAGCGATAATACTGAAAAACAGGCCTCTAAGAAATCTGTTTTAACAATAAGTATCCTGAAGCCAGAAACTGAAAAAGGAAAGCATATGTCTGCCACATAACAAACCTCAAAAGAGAGTGTGTAAACCCAGTGTATTTTACTAAAACTGTGCTGTGTGGTTAAGTACAGAATGGTTTTGAACTCTTTTAATTATGAAAGTCAACTCCAATCTGATTTTTCAGTAGTGATAATGCAGACATACAAAATACCTAATAAAAAAAGCCTTTTCACCATTCTATACCAGTGCATTTATTCTGGAGTTATTAAAAACAAAAGAAGAAATTTAAAAAAACATTGCAAGAGCTAGTTAGTGTTTAGAGCAGCTGACAATAGGACATGTCCCAGGTACGTTCCAAGTCCAGAGCAAAATATTAATATCTCAGCAACATAAAAGTGCTTTATAGAACTAATGGGTTGCTTCCAAGAGTTTGTCTAAGGGCTAAAAGTGAGAGCTGTGTGTCCCACTCTAAAAATCCAGTCCCATCCTAAAAATCCGGAGGTAAAAAGGTCTTTTTTCTCATCGAAAAAGTCACAAAATATCAAACTCCTTTTGAATGCTGACTTACTCCATGACAGAATTTTATAAAAGAAAACAAAACTGTTATGGAAGGGAGAGTGACAGAAAATTAATATAGGAAGAAAAAACTTTCATAACATAGCAAGAGGAATATTTTACCAATCTATTTGAATGGTCATAATAAGTTTTGGTTTTGGTGAATTACAGGAGAGATTTTAGTGCACAGATTGGTTTCTCATATGGCTGTGCCATTAAGCACATAATTACCTCCTTCATGTGACATTCACGTGCTAAAATGCTGTTGTCCCTCTGGTAAGCATCACCCAACTTCAAGGTCATGTGAATCAGCTTCTCTTTAGAGGGGAAACAAGGAGCATGCCCCCTGCATAACTCCTCCAATCACACATGTAATAGTGTCATACATTTCTCCAGATTAATTGCCACCCTCTCAGAACAGAGGTGGGCATGACCAAGTCACAGCCAAGCTGGTGTTCCATGAGCTCAGCTCACGGCAGCTCCTGGCTTCAGGTGGTGCCTCTGTCTCCGTAAATAATCCTGCTGTATTAGCATGTGTAAGAAAAACAGTCACCTTGCCTTTTGATCCCTTACTTTCCCATCCACCCACTACCACCACCAAACAGGGAGAGCGATTGCCTGCTGCTCTCCCTCAGTACTCTGTGAAAGCCCTTGTGTTAGTGCCATCTAGTGCCACCTGCCTCAAAAATACACCTACAGCCCCTCCGCCCGTCCCCGGAGAATCCGAAAAATCCCTGAACGTGCTCGTTACTGCATCAGGCAAACCATGATGACAAGTTGTACCCATGGAGCACAAAGATAAATGACTGTATCAATATTTTGTTCCGGTTTTCCCACAGATGACCTCTTCCTAGTCCTAGATCTCCTTCCATTCTGTCCATCAGTTCTTACCCACATCTGGAGCAGTTATTCCTGGGTCTCAGAAATTTGGTATCATTCACTAAGAACAAAAGAGTCCGCAATTATTCTATTTATCCTATTTACGAAACTTAATATGTTCAAAATATCCATTTTCAGATGAAAGCACTATATAAACTGTATTACACACATATATGTATAGTGTACCTATTATTAGAATGGCTGTGAATATCAGACATTTGTATTGAATATTGAAATACTGCATTTTTGCATACAGAAAGGACTGAATATTGTGCCAAAACCTCTTTCACAGTACCACTAAGAAAAAGTCTTGGTAACCTCCAGCACTGGATAGTTATGGTCATTGGCTGAGCACAGCCACTGGACAACCTCTGACAGTCACCTCAGTAAGTGATCCAGCATAAGCTGTAGCACTGCTGGGACAGATGCTCTAGGCACCAAAGATTAATTAGGTACATTAGATTCCAAATATTTTCAATTTCTGTGGGTCTATGAATATACAGTAACCCTATAAGGAGTAATTGCTCAAAAGAATTAGCACTTTGTAAAAAAAAAAAAAAAAAAAAAAGAAAGAAAAAAAGGAATATATTGCAAACATTAAACTAATACTTCATGGTTTCCTACATCTAGTTGCTAAGTTTTCACGTCTTTGACCACAAGATGCTGGCTTGCCTATGGAGGGTGGCAGGACTATCAGGAAGTGTATCAAATGGATCAATTAGTCTTTGAGAGGCGTACCATGTTTTTTGGAACATTACCTTCTATTTGGAGGGCTCTTTTTATATGGCACATCAAGAGAGTTTATGTTAACCTTTATGTAGATCTATCCTCAAAGTCAGATGTGAAGAGACAGTACCATTTTTAAAAATTTATTTATTTGACTTCTATATCATGTCTCATTTTCAGAAATCTCAGAGTGTATAGATTCCTTATGTAAGAGCATTCATTAGGACTGCACATCTGAACCGTTCTATATGTCACCTGAAGTCTACTATCTGCAGACACAGTACTAGCAGAAAAGTGTATGGTTGAAGTTTTCCAACACTTTTAACATCAAGAATTTCTTCTTATCCCTACCAAATTGTTTCTACAAGGTGTTTATCTAATTGCATGTTTTTTGGAATGTTAGCAAAAAAGATGGAACAATACAAAAATAATTTTTTTGGTAGTATATATTCTTTTAAATTATACTGGAAGATGGAACTGCTGTCTTTTGTTATGGCATTCCTTTGTGATCCTAAGCAAGTAATCAGGTTAGTTTTATCCTCTAGTTAAAGAGATTTTTTTTTCTCTCTCTTCCCATATTAATTGCCTAACTGAAAATGCATGGTAATTCTATTTCTCCCTCTCAAGCTCAACATAAAAGTCGAGTCATTTATTCTTGCCACTGTGGACATGATGGGGTTAGAAGAAGCATCGCATTTAGCATGCTACACAGTAGATATGGCTATCCACATACACATAGAGAGCTAGAATGAACTAGTCCTCAGTCAACATTGTTTATCTAATGTACAACACTCTATGGAAAAAAGACTTTGTAATTGTGCATATAAAAGCTTATATAATGAATATGCACATGAGAGAAATGAAAACTTACTTAGTTCTACCATGACAAAAAGTTGGTTCTCTGTGCCTGTGGTGACGGTACTACACACGGGGGCTGTATCTGCAGGATCTGCCTGTTTCCCAGGTCACAGTTTCTGGGCTGAGAGCACTTCAGACTAATTAAATATTTTCCTGGTGAGTGATGAGACCCATTTAAATGAGTGAGAAAGAAACCGTTTAAAAAACATTCAAGGACCAAACATTGTCTGGTATCTCTTTGGAAAGAACTGCCACTGGGAAATCAAGAATAAAAGATGTTTATATTGAAACAAAAGTGGTTTGATGCCTTGGAATCATGCACTGGAAGTTTTTCTAAGATATTAAAAGAAGATCATAGGAAGTCTGCATAACCTCATATATTCTTTTAGTATAGTCTCAGGAAAACTTGCAGGGCCACTAAGCAAAGGCTGACTGGCAGGAGCTTTCACAACTTAAAAAGAACAAAATGCTCCTTATTAAATTCTGAAACATTTAAATAAAAATGGCTACATGAAAAGACAACTTCAGCATTTACCTCTTGAATTCCTGAAATATGGAATGGATCTAGTTTTCAGGTTAACCCTTTCTTTCTCAATACCTATCTTGCAGTGGGTCATGGTGAAACCATAGCAGTTAACAATTGAAATGTTATTACATCTGTCAGGTGTAAAGTTTGTTTATGCACTGTATTGTGTATGGGTCCTCCTTGAGAAGTGCAGCCTTAATACTTGGAGCAAATATTTTTATGTCTGTCTCAGAATCCTCAAAGAGAATTTAGTGAAGAAAGCTCTCAGAAATGGCAACACATGAATCACAGAATGGTTGGGTTTGGAAGTGACCTCTGGAGATCATCTGGTCCACACCCTCTGCTCAAGCTGGGCCACATACCTCCAAGGATGGAGACTCCAAAGTCTCTCTGGGAATCTGTGCCAGTGACTCATCACTCCCACAGTAAGGAAGTCCCCTAGTGTGATCAAATGAAAGTTCATGTGTTTTAATTTGTGTTCACTGCCTCTTTTACTGTCACATTCCCTTTAATTCACTCCCTTCAGATATTCATACACACTGAAAAGATCCCCCCAAGTCTCCTCTTCTCCAGACTAAACAGTCTAAGCTCTCTCAGCCTTTCTTCATAGAAGAGCGATTCTGGTTCTTTCATCTTTATGGCCCCTCACTGAACTGTTTCCAACATGTCCACTTCCCTCTTGTCCTGTGGATGCAGCACTGCAAATGAAGTCTCACCAGGGCTGAGTAGAGGGGAAGGGTCACCTCCCTCGACCTGCTGGCAACAGTCT
>JAYRBT010000001.1:67511517-67553313 GCA_036023395.1 Myiotriccus ornatus | reverse complement strand
GCAGCACTGCAAATGAAGTCTCACCAGGGCTGAGTAGAGGGGAAGGGTCACCTCCCTCGACCTGCTGGCAACAGTCTTCCTAGTGCAGTCCAGGATACCAGAGGTCCTGTTTTGCCACAAGAGAGCATTGAAAGCTTATGCTCAGCTTACAGTCCTTCTTGCCAAAGCTGCTTTTCATCCAGCTGACCCCATGTGTATGGAACTGTTGGTGCTTAGATATTTCCAGTTCCCCTTGTTGAAGTTCCCATCAGCCCATATTTCAAGCCTGTCAACATCCCTCTGAAAGACAGTATAACCCTCTGGTGTATTAGCCATTCCCCCAAAATAAGGTATTTGGATATTAGAAAATACTGAGTATTTTCCACTGTAAATAAGTAGGAACCTGACAGCTTGAAAGCATCCAAATATTGACAAAAGATGACTTGAAACATCAATTAATGGTTTTCCTGCCAAAGGCACAATATAGTCTTCAGCTTCTTTATCTTTGCTTTGAACCATCTGCAGTACAAGACCTTTGTCTGGTCTCTGCTGCATTTTCAGATCTTATCCCCTTCTGATTTTAGAAATCTAGAAAACAAGAACTGTGGCTCAGGAAAAAAAAATTTAGTTTCCAAAAAATGTCTTTCATTCTTCACTGGAATAAAGCCAGGATATCTTCTCATACTTCATCAGGGAAAGCAAGTCAGAAAAGAAAACAAAACCAGAAAGAGATAACCCACTATGATACTGTGGATAAAATATTCATAGGAGACCATGTGTTAATTCCCATTTCTGACTGACTCAGGGCTGACACTTCTCTTCCGATAGAGTGCCCTAGTGCACAGGTTAGAGCTTTAGTTTCTTTACTGGGAGCAATAAATAATGAAAACCAGCTTCAAAAGGAGGGACTGAGAAGGATTAGCTACTCCTCATCGATCCAAAACAATGGGGGATTTGCATATAATTCTTCAACACCTCCAGGACATTTCCTTAGCGTTTTCCTGTTAATAAGTTTGTGGAACTCTTTTTTTATTCCTCTCAACTTTTCCCTGCAGCTACGCATAGTTTGCAATGACAGTTTGCTTAAAATGATACATTTACATGAAAAGATAAAGGTTTTTCAAACTGCCATTTTCCACTGTAAACTGTTCTCACTGAAGAAAACCTTATCATCCTTTTGATTTTTCCTGCTATTATTTTGGTTCTGTTGTGTTTTTCGTGGTTTTTTATTTTGTTTGTTTGGGTTTTTTTGTTTGTTTGGGTTTTTCTGGTAGAGAGCAGAGCTCCGTCTTAAGCCCTGTTCTCTTCTATAGAAATGAATTGGATGCAGGACTGAAAGGGCTATTAAGCAAGTTTGGAGATGACACAAAACTGGGAGGAGCTGTTGACTTCCTCCGTGGCAGGGAGGCCCTGCAGAGAGACCTCAACAAATTAAAGGGCTGGCAATCACCAGCCATATGAAGTGATGGATTCTGCACCTGGGATGGGGGAGCCTTGGATGTTCTTAAAGACTGGGAATGAGATGCTGGAAAGCAGTGCCACAGAAAGGGACCTGGGGGTCCTGGTCAACGGCAAGTTGAATCTGAGTCAGCAGTGCCCTGACAGCCAGGAGGGACAACCCTGTCCTGGGGGGCATCAGGTAAAGCATCGCCAGCCGGTCAAGGGAGAGGATTGTCCTGCTCTGCTCTGCACTGGTGTGGCCTCACCTTTAATATTGTGTGCAGTTTTGGGCACTGCAATACAAGAAAGATATTAAGCCATTGGAAAGTGTCCAAAGGAGGACAATGAAGATGGTGAAGAGCCTTGAGGGGAAGCTGTATGAGAAGCAGCTGAGGGCATTTGGTCTGTTCAGCCTGGAGAAGAGGAGAATGAGGGGACACCTCATTGCAGTCTACAACTTCCTCATGAGGGGAAGGGGAGAGGCAGGCACTGATCTCTTCTCTGTGGTGACCAGTGACAGGACCCAAGGGAATGGCCTGCAGTTGTGTCAGGGGAGGTTTAGGTCCAATATTAGAAGGAGGCTCTTCACCCAGAGGGTAGTTGGGTACTGAAACAGGCTCTCCAGTGAAGTGGTCATCGCCTGCCTGAGTTCAAGAAGCGTTTGGACCATACTCTCAGGCACATGGTGTGACTCTTGGGGATGGTCCTGTGCACAGTTGAGTTGGACTCAATAATCCTTATGGGTCATTTCCAACTCAGCATGTTCTGTGATTCTGTGAAATAAAAAAGAAATGGAAATATTCACACAAAAATTTAAAAATTAAAGAATATTATTTAAATGAAAGCAAAGTAAGAAATCTGTTTTCAATTCTGAAGAAAAAGAATATGTAACAGATTACTTGGTATTTGTAATTTTGTCTAATTTGGCCTTAACAGCTCTATTTTGATGAAGATAGGTGCAAGAATAATTAGATCCATGGAGTCCTGGGCAAAGCCACAACTGTTGTTATGTGTATTCTGTTCTTTTGGACCTGCAATTCTTTGCTAACTATATCTGTGAATCAGTAAGGTCCAAAGCACTATATAATGTTGCTTTAAGGAAGTCAGAATCACTGAAGCATATTGCCTGAACTGGGGAGTCCTAATGGTTGCTTCTAGCTTTTGTCTTGCTTCTATGGTTACCTGTTGCAAGTACTGCAATGTGCTAACTATAGAGAACGGAAGAGCAAACTAAACAGTGACTTTAGCAGATATGCTAAATATATTTCCATTAATTATTTGCAAAGCTAGTTCTTCTTGCCAAACCTATGAAGCGTTAAGCTTTTACACTACTTTCCCAGGGCAATGTACTGCATCTATCAGCTCCTCCAGCTCTGGTGCCATTCTATTTTTCTTCCATAACTTTCTTGAGAGAAGACAGAATTTTGAAATGACTGCCAAATTTACTTTTACAGATTTCTCATATTTACCTTCAGGATTTTACTGCAATCGTAGGAAAAAGCAAAAGTGAGACAATGAAAGACATAGGACTATCAAGTACAAATCACTTGTTTTCTTCACTATAAACCGTTTTTTGAAACAGAAGTCTTTCCTGAAGAATTAGATATTCACTGGAAGAGACAGGTGCATTCACATGTGCACACCACATTCACATGGGTAAACTCCAAAAAGAGACTCTTTTGTATTATAATTTCAGAATAAATCAAAAAATAAGAATAAGAGAAAAGGGGGATGCCAATTTTCAGACCAAAATTCCCAAGACATAATGAAACTCTTTAGAATATGAAATATCTGTGGCATAATAATTGACATTCCATAACAGGCTGAAATATAGCTCAATATAATAAAGTAATTCTAATAATAGAAAAGATTATTCCATTTATATCAACAGCCTCTTAAGGACAGAGAGAAAGGTATAACCCTTAACTGCTTTGTTTAATCTTTTTATAAATGAGGAGCATAATGTTTTCTGTATTTGTAATTTTCATAATGCTCCAGAGTGTTCCCTTTAGCTGGTTTTATAAAATGTAAATACAAGTTCTCACTGATAACATTGCATTACACACTTCTTCCTAAAATTTGGTGGAGTGAAAAGATATTGCTAATCAATTATAATACTAGACAAGACTCAAATCTAGGCTGAAAAACTGTGTCCAGTGTTGAATAGCGATAGAGTGCTAAACTCTGTCTAGTTTATGAGGAAAAAATAAAAACACTGAGACAAGGTAGACAGACAAAATAATGGTGAAATTTGGGCAAGATGACACCTGGTGCTGGGTCCCCAAATAAGAATTTCTGTGGACACTTAAATGGATCCTGGAGCAGGGAATAAGACAGTTAAATATATTTTTGTTCGTGTGCATGTCAATTTACTTTTGTGATATTATCCTAAAGGCACAGAAGTAAATCAGTGGAGACTGCTGGAGGAAACAAACAGAAGATAAATCAGTGGGGACAATGCTGTTTGGTTCCAACTAAAAGGATAAGATTTATGCTTCAGTGGGTTTTTCAGCAGCTGAAATAAGCTTTCCAAAGAAAGGCACACAAATTGCAGCAAGACCCTATCTCTCCCAAGCTAGAGATTGGAAATTGAAAGTCCAAAAGGAGTGTTATAAATTACAATACAGATAAGACCCATGTCGATGGTGGCTTTATTTTGAGTATTAACCCTTTTTTCTACCTGGTCTATGGTTCTGGATAGCTAGTGTCTTGAAAAAGGTGTTTTTTAATTTCCTTAATCAACTATTGTTGCAGTCTCAACAACCTCTGCAATTCATCCTCTATACCTTTTAACAGATCATAATGACACATAGAGCAAGAGACTGTGAACTTTTTAAAAACCCTATCCCGTTGAAGATAGAGGTCAGTTTTTTCTGACGGTTTTCTGATGGTTTATTTCTGAGAAACCATGATGTATCAACAAACCTAAGTGATGAACTTCAGTGTCTAAAAAAGAACACATTAACCAGATGTACATTCCTAGTGTGGACTTAATTATGTTTCAGTTAAAATCAAATTTTACCATAGCACTTTGTGAGCTCTTGTCTACAAGACGGTTTCGTCTTATATGTTACTAAAGACCTTAGGGATATTGTCATATGATTGATGTTATATGTAATTTACATTGTGTGTGAAATTATAAAACAGGGACAGTCTTAAGATGACAAAGTATGCCAGAATTCAGAGTCAGTAACTTACTTGGATAAATCCAACTGTTGTTTGAAGAAATGAAGCTGAGGCAAAAAATAGCAGGCAGAAATATCTTCATCTATGCAACAGAAACCTTGTTTTAGTCTTCATGATGAATGTAAGTGAAGTTAGAGCAAGTTTTAAAGTTTTCTATTGGCTTTCAGTTACAGATGAGTCAAATACTAATACTTGCATTTTTTAGTTCACTGCTTTATGTAAAATGAATGTTTTTTCTTCTGCCTCATGAAAGCAAAATTATTCTTCCTGGAGATGGCAAAGTTGAAAATGTTTTTCTTCATTTTACAAAGTTCATTCACTATGAAAAAGAATGAAAGGATGGAAATATGTTCACATGGTAAAAAATATTCTGGTTTAATGAGAAAGCACTCAAATACATTTTAATAATTGCAAAATTGGCAGCACTTTTGATATATCAGAATAAGATGAGAAAAATTATGCGAAGTGTGTTATCTCGCATTTGTGATTATCTTAGGTACAGATATCTTCTGCAGAGACATGACACAGAAGTCCTAAAACCATCCATGAGCCACTTTGGATGTAGAGTAATCATGTTTTAACTTTGCTTTTAAGCTGAGAGAATTGGTCTGTCAAATAGCCTGATGATAGATATTGAGTTCAACCTGACTTTTTAGAAATTACTTCTGGTGGAAATAGCAACTCAGAGAATTTATCTAGTGGGGAAAACAGTTCTAAGTTTATTATGCAAAAACTGCAGTGGAACAGGTAGTTGGTGTAATTTAAAGAACATTTTTAATCCTCCAAGGTTGAAAGGAAGAAGATTTCGTTTAACTCCTTTCTTCATAGAACAGTTCAGCTTTCATTAAAAGTTATGATTGTGTCACAATCAGAAGTGAAGACACCTAGAAGTAAAAGTCATGTCTTTAACATGCAGTTCATTAATCTATCTGTTATGAGAGGAGCTGTGTAGCTGACTTCAGGTTAAAGATTCCCAACCATTAGGGCAGACACAACTTGACTCCTGTAGTGCCCAGTGTCCTCTCCTGCTGTGGGATGGTTTTGCCTCCTCTGTAACTGCTGCGGGTGCACGGCCTGCCTGCTGGAGCAGGCACCGTAGCCAGTCCTGAGGCTGTGGAGCAGATGTGCTTCTATGATCTAAGTCCCATTGCCCAAGGAGAAATCTGGGGATGCACATGAGTATCTGAGGAGTTGAAAGGTGGATCTTTGTGCTTTTAGGGGCACTTCCTTCATGGAAGTTTCCAGTGCTGGCAGGTTCTCACTACCTTATGTAGCTGCTGTGAGCCTGAGGACTGCTTTTTGCATCTGATTCATAGGGCTGGGGTTTAAGCTCCATTGAAACTGGATTTTTCTGGTGTATTTGAACAGGCACATGACAAAAATGGAATGCCCATGACAACTTGCACTAGAGCTGGCAAGGCTTTTGCTTTTCTGAGCAGCTAGAGTCTCAAAGAAGAAGACGAAAAGAGAAATAAATGGCAGTTCAATGTAACATCGTATGGAGACTATTCCAATTTTGAGTTCTGGTGCAAGGAAAAAATACCCTTTAAAACTGAACCTCCCTCACTGTCTGGACATGGATGTAGTGAGTTTGAAGGCTTGTGCTGTTTAATTTTCTCAGACTATTCTCAATCCATCCATTCCCAAATAAATGAACTCTGCACCCTCAAATGCAAAACTCAAACAAAGTTAGCTGGGACGATATGTTTGGTTGGATAGCTCTAGAAGGACTTTCATCACTCCTGAAAAAATGTTTTCTATTTTTACTTTTAGGTTCGTTCGTGTTAATAATCCTTCTGTGTGTTCTCCCCTGTATAGTCAAGTGCCTTCAAAGTCTTGCGATGCAAAGTGTGTCTCAAGTCTATGTTTCATTATTGAATAAAAATGGAGGAATTGTGGGGGACAATGTTGACTACACACGCTGGAAGCAACATCTTTAGAGGAAAAACTGACGTGGGTGCAGTTTCCCGAAGTCAACACAGGAAACTCTGCGTCGCAAATCTATTGTGCCGAAATTCCCCATGCTGTGTAAAAAACCTCTTTCACTTTGTTCACACGCGGCCGCTCTGGGCAGTGCCATGTTTGTTCTGCCCACGCAGCCAGCCCACGGCCCTACCCTAGCCCCACTGGTTGTTTCACCTGTCTCCCCCCGGTTCCTGGGTTCCCACAGGGTGTTAACCTCCTGTCCCCTCTCTTTGGTTAGCCGAATAGCTGAGCCCCTCTCTTCCTCCCAGCAGCCTTACAAGCTGCGGGAAACTTGAACAAACCCTCTTTGCCTCCTGATTGCCTGCACGCTGTGTGGTTCTCTGCTGCATGCCTGCACCGGGACTCTCATCACAGCAATTCCGTCCCTGCTAGACGGAGCACAGAGAGGACTTTACTTACAAACCCCGTCAGAGCACTGTCAGAGGACTGGCAGTTATGCCTCCTTTGAGTTCCACTATTCGATCCACGATAATCTGAAAGACCACAGCCTCCAGTGGTCTTTTGCCTTAGGAGTCTGCATAACACTTCCTGATACGTGGAGAAAGTAGTTATTATACAATGTGAGTATCTGCCAATGGGATAAATCTATAATTAGGATATCCACTTCTGTACATATTCCAAATATGTCTTAACAATTATGCCAGTTACTGGTGTAATTGTAAATGAATCAGAATAAGCATCAGCAAATTAATAAACTGGAAGTTGTACAGTTTGCCTTGCTAATTATATTCCTCATAAAACAGCTGACATGAAATGTCTGCTACCTGCTGACTGAGGACTGCAAGGAATTCTTTATGCTAATTTTGAACACTATTTATAAATATGATATTAAAATGGAAAAATATAAATAACTTCAGAGAGTGATCAGGAGTTCTTATTTTAGCATATAGTATGTTCCCATTTCACTAGATTTGGATACCAGCCATTGGTTGGTACACCTTTGCAGTGTGTTAGCAGAAAGTACAGATGCTTTTCTCCTTAGTTCAAACTCTCTGAATCCTGTTCCAAACACCTTTTTCTTTTCAGCTTCCAGGCTCCAAGATAAGCAAGTTTTGGTGGGACAGACTGAAGAAATATAAATTCAGGCCTTTATTGGCAATTTCTTTATGCCCAGTTAAAATAAAGACATTCTTGAGGTCTCCATCATTTTACTGTCTTTCCCTCCTTAGAGTATTTGATGCTTTTTATTGATTCTGCAGTCTTACAAATAAGTCTTTTAAGCAGTTATTTGCCATGGAATTTTATTGCTATCATTTACAACAAAACTCACAAGAAACATGCAATATTAACAGCTAATAATATCAGATTCATGTCATAGGCAGCAGAATAACCTTCCTTTTGCAATTGACCCTTTCAATGGATCTGATACTTGACTAAAGTAATGAGCTGTTCCTTTTCCCCTGCTACCAGCTGGTTCAGTCCCACACAAGGTGACAGCAAAGGTTGGTGAGGGGGAAGCAGCAGAGAGGAAACAGAGACTAAAGCTCCTGCTGCCTCTTCTTTGGCATTGCTTGCTTAGCTGTGCAGCTCAGCAGCAGCAGAAGTACCTCACAGATGCCTCTTCAGTCAACAATGCAACTGTTGGTGCATCCTCTCTATTCCGAGGAGTCAGGAAAATCAGCACATCTGTACCCCCTTACTACAAAACTTAAAGTTCAAATAAGACGCTTGTTAGCAACCATGAGAGCGTGAGGCTTATCATTATCTTTTTTGCCTTCTGTACTTTGTTTTTTCTCAAAAGATCTGAGATTACAGCATGCACAGAGTAAGAGCAGAAGTAGAAGCAGCCACAACTCCAAAATTGGCTGGCTCCAAAATTTTGCTGGTTCAGAGCAGAGAAAAGCAAAACCCGCAAAAATCTGTGGAAGACATTTCACAGTCCAGTTTGATCATTGTAATTATCCAGAAATTAATCTGGCCAATGACTTTTTCCACTGTAAGGCTTTGAAAACAGAGAGGGGATAGAATAATAAGGAGGTTCAAAAAGTTAAAGAATAAAAAGAAGCTCAAATGAACTTATTTTACTTACTAATGATACATGAAAAAGTAAACAGAATTACATTTGCTTCTTACCTTCCATGGTCTGTCTCAAGATGGCTCACGAAAACTGAAAATAGGGAGATGACTGTTATTATTTGTTACCTGTTTAGGATTATGAAAACATAATAGTACTTTTCACCTAGAGCTGTGGTCACATATTGGCATCTCTGTGATAGCGTGAATCTTTTCTTGAAGAGTTTGCCATGCAATCAGACAATTTAGAGCCAAAACCTATCACCTGTAAATCCTTTCAGATCTCTCATGTATACTTTCCTACAGGACCTGTCCAATGAAACAAGTAAAACTCCCTCCTTTTTACATTTTATGCATCTGGTTTTTTCCTCTTTGAATTAAAAACTGGCTCTAGCCTACTAACAGAATTTCAGAAACACCCACGCTCTGCAATATCACGCTTCAGAGAGTAAAATATCTCTACTCAAAGGTTCCCATTCTTGTTTATTTTCTTGTGTTTCTGAGGAAGCCAAGCTCTGCTCAGAGAAAGCGGCACATAAAGCACTTTGAGTGAAAAATGATGCATCTGAAAAACCCTTGTCCTTTTTTGCACATCTGTTTTGCACATTTTTATAAACAGTTGTGCATACTCCATCACCTTGATATGTACATAATATCTGTGCTTTAGTGGAGCTTCTCCCTGCTCTGCTATCCTGCCTCTGATTTTCTCATACTGGAGAGTTGTGCTTTGAAAGTAAATTGGAAAGCAGGAGAAGAAAGAATCTACTTGGAGATTAGGACCTAGTGTCCTAAAAGAAAAAGGGGGGGGGGGAAGGAAATGGAACTCAAATTCAGATAGAAGAGGCTGTGAAATACCCAGTTTTGGACAGTATCTTGGACCACAGAATCAGTGGCATAGTTCTTGTCCTAGCTGCAGTACATACTGGATTTCACTGCTTTTATATTCCTGACCAAAGTGAAAGCGAAAATGCTGTTCAGGAAAAAAATCACGACTACATGAATATTCTCCTGCATTCTGTCATATGAACTATGACCTCCTGCTGCTTAAAAGCTTTCACTCAACATTCTGAATAAAATTAAGGAAGTTAAATGCTACAGACAAACTGTTGTGCTGCAGATGATTTGAAACATGATGAAGGTGTGTAGCCAAGGTGGTATTTACAGAGTACCATTTGCCTTTTGTTAACAATGATAATGTGCGAGTGGCTGTCCATTATGATGTGATGCCTGTTGTGTGTTAAGTGTTGCATTCCTGAGGCAACAGCATTTGAAATCACCAAAAAGAAGTTCATAATTTATATTTCTGGCTATCAAAAGTCAAGGAAATTTCATATTATTCTACTGAAAATATCAGAAGAAAACAAAATAAATAGAAAAAAAAAGTAGAAATTATAGGTCGAAAGAAAAATTGCTTGAGTGAAGCATAAGAGAGGCAACAAAGAAGTTTCCAAGGGATAAATTGAAGATAGTAGAGAGGCTTGTGAAGAAAAGAAAGAACTGTTAAGAAAGAAAACTTTTGAGTGGTAAAGGCTGAGGTGAGTGAGGGTAGGGTGTGTTCAGAACCTAAAATAGACAACAATAGAGAGAAAGAAGTATAGGAAAAAGAGCTGAAGAGGAATGCAAAGTGATAGTGTCATTGGATGCAAAAGGGACTGTGTGAAGGACTCAGTGAAGGAAAGTGTGCAAACTGAGAACAATGGAATGAAATACTGGGATTTCTGGAAAGAGAATATAAGAGGTGGGAGATGGAATAGAAAATAAACAGGAGAAAACAAGTGTGAATGCTGGCTTGGAAGAATTCTGTTAGGATGGGTGGTTGGGGAGGTAGAGTATTTCTGAAGGGATGATTTTCAGGAAATAAAAATTCTGAGATGAGGAAGCAAAGTAGGAATATTGAAGAAATAAATCATCTCCAGCTGCTTCTTCCACTTCTAATCCTTTCTTCCTGCCACTTAGCATCATTTCCAGTTAAAGATCCTTTCACCAAAATCTCTCACATGCTTCTTTCCTTCTTTCTAGACAATCAAAAATTGCTCTTCCCACCAGCTCTCTCCCTTGGCTCCTGTCAGTGGAGGGGGCCAGAGTTTATCCAGCCCTTGCAATTAGTCCTCTGTTAAGATGCAAAATACTGCATCTCTTCTTTGTACTCCCTCATGGAAAGAAACAATATAACCTTATCAGTAGAGGTTCTCATATCATAGAATCGTAGAATGGTTTGGGTTGGAAGGGATCTTAAAGATCATGTACTTCCAACCCCCTTGCATGGGCAGGGACACCTTTCACTAGACCAAGTTGCTCAAAGCCCCATCCTTAAACACTTCTAGCGATGGGGCATTCACAGCTTCTCTGGGCAGCATATTCCAGTGCCTCACCACCCTCACAAGGAAGAATTATTTCCTATTTCTAACTTAACCCTAACCACTGTCAACCTGAAGCTATTCCCCATTGTTCTGTCACTCCTGGCCATTGTCTAAAGTCCCTCTCCAGCTTTCTTGTAAGATTCCTCAGTTACTGAAAGGCTGCTGTAAGGTCTCCCTGGTACCTTCTCCTCTCCAGGCTGAACAATCCCAACTCTCTCAGCCTTTTCTCGTAGGAGAGGTGCTCCATCCCTCTAATCATCTTTTTTGTCTCTCCTCTGGATTTGCTCCAACAGGTCAGTATCCTTCCTGTGCTGGAAGGAGCCCCTGTGGGGTCTCACCAGAGCAGAGTAGAGGGGCAGAACCACCTCCCTTGACCTGCTGGCCATACCGCTTTTGGTGCAGCCCAGGATACATTTGGGCTTCTGGGCTGCAAACACACACTGCCAGGTCATGTGTCTCATCCACCAGCAACCCCAAGACTTCCTTGGCAGGACTGCTTTCAATCCGTTATCCCCCAACCTGCACTGATATCAGGCATTGCTCCATAATGCTCTGCCATGAACACCATCTGACACTGTGGAGGAAGAAGACAAACCATGACCATCTTCTTCCTTACCAGCTGTTCAGACAAGAAGTTCCAGGGTTTCCAGCTCTTCTTTTCTCTCCAAAGGAGCTTTCTCTTGGGACAGGGAAGATATAGGCCAAAAAATTGTCTTTGCTGAGGGAATAAGATGCAGGGTAGCTGCCTCCTTGCTTAGGCAGTGTTCCAGTGGGATATGAGTTGGAATGAGGTAAAGGCCTATTAGAATCCCAGTTCCCAGAACTGAGATCCACAAGCACCACACAAGGAAGAGAAGCACAAACATAAGAAGACACGACTGCTATGCAGGATGACAAAGCAGCATGTGAAATAAAAATATAATGATAGTAGCTAGCAGGGAGGGAATAAGGGATATAAACTTGGACAAAGGGAAAAAAGGAAAATAAGGGACCTCCCTTTGTGATGCTTGCCGTACAGAAGCCTCCTGTTCCCACCCACAGCCTGTGCCTTTGGCCTCTTCTCTTCCATGTTCCCTTCCCACTGTCTACCCACCAGATCTCACCACTACTCACAATAAATGATGCAAATAAGCAGCCAGAGACCTCAGAACAGCAACTTATAGTACTGCTACCTTCAAGAGCTTCCTCTGTAACACTCTCAATCCCAGAGAGACTCCATACAAAGAGCAAAGCAACAATCAGATTACAATAAGCATCATTCACATTAGTCTGCACACAGCTGCAGTGCAGAACGCTGAAGAGCTTTGACAGTGGAAGAGCACTTTCTCTTGCACTGTCACGACATTCCTGATGGAGAAAAAAACCTTGTATTTTCCCCTCCTAGTTCCTACAGCTTTTTCCTGTGGTCCTAGAGCCTTCACGACACATAAAAGGTGAACTGCAATGCAAGGGATTTGTCCCATTTGCCATTTCATTTGTTGACATCTTCTGCTTAAGGATGGTGACACCAAATCTTTTGCTTCACTTTTACATAACTATAGCTAACATTTAGACCTAAAAATAAAGATAGCATGCATACACTGGTAATAAGGGAACAGAGATTACAGTGTCTTACTCTACATTCACAAGGAGAAAGCATTTTTACTCAGTGCTTTTTAAATATAGTAGTTACACAGTTAGGCTGGTAGAAACAATAACAGTGCCATAGATTTTTACTTTTAACTCTTTGTTTCAGCCAGTGACAGTAAATTATTAGTGGCTTCAGCTCAACTGGACATTTTATGTAATGTTTCTGAAAGATGTGAAAAGAGAACGAAAAAAGGAAGGAAAAGAACAGGGGCAAAACAGAGACTGCAGACAACTGAGAGTATTTTTAGATTTAGATTTCTTACCACAGCCTAAATTCCATCAGCATGAGACTTGGAAGGACACATCTGCTATTCTTTAAGGAACTAAAGGAGTTGGCTGGCCTCCTAGCTCTTGAACAAAGTGTTCAAGGCTCACATGGCAACACTGTGCTGCACATAACAAATCTGTTTAATGTAAATTATTTTTCTAAAAGAAAAATGGAAGTAGTAATGATTGAGAAACATCTGTGAAGGATCTGCTATATCTTGGGTTTTTTATCAAAATGTGTCTTCATAGCTTGATTCATACATCATCTGGAGTTACTGGAAGAAGAACTAGCATGGAAGTACTGTAAATAAAGACTACAATGTCTGAAGATTAAGTCTAGTTTCCTGTTTTACTGTCTTGTATATGAATTACGAGTTTACAGAAAAGGTGTGAAGAAAGCTGTTTGAGTTAATTTTATTCACAAAAAACTGATTCAAAATACTGACCAACCTTTTCTTTTCTTAATCACCTTCCTGTTGGATTGCAAGTGCATATTGGAAAGGAGAATGCAGAGTTCCTCACACGAAATTTTGTTGTAAAAATCTCTGTTTAAAGATGTGGAGAGTAGGGAGAAGAAAGTAGAGTGGAAGATAGACTAAGGGAGGAATAATATTATTTATAGAGACAAAACCAGGTGAAACCAGATGTGCTTGAAGCTTTCCATGAAGTACTGTACCAAGAAAACCACAGAAATAAGTTATAGACAGAAAAGTTCCCATCCATTCTTTAGGTTAAGGAATTGTGGTCCTCACGTCTGAATAACTACAAAAGAGACTGGCATAAGGGTTCATGGACATAGGTGTGTATGCATGTTACCTAGAGGGGTACAATGGATTAGTAAAGTAAGAAAAATTACCAGAAACTATATATTTACAAGAAATATATAGATAAAAGGTTTTGTGATTAGGTGCGTAGACTTTACCCCCTGCATTCAAACTCCTTAGTACTCAAGTTCTATCATATCCTTGTAGCAAAAAAAAAAATCTGTAGATGTCAAATATAAAGGCTGAATGAGGAAACATGAACTGTCCTGTATTTTTCATCCAAAACCTAACTTTAATCCTTAAAATCACTTTCATGAACTCTTTATGAAGCATAGTGTTTCCATGTCTTTGCGTTGCTGGTCAATTGAGTTTGTAGGGAAAGTCAATCCACAGAGACAAAACTGAAAGTCTGAATTTGTTATTTGTGGTTTTCTTCTTCTTTTAACTGTTTCACAAATAGACCTACTGTAGATACAAGTATCATATTTCTAAAGACTCCTCTTCGCATTTGTCTTTCATTTCTTTCTTAAAGAGAAAAAAAAAAAAAAAGAAATTTTTACATAATTGAGAAGACAAGCTATTCCCAGCACTACAGAAAGAGATGAGCAGCAGAACTTTTGTAAGACTTAGACAGGCCTGCATTAACCTGGCTGAAGCACTCTTGATGGGAGATTGTCTTTATGTCTGGGCCTCCTTTGCCTAGAGCTGATAGCTTTATTGATACTTTATGGTTTTCCTGCATTCATTAAAAAGGAAAAACTTAAAAGAACACACGAGTGTTTTCTCTGGTCAACCAACTTCTGGATGCCTCATAACGCTTGCTGGTCACTGAAATATTTCAAGTACTACTTTAAGTAAAACCCTCCAATTATAAAAAAAGCACTATAACCATACATTTAGGAACATATGTTTAAGCTGGCTTCATCTATTTTAAGCAGAACAAAGGCCAACTGAAAAGTTTCAAGGAAGATTTAATATGGAGACACTAATGGGGTGGTTTGGTTTTGGTTTTTTTTGGTAAGAACCCTGTGATTTAAGGCTGAAAATGAAAAAAAGTATCTTGAGGAAAAATGAGATTTCAGCACCTATGGCCTTAGAATGATTGCCAGTAGACCTCTTCCATTTATGCCAACTCTGTCAGTGGATTGCTGTACAGTCTGAAATTAAGTGGGATAAAGTTTCTATAAACAAATTTGCAGCAGGCCAAATCATATTGAAACTTGCAGACCTCTCAAATCTTTCAGCCACTGAGTAACTGTTCCACTTTTGTCTGTAAGTTAACACACAAGCTGATCCAACTTAATATACTAGCTGATCCATCTGAGTTCTTCCTCTGGGAAACATAATCATGCTTGTGCACTCCTGGGAAACACTTTAGCACCCATTCAGCAGGAGCACCAAAATATGCCAGGCTTTATGTTCACATGGGATTCTGGTCCAAGGAATTGCAACCCCATACTCAGAGTACTGCCATGTATCAGAGCATGAGAGCTATAATTTCAGAACTCAGTCTTAATGTGGCACAGATTCAAGCCTGCCTTCAATCCCACAGCTGTGCCCAGGCAGTTATAGTCAGCAAAATTCACTTTCCAGATAATTCATCTACACAATCCACAAGATATTGTCCACGGTATGTCAGGGGAAAAGTCAATAAATAGCACAGACTTAATTTCACCATCCACTTTTACAAGTGGAAGAATAGGAAGCAGAATGTAGGAAAAGCTTGAGAGGCTTTGAATCATTTCATTACATTGTACTGCACAGGGGTTTTATTGTTTAGAATGAGATGAGCAAGCACTTGATCAAAATATAGAATGATTGACCTTCAAGGTCAGCAGAATTGGTGGCAGTGTACAGCATGACTACTTGCCAAATAGTAGAAAGAGAATGAATCAAATGCTGTCAATGTATTTTTCATCTTCAAACTCATCTTGTGGACCTCATGGAGGAACAGAAATGATACAGAGAGGACAAAATAGAACTGAAGTACTAATATTTTCTGTCTTGCATTTGCTGCCTCCATCTGCTCACATTTCCTGGATGACAGGTTCATCTCATCATTGTTTAGTTGAAGATCCATCCAGACTGCAAAGCTCTTTAAACCTACACTGTTAGCAGCAGACAGAAATTCTGAGTGTTTTGCAATGACTTTCATTTGTGAATGTTGACTTTAGCAGCAACAAAAATGAGCTCTGTTAGCCTTACATAAACTGTGCCTTACCCTTTTTGTCCAACAGCAGAGAAAGAGGAGGCTGTGTTCAAAGAGACACTTAGCTAGAGGAGAGCTCTCTCCCTCGTCCTCAAGGCTGTGGAGTCTCACGAAGCTTGAGCATGTTTTCTTGATGTCATGTTAGTGTGGGAAAAAGCATTCTTGCTTCATTGGCTTCTGCTTTAGAGAGGGATTATTCTCGCATTCTTCAAAGAAATATTGTGACATCAACATTTTTAAGATTTTCCATTTTGCATTTAAACCATGTTGTTAAGAAGTGGTATTTCCTGAAGGTCATATTCTATCCTAACCTCATGGATTTTGACAAGACCATTTGCTTTAAATCTGATAAATATTTAGCAAAGCAGAAAGAAGGGAAGAGTCTGACATACAGGCATATCTTGGATAATCAGATAAGGATTTTGAAAATTCTGATAAGCACATAGAGGCAACTGAACCAATTCTCATTCACTAATGTATATTTACATGGTTAAATAAATTTTAAGCACACTAAATGAAGGTGGACTTTGTAACTCAGGCCTCACCTAACTTGTTAGAGAATGAGACATTTGACAATGTCTTTCACATGCCAGTTGCATTCTTCAATCACTGGATTACTGGTTATTTAGACAATCCCTACTGCTTTAGAAAAAAGCATATCCTGAAACATTTATGTCCTTGTTTCTCATTTACATTGCTTTATTAGTATTGGATTTGAAAAACTGTCATTTTCCCATTGCAAAGAAGCTCCCTGGGAACTAGAGTTACCTTTTATTACCTCTTTGGTTCATTTGCAGCCTAGTAGATGAAATGTGGCTCTGGAGTTGAGGAGAGCTTTGCTTTGGCACTCTTATGTTCTTTTCCCTCAATCCTTACCTTTCCCCAAGAGAAACAGAGAGACTTCCTTCCTTTACAAAGTCCCTTGAGATCAGCTGCTGGCAATCACTTCATGAAGGTCACTACTTTATTTAATCTTCATAACCCACTTCTTTTCTCCAATTGTTTTTGATTTGTGCCACTGTTTGCCCAAACACAAAATTTTTCTGTGCTTCCAGCCATTCATTCAAGGCCTCTTAGTTCATTCAAAGCCACTTAATTCCTATATTATATTATATTATTAAGGAAATTTGTCTCACCCTGTTAAAGAAATGTGATTACACCTCTAAAATCGCTTTTCAGAAACTAACCTCCATGTTTATAGCAATTCAAAAAAGAATGTAATCAACTCAGTTTTCTTTTGACTGAGGTTAAAAGCAATTTTATGCTATACAGCTTTCTCGCATCGGGTTTCTGCAGTGCCAGGATACATTATTTACAATTTAGGTTCACCGAATACAGGGTGCTTGCAAAACATGGTGCTCTGGCAGAAATTGAAATTAAGTCTTAAGAAATTAAGTCTCCCAGTTTATAAACTGGGAAAACCACACAAACTTCCACTGCTGCCTTACTAAAGTGCCTTAAGACTAACAAGATGACAGCTGCAAAACTAAAATATCCTTGAGAATATGCTTAGCTTTAAGCAAGTGAGTTATCTCATTGAAAGTCTTGAAATCAACCACATTAATTCTGCTCTAAGTTAAGTAGGCGAACTGCTCTTTCAAACTGATGCTCTACTGCCCACTCCTGGGCATAGGAAAGTAATTCATCCTCAGACTCCAGCTTATGATTTTCCTCCCGAGCATTCGAAGTTGACTCTGAGGCAAACAGTTGTCTCACCAGGAACCAGAGTCCACTCGATAATCTTGATCTGAATTGCTCCACTGACCGGTGAATTCCCTCTTTCTCCTTACTACTTGCCTTAAAATGAATTTCAATATTCCTGATCTTCATCAGACTACATGAAAGGAAAGTACATAACATGCATACATCTAGTAATCACCCTAGCAAAATTATTTTTCTTCTCAATCTTAAAGGCCAAAGAACTAACCCTAAGCTGAGACCTCCCTTGAAGAAGGAATCTCTAAGAAATGCAACTTTGGTTATTATTTGAAAAATCTTATTAAAATAAAATATAATATCCTAAAAGGGAGTGGAAACATGATTAGGGTCCTTAACATAGTATTTAAGTAATTCACTCCCTCAGGTGAGAATAAGGGTTATTTAGAACCGATGCTGTAATGCACAAAGTATATTCTTTTATCCTCACCACTGGATTTGGAGACATCTTCTTCTTCTTAATAGTGCTGGGGCTTTAGGCTTCAGGCTTTAGTTCTTTGCATTATTTCTTCCTTTCCCCTTGGAGGCTTCAAATGGGTGCTGCCAATTATTGTTTTAGCAGTAACCACCATAGGATGGTGAACTAACAAAATAGTTACTAAAAATGAAGCATAAAAAATAAAACCATGACTATATCACAGTGAAAATTTTCGGGAGGATGGACTGCAGTTCAGGTGTCACTGGTAGCAGCCTGTCCTGGTAATGCAGGGGAAGAAGTAATGTCATGAATTCAGGGAAGGCATAAACAGGCATAAACACCTTGGCACTATTATTCTTGCTCCTACAGCTAGTTACACTCTTTGGAAATGCTGAGCTTCATAGATTTCCCCAAAGTCTCACTGACTTGGGGACAGTGTGTCTATCCCAAGGATACATCAGGTAATTTTTAGCTCACTCTCTGTCTCTATTTTGGGACCTTAATACATTTTTCCAAGGCAAAACCATGGTGGGGACAGCTTTCCCAAAGCAGTGCAGATGCAAACTAGTTGTTAATATGCTCTCATTTCTCAGTGTAGACATGTCCTTGGAGTTCCTTGGTGCCAACTCCTTTCTATCTTTTCCGTCCTTTTCCCCCACTTGAAAGGCATCTATGGAATTTTTTCTTTAGTGCGTAAGGATTTAATAGAGATATTGGCAGTAGCTGGGAATTTAATTGTTTCTGATAGTATCAGCAGCAAGCATTCACATTTGGGAGAAGCACTTATCTGATTTGTATGGGACCTGTTTCCCCAAAAAAGCTCTACAGTCCTAGGACTGCACAGAGCTGGCATACACCACAAGCATGAATATTCAACAGCAGTATTAGTCAAGAATCACAGTTAATGGTAATAACCTTTTCCCCCCAAAATTAATCAGAAAATATGCAAGTCAGCATATTTAAATAATGCATTGTAATCAGAGCACAGCATGAATAATATTTAAATTAAATATGACAACATAAGAAACACAAAAAAGAGTATTCACAGTAATGGAAACAAGGAATTTTGAAAACTACATTTTCCGAAGGAGGAAATAATTAAAAGACCTACTTCAGTAAGATAATTTATGGGATGACCTTATCAGCAAATAAAAAGTGTAGTTAGACTAAATGAGGCCTCCATGAATGAAATGAAATGAAATGAAATAAAATGAAATGAAAAGGAGAATAAATGAAAGCAAGACAGATATACATCTAGTGCTTTGCAGGAAGGCACAGCAACTAAACCAGGTAGGCTGTTCTCATGAAAGACATCTCATTTTTTGTAGCTGAAACCTCTGTTTCACTAAAAGCACTTTAAGGAGAAAAAAAAAGCATTTTAAAAATGTGTTTATAAACTTATACACATATCAGACCAAGAAGCTGGATAACAAGGATCTCAAGTTCACATTTCTAAATGGCAGACCTTACAGTGGGAGGGTACATAAAAGCATATGCCTGAAAAATACTCTTACCATGACAGTATCTTTCTTTGGCTCAGAGATAAAGACTGTACTTAGGAAAATGTATTTGTTGTTTTATATTTCTCTGCTGACATTGAAATATACTCAGGGTACCCAGATTTTGTACACTGTGAGACAAATTCTAGACAAAATGGGAAGTACAGTGGACTGGAATCTTGGTCAGTTCAGCTCTGACTTTAGTATCACTTAGTGCCTTTAAAAGTCCAGTGGCCAGAGCTCTCTCGCTCTCTCTCCTGATGTAATATAGCTGGTTACATCTTGTATTTCAGTGAATGGCATGGTCTTTGGGCAACAGTGCTACACCCTGCTGAATAAAAAAAATTCCTTACATTGTTGCCAGTTGATCAGGAGCATCTACTTCTCATTTAGCTGTTGTAGGAGTTGCTTCTCAGCACTGCCAGAAGTGCTCCTAAGTGGTTTGGTGTGTTTCCTGATGCCCGTGTGTCTTCTGGATCTGGTCATAGGGAGCTTTTAGAAAGCCCTTTCTTACGTACATTTTCATAATTTCATAAATTCCCCATCATCTGATTCACTACAAATGTGTCTTTTTGGCATGTGTCACTGTGAATAGTGACTGATTCCTTCCATCCAGCAGGGATGAGGAAAGTGTCACCGCAGATTCATTCTGGCAAGCGAAAGAGTGGTGGGGAAGTAATTGAGGTTTTGCTCCAATATAGGCTGTACAATTAAACCAAGTGCTGATTGTAGACAAAGACACTCTGAACTCACAGATGGGAACAACGCCATCCTCGCAGATGGGCATGAACATCCAGCACCAAGCAACATTGCACTGTCACTGAATATCTGCGTTGATGCCCGGCCAGAAATGCCAAAAAAACAGGTGCTAATCGTCATCTTCTATGCCCACCATACAAAGGCATACACCACCAGTCATTAACTCAACAGCCCTCTGAGTTAATTTCCATAAGTTCCTGGGAAAAATAAGGAGAGATTAGTAAGTAGGTTTAAAAACAGCTGAGTGTTTTGAAATGCATTTCTATATTTAGAAATCTCAGAAAAGTTTTTTAAATTCTGATCTCACTGACATGTTGATTTCAAGCAAACATGAGAATAATCTGCCAGGAAAACAGTACTTCTCCTGAAGCCATTGATCTTATTGCCCACTGTAGGATTCCGAATATTTTAGAGGGAACTGAGGCTACATATGACCAAACACAACACTGCTTTTACCACTATCAGATTTACAAATTTAATAATTCATTAGGGGACACTGAAGAAAGAAGGAATATGTTAGAAAGAGAGTAATGAAAAGAAAGGCAGGAATAAATGATGTTGCTCTTTAAGGAAATGGTAAAGATATCTGCGAAATCATGGATTTGTTTGACTGCATTCATTGTAATCATGGGGCAGCATAGCTCGGAGCTCTGTCTGAAGACTCTACATCTCTAGTATAAATGTATCTCCAGCTTCTTTAAAAGCCATAAGCAGCCCAGAACTCATTTGTTACTTGAATCTCTCTTTGTTCCAGCCTACTACATGAACATCTGTCTAATGAAAGTGGAAGGGGCTCACAGTAATTTGAGCACTTTGGGAGAGGGATTATAATTGTTTGCTTCCTTCAAGTGGGAAAAGGATAAGAAGGAAGGTAGAAATTAAAAGTATAAAAGCTATGAGGGAATAAAGAAAAACTGAAACATGCAAAAGTGGTGCATAGGAAAACCTTGAGAGGCTTTGAATCATTTCATTACATTGTACTGCACAGGGGTTTTATTGTTTAGAATGAGATGAGCAAGCACTTGATCAAAATATAGAATGATTGACCTTCAAGGTCAGCAGAATTGGTGGCAGTGTACAGCATGACTACTTGCCAAATAGTAGAAAGAGAATGAATCAAATGCTGTCAATGTATTTTTCATCTTCAAACTCATCTTGTGGACCTCATGGAGGAACAGAAATGATACAGAGAGGACAAAATAGAACTGAAGTACTAATATTTTCTGTCTTGCATTTGCTGCCTCCATCTGCTCACATTTCCTGGATGACAGGTTCATCTCATCATTGTTTAGCTGAAGATCCATCCAGACAGCATTAATATCTGAATGTTGACTTTAGCAGCAACAAAAATGAGCTCTGTTAGCCTTACATGAACTGTACCTTGTCCTTTTTGCTCAACAGCAAAGAGAGAGGAGGCTGTGTTCAAAAGGCACTTATCTGGAGGAGAGCTCTCTCCCTCATCCTCAAGGCTGTAGCCTTTCACATAGACTGAGAGTGCTTTTTTTACATCTTGTTAGTGTGCCATTGTGAAAAAGGAGTCTTGTTTGCTTAGTTTCCCCTTTAGAGAGAGATTATTCCTCTTTTCTTCTAAAAACACTTTACTTTGTGGAAGAAAGAAATGGTATTCAGGAAAACTGAAAGTGAATGGACAAGAAAGGAAAAAAAAAGGGAGGAATACAGGAAAGTGTGACCTTTCGTGAGAAAAAAAAAAGCAGTGGCTTTTGCTCCACCTCATGCAGACTCTCCACATGATCTCAGTCACTATCAGGTTTACTTTCTTCTGACTAGACAAGAAATTAGAAGATACCCAATTCAGCAGAGTAGAGGGAAAAAAATAACCAGTTGTGTTAGCTCTTAGTGTTTGTGGACAATGAGTGTATCTGCCTCATTTTATAATTCAGATGGATAAAAACTTTAATAGCTATATCCACCTTCATGGGGATTGTATGAAATACCTTAGTTTACTCGGAGCGGATATTTCTATATCCTTTAGGTTTAAAGAAACATGTTGCCACTCTTACAGACCTCTTTCTTTCCTTTCCCATGTTTATAATCATGGGCCCAACCCCTGCTTTGTATTTTGGTATTTCTTTTACTATAAGATGTTACAAAATCTCTACACTACACAAAATTAATTACCGTGGTTTGAGTGAACTCCTTACAAGTGTTCATGCAGACCTGTATTTAAAGCACAAATAAATGCATGCTATAGTAATTTTGCAAAGTCTTAGCCATTTGAAAGCTTAGTTTTTTGCAGTATTCACAGATAGCAAGAGGAATTGCAGTCCGTGTTCTTCTAGGCATAAACAAGTCATGGAGTATAAATTGTCAGTTCTTCTTGCAAGGAGATGCAAACAGTGTCGGGCCAGTCTCTTTGAACAGTGGTTCAACAGTTGTTTTCTGTTGGCAAGCACTCCTTGCTTGCCTAGTTTTCTTATCAATGAAAAATCCCCCTGAGCCCAACAAACTTCTTGACAAATTGCCTAAGGGTTGGGATACAATACTTAATATAGAAAATGTGTTTGATTTGGGCACTGGATAAGACATTAACTGCTTTAGTAGAAATTTGAGATCTGGTGACCTCTAATAATAATTCTCTGAAAAGGTTTCTTTGTTGTATACAAAGAGAAAAAATGGTCAGTTTGTCTTTATCTAAGTACTTTCAATTTTGAAAACAAGGCTTTTTATTTTTTTCAGTCAATAACATAAACAAGAAGCATTTGATAAAACTATAAGAAACATAACATTTAGAATAAATCATAGTCCCTGAACTGGTGAATCATAAAAAGACAAAAGGCTTGTTAAAGAAATTGGATCAACAGTGATATGGATGCTTTGGAAAATAGCCATTTGAAGGACAGGAAGATATACAGTTACCCAGATCTCTTTGTGCCGTAACTAATCTTTTCCTCCTGTGTTTTGAAAAAGTAAGTGCTGTTAAGTTAGGTAATCAAACTTTCACATGCTCATTTGTTTGGTTTTTTACCTTTTTTCATTAAAGTGTTACATTTTTATTAAATGCCATCAGTTAATAATGTTAAACAGCAGTTTCCAGTAAATGTTTCTTGTAAGAATAGTTCTTTCATCCTGTTTCAGGATTTTGTCCCTACCCACCCCACTTTCAATTCTGCCATCACAATTGCCAACTGACAAAAGTTAGGAACTCTGTCATCTTCCTGTGCTGAGAGAGGTGATTATATCTCTGTGGCTGTTATTCTTGGAACTAACTCCACCTTTATCAGTTTAATTTTGGCATAAACCACCTATCTCGATATTTCCTGTGGTCAGTAAAGAGTCATGGACATTCCTCAAGGAGATTCATTAAGTCTGTCTTGCATGCTTATTTTAGACTGGGTTTTTTTAAGTGATTTTTTTTTTTTCCTGCCATATGTTAAAGGATAATGTTATATCAACTAACTTTTGCGTGGTCTGTTTTTTAGATGGTTGAAGTTAGACGTGAACAGTTCAACTGTGAATGTGCAGATCTCAAATTATACTAAAAGATTTTGAGTATGCATATGCAAATGTCACAAAAATAGGAATCGCATACAGAATACTGAAAAAAAAAAGCCCAAACAAACAAAACCACCAAAACCCCTGTATTAATTTGAAGATTTTATAGCTCAGGCTAACCAGCCTGAGCCAGACAGGAAATAGAGACTTGCAGATCTGGACACTCTTTCCTTAGTGAATAATAGAGATGTTTTGATGAGGGTCTGCTTGAGTTCATCAGTATGCATGCTACAAAGGCTTTTCCTTAACTGTAAGCATATTTATTTTTATCAAGGTGGGCCTTACTGGGTTTGTATCCGTCCTTCAAACTGTTACAACAATTATCTCACAGGTGCAAGGGATAGCCACAAATCGAGAGACGGGATTCAGTCTGATAATGTATATGTTGAAATAAGAGATTGATTACTTTTAAAACTTAGTTTCAAATGTCTGGCATGAACTGTGCTATACAATAGGATCAGTAAGAACAGCTAGGGAGAATATTTCTACTATGACTCTATTTTCTGATTTAGGACCTCCTGCAAATTAGTTTCAAGACCCTTGAGTATGTATCATCCATGTCATTTTGGTCAGGAAAGATCTGCCTAAGCTAAACTGCCATATCTCTAATGTGCACATCCTTGGAGAGTTTAATTGCCTCAGTGAGAGTAACTTCAATGGAGAAGGAAAAAGAGCAATGAATGCTACACTGTTTCACAGGTAGCTCTCTACACTTTACTTAATCAGGTGCACTGGGAATCTACTTAATTGTGCATCATCCCTGTGAACCAATTTGGCCTAAGGTAGTGAATGGCATTGACTGCTGAGTAATGGGGATACTTCTGACAAACATTTCTGCTTAATAGATATTGTTCAGCAACGTATAACAGCTTATGTTGTGTTTAAGTACATGACAAATGAGCACAATATTCTACACTTTCAATTTTCTGATACAGAAGTAGCCAAATAAAAAAGTAAAGGTAAGTAATTAAGGTGGAATAAAATAATTTTATCTGTCTGTGTTTGTACATTATCCTACTTATTTTGAGTAATTCACAGCTTTAAACTGCATCCCAGCCTGAAAGAAGCCATTGAAGCATTATTTACTGCTGGATGCCAGCTATATCTGTCAGCACTCCAAAAATGTATAACTGACAATGAGTCATAAATAGCAGATTAATTAGTGCAGTAGTTAGAAGTTGTGTTGCTGATTCAGATATTTAGTATCTACTTCACTATGAAAATTTGCATATGTTCTGCCCTCTTATCATCTGCTAAAAGATTTGATTAGGAAACAGAGTTTAAGAACATTGGATGCCAAGGGAAGAGAGGGAAACATGGGAAGGGCACAAGATGATGTTTGGCTGAAACCTCAGAACAATAGGAAACAGCCCTTAATGCTGGCAAGAAAAAAGCTGAGAGAGTCAGCAAGTTTGACAGGATTGGTGCCTTTGGAAACAGAACAATAGACATTACACTTAGAAGTTCAAAGGCCAACCATGAAAATACCTAATTGGTTTACACTCTTGATTTAAGCCTTCTTCTCTTATTCTGCAGTTTATAGTTTTTATTCAAGTCACTTGGAATTTTGCCAGTCCTCCCAGTGGGAGAATTATGAGTACTGAAAGTGCATTTTCAGATATTAAAAGAATTTACAGCAGTATAAAAAACTGCATTCATATTACAGATTAATGAGGCATCACATATTGAAGGTGACATATATGTGCCAAACTACAGAGCTATAGAAAAAATTAATTCATAATAAGTCTTAGCTTCTTCACCTAGCTCTGTCCTCTAGCTCTCCCTTTGGTTTCAGTAGCCTAAATAAATGTTCAATCCTACAGTAACATCCTATGTCCTAGGGAATGTCTGTGCAGCTTCTGAAGGTTAGCCACCTTTTTCAAGGCAGATATGAAATTCCTGACAGAGGTCTCTTATTTCTCTTTAAGCACACATGAGAAGTCAGCAAAATTCTGCCCTAACCTGCTTTTTCTGAACATGTGATTTTATGGATTCCTATTACTGACTGCTAGGGAACTGCACTCTGAGTTGATTAGTCAGCTTTAGGATACCTATGCAGTTAAAGGAAAAGAAATAGACACTTTTAGGTCTCTTTCCTGTTCCTGTTACGTCTGTTTTCCTTTTAATTCTCAAACAAATGTAGTCATCTGCTTCTGTGTGACTTGAATCCTGCTTCAAAACTGCCTGATTCCCTTACCCAAATGAGCTAGGTTGACCAGTTCAGATTTAATTATTTGCATTTGGCCAGATGAATCTGACCTTGTGACCCCAAATTTCTAATGAAGCTACAGATATTAATGTTGATGGAGATGTAAATCGAGTGATATAGTGAAGCAGTCCTTCCATAACAATCAGAAGTGCTAAAAGGCAGGTCTGCATGGTTAGGAAAGTCATGGACCAATTTTGGTGTATTGTCATGGGGAGTCTCATGAAACTGTGAGTCTAGAAAGTGTGGCCTTCACAAAAATGTGAGAAATGGAGATTTGCTTAGTCTAGTAAAGAGAGGAATTAGGGAAAATACAAAATCATTTTCCATATATTTCTTGGATCTGCAAAGAGGCAAACAGACTTGTTTTCATATCCACTGGGGATAGGGCAAGAAAGAACAAGTTAAAACTTCAGTGAGGAAAATATAGATTAGATATTGAAGAAAATTCTAAGAGAAAGGATCCTTAAGGGAAGGAACAGTTTGCTGAGGGAGATTATGAAAACTTTTAAATAAAGATTTTTTTTGAAAGTTCGGAGCAATATCCATTAGACACATCTTTAAGTTAGGATGTTAAGAGGTTCCTTCTTTTTTTCCTTCACTCTCCTACTTTTCCGTATTTTTTCTTTCACTCATCTCTCTCTGTCTCTCTCCCTCTTTCTCATTAAGTGTCTTGTGTTGGAAAGGAGAGACTTACAGCCTTCAATAGTAACTTCAGTTTTATTTCTGTGTCTGGATTCCAAATAAATAGCTTCTTTTTATATCACCTGAAGTTTCTTAGGTTGCTCTGAGTTTTATGGCTTTGTGACTGGCCTCAGAGAAACAAGTTACAAGTGCAGAAATAATTGCTATGTATTCTATCCTTTGAAAAGAAAATAAAACCTGCAGGAACTAGCTGGAGAAGAGAAGCATACATCATTTACAGAATAACCACTTCAGCCTGAAACTCTGCTGAACAGAGGGGACAGCCTCAGAGGGACATGTGGAAGAAAAGAATTCCTGCAGAAACCTCTGTAGTACCTTTCCTGCTACCTGCTGGCTTAGCCTTCAAACACACCATGTCTGACAGCCTACGAAAGAACAAGTTTGGGATTTATTTCTGCCTATAATTTTTTACCATATTTCCCTTTATGAAGAAGAACAGTTTTCACAGTCTGGGACTTATTCATTGTTTCTGCAGAGTTTTCTAAAGTGGCAGCCTACTAGCTTATATTTAAATGATAGATAGCTGAAATCAGCAATATTAAATTTTCAAAGAAGATTAGAAATTAAAGGGGGAAAAAAGCCTTAGAATCCTTATTTTACTATATCACATGAAAATAAGAAAGGAATTAAAAAGGTGACAGAACATAAAGAAAAATAATTTAGCACTTATAGTATCCCATTACTTTTCAGATCATCACTTAATTTGTGTAATTTGAATAATTTTAGCCTTTATGGTTACTAATAAAAAAGTCTCTTAAAAAAACCCAAACTATAGTTTTTCTACTGAAATCGCATTAAGCTGCTCTTCCCCCTGACCCCCCCACCTCACTCGTTCTCTGGAGTTAAAGGCATGTTTGGTAAACAGTATTTTTCTATACATTAGACTTTGAATAGTGGGGAAAAGCCAGTTGTAATGTTCCCATGTTTTTCTGAGGGTCACTACCATTTTTTTTTCTTTTTAGCTGTGGGAAAGGATACTTTTAAAAACAAATCCATGACTGATAACCTACCATTCAGAGGTTAAACCCCCATATTTTTCTGAGAATTTTCAGAAAAGAAATCCAGCTATATTTTAAGGGCAGCAAAAATTGTTTTATAATGGCCATATGTGTTCATTTTTAATTATAGCTTCCTGTATCAAGAATGTGTCTTTGGCCTATTTATGAGCCTAGAGTTGAATTAATTGTCCAACTAAGACTTCCATGGCACGTGAGGAATCTAATGTCAGGTCTAGAAGTATTGCACACAGTAATGTAAGAATTTGCCCCAAAGTATCTCTTTGATCTCATAATGATATAAATTACACCCAGCAAACTTCAAAACAAAGTACAATGTGAGCTAAAATAATACTACCACAAGAACAGGTAGATTTTCATGCTTAAAACCTTCAAAGAATTTACTTCTGAGACTTGAAATCTGTTCCTGTTGTCTTTCCTTCTCACAACTATGCCAGTGTTTACATTTCTCTTCTCTAGAACAGTCTCCAGACTCTTTCTGCCATCCTCTTTTTATATTAAAATTTCTCCCGCAATTTTTTTTGTACAACTAACAACAACTAGAAACATTATTGGTCTGTGTGTCAAATGAGATCAAAACACAAATGAAAAACAGCTGCCAAAGCTCAATTCATTTTAAATCAGAAGTAGTGGTAGTGGGCGATCAGTAAGGTTCAGAGGAGTTTGCAGCCATACAGCCATCTTCTTTGGCACCAGGACCACTATCAGGATAGCTACATTCATTTTTCCATGTGGGACCTATTTATGCTATAAAGACTGATGAAGTATCCAGAATCTCTGATGTAGCAGAGATGTTGGTAGGAACTCTATGAATGTTCATTGAGTGGTGCCTAAAAGACTGAGAAACAGAAATCAGAATACAGGCTATTTCCCTCCCCTTGGTGAGCTCCACCCTTCTTGGAGAGAATTGTGTTACCACTTCAGTTGCTTTCTTCTGGCCTTTGTGTCGGGCATTTCTCTCCACAGAGGAATACAGATGCAACAGGAAAAACTGAAGACATGCTTAGCCTGTTTCACACCTTTGTGCCATACCCCACCAAAGTGAGAAGAGCTGAGACATGAAGCTCTTCTCCATCTCCTATTCACTCCTCTAATATCTAGGACCTCTGTGGCTTTATCCTCCACCTCAAAATGCAAGTGACTCTGGGTGTTCCCACAGGTATGTTTGCTGATGCCTAGGCAAAACATAGAACCATATGGTTGTGGGCATATCCAGAATTAGGCAGAATTTGGAGAGGATTTGAGGGCTTAAATTTTTGAATGTAGCTATTTACAGATTTGCAGAAAGATAAAATCTATTCAGCTGAAATGTGGAAAGCTTTTGGGAAAAAATCTCCTCCTTATATCTGAAATAAAAAACTACAAAGACAACACAAAAGTTTTTGAGCTGCCAACAACCACTGTAACATAAATGTTATTTACCAAGACAACTGGCTTGGCTTATATGGCTTTGTTGGTGGCTTTAGAGGCAGCTGGACATCCAAATACCTTTTAAGATTCTTGGCCTTTCTTCCTGGTGCAGAATTGAAGGGGGAAAAAAAAAAAAAAAAAAAGGAAATCCCAGGAGCTTCAATTTATTCTTATAGCAAGTAAAATTAATTTTCTCTTTCTTCTATATATAGCTTTAAAATACCATTCTCTTTGTTGCCAGCTAGTTCTGTAACAGTACTGTTTGTCTCTTGTAAGCACATTTTAACTGTGTCTTCATAACACTTTCTGGAAGATGAAAAATATTTGGAGTATGGGGAATACAGACATTCAGGATAAAATTACTGCTGCAAAGACTTTTGAGAAATAAACCTGAACTTTTTCCGATTGATAACAATATATTAAGTAAAGATTCCTCAATGCATTAAACACACTTTATTTTCCACATTTTTTTTGTTTACTCTTTGCCAAAACCACAGTGATATGAAATTAATGGCAAAACAGAGTTAACACCACTCTGTTATGTTGTAAACAAATCACAAACCAGATAAGAGCAATTGGCAAATTGTGGCTACTGGAGTCCACAGGAAAAATCCATCAGACTGTTTGGAAAACAGAAAGTATGATCGGGAACATCATGCACAGAGATAAGAAACCCTTTTGGCTGTCCCACTGTCAATCTTTTACTGTAAGACACTGGGCTCCTTGTGTCCCAAAATTCATCCTCAAATTCCCAAAAGGGGAATGAAACATGGCTTCGTGAAAAAAAAAAAAAAGAAAAACGTTGGGTTTTTTTTTTCAAATATTCTAAAGTGGTACAGTACTACTCTGTGCCAAATATACCCTTTTTCAAGGGTTTGGTACAGAATATGAAGCTTATTGCCTCCATCTACAGTTTCTTTTAGGAATATCATCAGCAGTGGTCAAAGGGCCATTGACCTTTTTATCCCCTCTTTGTTTTGGATGGGAGTGGCTGATACAGTTGTCAAAAAATGGAGGTGTCATAGGTCTGCTGAGAGACAAGCCATTAAATGAGCTGAGGAGTTATTAACCCCATATTAAACCCAGATCCAAAAGGCTGTGATTTAAAACAATAAATACAGTTTGACCAAACAGATCTTTTTGCAAAGTATTCACTTTGTGTTATGATCAATTTTAAAAAATAAGAGGAGCTTAGAACATCTGTTTCTTAAGTTGGTTAGAGGAAAAGGATCCCTAGCTACATACAAGGTTTCCCTGTCCAGCTGTTTCCTATGAAGCACAGTTTTATCATTTTTAAGAGCAGGTTATTCTGTCTCTTGAAGAATGAATGAAGTTCTATTTTAGCAAAAGGAAATAACTTCGGAACAAGACCAAGTGCTGAGAATTCCAAGCTGAAGACAAATTATTTCAATGAAAAACCACATGGCTGTAGAAGCAGAGTTACTTGTTTAGCTATACTATGCATTTATGGAAATTATAATCAGTGAAATCAGAAAAATATGGAAGGAAAATATATTTAAATCAGATGGAGCAAAGGAAGGAAAAGTCAATAAAAACTGTTTTTCTAAAAAGAACTGTAGTCTTGGACTTGAATAACCAGAGATGTGACCTTCAGTGGCCTTCAAATGATGTTTTGTTGAGAGGTGATTAATTATCATTGCATTTTACAAATAAAAAAAGTATCTGAAATGCTGCCGATAGAGAGCATCTCTAGATGAGCATCTCACCAAAAAGATAGGAAATAACACTGACATAAAGAAAACCAAAGAAGAAAATGAATACTTTAGAATTCTATAGACAAAATACATAAAAACTACGGACAAAAGTGAACGATAAAGTTCTTGACACAGACTAGAGTCATATTTCAGAGACCATTGGACCGAAACACGACAAAGAGAAAAGAGTGGTCTGGGCAAATGCAAAAAAGTCAAGTTAAAACCAGCACAGAGGGCAGAGAGTTTACCATTGCCGAACTTAAAAAGTAAAATGGAATTCTGATTCTAGAGTGGTGAGACACTCCTGGAGTGTTGATATAATGTGGTGTACCTGACTGGTACTTTGTCAGGGGAAACAGGACAAAAAGGCTCAACTGCTTTTTGTTTTCCATACAAACAACGCTTAACACTTCCTTTTAATCTTTTTTTCCTGCTTTCTTTTTACTGGTTTTGTTTGTTTATTTGTTTGGTTTTTTACAAATGGCTGTGGCCTAATAACTGATGGGGAAGTAAAATGCCAATGTGTACATTAAGACGAGAAAAGGTAAGACTCTGAGAGACACATTCATTCATCTCTAGGCTGCCAGAAGCTGACCACAACAATGATGATATCCCATCAAACGTGCTCTTTTGTTCAAAATGAGCACCATACTTTATTGATTCCCTGTGAAATTGCTCTGAGATGAATCAAAATACCAGCTGCCCCATTTATTGAGCTGTGAAATATTTCTATTCGTTGTGCAGCTGCGTGAACCTGAACTAATCTAAAGGGCAGATCATCTAGAAGAGAGCTCAGAATAGTTTTATTGCAGGCAGTTTGCCTAAGTATTAAATATACCCTGCTCACACAGGATTATGAATAAGGACTGAAGGAAAAGCAATGCTATGTACTAAATAGAGCACAGATCGCCACATGTTCATCATAGATGCATGGAAATTGAAGAAAAGTATTAAACGTGCCCAGTTTGAAAAGTGCAAGGAAATTTCATGACCAAATACTATGCATGGTGCTCTCTTTCTTGCATGTGTTTCTCAGCACTGTGCAAAACTAGAAGACTGGGTGATGATTCCTGATAAAAACATGTGTCTCTAGTACTAGAGTGTTATCTCTGTAAGGGGTCGGAAGGGTATAAAACAGCCTACCAGTTTGGTTTTTGACAGATGGCAAATGAGAAAGCACCAATAAAATCAGCAAACCAGCCTAAAGTTTACATTTTAGTGCCAATGCATATGTATGTTGCTTGGGGAATTATGTTCTAATTAACCTAAAGCACATAGTATTGCTCTTTTACACATACTGAGAGGATTAAGTGAATGCAGCAGATTTTATGGTCACTATCAAAATACCACTGGTAATAAGAATTCTAGAAAAATATAGGAATACTCTAAAGAAGGAATTTAAATCTCTCTGCTTGGTAACATTTTTTTATGCCATGTTTTGTAATTTTTTACAAAAACAAGGACACACAGACAGTATATGGTTCAGCAAATTCTGAAACCACTTTTCTGTGGTGAATAGTTGAACTCTTCTTAGTTACAAACTATGAGTCACATAGCTTGACGGGAAGGAAAAAAATAATGGGAAAGAAATTAATTTAGTTATACCTTTAAAGTGCATGGCTATACCATGCACTATGAAAAGAAGAGGAATTTCAGAAGAGCTGAAAATACTTGTAAGATAGCCCTACTAGCACTATTCTGGAAGTCTCCAGTCATTTAAATATAAAATCTGTCAGTTTTTCTACTACTTTACTCATGAAGTAGCAGTTTTGAAGATGGCATTCAATTGCATCCGAATTTGTAGGGACTATTCAAATAACTTCTGGCTAGAAAACCCTTGAATTGGGCATTTACAAAGCAAGAAGGAAAATGTGGGAGGTGTGCATTCTTTGCTGTCTCTATAGTACAAGCCTTGGTTAAAGCATTTCTGTGGCTGTCTGGAGCTCCAACCATCAACCATTTCACACTTGATAAGGCCATTCATAAACACTAAGTATTCCTGGCACTCTTGTAATAGAACAGAGTGGGTTAATCATGTATTTTGCAGACAACGTATAGTGTTATGGAATAGGAAGAGGATATGAGCTGGGGAAAGAAAGACTAGAGTTGCCCCTTGAATAAAAAGGAGAGGACTGGATGAATGTGGGATAGGAGGAACAGTGAATGGGACAAGGCAGTACTTATGGGCCCTGGTCTGAGAAGAGAATAAAGAATGCTGCTACTGGAGAGGCAAGAATTTGGGCAAGATAAAACATTTGGTATGAGATCACAAACCAGCTGAGTAGATAAAATTGTCTGTTCTGATCTTAATGGAACAAGGAGAATGAAAGAGTCCATGACAGATGGAAAGGAGGAGATGGGGTATCTGAGAGGGATTTTAATGCAGAGAAAAGGAGAGTATGAGAAGGGGAGAGACTTAGTACCAAGAGTTGCTCATAAGAGGGTCCTTGGCACAGAGAGAGAACACTTAGTATGAAATAAGCACTAGTCCTGCACGGATGACAATGCAGAGGGACAGGAAGATGCCAGATAGAACATAGTGACAAAATAAAAGGAGGCATGGTATTAGTTCACAATAAGCTTAACTGACAATAGCTGTTGAAATGTGTAGTTTCCGTGGTGCTGCTTCCCTGTGCTTTTTAACAACCTCCTTTCACTGCTGCCCAAAGGTAGTAATTCTTTCAGTTGTGTAGGTAGAGAGAATTGTGAAAAATCTGATGATTTGCTGTTAGTGTGGATCTTGGTAAAGCTTTTCTGCAGCTTGGCTTAATGTGGGAATATTTTCATAACTGATGTATAGTTTAAAGCTCTTGATAACACTAAAAGTCTGCAAGAAATGCAAGGTCCTAGTGTACTTAATTAAAGATATTATTTGAGCACTGCACCTATAACAGAAGGATCAGTGTGATTCACAATACTACAAAGAATGGGTAAACAGTAAAAAACTAGACGTGAATATATATAAATATGCATACACACAGTGTTTGCTGACAGTTCTGGGGTGAAAAAAAGAAAGAAACCAAAATTAAAAGCATTTATGCAAAACTGTCTATAAGTAGGGCTGAATTTGTGATTAAGTAATAACCATGTGAAATTTGAGGAACTATTCAGAGACTGATTATGTAATGTTAAGTTGCAGAAAGAAGGGTTTCTCATTACTGATAGAATTAAGAAGGCTAGGATTTATTTCCATCTCTGAAAACTGATGTTTTGTTTCACACACTTCTTAAGGAAGGTTAAGGTTGCCATGATATTGAGTCCAAAAATATGTATCAGCCCATATTCATAATATCAAATACATTTACATTCTGAAATGAGACACAATCAATGTTAATTTAAATTAATGCAACAGTCCACATATTCAAAGCTATGCCCAGGAGTTGTCTGGAAGAATGCCAGCTGTCCCAGCTCTATAACACACTGATTTAGTACCATATATAAGATAATCCAGTGATCACATAAACATCCAATTTACCTGTGTGGATGTAGCACCATCATCTTTAAGGACAATTCAAAGAATCACCTTTCAGATGCTCAGGAGAAAAAAGTATAAATAAGAGATGTTCCATAGGAACCTCTTCTCAGTGTCTTTTAACTACGTAGTCCTCGCTGCAGCCTTAATTTAGAAAACATTTGTGTTTGTGCTTAATATTTGGCTTTGAGAAAGTCTAACTGTACAACTATATGCTTTTCTGGATCTAGGCATTCATCTGTTGATAACTTCATGGAATGGTATTTGCAGGCAACATGCTGCCGCCGTAGCACTTCAACAGAACCACAAAAACCCCTTCTAAATAAATTCTGTCTGTTATCAGTAATGAAACAAAGTGAACTCCAATAATAAATTCCATTTGCAAAATTCCATTTTTAGGCCTCCCTAAAAACTAACTTCTAAGGGAAGGATGAAAAGAACAAACGTAACAGAAAAACATGATTTGCTTATCCCCAGAGTGCTAATTTCCTCCTTCTCTTTCTGATCTTCTGTAACAGCACATATCTAGAATAAAAAGAAACAGAGACAGAGCAGAAGGAAACTAATTACATGAGGGAATATGAGTGAAATAAAGTAGCTTTTGGCTTGTTTGGTAAATAGCAGGAAATATAGAAAACTCAAAAAGCCATATAAAAGTCAAAAATGCTACAAAAAGTCACATGATGAGTGGCAAACCCTCAGAGAATGAACATGACTATAACACAGTAATGGTCAAACAGCTTCCAAGAGCAATGTAAATGCTGCCTGTTGAACAATAATCCAAATAACAGGATCAGTGGCTGTGATACAGGGGCAGCTCTTTGTAGGCAGCAATGTCCTTGCCGTAAATAGTAACCATGGAGCTACTCCCTCATCAGTGCAGCGAATTCCTGAGAATAAAATTATGTAAGACAAAAGCTCCCAGCCCCCCCTGAGAGACCTGCAACTGCATAACACTTAAATCCTGTAGGAATGCAGAAATTCAACCAGTATCAACGTTTGTATTTCCAGCTTTAAAGTCAGCCGTGGCAGGGCTGGTGGGCTGTGAAATGAGAGGGTGGAAGAGAACATCTTCTGTGGGCTTGTGCAGGGCATGCAGAGTCTGCTGTCTTGGTTTGTGAGAGTTGGGCAAATGGGGGAGGGATGTGGGTTATCGAAAATAGTGTTTGCGGGAGGTAAACTGTGTGGCATAAGGAGGAACAAAAGAATGTTTCTATTCTATTATTCTATGTTTGTAGCAGGGAGAAATGTAGCTGGGAATAGCAGGATGATGAATGGGTGGGAAAGGTGATGGACCTTGACAGCATGGAACAGTTTTGTCATGTCAACAAGAGCCTTTTCTGGTAAGGAGAGACAGCATTAGGAATGTGCCCATGCACACCAGAAAAGGCTTTTAAATGCTTTTACCCTCCTAAAAGTTTGTGTATTCTTCAGCAATTTTGCACCTTCAGGGTTTTATCAAGACTCAGAGCTTTTCTTTGAAATGTGCAGCAATTTCATATTCCTTACACACACAGGCTTTTAATTTACTACAGCACAGAGCCTGGTGTTCACTTAAGAATTATGCATGGCAAAAATGAAGAAGGGGAGGAAGAAAAGGTAACTTTGGCTTCAGATTCATCTATTTTTTGGAAGCCCATTGATTGTTTCACTATGAACAGCTATTTTATGTTTATAAATAGAAGAAAATAAAACATGTTTTTAAAGGAAAATCATAAATGATCTACTCTTTAGAGCTTTTGATCTTCTAATTAATTGATCCCCTAATTATTGAAAACTGTAGCAGAACAAATGATAACAAGTTGGAGTATTTTTTGTAAGCATTACAGTACCCAGCACTATGTGTATATAGGAAAGTGTTCTATAGGATTATACAATATATTCATTTTTAAATACAACACAGCTCTAAAGATTAATGTTTTCTGAATAACCAAGTACATGTTTTGGAGCTGTCATTCTGTTGTGGGATTAGTCTGTGGATTAAAGTCCCTACCAGTGTACACAATTAAGCATAATGACATCAAAAGAATATCTCATAAAAACTGGGTTACAGATGAAGGAAAAGCCTCAGATATGAACCTTGGTTTATGATTCCAGCTCACATTACATGTTAAACACAGTAGTTAATATCTATTATTTTCAAATACATTTAAAAAGCCTGTTAAATATATTGCATAAGCTTTAATTCTATCTATTCTTTTCTGAGGCAAATTATATTCTTCTATACATGAAATTAGTTTTATTTCAATAAGATAACATTAATCCTTCTTAACTTTCTATGAGATGATCCTTCAATAACTTTCTGTGAGATTATCATCACTTTTTCTTTAGCAAATACGTAAACCAGGGACATTTACAGGATGAGAGATCAACAGCAGAGGAGACACTGATGGTGACCATTGTATACAGCAGTGATTTCCCACATTCACAGCTTTGCAACAGGGGAAATCACACTTTGAGAAGAGCAGAGGAAGTCTGGGAAAATCCCCACAAGTTTTAACAATTGCTTAGAGAAGACTGTAATGTCCAATAGGAGTCAGCTGCCAGAAGAGGATCTTTCCATGAAGAAATGAATTCAGCATTATGCTGAGCATGCAGACAACAGGTTCTAATATGAGTCGTCTGGTGACTTCCTTAGTGAAAACTTGCTCCAAAAGCCAAATTCGTAGAATGATTTTTTCTTTTTTTTTTTTTTTCCTTTTTTACTTTGTCAAAGGACATCTCATATGAGGGGTTTAATAATCATGAAAGACCACTAAAGGTATTAAAAGCTGGCAGAAACTAAGAAGACCTCTTTTTTTAAAAATGGTTTGCATCCAAAATCACTTCTTTATTTTTGTAAATAAACTGGTATTTTCATATTAACCAGAAAATCCATTTTTATGTATAGTCTAGTCTTTGTTTCATAATGAACTAAACTCAAAAGTATTTATAAACACATTTAAGTGAGAGGTGCTACTGTGACTCACTCCAGTGTTGTAGAAAGAAAATAATTCTCTGAGCTGATTATTAAAAATCAAAATTACTAGAAAGAGAATATCCAAGAGAACTTATGGATTCTGTAGTGAATGTTACATGTTGAACTGTGCATTTGCAGCAGATCGTAAATTGTTTTAATAAATGCCATTGGCAACACTTCTGCTATTGTTGTTCAAGACTTCATGAAGGCCAGTATCCTTTCAACTAGAAGGAAACACAGTCTGAGACACTTCAAAGCTTTTCCCCATGCACTTTATTACATCTGGAACTAATACTTAGATGCTGAAAGTTACATTCTTCCCCACTTCCAGTGAACCTAAACATCAAGGTACAGTCAGTCATAGCTAAAGGGCTGAATTGATCCTTTCAGTCCCTGACAGCTGATTGCCTCATCCCGTCTGTGCAACCCTAACACTCTCTTGCTGACTTCCCTGCTCATCCCATGCTTGGCAGCATTACTTTTACCATCTGCATGCCAGCCTCTGGAGAGCTGACAGGACCCCTTTCACGCACTGTAGATATGGGTTCAGAAACATTTTCATGCTAAGCAGGGAGTTGACAATACATATTTTCTTCGTAATTAGTTGTCTACCCACTAAATAACTGCAGAAAAATGGGGAAGTCTTCCTGCATCAAAACAAAACAAACCAACAAACCAACAAACCAAACGAAACAAAAAAACCCCAACAACAACAACAAAAAAGAGAAAAATGCAGCTGTGACTGTATTTTTGCAGGAACCATTTCTGCCAGTATGCATAACATGTTTCTGTTACTCCAGCCATGATGCTGTATTAGCTACATATAAGTCGCTAGGCACATATGCCACAGGCAGTGATCCATGGTGCTAGGCCACTCATTGCCAAGGGTTGCTCTCACACCTTGCTGTTGCTCTCCCCAGAGCTGCTTTGTGGTATCCACACTATAAGTATCCACCTCATACTGTCCTGATCTTTTCTACTGGAAAGCATGTGATGTACAACTTTGCATTCAACCCTGAAAAACCTGCATGTCGTTATGCCAAACTAGAGACAGCTTCCTAAAAAAGTGTAAGCAAAATACTGCTGTCCTTTCATCTTGAAATCAGAGCATTACACATGAAGCTTTGGGAATTCATTTCTTTCCCATTGTCACTTATCATGTACCCTTCTCTGTAACTCAGCAACCAAAGCAAGTAAACGCCTTCAGTTTCTCAGTTTCAGTCATTATTCTGAGAAACTTGGAATAAGACTTAATCAGAAACGATCTTTCTAGCAATAACGGTCAACTAGTAAATTATAAATATTTTTCAATTAAGTATAGTGCATGTTTGCCAATGGTCCTTCAGCTTCACTCTCTCTGTGAATAGAAAACTAGTAAATTGATGACATATTTTCTATAGATAGGAATAAGTATCACCCTGAAAAAGTGTCACAAAATTTGTACCTGATAGGGATAGGCAAAAACTTAGAAGCACAGTATTTAAACAGAAAATTGCAGTGACCCATCACCAACACTAAATAGACTTCTGCTATCTAAATTCCTTTCAGTATTTGTTATTATGAGACTAAGCTTCTGGGTACTTGAAAGTGTTGGGTTTTTTTTTCATTAATACCCAGGCTGAATGTGAGTGTCTAGCTGTCTAACTGTTATGCAGTCTGTGCTGCCTTCCTTTAGTTTTTATGGAAGTTCAAAAAGCTTTCAGGTAGAGATTTATGCCAGTGGCTTTTTCTTTGACCTCTTCCCATCTCATTTTCATGAAGACAGCTTACAGTGGCCAAAGACCTCTTTTGCCAGCATAGCTTGAAGTGTTGCCTTGGGCAGGCAATGAAATCCATGCAACAAAAACAAGATTTTTTTTTTTCCATGTATAATGGAGCTATATCAAGATTTCAGAATAAAATATTGAAGAGTTTCTCTTTTTTTTTTCCCCCCCTGGATCACAAGAGAAAGGTGAACTATAAGTGCAGGCAGCCATATATTTCTTTAAGATGACATATCTCATTTATTTCAAGATTATTGTTCTTTGTTAAGATTTTTAATCTAATGGCATTTCTATTAATATGCTGATATTCTGAAAGGGCTTTGCCCTTACATTTGCTTGATTTGAGTTATAGTTTTGCATGGTCAATTGAAGGCATCTACTGATTTCAGAGAGAGTTAGAGTGTTCATAGAAAGTTGAAAGTATTTAGGAAGCAAAAATTAAATATGCTAAAAATTGCTCACAAAACCAAAAACTCTGTTGTACAACGTAACAGTCGGTAATAAGAGTTACAAAATAAGAGTTTGGTAGCTAGATGATAGCTTCAGGAGTCATCAAATGAAGTTCAGAACAACCTACCTTAGAACTGATAGTAAGCCATAAGAACAAAATTCTGTTACTTCAATGACTATAGACTAAATCCTCAAAGAAATGTTCATGGAAAGTTTTGTTTCATGGAGGGTATGTATAAGGTATTTGCCTTGACTTGCAGTAGATAAAGTGGGGAGAAGTGGGCTTATTTAGCATGCTATTCATGTGACCCTTTCTGCTAGCTACCTTAACACAAGGTTAAATGGACCTTAATAAAGTCCTCCTGCTTCCTCAGATGCCATTGTGGAGCTGCTTGGATCTCTAGCTTATACCTCTTAGGTACTTAGTCTCTTAGGACTTTCAGACTAGGTATTTGAAATCAGCACTGAGACCCAGGTTCTGATCTCACTGGTGTTTGAGGAACTCTAAAGATTTCTTAGAAACTTCAATGGATTTATTGAGAAATATATAAACAAAGGCAGAATCTGGAATGTCTGTCGCTCTTTACCCCAAACTAGATCAATATTTATGTCTCCACCAGTAAACGAACTGGAATAGGATAGATTGGAGTTCTGGCACACATTTATCTAAATTGTTTAATTTTCAGCAAGTTAAGAATAGTTTGTCCTGTGCCAGCTGGAGAAAGTTCTGTGAATGGTCTGAAGTATGGAGTAAGCCCAGAAATAATCCCATTAAAGGTGTGGAGAAAGCACCTTTTCAGGAAGAGAGAACATTTATATGGTGGTTATGCTATGCTGTTTGTCCCAGTCAGAAATCTGCCCTTTTTCAGTAGCAAATGGGTCAATATCGACAGAAAGTCCAAGACTCATACTCTTGACAAGGAAACTGTTGGTGCTGCTTCATAGAACTCAAGGCAAGTGACAGCATCTGGCAATTAGCGGTGGTGGTGGTCTCCACCATTCCTTATTCAGTTCCCATTCAATACTGGAAATACAGGTCATTGGCAGTACATCCACCTTCCCAGGTATTTGTAGCAATTATTCCTGAACTCATTTAGTTCATTATGTTTTGGAATACTAGGTAAGAGGTTTATCAAAATTACTGTTATTGAAATCTATTTTTTCAAGCATGTCTGAAGGTTAATGATTTATCTGCTAACTATATCTTTCCCATTGGCTTTGTAGGGGAGAGATAGCTAAATATTTATTCCATTCTCATGAGTAATTGTTTAATGAGTTTTTATACATTCTCAGTCTCCACCATAATTTCTTTTCCTGCTTTGAGTTCCAGCTACTTAATATGACTATATATGATGTAGATGTGGAGGCTGCAATGGATTGCATTCTGTCAGTTTTACACTGAGAGAATTTGAAGCTCTGAGAATTACTTATTGAAATATTTTTCCAAAGCAGTCTAAAAATTCTTTAAATATTCTTCCCACAAAAACATTTTAATTCTTATGGCAACAGCACCAAAGGGCAAACTGTGGAGGACACCTTTTAATTTAGATAGCTGGAAAACTAAAATGGTGTTAAGCATATGCTTCCAGATAAATCTGAATATTTCCTTTAGAAAGATGTAATCTGTCACACACTTTTAATGTTACAACTGACTTAGATGGTACAAGTTTAGTTGGATTAGCTTTCCCTGTATGCACCTCTTCTCTCAATGTCAGTAGTCCCTTCTTATGATGATCCTGTCTCATCGCTCAGAGGTGGAGTTTCAGGGACTTGAACATGAATATTCCAGTGGAGAAGAAATCAAGGACTTCATGTGAACAGACTTTAAACTTGGTTTATTTTGTCAGCACACACACATACACACACACACATACACACACACACATACACACACACACACAGAGCAGCCATAAAAATGAGGACTGCAAACAACAGGGAGCAAGTCTCCCTTTGAGGAATAACGTCTTTACAAAAACACCTGATGTGCAGAGCATCTCAGTTTTAAGCACATATTCAAATTTTAAAGAAGGAAGGAAATGGCCCTTCTTCTTGTGAAGCAACTTTCCAAAGGCTGTTGTCACAGCCAGAGTGTAACTCAATGTAAAACTCCCGGGACAATGTCTTCTCCCAGCTCTGAGGGTTTATTCGCAGGCTATGCGTAATAATGCCACCTACTGCCACCTGACAAACACAATTTGTTCAACTGCAAATCAATGTGGTGTTTATCTTTTTTAAAAGTCCTCATATTTGTAGATTCATGACCTTAATTTTGAGAAGAAAGGGAATTCTTCAAGCCATATTGAAATAAACTCTGTTCATTAATTTAATGTTTCAAGACAACTCCTGATTAAACTGTCACACA
>JAYRBT010000001.1:67477403-67506256 GCA_036023395.1 Myiotriccus ornatus | reverse complement strand
CATCTTTCTTACAAGCTCCCTTTAAGGACTGAAAGGCCACAATGAGGCATCCCCACACCCTTCCCTTCTCCAGGCTGAACAATCCCTACTCTCTCAGCCTGTCATCATAGGAGAGATGTTTCAGCCCTCTGAGCATTCATACAGCTCTGTCTCCCCTCTCAATACTCTTGGCCAGTGATTTATGTGCTTCCCTACCATTTCTCATTGTTGCTCAACTGTTATACAGGGAGACAAGATAAAATTTTATAAGGATATTTTTTTGCCATATGGTGAGTTTTCATGAGTCAATAACTTCTTTTGAAAGGAAGAAGGCCACATGGGAAACTATTGGATTAAGTAGCTAATCGTTTCCTTGTTTGACTGGGGGCGGGGGAGAGTTTTGTGAAAAAGAAGAAAGTAAGCTATGTGGTGCATTCAAAATCTTCATGAAATAACTATAGAACTTCAGACAATTGAAATAAAGTAATTTTAATGAAAATCTTAAATGTTCTGTTAAATAACCTGACAGATTTCTTCCTCAGAGTTTGACATTATTGACAAACACTTCTAATAAGCTTGCTCCAAAAGTCATAAATATGTAGCTCATTTTTCATCCTTCTTCAAAGACCTTAATGACTCCAGAAATTACAAGCAAGTCTTATTATTACTATTATCCAGTATGAAAGAGGAACACCAGAAAACACTCCACACAGCTTAATCTCAGTCAGCAGTCTTCAGTCAAATTATCCTAAATAGAAGTTTTCTGTGCTCTCTTATTCCAAACACAAAGAAAAAACACCAGAGAATATTGGTTGATCAGTAGGTGGCATAAATTATTCCTGACTCCCTACTACAATCACAGGGCTTTATACAGTTCACATTAAAACCAATAAGAGCTTTTATATCAGCCACAATGGAAGAAGGATTGGGGTGGTATTTTGTAATAGGGGGCCTTATGTGTAGAGTCACAGTAATTTATAAATCATTGCTACTGAACAAAATGAACACAAAATGTCATTCCACAGCACTAATGGTTTTCCAGCAGTTGGCCAGTGATTTGCTTTATGGAGAAAAGGGCTGAACAAATAAGTCCCACACCTGCTGTAGCTTTAATATCAAGCCTTATCCAATTATGCCATTTGAAGTATTTTAACTCTTTTTGTTTCTCCTCTTAATTACCACCATACAAAGATGATGGGTGATGGCTAAGAACACAAAAATAGGTGCCTTCACTCTCCATATTATCTACCACCAGTTAAAGAAGGAAAAATAATACAGTAGCATCCATCCATGGGGAGAAAGCTGCCAGCTTTTGCCAACTAGATGCATCCCTGTCTTGCCTGAGGAACTCCCCCTCACTTCCTTCCTTCAGTAGTAGTCAGATATTAATGAGGAGTACAAATGTCAGTTTAGACACTGCACCACAACTCCTGGTTGAATGGTTTCTCTGCTGTTAATATGTCAATTTGCACATGAATATTTTTTTTTCCTCAGGATTAAACAAGAACTAATGGCAATTTACAACATCAGAATCCTGGAGATATCTGATTCTTTATACATGCTGATGTGCCTGCTTTTGTTCCTTATAATGTTCAATTCTGTTCCTCTTTACTATTTGGGTAGCTGATGTTCCCCAGCACCAATGAACTGCTGAAGGAAAACAGGAATAGAGCTAAAAGATTTTTTTCTTTATGGACATATATGATACTTGGAGTACTGTGCATTGCAGCAAGGAAAGACGACACTGTCTGATCAAGTTTAGGCTCGGCACCCAATGGGAAAGGTAGCTCCCTTTTCCCCCTGAGAAGTGCTAGCACAGCAAATTCCATGAAAAAGAACAGAGAGAACATAGGAGAAGGATGGCTTGTTACACAGATTCCCAAGCCCTCTGCACTAACTGAGAGGCCTCTTTTAACACCTCTCATTTATAAAACTATTTAGGTTAATGTACCTCCGAGAACTCATTAGTGGAGGCAGCACAGACAGCAAGAACTACAGGAATATTTTTGTTCAGGAAATCAGACAGAAACACAAAGTCCGTGGAGATTTACAGGAAACAAAACTGTTGCTAAAACTATGTAATCAGGAAGGTATTGTAAGATGAAATTACATGTTCGTCTTTGTCATTCGTTAGGGAAGAGAATAGGAAAAAATGTCCTCTGGTTTTTTTTCTCTCTCTCTTTTTTTTTTTAATTTTTACTATCACTTTCAAGTCTCTAAAACAGAGTTTGCAAGATTTGCAGAGACTCAAAAATCACTTTACTGAGCTCTGCACTTCATACAAATCAATGAAGAATGCAATGAGACTCCAGAGCTTCTTACTTGCCTTGACTGTTCAGTACCTCTGGGGCTTTCTGCCTGAATTTCAAGACAGTCATTTGTTCATTTTCTCCAGCTAAACCACTTGATCTAAGAAAGACTTCTAACTCTCCCTAGTATTGCCTTTTTTTTGGCTCTCAGACTCATCAGTCAGGAGAGCAAAACAGGTGTACACTTGATTCTTTTTTCTCCATCCTTCAACAGAATATGCATCCCTCCTATTAACATCAGGAGACCTTACCTTCTCCCCTCCTCATAGGACCTCAGTGCCTTAAAACTTGCTGTCCATGTATCAGGTTGCATTACAGGGGCACAGCTTTTTATGTAGAATTGTCTCATTCCAGCAGCCTCCTCTAAGAAAAGCAATAAACAAAGGGAGAGGATAATTAATTTATACCTTTCCTTTCTCCCATCAGCAGTACGTCACTAACAGCAAGAAAACTGTTCTTTATTAGGGCTATATTTATATACAAGATCATCAGGGATTCTGTCTTGCGTGTTTCCTCCTGAAGTAGTTGCAAACTGCATGCTGAGCTTCCTAAATTCATTTGAACCAGACAATTGCTTAAAATAGATAGGAAATATTCAAGAAATAAATAAATCCTCGCCACCTGCATGTAATTCTAAATCACAGCCCCATGAAAGCAAACACTAGATCAGTAAAAAAGCAAACAAAGGTCAGTAACAACCTTTCCAGTGACACAAGTAAATTTTACATTTTCCCGTCTGTTTTAGAAGAGTGGATAGTCTTTGTGATCTTCCAACCCACTGTTCCACTGTTCTCTCTCAGCCTTACCATGCATTGCAGGATAATCTGGCAGTATTAGTCTAATTAGGTCTCATGTTTTATTTTTCTCCAACAAGAGATCAAATTTATTCCTCTTGCACACTAACCAGAAAATAGTATGGACATAATACAATAGTTGTGCACTCAACCTGCTGATAAGCATACACGGTTTGAAAGCCAGAGGTAACTCATGTCTGAGCTCAGAAACTCAGTTTTATCCTGTCATTTGTGTTCCCTTCAGTGTGAAAATTTGGAGATGGTAAGCTTGTAGGGTGTTGCTCAACTCCTAAGTAAGTTGTCTTGGATTCAGTGAACCTAGTGCAATTGTGTTTGTTTAAATGTTCTCTGAATACGGCCACAAGCTATTAAATCAAGTTTCCCCACGTGATGCAACAAGTACAAACAGTGAGACTGTGTCTGCACAGAGTGGACTAAAATACTGGCATCGTGCTGAATTAAACTGATCAGGCTGAATTGTTGCTAAGCCTACGGGTATAATCAAGCAAGAGAGAATACAGACTTGTTCTTAGCAACGTTGTTTTAAGGGATTGCCTCCTAGGCCCTATAGTCCTTTTGAAAATATAGATACATTCACACAAATAGTGCTCTGGATATGATAAGCCAGGAAACTCGTAAATGAAATGAAATATGATGTTTCCACAATGTAGAAGTGCTATGTAAAGTGAATGAGCAGGAACAAGCAGGAATACATATGTAAAGATGAATTTTGCATTAATTACAGTTCTAGACTCATAAATCAAACCAAAACTTTTTCACAGATTCAGTTATATGGTAGATTTTTGGGTTTTGTTATTATTTTAAAATTGTAAGTGTCCAGTAAAACTTATTGAGATCAACAGATAAAATCTGTTGCCATAAGGCCTAGATGAGACTCTTGTTACACTTCTCTCTAAACTGAAGAGAAGGATGCAATGATTAAAATGTTAGGTGGATAGGGAATTGATTGGACGGTCACATCCAGAGGGTAGTTGTTGGGGTAGCTTTGCAATATATAAAAGGATGTAGAAGTTTTAAGATTGTTTAAACGAACATGCTTTCAAAATGGTTTTGTAACTCTTTGTGTAAACCCCTTTCTTCTTCCCAAGATTCCCCAGTCCTTACCTATACCTTTGGAATGTCTAAGATAATTGAGAGCTTACCTATTGGTTGTTAACCCCTTATTGTAATTGGCTGGTCAGTGAGACCTCCTGAACTCCCAATGGTCACGTTGTAATCCCCCCAGAAGGTATTTAAGTCGCTTCCCAGAACAATAAACACTCTCTCTGGCTCTCTCCCTGCTCGTGTCCTGTGGTCTCTACTGGGACCATGTGATGCCTCATGGTAGGGGGAGGGGGAGGGAGCACCTCTCCCCTCCAGAGCTAGAGGTAGAAGGAAAAAGCCTCTAGTGTGGAGTTCCCCTCCCTGTCCACCCACAACATTCGTCAAGTAGTGGTCAATGGCTCAGAGTCCTGATGGGCATCAGTGGCTAGTGGTGTCCCTCAGAGGTTCATATTGGGACCAGTGTTATTTAGTATTTTCGTTAATTACATAGACAAAGAGATCAAGTGCACCTTCAGCAAATTTGCAGATGATACCAAGCTGAGTGGTGTGGCTAACACACCTGAGGGACATGATGCCATCCAGAGTAAACTGGACAAGCTTGAAAAGTGGTCCACAGGCATCTCACGTGGTTTAACTAGGACAAATGCAAGGTGCTGCTCCTGAGTTGGGGAAATGCCTGATATCAATACCGGCTGGTGTATGAACAGATCGATAACAGCCCTGATGAGAAGGACTTCAGGGTGGTGATGGATGACAGGCTGGACATGATCCAGCAATGTGCACTCACAGCCCAGAAGGCCTTCCAGTGCTTAAAGGGAGCTTGAAAGAAAGATGGGAACAAATTTTTTTGCATGATCTATTGCAATAGAACAAGGGGCAATGGTTTTAAAGCAGAATAGGGCAGATTTAGACTAGATATAAGGAACAAATTTTTTACGATGAGTGTGAAACATTGAAAGTGGCTTCCCAGAGAGGTGGTAGATTGCCCATTCCTCGAAACGTTCAAGGTCAGGTTAGAGTGGGATCTGAAAATCCTGATCTAGTTGAAGATGTCCTTACCTGCTGCAGGTCCCTTCCAAATCAAATTATTCTGTGATTCTGTGATTCTATTCTCAGGTCTCCTGCAGACTTCTTATGACAAGCGCTGGACTTGCAAAAATAGTTCTGTTCTTTCGTGCTACTCACATATCGTGGAAATTCAGCTACTTCTAATTTAAATTAGAAGATCATCCTTGACAAATGACAATTTTTCATACATATGGCTTCATTTGCATGGCTTTCAAAGTAGCTCCTTTTTACTTCTCCAGTGATTATTAGTCCTACAAAAAATTGCTACTGCAATGGCATAGTTTTTTGTGTAAGTAATCATTTCTTTTTTAGTTAGTGTCAATAAAACATGAATATGACTTTGAAAAATTTGACAATTGATATATTTATTTAATTGATCTAGAAATTAGTTTATATTTGGAATGTAAGGAATATTATAAAAATTCCCAAAAATGAAATGGTTAGATCACAACTATTATGAACCTAGAAAACATCTCTGAGCTCAGTATCTCGTACAGTCAAAATAAAAATTATCACACTGAGAGCTCTCATACATTAGCATGGTCCATTTGAAACCCTAATACACATAGAAGACATACATAACGAATATCTAGCTTGGAAAGCTAAGAGAGACAGAACTGTCTGGAAACTATAAAACTAGAATTTGCTTAGCCACATAGCACCTGAGATGAATCAAAGAGATTTGGTGTCTCAAATCCGTTAAAACTTACAGACGTTACAGCTTACTTTCCTTCTTCCGGAGTTGCAGCATCAAAGAATTTGAGCTGTTATATCCACTTTTCATAGTTGATGTAGTAGGTACTGCCACATTCAGCATGTTTTTTTTTTCAGTGACTGAGCCATCTGCAGAGAAACACTATGTAGGCAGGCAGAAGGGCCACGATCAGTGTATAGAGATAGCACCATCTTAATGTATTGATGAAATTATTTTAATTGTCTGAAACATAGTCCCTTACTACAGTAGAAAAGTCCACCAGAATGCTTAAGGTATCCATGAGTGCACATGGAAGTTGTAAAATGTGCATTTCACCCAGGAATTTTTCACTTACAAAACTTGCACTCATTATATCTATCACATCATAGTCAATACTCAGTACATGACAAAGGTTATTAATCATGGCTATAGCTATTATTATAGGTAACCAGAATGGCAGAGAATCAACCTGAAAAGAATGCTGAAAATTACTTTTGGCCTGAAGTTGTATCAGGGACGTTTAGATTGGACGTTAGAAAGAGGTTCTTCACCCAGAGGGCGGCTGGGAACTGGAACAGTCTCCGGAGGGAAGTGATCACACCACCAAGCCTGACAGAGTTCAAGAAGCATTTGGATGATACTCTCAAGCACATGGTGTGACTCTTGGGGATGGTTCTGTGCAGGGCCAACAGTTGGACTTGGAGATCCTTGTGGGTCCCCTCTAACTCAGCATGTTCTGTGATTCTGTGATACATTGTTAGCCCCACTCTCATTTTGTAGATGATCTTGATGTGGGTTTTTTTTCTTAAAAGCTAACAAATAATACATAAAAGAGTTGTTTCTGCCATTAGAAGTAAAGGGACGGAATATTCTAAGGGATATTTTAAATGGCATTAGCAGTTATTATCTACTCAGAAAGGAGATCCCAAGCTCAATACCTGATATAGCCAGAACAAAGAGGACCCTGAATTTGACTTCACTTTTACACTTCCCTCTTGGATACTATAGCAGGTTGGGCTGAAGTTCAGCTGGGGCAGAATTTTGAGTGGGTACTAGGATGGTTAGAGTAATTTTATGTACAGTCTCCAAATGTGAAAGTCAAAAATCAGTAAGAGGAACATGAATTCTGTCCTGCTCTCCTTTCTTCTGTCCTGCTTCCTTCTTTCTTCCCCCAGGTGTATCTGCAAAACAGGTCACAGGGAGCCATTTAGTATGCTCTGTGTCCTTTAAGACTCTACTTAATAAGAAAATCCACATCTTTCTGATGTTCAGATTTAACTTCAACCTTCTCTTCCTCTTCCATTGTGCCTTTTCTCTTTTGCTTTTACAGCACTTCCCTTCTTCAAAGCACAGTTCCCTGCTGTGTTCACTGTTCTCTCTACTTTTTCCCCCTATTTCCCTCCTGATGTTTCTCCATTCATCTATTCACTTTGCATTTCATTTTCCCAGTACTGTACCCTTATGTACCTCCTGCTGTCTCGGATATCCTTTTATTTCTCCCCTGCTTCCTCAATAGATAGCAGTTTATAAACAACAGGTTTGCAAGAAAATATTCATGTAGACAAGAGTGCTAAAGACATAGCATTCCTAAAATATTGAAAGCCCACTGACTTACAGTAACAGAAGACCTCCTTTTTAGTATGGGGTTTGGTGCTGTGGGCTAAAGTGCTTTTCTTTCATAAAAATATCTCTTTTTTCCACAGAGGAAAAAATCCAGAAACAATGTTTAAATTCTTAAAACAATGTATATTCCAAAACCAGGATGTCATTCATGAATCGTTCGAACATCATTCATTATTTAGGAGACCTTGAAAGCTCAGAAAGGAATTAATGCACCATTTTCTGTCACCTCCCTATTACCCAAGTTCCAACTTACTTATGTCTGATCTCCTTTATACTCTTTTGGTCTCTGAGGCAGATCAGTGCTTTTCAATCTGTTTCTGACTTTCTACCTCTACGGAGAGGTTTTACAGATTCTTCTATATTTTTTCTTCATCTGATTTATATTTAATATTTTGTGTTTATTAGATCTTGAGCTACTTTTTGTACTGTTAACACTGGCAGGAATATTTCTCTCAGTCTATCATATTGCACTTGCACTCATTTTTGTTTCTTTCCCTTTCATTCCTATCTTAGCGTAGGTTAAATGAGAATAATTCTCACGCAAAGCTATTCATTAAAATGTTAATTTTTAGTATACCTAGTATTATCCTCTCAAAAAACTGACAGAAAATAGTTAGAGGTTTACAGTATGACTTTGGAAGAGATCATGAAAAGCTTTTTTCACTGGGCTTGGCAGAAGCCTCACAGAGTTGCAAGTCGTATGAAATGATAACAATTTGCCTTTTATTAAATTCCTTCATTTTATGCTCTAAATAGTAAATTGTTGCTTAGTGTTGTGATTGAAGGAGATGAATGTGGAACTGGTTCTTTCCTGGGTTCGTGGAGGATACAACCAAAATGTAGTTAATTACTCTGTGAATCCCAGCCACATATAAAATAATAGAAATAATAGGTAAGCAAAGAAATACTTTCAGTAAGTCCTATATACTGGGATCAACCAGGTCTGAGAGTCTCCTTCATACCAGGAAATTGCCCTGGCAGACTGTTATTCTGCCTTCCTGCTGCTTCACCTTCATGTAGCAGTGGGAAATGTTTTGTGGTATGAATCAAACCTGGGAGATCTGATTTTTTGAACCCACTCTCAGATATCCTTGTTTACCACCAGGGATGGACTGTTTATCACCAGGTAACAAGTATTAATTCAATATTTGTTCCACTGGGTGCTTGGACTGCCTGCATACAACTCAGTGCCAAATGAAAGGCAAGAGTCTACAGCCCATGGATACAAGCTTAAGCCAGATGCTACATGGATATCTATAACCTAGTCCTAAAATACTCTCTTCCTTCTAAGAAAAGGGCAGGATACCACTGGAGCCAAAATGCAAGCATTAACTTTTCTGCATACTGTCTCCAGAAAGCACCAAGTTATGTGCATTGGCACTTCCATCACAGAATACTGTCAGAGATTGATGACCTTCGGAGCTCTAAAGATCTGTGAAGTAAACTGTCTGCTGTCAGTTCTTTGCAGACATTATGAAAAGTGTTGAAAATGAGAGCAGCTTCAGTGCTTGTCTCTAACATTAGCAGAATTGGGGATCAGCAGAAGCAAAGAGAGCAGACAGTCAGCAGGGAGAAAATACTGATGAGAATCAGAATAAGCAACTCCAGAGGAGAAACTAGCAGGTCAGAGACTAGATGTGGAGAGATAAAAGACAAGGGATGCTGGAGGGATGAGGGAAACTACAGGATGGGGAGGGTAATCTCCTTGTTTAGCTCTGGGCTATGTAAAATTGGTGGTATGCCTGCATCGGGCATACAGATTGAGGTTGTACAGTTCATACCAGTCAGCTGATGGGGAGAAGATTAGAAAAGGTGATGGTACCAAACAGCAGGAACAGAGGAGATAAGCACAGGGTTTTCTGTCATCCCTGTTTTCTTCACTGCTTTCTCATCATGCAAAGGGAAGATGTTCCCATTTTGCTAGTCTCATCAATCTTCCTCCACTTGTTTCATATGTCTTCAGATGATGGAAAATCCTTCAATTCCTGTTAAAAATATCATGAATAGGGGAAGCTGTAATCAGGGTCACTTCTCTTCCTTAGTCCTTTTTCTCAGAGAAGTGATTCACCAGGAGGGGTGTTTGCTGTCCTATGCTTTGTCCTGTATCTTCTGCTAAGGCAATTTCTCTCCTCTCTGTGGGAAGTAATGGTTCACATTTCACTCAACAGAAATAAAATTCCTATGAGGGGTCTTTCTCTATATTCCCAAATTTTTGTCTTAATGTTTCCAATGACTCACATCAATACAAATTACTGTGATAAGTATCAGAGCCATTGTAAGAATATCCAGGTACTGAAGGGATGATAAAAAAGCAAATTTATTTAACTCTGAAATTTACTTCACAATCAAATTTGATTAATTAAAGAAGTCCAATCTTATTGTTCTGAAAATTTAAGGTGTTTGGAATTTATTGTGCAAAACTGCACTAAACTTCAATACCACACAGATAAATCAAAGCTCAACTGGGCAGGTCTGACAATTTCCTCCTTTCATTAAAATAAATTACAATTAATTGTTACTTTTAAATTAACATTTTTCTCAGTGTATTTTAAAAATCAATAACAACTCTTTTCTTGTGAAAGCTGTCTCTACTTCCAGGTTCCTGTTGTCAGTGAAGAAGTGCAGATAAAACAGGTGATAAAATAGAGGTAAAGTCATACATTTTTCAGATAACCATTCCACTACCATGCAAAATTATGGAAGAATGTAGCTTTTTGCTTGTTGATGGAAGAGAAGCTCTCATCATATTCCATCACATCCTGGTTGTATTTTCTTTCTCCGTGAGAAATAGTGTGTGAAAAGCAAGTTTATGAAATTGAAAGAGTAGATGACATAGGCTGAGTGGGCACTAAGGAGTTTGGCTGATAGGAATGGTAACATCCTCATTTGCCCTTCTGTATTCTCACATGGAAACCACAATGTCTGCATGTAGTCTGACCATAATAGTATCATTTAAATGTAGTCGTGGCCAAAAGATGGACTTCTATATAGCACAGACTAACAAATCCTATCTGTTTTCTGGCAGTGCTTTTAGTAACTTTTGCTTGATTGTATGTTTGCTTATTTATCTTAGTAAACAAAAATGTTAAAGTTATATCAACAATGAAAGCATCTGTTTTTTCTAACCCTCCAGTATGTACAGGAAAAGTTCACCTGTATTTGAAAAACAACAGATTTTAAAAGGGTGGGTAAGCACAGGGAGTAGGTATTGAAACATGCAAGGGATCTACAAAACTATTTAAAGTGAAAGAAAACAGGATTTCCTTTTTTTTTTAGCTAAGAGTTTATATTTGAAAACTCTTGGGGATTTGAATAAAAACTATGTGATATTATTTTGCAATACAGTTTTCAGGTCTTATCTTGGTATGCCTTTATAACCATATTGGAAAAAGAAAACTACATTTGCACACAATTTAGACTTCTGCTTGTAAATTTTCTCAATGCAGCTCAAAGAGAAAGGAGGCAAGTGATATGAAAAATAAAAGCAGCATCTAGAAAAAAAACCACTGCACAACAATGATGCTAGCAGGTTTGGGGTGGGATATTTTTTGATGAATATAGGGAAAGTAATTTCTTGAAGCAATTAATGTGTAGCCCATATGGGGAAGGTGACATGGATAAAGTCAGATCAACTGAAACAGAAAGAGACATGATCATTTAGCATAAATTCATGTAGTGACCCATAAGTGAAGGAGATGCACTTGCCATAGCAGCCTGACGTGTCATTTCACTTTGCATAGGGAAAGAAAAAACAAATTTTCTTTATCTTCTACCTGCCAATATTTTGTTACCATGTTTCAGAATATTTGGCTTCGATGTCCCTGTCAGAGGAGCAGTTATCCCCAGTGATGACAGACCTCTTTCACATTTGACATCCAGCATCTTTCTAACAGTACTTCGAAGAACGATTCACATCAATCTTATATGAGATTAGTCAGCTTGACAAATACAGCCCATCTACTCAATGAGTGTCAGAGGCTCAGACCTAAAACTCTGGACTTAACAACTGTAGTAAGCCTTAAAGTGAAGGTCATAAATCTTCCAGGGCTGTGGGAGCTGCAGTTTATTTGATAGCTGCGAGTCACTGAGGACTACATCAAACTCTCAGTGAAAGACTCCTATTCTTCCAGGATAGGACTTGGACCAAGTCCAATATCGTACTGAGTAGTTTAATTGAATGAATGAAACACAATGTTGATTTGCCAGCTGTTATATTAGAACCCAGGCTTTTAATTCCTTGCTCACAAATTACTCTCTGCATGCATGCGGGACTAAAGGACTGTTCCATTTAACACCCAGTAATTCAGAGCCTGTAGGGAGTTCACAATGCAAATACTGGCATAAATAGCAAAACATTCCCTAGTACATAAATGAAACACCTTCAGAACTTTTAAAAAGTAACGTAGTCTTAAGACTTGCAATTACATTCTGCAAGGAAATGTGTGCAAAGCACACATGCATACATACATATGTTACATTGAGATACTTCAGCTTGGTCTTGGACTGCTAAGACTTGGCTTCCGTTATTCTATTCCAATTTTGAATTCAAAAAAGCATAAACCTCAAATTCTCTTGCCTTCACCCTAACTAGTATCATGAGTTATGACAGCCTGTGCCATCTGGCATCTTTTAAAATGAGTACTCTGAATTTCTGAAAATGTGACAGAACCAAGATAAAGGTTGGGTAGGCAAAGAAACACAGCTCGAAGGCAGATAATGGTGTTGAAATGTAGCTGTCATTTCCAAATGCAAAGATTTGAAAATAATTCTTCATTTACCTGTCAGGATGATTTAGATAAAAGGAGGGAATAATTGTTGATTCTTCAGTAAGTGAAGACCTGAGAAAAAAATCTGAGCTCTTAGCTTTTTAGTCTATTCTACGAACATAGCATCGAAGAGTAGAAGTGAACTCTAGAAATCATGTTTTAGCCACATAGGCAGTCATTTGGATAACAAATAATTGATTGCAATGTCAAATCCTAGAGACCACCATTGCTATTTTGTTTGATTCAGTCAGCAGTGCCACATTACTTAGAGCATATGTGATAAACAAATTCCCCTTCACAGCTTAATATGGCTAGATACAACACTCTGTAACATCTGTATGAAGCTACAGAAGGAAACTGCTTACCAAAGATATATACTTAATATCATCATGATTATTAAATTATTAAAACTGACACTTTTAAAAAAAAGAAGATATGTCTTCAACAAAAAATACAATAGAGGAATATTCAAGTTCATTTGCATGCGTTAGCATGTTAGGATAAGCAAACCTGGTCCAAAATTACTTTCATTTGCCATCCTCCATCTGGAGGCAAAATCTGTCTGTGATTAAACATTCCAAGTTTAGACCTGTTGCATTATTTATGAAGTATTAGGTGACAGTTTAAAGACAACTTCTAAACGTATAACCCCCACATTTAACTGAAGGAATCACAGAATCGAAGAATATCCTGTTGGAAGAGACTCACAAGGATCATCAACTCTGACTGTTGGCCCTGCACAGGACTATGCCCAAGAGTCACACCATGTGCCTGAGAGTATCATCCAAATGCTTCTTGAACTCTTTCAGGCTTGGTGCTGTGACCACTTCCCTCCGGAGACTGTTCCAGTTCCCAGCCACCCTCTGGGTGAAGAACCTCTTTCTAATATCCAGTCTAAACCTCTCCTGACACAACTTCAGGCCATTCCCTCAGGTCCTGTCACTGATCACCACAGAGAAGAGATCAGTGCCTGTCCCTCCTCCTCCCCTCACAAGGAAGCTGTGGACTGCAGTGAGGTCTCCCTTCAGTCTCCTCCAGGCTGAACAGACCAAGTGATCTCAGCCACTCCTCATATGGCTACCTCTCAAGGCCCTTCACCATCTTCATTGCCCTTTCTAACAGCTTAATATCTTTCTTATATTGCAATGCCCAAAATTGCACACAATATTCAAGGTGAGGCCACACCAGTGCAGAGCAGAGCAGGACAATCCCTCCCTTGAACAGCTGGTGATTCTTTGCCTCATCCCCCCAGAACACGGTTGTCCCTCCTGGCTGCCAGGGCACTGCTGACTCAGATTCAACTTGCCGTTGACGAGGACCCCCAGGTCCCTTTCTGTGGCACTGCTTTCCAGCATCTCATTCCCCAGTCTGTACATTCATCTGGAGCTGCCCCATCCCAGGTGCAGAATCCAGCAGTTCCCCTTGTTGAACTATCATTGGTGATTGCCCAGTACTCTAATTTGTTGAGGAGTCTCTGCAGGGTCTCCCTGCCTTTGAGGGAGTCAACAGCTCCTCATGAATATAAAGTTTGCAAAAGAGACAAGATCCAGGATGAAGATTTTATGCCATTTAGTGCAATATCACTTTGTGTGTTATTGTTGCAACATACGCATTATGACACAGTACTGAATTTCTTAATATTTTAAAGAAACACTCTTCCTCATCCAGGGGATGATGTGGTTATCACATCTATTCAATCATTTCTGATCTTCTTGACAACATGTGTCCCTGTCACTTCTCGTGGATCATACACTGCTAAAAAGACAATTATTTTTGTCCCTGGTAGGCCACATATTGAAGGTCTTCAAAGATATCAGCAGATTTATTGGCAACTATTATTGTTGCTGTTTTACAGAGAACTTTAGCAGAGAAATACGGTGGAAAGTATGAATGTGCTCTGGAGCATTGCATATGGATACTTTTCTATGCAGCTGAATCCTACTCTAGATTTCCAGTACGGCCATTACACTGGGAACTTAGACATTTAACACACCTACAGACACATACTTCCAAACACTATCACATAAATAATCTGAAGCATGTTGAAGATAAGTACTGCTGCCTTGAGCCAGTGAGAGAGTCTCTTATTTATGTAAGGCTAACTTGACACTCTTCGATCCTGGGCAGAAAGGCAGCAAAGCCTTCTGTTTTGCCTGAAAGAGAAAGGTTTTGTGGTTTCTTCCTGGCTTTGAAGACCCTTTCTGAAGATTCATTTGAAATTAATAGCACCTCTTTCTAGAAGTAGCAGTTGCTTTTAGTACTTGTTCTGGGTGTCCATAAAACATTTGAAGCATCCTGGCATACCCAAGCTTATTTCTATCCCAGAATAGATAGATATCTTTCTATTGGGATATTTGGGGTACAAACGGTACAACTGCAAAACCAAGTCACTAAGAAATTAGGAAATCGCAAAATTAAATCTGTTTTTCAAGGTTCATAGAAGTCACAGGCTAGGTCATAGGAAACTAGAATATGTACTTTGTTTTCAGATTTACTTAAATTTACTTAACTAAGTCACATAGGATAAAAAACCATCATTTTTTCTGCCTCTAAATGTGGAGAAAATAGCAAAATATTTTGCAAAATATTTCTTCTTACAGTAATATTATCATCTTCCAGTGTGGGCACTGAAAGAAGTAGGACTGTAATAAGATTTTTCTTCTTACATATAGAGATTGGGATGTTCTTTTTGTGATTCAACCTTCTTCACTAGCATATAAGGATCACCTGGATGCTTTGCTTTCTCCTCACAGAATGCAGCTCAAGCAATCTGTTAATCTATAAATACATATTATAACTTTGAAAGTATCAAGAGCAATACTTATTGTCCAATAAAGTCCAAGTGGAACTACAACAGCAATGATCAATAACATTCTCGTGCCCAGTAGGAATAACAATGAGGAACATCATCTGCTGAAATAAGCTCTTCACACATGCTTGGCAGACCTGCAAAAAAGGAGGGGGAAGGAATGTGTGTATCGTTTTTAGGCAAAATTTGCAGCTAGTTAAAGCTGCAGAGGTTGTCAGCACTTTTTTCATGGGGTTTTGTTTGTCCAGCCCCTATTCTTCAGTAGAGACTAGAGGCCATCATCGAAGAAACCCACTGAAATAAGCCTGTTATCTTCAGCAGTCAGGTGTTAACAACACATAAACACATGCTACTGTGAAATAAATTTAGATTCTAACAGAACCCAACTGCAATAATTGAGATGGAACTAATGCCTTTTGTGATTTCTGCAGGGTAGTCTAAATTAAAAGCTTTACAGAAAAGAGAAGGTGCATCAGGGATATTTTCTCTTATAGAAGCATATAAGTTCAGAACTCCATCATTTTAAACATTAGTCCTTGGAAAACTAATATTTGAGTTCACAGTTACATAGCACAGTTGATTTTTCAGCTCAGAAGCAAAAGAAAGTACCTATTGAACATGTTTTCAATTACCAGCAATACAAAGCAGATTTACAGAGCATCATATGGTTTTACAGAGGATTTCAAACGAAAACACAACACTGAGGCTGTACACATGCTTTTCCCCACTATTAATAAAAGTCTGCTGCCTTTGTGCTGACCTGATAGCTTAGGGTCTAAGAATTTTTTGGCTTTGCCATTGCCTGAGCTGACCTGAGCTTGCTTGAGTAACTGTGCTGTGTTCAATTGGCTAATGCCTGTCCTCTTGCAACTTTATTTATGGGAATATTCCATGTGGCAAAAGCCTGACAAACCTTGGTATACACTGTGGGACAAGCAACAGCCCCTTTGTGTCAGGTGGGGCAGGTGGAGGCTGTTGTTCAGCTTTCACACTTCTTGGTGGCAAATGTGTGAAATAACACCAGGCACACACAAAGAATTTTAAGACTATATCTGTATTAATTTGAACAATAAGAATATGTTTTTTGTAACAGCGTTAATTTTAACTATTAAAATATTAATTTGACTAAGAGTAAATACTTAGTTTCAGGTATATGGTATATTCCCTTCTGCTCATAACAACACTTTCAGTGTATTAAACAGAATTTACTACCAATTCTATGCTCTTCTGAAACAGCTCTATAAACACAATTATGAACACGTGAATACATTTCTGCTGAATTAGCCAGAGTACGCAACATGAATTTTATGTTATTTATGCTATTATGCTGCCTTTATGTCAGCTGTGAGAAGACAGATGACACGTGATAAAGCCTGTTAATAGCACCAAGTTAACATACTAGAAGTTCTGCATTAATCTGAGCATTCATAGAAAGATTTTATGGGATCAGCACTCTGCTCCTTGCAGCTGCAACAGTTCAATCTGGTACTGAGAATCCGAAGATAAGCTTTCCTGTATCATAAAAACATAATCTTAGAAACTCTGGTGTTGCAGTTTTGATTGATATCCTATCTTACTCCCTTACAATTCATGTAGGCTCTAGGATGTTCGTATGACAGAGAATGCTCCTTCGGATTCAGTTAAGTGAGTGATACTGTGAGGAATATGCTGATTTTTTTTTCCTCTGTGTTTTTGTCAGTCACCTTAGCTTCCCTTCTTTCTCTCTTCTCTCTTCCATCTCTGTGTATCATTCTCCACGATATTTCTCCTTCCTGGCTTTGTTCTTCACTACCTATTTCTTGGTTATTTCTCTCCTTTTCTCTTGCCTTCCCTGCTTTTTGATGAGTGTCTCTGCCCTGGCTTTCCTACAACCCACTCCATCCCTCCTTCTTGCCTCTCCATTTGCTAAACTCTGCAAACTGCTTATCAACACTCCTTTGCTGAGGAACTGGGTGATGAACTCACATCCTGGTTCCTATTTTGAATGAGATATTCATGTTTATGGAAATAATTGTTGTGTGGATAGCTCTGCTTTGACTACAAAGGTGTAAGTGGTGCTAGTAGTTTATCACTTTTAATTTCCACTAAATGAGCAAATGGGAGGTAAATAATGGAATTTACCATGATTACTATAAATACATTGTAATTTGATAATGTTCAACAAGTATCTGAGAAAAAAATGTGTAAGAAGGTAGTGATTACTTGAGAGAGGTCAGGCTGGCAATATAAAAACACAATCATTTGCAATTAAGAAACATTAATAGAGTGTTTGTCTCTAACTAGAGACTAACAATAAAAAGATAAGAACATAAATAGGATATTGTGGAGCAGTGGAGAAACTCTCAGTTTGGAAAAACTCATAATCAGACAAATCAATCTTATCTGTCCAGGGATGGAAATTACACCCAGAAAAAAATGGCTAAAGAATAAAATCAAATCAACAGGGAAAAAATTAAGACTGTATTAGATCAGAGTGGGATAATGACCTTGTAAAAGCTCCAGTTACTGTTTCCATGGTACTGCTGCGTATACTGCTTCTCACAGGATGACTTTGGTTACCTCTGTGAAGTGAGCTGATAACTTTGATACAGGATGTAAAGTGAAGTCAAAACATACAAGAAATTAACATGAATGACAAGAAGAAATAGACATTTTCGTTGTTTCAGCTTGAGTTAAAAGGAGTTCTTTCTTCTTGGCAATTGTCTCACAGGAGAAAAATGGCAATTTAGGATTGCTGATATATCCAGCGGGCTAACAGGGTGAGATTGCCACATCATCAGCAGAGAACAATAAAATAATACAATGCTAGCTGAAAATGTAAAATAAAAAAGATATTTATAGAGGGCAAACCTTCATTAATATGAAAAAAAGACTGTATGTCCCAAGGCGATCTTTTTATACTTTGTCTGTGATTGCCAAAGGACAGAAGGTACTCAGGGACTCCAATTTCATCCATCCCTTCCCTGAGCAGTCAGTGAGCTTTCAAATCACCCCTCCCCTTTCTTGAGCTGTTTAATCCAGATCATAACTAGAGAATTTTATTGCTGTCTTTATCTCTCAAGCTTCAGTATGAGATGTGCATGGACAGGCTTCTGAAGCCCCCTGTTCCAGCAGACTCCCAAGACCCTGGGAGAAGCCATTGCTTTTCATTATAGTCTAGGAGAAATACAGACAGTAACAAGGTGACTCAGTCTTAAATTGACTAATTGTCTTCCAGGATTTCTCTGTGAGAAACTACAGGAGACATGTATTCCTAATTATTGTTCCTAGGACAAATTAGGGATGAAGAAGGACCTAAAATAAACATAATCTTGTGCAAAGACATGACAAATAAGCAATGGTCCTTGCGGATTTTGCATTCCAGCCTGCTGGGAGATGTGGGTTTGCACAACAGGAGGACCCAGAGGGACATACTGTCTTAAGACCCAATTCAAAGCACATTTAAGTAAATAAGCTTTGATTGATTTCAGTGGGCTTTAGCCTCTGCTTCCATGTGGGCTGTCTGCAGAGGTAAGCTGTTAACTTTCTCTTGTAGGAATAAGTGAGCTGTGATGGCCTGTCCAACCAGCAAACGTTGTCTGCTCTGGCTGACATCACTTGTCATGGGGAAAATGTGTTTCTCTATGAACTTTGTGCTTGCATGTTCTGTTGGCTTTCATGATGAACTTACATCCTGCTTGTAATCCCTAGCAACATCTACATGCTGTGTGAGACATCTGCATATTCTACTGACCTTTCTCAAAGGCAAGAAATGGCTGCACTGCTGCATCCATGCTGACAGTTTCAGTCTGGGTTTTACATCTGCTGTTATCTTGCCAACTACTTTTCATTGCTCTTCCAAAAAAAATCCCTAATGACATGCCTTATTCAAAACCAAATAATCACTGCTTGGATCACAACTGGTTTACTGAGCTTGTATAAAACCTTGTGCATGTGGAGTGCATAGCAGAACGAGGAGATAGAATGGTAAATTCTTCACTAGTTTATTTCTCCCCAGTCTTTTAATTTAAGAATGATAGAACTATTTAAATGCCAGATCCGATCAATCACTGAACTACAGAGTTACAAAGAGATAATAGTTAAGCTGCAAAATATTTTTTCTATGGAAAATTTGGTAACATACATTATTGTTGCTTGTTCTATGCTTATAGTTAGGCTGAGTCTCTATCCTTCCACAGGTAAAATTTATATTGGCATCTTTCAGCAAAAATCTCTCAGCCACTTCAGAAAAGATGTGTAAGACAACAGAATATTGTTTGCCCTCTTCAGCATGAGCAGGTTTTGCTCTGGTGCTTAACAACTCTTTCATGCACAGTGATTTTTCAAGCTTGAAGAATGTTCTTTTTATGGACTTGTGTCCAGAGTGTTTTTTGTATAAAATTCTTTACGTTTTTAAAGAAGTAAACTGTAAGAATCAGAACTTCACCAGCTCTGTAATTTGAAGTAACAAGCACTACGAATAGCAGTGATTCATGTAGGTTTGACATACAAAAGAAAAAAAAGTGGAACTCAAGAAACATGGATAATACCAAGCACTGTGCAATGTTAAATGGAAATATTTGAGCTAACAAAGGCAATAGGAAACTGAATCATAATTCTGTTAGTATGGTACTTTTCTTGGCCTAATTCCTCCTGATGACAAATGAAACAGCCCAGAGAGAGCCTCGAGCTTGCACAGTTTTATTAGTTTAGGTATGGAACATATGCATGTGCGGTGGTGCATCCCTCCACCTCCCATAGTCATGGATAGTGTAGTGTTAATTGACTCTTTTATCTAATTCAAGCTCCAGTAGAAGTTTTTTGCTTGCAAATAGGCTGTTCTATCAATTTGCTTGTAATTTAATTTTACCTGGCCGTTTGTAAAAGAGTGTCCCCACTGCAGTCCTTTCGCTTCTCTGTTACTCAGGCTCATTGTAGCCCATGCAGTCAGTCCCATTCCTCCAATTTTTAATAAAAGTGAAAGCCTCCTTGCCTGAACAACTCTTTTCTCCCCATTTAAACAACCAGCACCACCTCCTGAGCCCACAACCATGCTATAACTTTTTAAGCACTTCCATTTTAGCAATACTGACTCTCGAGCGCCCAGACTTTTTGCCAGTTTTTGATTTTATCTACCTTCTCATCCATGGTTCTTCTACACCCACATCCCTTTTCCCTGCACTTCAGCCTTTCCTCAGTGTCAGGTCATGTTTATCTGCATTTGGTCTTTTGGCTCACTGGTTCTCAACTTGACTTTTCTTATCCACATGCCCAATCAGTTTGCACTTCATTTTTCTGCCCACAACACCTCCAGCAGCCTTTAATTTCTTTCTTGAATATTACTTCTTCCATTTTCACCCCCAGTCTCTTGCCTTGACAAGCACACTATGCCAATCCTCACTTCCAGTCCCACTTTCCCCACAGCTGCAATACAAGCTTACAGCATCCACAACCTTGGATCCCATCCTGTGCCCCAGGCCATGTTCTGATGTGCTGTTCCATGATCCCACCTACTTTCCCATGCTATTTTAATGCCTTGACACATGAATAAATTACAGTCTTTTTCCAGATTTTTTGGGCCCAGCAAGAAAACTGCTACGAAACACACATGATAGAAAAGGCCCATAGGATCTGAAACCTGGACTTGGCACAATAAGAATAGGTCACAACTACGATTTTAAGCATATCCATTCAACCACATTACTAGAGCTTCTACAGCTGGGATTTTGGGAGTCTTTATCCTAGAAATCTGAAGCAAGAGGATATCTGTAGAACATAAGCTAACTGTGGCATTTCAAAGGCCAAAGCTGAGCAGCTTTTTCCATAGAGAGAAAAGACACATGCCTGCCAAAACACACAAATGCATATGTGTGTGATCGGTCTTCTAAAAAGAACCTCAAACTGAATTTTTTAACATGAGCAAAAAAAAAAATTATGTATTTTTCCATTCCATTATTGTTACCAAATCATTTCCAAGTTGATTTAAAAATAAATAAATCTATTGGGTAGAAACAGGCTACAAGCATGGAAAATTTGAGTTGAAAACAGCTGTATTAAGGGAGACTTTTAAGAAGTTGAAAAAAGTCTTCTCATAGGAAGCATGAGGCATACTGATTGCTAACTGACAATAACAGCCCCAAATATATTATTTTTTCTGATTTTTTTTATTATTATCTGTCACTTAATGCATAAGACAATCTGGTAACAATAAGGTGTCAGAGGCATGCTTAACTGCTGTGCTTTTGGAAGTGACTGAGGGATACAAGCTGAAGCAAAAGGTAAGATTTTCTTTGTTAGGGTATTAATGAAATAGATAAACCACATACTGAGTCTAATCTGGAAATCTGGAGATGTTCAAATGACTTTCAAAACAAAAACGAGAAATAGAGGAGGAAATACTGTTCCAGAGCCTGCTCATTGATTTAAGCATTTTTGGTGCCAGTAAGAATAATAACAATGAAAACCATCTGCTGATCTCTGCAGTGAATTCTTCATCTATGCTTGTGCAGCATAGAAAGGCTTGTGCAGAGATGGGAAACTGTGTATGAGACTGTAGATAAAGCAAGGTGTGTATGGCAGTTGTTTGTAAGGTTCCACTCCCAGGAATCCAATTGACGCATAGTTAAGACCTTTCCAGGGACTGGAGATCAGCTTCTTGTGGAGCTACGGTCATGAGAGGTAACAACACATTTCTTGTGATTTAAGTCATAAACCATTAGTTAAAAATAAAAGTAAGATTCTGAAAAGTATGAGGGTTCAAAAAATGACACTGCCATAATAATTTATTATATACTGATGTAAATATAAATTGATGAATAAACAGAAAATAGATAGATTATATGTTGGACTATTTTTTTCCTCCTGTGGAAAATTCCATAAATCCCTGACATCAGTTGGTAGGTTTTTTTATTGTGTGCACTGCCTCATCCAAATCAGGCTGTTGGATGCTCACAGAAGTTATGATTTGTAAATGTTTTTCACAAAGTTCTAGCATACAGTATGTTTAAGAATGGTCTATTTGCAAAAGAGATTTGCAAAGAGATTTGACTACACAGGCAGAATGGGTAGAAGAGCTCTGCACAAACCAAAGGGAAATAAAAATTGAAGATTATTTTATTAGAGTGGCTGAGGCAACCTTTACACCACTCCCACATAGTTATTCACATGTTGAATAGTCACTTATGAATAGGTTAACAGCTTTTGTTCACCACCAGTAATCACACAGTGGTAGTGTGCATCAACAAATGTTTTGCCAGTAGTCACACAAGACCACAGACTTGGCACAGAACTGACAGAGGAGGGGCTCAAAAGACTTCTCTGAGCCTGAGCTAGTTTTAGCAATAGCAAAATGACTACTGCCTGACTTGTAGCTTCTGGTACACTGTGTGGTAAAGATCCAGCAGACTTACGTAGTCACTGTGTGATGCACAACAGCCCTTCATGGTAACAAGAGCTGAAAAAGGATTTGGGGTGATGCTCAGTGAGTAAAATCAGGTCTTGTTAAGAAAACATGTTAAAATAGCAGCAGATGGACCCCAAGATCAAGGAGGAATGCACCCCCCTACTATTGCTGTTCTTTTCATGAAGAATGCAGGACGCCCAGGACTCATCATAGAATCATAGAATGGCTTGGGTTGGAAGAGACCTTAAAGATCTAGTTCCAACCCCTCCACCAGGGGCAGAGATGTCATCCACTAGATCACAGACCTTGCCCCCTCCCTGCACACTCCTCTGCTTAAAGAAGACTCGAGCTATTTGCTGTAGGGCCCACAGGGACGTTGGAAGAGAGAGCACAGCTTCAGGAAAAAGAGTAGATGTTACTAAGTCATCTTTTTAAAATAATTTTAAGAGTATTATTGATGAGGTTTTTCCATATTACCTTGGACTATAAGGAGTAATAGTACTGGAATTATCTGCGTAACTGTTAGCTGTATTTTGGCTAGATTGTTATAATCTTGATTAGTTGAACAATAAATTTTTTGTTCCAGATATATATATATATGAAGTGTTTCCTTCTGTCCCTATCAACATTTCAAGCATAGCAGTAGCTGAGATGTTTTAACACATCCTTCAAAGAGGAAATAATAGATAGATTTTAGTGACAAGCATAGTATTTTATACGTTATAACTGCAATCGAGAAAACAGTTGGCTTTGTACAGGGACAGATCAGTGCTTCTGGAATATAACTAAGCTATTCCGAAAGATTTCTCTTAATTGGTAACTGTTAGGGATAAGATGTGAGCTGAAGTTATTGTAGAGGCCTAGATCCAATCACAGATAAGACTTAGTCTAACTGGCTATTTCTATAATACTGCACCACTTTAAATGCTTATGTATCTATGCTTATTGTGTCATGGTGCCAGATTCTGGAAACAGCCTGAGATCTAGCTGAGGCTGGGTGCAGCAGAAACCCCTCTCTTCCCAGCACAAGAGAGAGAGAAAAAGCTTAGTTTCACCCTTAAAGAAGAAAAGACTTTGCTTTGTACAGTAAAAGTTGTATTTTTAACCACTGGGTAAGGTCAGGTGGAGGATGACAAGTGAAGTCCCTTCCACCTGCTACAACCAAAAGGGACTGGAGTTAGAATACTTACTTGAGTGCTCTGATGTCACTCTACATACTGATCAACAGAAAATGTGAGAACAAAAGCCATCAGTGAAAAATCAGCACATAGAAACTCTCTGAACTTGCCTCCTTGCTCATTTATCCTTCGCACTTTTCCTGGGTGTTGTAACAAGAGGTATTCTGCAGTGATGACTGTGGACCTTTTGTTTGGAACTTGCAAGTCAGATTTGGCCTAGAGCCAGTTGTTTGAAAGCCCAGCACTACAAACTGAAACAGCTGATTTAGTACTCGTGTTGTTCACTGATGCGTTTACCTCTCTCGATTGCAGCTCCCTGCTTGATGACTCATACTAAGTCCTCTAGGTGGCTAAATTAGTTATGTTGCTGATTTTTAGCCCTATGGTTTTTCTTGTCAGTAAGTACTCTTGAAGATTATCTGGAGAAAAAGCTGGCAACTACTGCCAGCTGTAAAATAGAGCTTGAGAAATGTCTGCTTTGGAGAACTAAGGATGCCCTGCAGAGATTGAAGGGCCAATGCTGTCCTGGATCAGACCTTTAACATGTCTCTGATAGCAAAAGAGCTTTCCATTGCAGAAAGCAGCAGAAATGCTAAGAAGGACACTCACTGACTTAGCAGAATTTTGGAATTCTTTTGAGCAGAGACAGGGGGGTCCTAATGACTGCTGAGTGAAATAAACTCAAGCCTGTATCTTGCCCCAGCCCCACCTGAGCAGATCTGTGTGTATTTCAGCATTCTTCCTCTACAAATTCCTTTCAAGTGTGCTCAGTATTCAGTAAGAGACTACGCACATCTGCTGTTCCAAGAAGCAAGTTTAATTGCTGATGGGATTTTTTCCTGCTAGCATTTCAACCCATCTGCATGTTGCGATTACTGAAGCCTAATTTTGTTTTTGTCTACTTCAACCTTTTCGAGTGATATTCATTAATCCCATCTATGGCATCTCTAACATGTGGGAAATCTGCCTGGAGTAATTACAAAGTATTTCCTCTGCACTTAGTTCTCCTATAAGAGCATGCGAAGATAATGAAGGCTGATTGTAGTGTCATCATTCCATTGAGGAAATGAATGATGCTGTTCAAATAACAGCTGGCTTGTTACATAAAAGAAATGACAGATCGGAATAATAAAGGCAAACTCCCTTTTACAGATCTTCTAATTTGAAAGTCTCAAATAATTGTCTGGAATCCTGAAAATACAGAAAATAGTGCAAAAAAGACCCTTAAGTTTTCTCCCTATATGTTTGAGTGTATACACACATATATTTATATTTACACATACATATATACCTAAAAACATAGTATTATTATTTTTTTGCATATGATATATATATTCATGTATATATTTATATGGCAGTGAGATAGCAAGAAAGATCATCAAGGGTAGCATTTTTTGATCTGGAACTTCCACAATGCGAAATAAAATACAATTTAGGGAAATTTCTTTTTTTATAGTTAACTGACCTGAAGTGGGCATTTAGGAATGTGAATGATAAGTATTCTGATTGAATTTAAGGTGCAATGAGAGTTTCACCATATAATAATAATTTACACTACAGTGCCTTTATAAAAAAATCTTGTGAGGCAACAGATTTTTCTATTTTATATATATTTATATATGATTTTTATGTATGTAAACATCACATATATAAACCTCAAATATATAAACCTCATACATGTATATAAATAGAAAACCTCAGTTTCTAAAAGGTCCATTCAGAAGTGCCCACTCCTCCACAGATCAAATTTGCGATGCTCAGCTCATACTCTTAGAAGAAAAAGCACTCATTTCACTGTGTCTTTCTGTCTGAGGGTGTGTTCCTAGATAGTCTTTAGTCTCTAAACCCAAGAGCTTGACTCCTTTAAGAAGGAAGAGATATCATATGGCATTACCAGACTACAACAGCTGATTTCTAATTACAGTTTGAAGTAAAGACAGGTTAATAACATCCCAAATGTGGTGTCTTCCAGGTCTAAGAGTTTCCTTGAAAGACGTAAAGAAAATGTCATTCATTGCAAGGTGTAACCTCAAATGATACAGAAGACAAAATCAAAACTAACAACATTATGGTGAAATGAGGTACAGTGATGAAGCCTTTGAGAATAGACTTTCTCAGCAGCACCAGCTACATTCCTAAACTAGATACGGGAGACTTTAGAAATTCCAAATGCTTCACGTACTCCCACTTTATGCTTTCAAACTGCATCAACTGACATAAACTGGGCTTTTGGGATCTGCAAATAAGATGGACCCTGATAAAAGAATTAATAACAATCACAGTCCAGCCTCTTGCTCCAAGAAGCATCTGTTTGATAAACTCCAAGGATGGAGGCCACACAACTGTCTGAGCAGCACAATCCACTGCTTGACTGCCCTAATAAAAATCCCCACATTTTGTACTTATGCAATAATATTTGCCAGTGGGGTAGCATAAGCTAAAATCAGTGCTTAGGACTTTAACAAAGAAACCAGGTAGAACATAAAATCTTGTTAAAGAGGGCAATAAAGTAGTTTAAATTGAGTGTATACAAAGTGGTGGAATAAAAAAGTAACTTGATTTAATTATATTTTTATTATTATTCATAAATTAAGAAATGGGCATCTATATTGCTATAGCAATAAAACACAATAACGTGTTATTTCTGCATACATTTGAAAATGTAGTGTTCTCACATGAAATTAAAAACAGAGCCCAGGTGCACAAAGATCGTTTAAGTAGTGCATTTATAATAGGAAACTGATAATTTTCTCACCAATTGTTTTTTTCTCCAAGTTCAAAGATTGTTGAAAGGGTTATTTGACCTTGAAGTTGATTTTTGAGAAGCAACTTTTCACTCCATAACTAAAAATTGTCTCAGAGTCCAATTTTTCACTAAGAATAACTCATGTAGCTTTGTAGAAATAATATGGTGGTTGTTAGCTCTGGGCATAATGCCTTTTTAAAGATACACTTGCATAGATAGAGGTATAAGCTATGCTACATATGCATGTTGATTCTGCCTCTTGAAAATGCAGCTCCTTAAGATGTTGTTAATCACAGACTTAGTGAATAAATTTAGTGAAAGACTTTTACTGAAAGTCATTTTATCCAGCAAAGAGATATCTGCATGCATTTAGCACTGGATTCAGCAATCCTGAGTTGTGAACCTCTCCACATACTGACAACCCTACAACCTGAGTGCCTCCTATTACCAAACTAAGCCCTTTTGCAAATTTAAGGCAGTAGAGGTTAAAGCCAAAATCAGAGTAAAAGTATTCTGCAATCTTTTAGCTAACGGACAGCATTTGGATTTAGCATTTCACTATCCCATTGAAATTCAGACATCAGATGAAACTGAGTTTTAATAGTTACTCAAAATGTCTTCATTAGCAGCAGACTTCTTACAGCTCTCAGGAAAGCGTCTAAGCAAGGAGACTCTAATAAGAACCTCTTCTACTGCTTATTCTTTTAAAGTCTGGATCTTAAATTTTCCTGCCCTTTTTAGAAATCACATCAGACTTTAAGAATTTGGGGAATTCAGGAAAGGAAAAAAGCAGGTAATCTTAATCAAAAATTTTGCACCTGACCTGCTCTTACTGATGTCACTGGAGGTTTTCCAGACTTAAGCATGGCATACGTTAGAGAGTCTCTTGACTCTGTAGAACTTGAGGTCCATGACAATAAGGCTGAGTGCTTATGGGTCAGAATCAGGGGGAAGGACAACCAGGACAGTATCCTGGTGGGAGTCTGCTAGAGACAACCCTACCAGGATGAAGAGAGTGATGAATTATTCTACAAGCAGGTGGTGAAGGCTTCAAAATCTCCAGACCTTGTTCTTGTGGGTGACTTTAACCTGCTGGATGTCTGCTGGAAACTCAACACAGCAGAGAAGAGGCAGTCTAGGAAATTCCGAGAGTGTATGGAGAATAACGTCCTCCATAATAATTGCAGCTGATAAATAAAACTACCAGGGCTGGGGCCCTGTTAGACCTGCTGTTTACAAACAGAGACAGGCTGGTGGAAGATGTGGTGGTTGGAGACGGTCTGGGATACAGTGACCACAAAATTATAGAGTTTTCAAATACTTGGTGAAGTAAGGAGGGGTGTCCACAAAACCTCCACCCTGGACTTCTAGAGGGCAGACTTTGGCCTATTCAGGAGGCTGGTTCAGAGAGTACCTTGGCTGAACAGGAAGATTTTGCAGGAAATTAGGAAAAAAAGATAATTTATCGCCTTTGGAAAAAAAGGCAGGTTACTCATGAAGTGTTTAGGAATGTAGTTGGGTCATGTAGAAAGAAAATAAGAGAGGTAAAACCACAATTTGAACTTAATCTGGCCATTTATGTTCAAGAAAACAAAAAGTGCTTTTATAAATACATTAGTAGCAAAAGGAGGAGTAAGGAAAACTTCCATTCTTTGTTGGAATGGAAGGGAACATAGTTACCAAAGGCAAGGAAAAGACTGAGGTACTTAACACCTTCTTTGCCTCATTTTTCAGTAACAAGGCAGGTTGTCCTCAGGACAGCTGGCCTCCTGGGCTGGTAGACAGGCATGGGGAGCTCCATAGCCCTCCCTGTAATCCAGGAGGAAGAAGTTAGTGACCTGCTGAAGCACTTGGATCCTCACAGGTCTATGGGACCAGATGGGATCCATCCTAGGGTGATGGCAGAAGAGTTTGCCAACCTGCTCTCCGTCATTTATCAATAGTCCTGGATCACCAGGGCATCCCAGGTGATTGGAAGTTCACCAGTGTGATATCCATCCACAAGAAGGGCTGGAAGGAAGATCAGGGAAACTACAGGCCTGTCAGCCTGACTTCAGTGCCTGTCAAAGTTATGGAGCAGATCATCCTAAGTGAGATCACTCGTCACCTCCAGGATGGATTGGGGATCAGAGCCAGCCATCACGGGTTTAGGAGGGGCAGGTCCTGTCTGACCAACCTGATCTCCTTTTATGACCAGGTGACCCACTTGGTGGATGAGGGGAAGGCTGTGGATGTGTCTATCCGGACTTCAGCAAAGCCTTTGACACTGTCTCCCACAGCATATTCCTAGAAAAGCTGGCAGCCCACGGCTTGGACAGGGGCACTCTGTGCTGGGTCAGGAACTGGCTGGAGGGCCGGACCCCAAGAGTGCTGGTGAACGGGGCTGCATCCAGCTGGCGGCCGGTCACCAGTGGTGTCCCCCAGGGATCAGTGCTGGGCCC
>JAYRBT010000001.1:67357838-67466622 GCA_036023395.1 Myiotriccus ornatus | reverse complement strand
TCACAGTAAAATGGGTTTGAATTTAGACCTGAGTATTATGAGATGTTCTGTCATGCATTGCAATTAAATTTAGGTGATTAAAGAAATTATATTTCATCCTCTGACTTACTATTTTCATGGTGATAGTATCCTATGTGTGGCCAAATGATGCACCTTTCTGCTCACAACAGGGTACCAGGGTCTGATAGATCACAGAATCAACCAGGTTAGAAAAGACTTCTGACAAGTCCAACCCTTGAGCCAACACTGCCGTGGTTACTAGATCATGGCACTAAGTGCCATATCCAGTCTCATCTTAAAAACCTCCAGGGACGGAGAATCCACCACCTCCCTGGGCAGCCCATTCCAATGCCTGATTACCCTCTCTGTAAAAAAATTCTTCCTAATAGTCAAACTTAACTTCTCCTGGCAGAGCTTAAGATCATGCCCTCTTGTCCTACTGCTTGTAGCCAGGGACAATCATAACTGGAGGAATTCTAGGGCTAGTGGCTCAGGTATGCACAAAATAATAGTCTCATCTGAAGCTGCACATGACTAGGTTTTCTTTCTGTGGAAAATTGGAGAACAGGGAAAAGAAGAAGATGGGGATGAAAAGGATGAGGAGCTGTAATCAGGGTAGAAACCCACACTTGGAATTGGGAAGTTACCCTAGGCTGCCTAATGCAGACAAAATTCTCTCAAGGCCTAAAGTAAGCATATCCAACACCTGGCCAAGCAATTCTCTAGGGATTATATTGCACTTCCTACATCAAATTTCATTTGACAATCCAAAAATGTGTTACCAAGGCAAACTGTATCTGTCCTTCTTACCAAAATGGGATGCTGGAACACAGTGAAGTTAAGAAATTCCTAATCATTGAACCACTTATCTTTATTGCCAAGGTCAAAGATAGCAGAATAGTGTGATAGCTGTGTGTCTGGAAAGTAATGATTAAATGATGAGTTCATAGAGATTAATCATCATTTTCCCTTTGACTTCTGCAACCAGGCAAAGTCATGAATTTAGCTCAGGTCTTTGACAGACCAACTGCTGCTTTACATCATAATGGAACCATATTCCTCTGATGGGGGCTGAGAGATGTCCTCCAAAATATTTTCTTGCATGATAATGTCAAAGAACAGAGGACAAAAACTGCTCAGATGCTGTATTTGAAGTATATTGATTTATGCCAAGAAATTCAGCTGAAGCTCATCCAAGCCTTAAGCCATTTCACTCTATATAGGCCTTGCAACTCATAAAGTGCAATTGCTAAGAAACATACACTATGTCTGATGTCAGTAAGACTATTTATTTGGATAAGGACTGTCAAATGCATTTAAGCTTGATTCTGTAACAACAAGAACATAAAATCAGCCAAACTGAGTAACACCAGAGATCCATTCTACTCAATTGTCTCTCTTGAAAAGTGGCTTGGGAAAATGGGCATGCATACAGTAAAGGTTCCCCTGGAGCCTCTGTGACTTTTCACTCCATTCCTGATTAGATTTTAACTAAGCCAGCTCATGCTAAATCCTGATGTATGCTGGGAGCAGTACCATTAGGTCAAAGCCAGAGTATTGCACAGGCAGGACAGGTGTCCAGGAAGAGCTGGAGGGCCATGATCACACACAAACTGCTGTTCTCTGGCAGTCATTATCTTTTTCATGGCAGCTTCCTCAGAATCCATTAACTTATGGAAATGGTATAGACCAAACCTCCAAACTGGAGTGTGTAAAACGTCAGCTTACTCAAAAATCTTCTGAAGCATATCCAATAGCGGCCGAACTGATGAGGCTTCCATGCTTCCTGCTGTGATAGAGGGGACACCTGCATTGTGACAGGGGAGGATGGACGGGCGTTCTCACTATTGGGTAGGTAATTAGTTAAATTAAATCACAGAGTAAATTGTCCTGTAAATCTGAGGGACTTGAATGGACTATAAATTTTAGACCACAGAGTACAATGTCCTGTAAATTTGAGAGATCTGAATGGATCTAGACATACCTCTCATTCAAGTATAAGACTGCACTTCCTACATTGGAGATGGCATCCAGATAACTGTCTTTAACAGATGCTGAAGGTTGTGAACTCATTTTGGCCCCTACAGTATCATGTGACAATGAATTATGCAGTTTAATTACTTATAACATGAAAATAATCTCTCTAGAGGGAAAGCAGTAGTTTAAGTGAATTGTAAGGCAGTTTGCTTAGTCAGACACTATGGATCATGTTGCAATGCCTGAGACATTGCAAATACCCCAGACAATGATACCATGAGCAAAAGATACGCATTAGAAATTACCTAGTTCCACTTTCTTGCTATTAGTAACTCACTGAAGTGTGATGGGAACCCCATCTTGTATATTCCAATAAGCCACAAGGGGGAACAGGGGTAGACATTTCAGGAAGAGGTCTCAGCCTGAAACTGTTTATGTCAGCAAAACTGACAGTGATTCAAGCACACTGCTCAGCAAATTGTTCCACCAGGCAGCTCAAGAAAACTATCTGAGCATCTCTTCAGTTTTACTAGCAGAAACAAGACCTGCTACAGTAACAGCAAATGCTGCCAATTTTCTTTATTACATGTTTGAAAGAAATTCTTATGGCTTGAAGTACAGGTATTTCCTGGTAGATGGTCCAGAGAATGATTAGTAAGAGAGAATTTTGACTTCTTCCTATATTGGCAGTCATATAAGAGATTTATAAAGGAACAAAGTGTATTTTGATTTCTTTACTGCCCTTCATACAATAGGAAGTGTAGTCTTAGGAGACAATAGTATTAGGAGGCTATCAAATGCAGCAAAAATGTTCAAAAGAAGGTAAGTCAAAAAGTAACTGTGTCTTCACCTCACCTTTCAATTCTTGCTAAAATTAGATAGCTACATGACTCACATACAGAACCTGAACAATTTTTCCCTCTGACATGGTTGTCAGATCCACAAAAACTCTATAGACTCTTACTGTGGAAAAAACCCCACAAACATGCAAAACCAAAACTGCAGCTTTGGCAGGTAAGCAAATTTTTGGTGACAAATTGAATAAGGATCACATCAGGAACTTAGAATGGATTGTCTAATTGTCCTGGCTCTTTCCACACTACTGGGAATTCATGCTTGCCACTTTATCAGAGAACCAGAATTAAAGTTATTCGATCAGGTTTGTTGGTATGAGAAATTTTGCAGGACAACAGTGTACATATTATTCACTTGTGTTTGTCACCAGGCTTTTAAAATCTCAGTGTTTTTGTGTGATATCACCTGAGATGGCTGACCTAATCTAATGTTTCTGACCAACAGATAGGCTGTCCCATAATGCAGAAATTGAGGCTCTCAGCTCTTGCTGCTGTCTTTGCCCTATCAGACTGATGGCCAAGCACTGACAACCCCTTCTACCAGCACAGCTATGTAGCATCGAATTGCTGTGATCAACTGGACAGAATTTGTTACAGAGTCACAGTCACAGAGTCCTGTGAGTTGGAAGAGACCCACAAGGATCATCGAGTCCAATTCTTCAGTGAATGGCCTCTACAGGAATCGAACCGTGACCTTGGCATCATTAGTACATTTGCAGAAAAGCTTTCCAGCTGCAACCCAAATGACTTAGCCACAGGCAAAAAGCAGAAGGTAAACAAAAGAGGAGAGGCAAGCAGCAGATATCACTGACAAATAAGCTCCCCTGGCATTTAAATTTTTGTAATTTAGTCCCAAGGTTTGGTTGTGTTATTAGTGGCTTTCCTTGTGCAAGTAGGCCTGACTGTCTGCTCTGAAGTCTTCAATTCTGTTTATATCTGACTCTGTTCAGAATTTTTTAGTTGTTTGTAGCTCCTTGGCTGTTTGTAAGGAGATGAGAGGACATAGCAATGTCAAAAGTTTTACTGAAGTACACAGAAAGAGAAAAAAATCCATTCAAGCCAATAAAATATCACCATATGACCCATAACTAGCAAGCAGAGATTTACATTTCAATTGATATTTCATTTAAATTGATACTTAATTCTGGAACAACAAAATATTCAACTTTTATCAGCTGGAATCCCAAACATCCAGCAGAGGCAAAATAATCCATGGAGATTAAGAGCTTTCCTCACATGCCTGCCTAATTTTAAAATACAAGCACAACAAGCTTTCAAATGCCTGAGGCAGAGTTCCGCAACTCGCTGAAACCAAGAAACTACTAACTTCCAGAAGCCACAGCAATGTCTCATGTACATGAGCTGATCTTAGCAGTTGGGTGTTCTGACACACTGTGTGTGTTTCTCTCAGAGGGCAAGGTTCCCTTGCTGATCTAAAAAAAGAAACTTTGCAAGTTCTGGAGTCACCTATTAGTCAGCCTGTATCCACAAAAAAATCTGACCACACCTCAACTGTTTTCTTTTGTACAGAAAAGTTGAAGCGCATTTGGAGTTTCAGCAGGAAGTTTTAAATGGACAGGATTATTCAGAGCTCCTTCATTCTTCAGAGCCATTCAACAGTTTTGCAAATTCTGCGTCTTATTTATATCAGCAATTCCTAATATGAAATATTAGGTTGCAGTCACATGGTGTTTCCCAAAATACATTTGTTCCCTTTTCTTTTACATAAACAGTAAAAGTCTAAATCACTGTAGCAGTCTAACTGCTCTTGGCCATCATAAGAAAAGATGTTCCCAGTGCATCCTATGACAATTCTTAGAATGTCTCAGTACGTGTCTTTGTACATGTTCCTCACTGAATATACCTAATATAATGTACCCCCAAGTACAAGAGCAAGCACGGGAAAAACTACCAGTGCATAGCAAGTAAAGTCAGATAGATAGTAAACTCAGTGTATTAGTAAGAGTAGTTTACATTCCATTTTTCCTGTTTTCCTAAGCAAAGATATTTATTAAAGTAATAAACTAAGTAGTTACCACACATTTTTATTGTCTCAATACCACTAACAGCATGTGTTTGGAATGTCTTTTTTTAAGAAAAAATAAGTTAATTTAATTCCTTTAGCTTTTTTTTTTACTTTTTTCATGTGAGTTTGGTTGCCAAAGAAGAAAACTAACTGTTAGTATTCTTCCTGGGCTACATGTAACTGTAAATTGCTGGGTTTGCTTGTTTTAAATTATCAGGAATTATAAATCTGGGAAGAGTTTAGTGAGATCCACTAGCAGGCAACAACAGTATCTCTGTTCAAACCCAAAAGCAGAGCAGTTGGCAATTTCAAAAAAGATGTCATTAGGATGCCTCACTTTCTCCCTTTTGTAAAATATATTTCATTTTCTCTTGTTTTCATGCAGTCAAAGCTACTGCAATTTAAAAAGGCACAATAGTCCTGTTTACATTAGAAAAAAAAATCTAACATCCATCCTGCTTGACTGTCTAGGAAAATGGTGCTTGTTGTAGCAATTACAAGGATGATTTGAGCTTTTTCTCTAAGGAAAGCAAACCTAGCTCTTGTCTAAATAAAGCAATGTGTTCCTTTAAAAAAAATGCAAAAAAAAAATGTTATTATGCTGTCAAAATTTCTAGAAAGCTCCTCTGATCTCCTTAATGTGTCTCGCAGCAGGCAGTGAGGAGGCATTTGTAGGACCTTTAATAAGTTCTCTCAGACATGCTTGCTGAACAAATGAATCCCTGTGAGTGTCTGGGAGAAGCAGCAGATCACTGCACAGCGGCATCCAGGACATGGTCTGCTACAAGGAGACATGCTGGGTGAGATGTTAAAAATCCCACTTCCCCCTCTGAAGAAGCCTGTCCTGTATTCAGATGGCCTTTGCTTGCCTCAATATCTAATGAAATTTTTGTGACAAATGCCACTGGTTTATACTAGTTGAGAGCCTAGCTTCTGCTCATTACATTCAGACATGGTCGAGTCTGAAGAAAATCGGCAAGATTTCAAGCTGGGCTTGCAGCTATCACTCCACCTGAGCTCCAGAACTTAGAGCAGGCTTCTCAACTGGCATTGCAGAGCTTTTCCTCTGCTCAAAATGCTGCTTGTCTACTATTCTTGAATACAGACAGGCTAACTTTCTTTAGTTTGTTATGAATAACATGTACGTACCTCTGCGTGTTTGACAATTCCCTGCATCATCTTATATGAGATCGTGGGTGTCCTTGCTGGTAACCTGACCTCAATAGTAATGTCAAAAAGGAGGAACCTGATGGCAGACATCCTTTTTCCAAGAGGCAGAAGGTTTGTGCTGGGAAGTAAAAGTCACATGTCAACTAAAGAACAACAAAACATGAGTAGTCCCTTCCTAAATAAAACGAGGGGTTTTGTCAGAATCTACTGGGGAAAAAAAGTGAACTACAAAAGATTTTGATTAAAGGAACATAAAACAGCAGGAGGCAACAGAAAAGCAGAGAAGTAGTATTGCTATTAGCATCAGATTAAAGCTTTCTGGGCAAATGATGCTGGACTCACTTCAAGACATGGGACTCTCAAGAGAACATGATGTCCAGCAACATTGTTTTCAATATTTTACTGGTGGGATACTGTTCTAAAAAGCAAACAACTGCTTTGTGAACCTGAACAAAGGGAGGCCAGATTTGTTTGGACTAGCTGGTTCTAAAATTACTTTATAAGCACTTTTACTTCGTACTTTATAAAAATTCCTGATTCTACTTGAAGTTTTGTAACATCCAGTTTTCCAGTGCTTACTAGAAATCTATTCAAGGAAAGACAGTTGGTTTTTACGTAAACATCTTTAACTCTTTTCTGAAGCTAGGATTTTTTTTATCCAAACTTTGACCCTAATGAGTTATTTATATCATAAAATAAATTATTCCATCCTGCAGAAAAAATATAAAGGATAAATCAGAGATATTGGAGCATCAAGGAAACACTGACGTCTTCCTTTTAGAGCTGGTCTAAAGCCTAGGGAGGTTGTTTCAGGGAGATCATAGCAAGTAGTATTCAGAGGGGAAATCAGATGAATGATCAGCTGCCTTTGGAAAAGGATGCACCAGCATGGATAGGGACATCACCATATTTCAAGAAGAGAAACATATCAGTAAGGTGGCAAATAACAATTCTTCCAACAAAGAGCTCTGGCAATCCACTGGTTAGGGATATCCATTTAAACAGCTCCTTTTTTGTCAGTGGCTATGATGGTGTCCCTAATGTAGGGTGCCAAAACTGATGGCTCCTGACTTGTAATGCATTTTACTCAGGTGAAAATATTTTTTTAGCTCAAGGTAAATATACCATCTCACACTAACGTAACTTCTGCTTCCATCTTTTTATAGCTGTAAATCAGCTTTAATAAAGATTTATTTAAAGACATAAGTATAGAATTTGATTGCAATTGTCTCTAAGGCTTATACAGATAAAATCTGTCTTTAAGGATAGCAGGCTAGTTCAGTTCAAAGCTACTAGTTTGGCTACAAGAGATGTGGCTTAATTTATATGTTCTGCTTACACTTTCTGGGTGACATGGAGCAAATCCTTCAAAAATACCCACTCGTGAAATGATAATTAAAGGCATTCTGTCTTTCAGAGAAAGATGATGATGATGTTTTTTCTGGAGAATAAAAATAAAGGTTGTAATACCTTTTCGGTGTAATATCAGACACCTTCATAAACACTTTATGTAAATTAATGCTACACAGCCCAATGGGTACTTGGAACTGCTCCCTGTTCACTGAGCCAAGTAGACATTTGACTTCAGTTTTGCCACCAAAATGAAATGGTGTTGGCAAAGGAGAGCACGGCACAGGCCTCTTCAGGCACCAGTAAAAACACATCCCATCCTAATGTTTTTGTTTAAAAAAAAGTCCAAAAACTAAAAAAAGATTGTTTTTCAAACAGCTTAGCTATAATTAGTTGAAAAACTAAAGACTAGGAAGAAGTGTTGGTACAACTGCTTTATTTAACATTATATAAGATTGAAACTACCTTACATTAACACAGGGGATGTATTTTTAGGTAGTATGATTCACTACATAACTATGACAACACACTTCAAACATCTGAAAATAAACCAATATTCTTATAAACTATTTTAAGGCAACGAAGAGCAAAAATCAGGCTTTTCATAGTAGACATTGCAACTTAGCAAGGTCCAGACTGTCTCACAGAATCTGGAACTCTCTCTGCCTTAAGACACTCCATGGGTGCCTGTATTTACTCCCTGTTCCTACCTGCTGGTCTCAAAACCAATGCCAAACTTCTTTAGCCTATTTTGATCCGCACCTAAAAATTCCCTAAAAACAGGGAATAATATTTACAGCACTCATGGTTCATCTAAAGCATAATCACTTCTGCTCACTAGGAAGGAACATGTTTTTGTCTTTTTGCATGAAAACAAAATCAGATAATATCAGTTAGGGGTGCTGATTCTAGTTGACAATGCAAAGGAGTAAATCAAGATCTGTTGTCTCAAGAAATACATAAAACTGCAGAGGAGAAAGATTAAGATGGTCTGTCTTTTATCAGTGCAAGACAGCTCTTATTCTACCAGAATTTCACATCACCCCTCTTTGTCTAATGAAAGGCTCCTTTTTTTTTGTTACATCGTACATCTGGCATGGCAGCATGTGCTCCTGGGCTTCCTGGTCTTGAAAACAGTTTGCATGTCTCATCAGAAAAGTGATAGAAACATGAGAGGAGCCACAGGCATGGGAAATAGCATTTAGTCCTGAAAATTGACCATGCACTCCAGCAGAAGCATGAAGCCAAGTGAGTAGCTTTGGGTTGGGCTTCCTTACAAAACCATGACCCTAGGGAGGAGCACAGTCATTTCCATCCCTTTGAAAAGGGGATGCTTAGCTTCTTTCTGTTTCCTTCTGACATTGTTCAAGACAAAAATCCTTGACGTGAGGTCCTTTGCCAGTGTGCAGCCATATCACAAACCTCCCTTATTTCAGATCTGTACTATCCCACTTTCTTAGCTTTTCTTGGATAAACAATTAAAATTTAATTACAATTGTGCTACATAAATAAAAATAGATTATTTAGGGAAAGATTTTATAGAAACCAAATAAGCAGTGGTTATAATCAACAAAATCTGCATTTGTCCAAATTTAATATTCTACTTAACTTTAAATTACATCCCTAACCTAAGCTTGTACATTTATATTCACTTTCAACTAATGAGGGATGGCTACATTTCAAAGGCAATTCAGCTTATCATAAAACAAGAGTTTAATGTGAATACTCCTCTGGATGTGTGTATATCTCTCAAATGACAGTATATCTTAGGATGACTAACTTAGAATTGTATGTCTAATTTTTAGAATCTTATGTTTTGGCAGAAGGAACCCACCATGAGTATGTTAATCTAATATATCTGTGAGAGGCACTATTAAGACAACAACTTGGATAAAAAAGAATTTACAGAAGTTAAATGATACTGAAATTCCCATTAAAATAATGTTTTTCTCCTGCAATAATTTCACTACCCATAATAAATATTTTTTAGTGATATCTCCTGAAATCAAGTGCACATGCACCTGGGACCACCATCAGGGCTGTACAGCTTGTAATTTTTTATGTGAAATGGCACAAACATCAGATGCAACATTTTTGCAGTACTTTTTTTAGCAAGCTATTATGGCCCAAAGAGCCTATGATACAATGTGAAAAAGATTGTGTGGCAACATTGATGACAATGGGTTTTATTTCCACTGCACTCAAGCGTCTGGGTTTTAGATATTCATAAATACATCTCAATGAAAAAACCAAAGAAAATCTAAAAAAAAAAAAAGGAAAGTGAGTAATATATTAAATTGTCTGTAAAACATTACAGAAAATTATCTCAAAACCTAGGAAACAGAGATGTAATACAAATCCTCTAGCTCTCAAATTCTGGGTATTCCTGCTGCATCTAAATCTGAATCTAAATTTATCCCTAATTCTAAATCTAAATACAAATACTTCATAGTCTAAGTAAAAATCAAAAGCTTGTCATATTTTCTAGTATTACTCATCACAATCTCACTGCTATTATTTTGGAAGAAACTGTGAGAGAGCAATAGAACGTCATTTTGCACTATTTAGAAAGACCATCAATGCCAAAGATTATGATAACATTTGGTAAAGAGGCATGGACTTGACTTCTATTGTATAGACCAATGCTAGTGGTCTCAAGGAACCAGCAATGTTTCAAAAGAAAGAAGATGATAATACTGATATTACTGAAGCTCAGAGTTGTATACCTGGAACGTTAAAATATCCATGACACATTATTTATACAGCACTCCATGTGTAAGGGAAGTCCTAACACTGGCCCTGACACTAGATGGTGCTGACAAATTTTGCATTCAACAGATATATATGGCCCTTATAGCAGGAACAATCTGAAAGATGTACTTAAATTTTCTGGTCTTCATGGAATAGCTTCGAGTTCCTTGGTTCAGAAAAATTCCAACTTTATAACAGTTAAAGCTAAATGTTCTCAGACTAGGAGAACTGCACTTCTTTCACCTAGGGATATCAAAACCATTAAAGTCTTTCTCCCTGCACAGTCTACCATCACGAAGCCCTGACAGCAATTAGAGAAAAAGTAGGGCAAGCTGACCTGAGATTAAATAAATGGTAAATATCCATTTTCTGGCAACTAAACTGAGCCTTTGGGCTCAAATCAGTTTCAGACTAGGAATCTTAAAATGTCTCCACGTAGGTGTCTATAGATGTCTAAATTCCTATTACAGGCAATAGAGCCCCAGGAAGCATTTCAGCTCATGATAAAACAGACATCTACAGGATGAGTCAACTGCCCACACACTTGTTTGCAATGGCATTTGATATGTCTCTAGGCATGCACGATGTCATATGGACCTCTGGGAGATTATTGCCCTTCTAGAGCAGCACCAGATGCAATTACTGAGGACACAGGAAATGGCATCAATGTCTCTGTCTCGTGAACAAATCATATCCCTTGTGATGGTCAGCTGAATTGCCCCTCACATCACCAACTACAAATTCTCCTCCACAGACACCACTGGGCACTAAATATGTCAGCCTAAATTGATCTGTCCTAACCTTGAAAGGAATCCCATCTGTCAGAAGCGTTAAAGGAGAAAATGATGCAACAGTTACATGATGCCAGTTTTCTTCTCCAGTGTAGAGTCACAGAAAAAACATTAGGCATCACAGCAATGAATGAGTACACTGCGATATCTTGTAGAGCAAATGGTATCAAATGAGAGGAGGAAGGTGGTGTTGCCTCCCTGCATACCATCTGCAATAGCTTTTGGAACTCTGTTGTCAACATTCTAAAGAATATTGAAAGACGGGGAAGGATTTCACAGGGACCTACAAGACCTGGTCACAATCCATAAAAAAACCATGGTTAATAAAAGGCATGGGAGACATTATCATGCATTATTTTCAATATTCACACCTGTTTACATGGAAAGAAATTTGTGTCACCAAAATTCTGTAAACTACCAGGATAATATTCAGAGAGATGCCATGTTTTAAAACTAAAGACTGATAAATGCTAAGGCTTTTATCCCTAAATAAAGAGAAGCTAGCACATAGAGGTGGGGAATTTTTAACCTAGGCTTGCCTGGCTTTTTCACAGAGATGCCCTAGGACAATTCATTGTGCTGCTGAACAAGCAGTTTTCTGCGGGAGGTCAAAGCAGAAGAGCAAATAGCCCGCCTGTAGCTGTGATACTTATGACACTACTTAGTGGTGCTAACACATCAAAGTGTAACAGCCAGAAATGTCCCCAGGCTTTGCATTAGACCCGATGGACCTTGGGGAATGCACTAAGAGAGCGGGGAGAGAAAAGGCAAAGTCTGCCTTTCTGAAGGGGGCATGGTCCATCAATTAGCACAGTTATGCTGAGGTGCGTCTCAGTGGCAGTGCTTTCCTTTCATCTTTCACAAAATATCCAATCTTGCCCAAAGCCATATAAGTACAACTAGTAGCATATACCAGTGTTTATCACAAGAAACTGATAATAAGACTGAATGTTTTCTAGAGGGAACCTCAAGAAACATTCCACTACTAAAAAATTAAAACAAAACTGTAAGACAGCTCAGGCAGTGTCAAAGCAAGATACCGTTGAATGAAACCAAGCAATAACTTGTCTATGATTAAACAGTATCATCTAGAGAAAGATGATTTCCTCACAAGCTGAGGAATTATTTCCTTCTTGTGCAAAGTGAGTGAAAGAAGGGTAAAAAGGAGCTGCTGGAATCTCCCCCACTTCCCACAGCAGTGATTGCAAATTTGCTGCAAAATTCATGGGCATCTATGAGGGAATCAGAGGGGATTTGGGAGGAAAAACATTGTAAATATAAAATAATGTAATAATTACTAGTTTCAACTCAACATAATTACAAGTGAGCTTCCACCAGCTACTAATTATCTTCTTGGTTACAGAGGCCATATTTTATTTAAATGAAGTGGAATGAAATGCTGGTGAAAGCTACATAGGCAGTACTAACGAGAGAACACATTGGGAGGAGATGTATTCCCCCTTTAGGCCCTTGGACTAAGGGTCTTGTTTTAAAGGTACAGGAAGAAAAAGCACACAGAAACTGAGCGTCCTCCTGAGCATCTGAAAGATCTCAGGTCTAACTCAGAAAGAAATTTACTTTCCTTGAATGTGTAACAAAGAGAACATGCAAAATTAATTTGTAATAGTACTAATTGCTCTTGAGTTCTTTCTGAAAAAATTCAACAAAAATAAACTTTTTGGATGGGGACCTTGGATCATATACCTTTCAACTTTCTTCAGGCACTCATGGTAACCTTCAGCATTTTCTGCAGTCATGGAAGTAACCACATCTTTGTTGGGTCTCTAGATGCCTGCATTACCTGGGAGGAACAATTCACCCAGCTTCACTTTAATGAAGCATCCCATGAACTGAAGTCAGATCTTTTTCCCCACATAGGAATGCCTAAACCTATCTCTATCAAAACACTGTTTTGTTACATTTAACTCTTAAAGCTAATTAGCATTCATAATAACGGTTATTGGAAAAAAGTCTAAGGACTAAACAGAGCAAGACAAAGTAACCTGCAGTCCTTGCCTAAAAACTCCACCCTAAATAGACAAGACAGAAAAAGGCTGGAGGAAATGACACAAGATGAGAGCAGAAGGGTGCGATGACACCTACCATCTGAGACAGTCCGCAAGTCTAACTTCTGTGTTGGAAGATAAAGCTCATGGAAATAAAGGAGAAGGTAAGAGATGTGTTGGAAACGAGGGCAGGGAAGGCGGAAGAAAGTGATCCTAAAGTGTATTCAAGGAAAAGAAGTTTCAAGGGTCACCGTTTTCCTAATACACTGGACAGAATTAATGTTGGACTTAGTGTAGCACATGGACATAAATCCACAGTGAAATTAAAACACTGAAAGACAAAGACAGAAATACTAGAATGATCCAAGACAATTAAAATCTTGTTAGAAGAGCATATCCATATAAATGTTTTTGACATTTAAATGTCAAAATGATTTCATGATAACAATAGCTATCAAGTGCAAATGAGCTTTCCATTCACCTTTTAAGTAGCAATTTAGTAGGTAATTTTAATAGTATTTTTCCCTTTATAAACAAGGGCTATATGTTTTCTTTACAGAGTTTGAAATTTATATTCAAAAATGTAATTCTTATCATGGAACAACCATTTACTAAGTTTTGTTTATTATTTGTTCCTAGCAAGTTGACTTTTTTAGGATCAAGACTAGAGTGGCTAAGCACTCATGGTCTTGCTGTGAGATATTCACTGCTCCAAGTAGATTTTCAACTGAAGACACAAAGCCCTGCCATGAAGTCCACTAATGGGATTGCACTCTGGAGTCATAGATGTGGCAGTAGCAGTCTGTCTCACAGTGCAGGCGCCATAGTTAAAAAAAAAAGACACAAACACAGTATACAAACCTTTACATACACACATTGCTTCTTATAATAGCATAATGAATGTACATTATCTATATTTGCAGCTGGTTCAGCTTACTTGTAATTATCTGGCTCATTTATTGCACATCACACTGAATACTTAAATGCAATCTCCAGAGATGAAGCAGAATGATAAAAACACCAATATAATTCATACGACTACAAAAAAATTTGAAGGCAATATTACTGTGCTGCTGAAGATTCCAAGCTGAAGAGCACATTTTCAACAGTGTTTTTTTTCTGTTGTCTGAAAGAGAAATAGACACTTGGCTTTAACCCTCCGCTCTTACAGTCTGTTTTATTACACACTTGAAATTGTTTTTCAGTATTTAGTTGTCTGAACATTAAGCACCAGATTATTGCATATAAAATATGTATTCTTTTAATATCTCTGATGAAACTCAGTGAAAATAAAAGCAGGATTGTTTTTGCAGTTTCTCCAGATAGTAACCTATGTCTCTTGTGTGTGGACTACATTTCCGTCTGTGATTAAAATGATAGGTGTCTTGTGGTTTATAAAACCCAATCCTATTTACTTAGCTGTGTTTTTAATTAAGTGTGCTTTGCAGTCAAACTCTCTGTGGCACTTGTATGGAGAATTCTATAAAAATAAAATGAGTGACTGAATGTAATATTGGATAGGGAGTGCTGAAATGCATTTTAATGTTTTTAAAGCATGCTCATAAAACTTATGTTGGACAGCTAAAAATTCAGATTTCCTGAAGAAGGAGAAGAAAATTTTTTCATTATTTAGCCAGAGTGACATATGATTAGTCATTACAGTCTGCCCAGAAAAATTAAAAAACTCTTTTATGCCACTATTTTCCTTTTGAGTTCCAGGAATTTCTACCTTACAGCTGTTTTCATCAACCATAGCAGAGCAGGTGATAAATGAGGCTCCTCTTGCTGCTCACAGATTTGCTATTCTGGTGACCCTGTCACGGAATGAAGGACTTGGAGCACTGACTGCTTGAATTCTGCCTCTTTTCAAACAATGTGTACATCTTACATCTGGAAACACAAACACCCTTAAATTACTAGATGACATAGGATAGGAGATATATAATTATTTGGAAGTATATTCAGTACTTTGTTCTTTTATTGTTCTTATGCCCATGACTGGAACATGCAGAGCTTCAATTTTGATCTCATTCAGCTAATGCTTGTACCAACACAAAACAAAAGATGGTCTCTGCCCATAGCAGTGTTGAGATTTTAGAGAGATACAAGATGATGTGCAGATTATGCCAGAAGGAACTATGGGCAGTAAAGTACTCACTCTAAAAATATACATCCACTTTAGAGTGAAGGAGGCGATGCCCTCCAAAAAATGCCCCTTCCTCTCCAGCAACTATAAAAGGAATTGAAGAATTTGAGAACCAGATATCCACCTTACAAGTGTCTAAAAGCAAAGGAGATGGATCCCAGAGAGTTAGAATAACTATTATCATTTTTTTTCTGGGAAGAACAAAGATAAGGTTTAAGGAAGTCTCTATACAGAAAAAGGAGCAAGGGAGTGGCTTTGTGCATATTTAGATGGAGCTGATTCAGTCAGATTGACACCCCACTATGATAACTGGTCAGGCGCTCCCTATTAATGCAGTAGTGCAATTAATGATTTTACAAAGTATTTTTTAAAACATAATTCAATTTTTTCATTATCTTCTGTAGAAATAAGTCAATGCTTTGTACATGGCAGAAACTTTATTAAGTTGCATTGGCAAAATGTACAGCTACTGCTGCAAGTACTTCAATTTGTGAGTCAACTTTCATTACTCATTGCAAACCCTCTATTATACTGCAGCTGGGAGCAGTGAACATAAAGATCATGCTCTTTCTCCTGGTCTCTTTCCCCTCTAAACCATAATTTTCTGTGTGATCCTGTATGTGTTTGCATATGTCAGCTACACAGTGGTCTAAGCGCATTTTTGACTCAGCTCACTTGCCCTCCTGAATATTTGTTGCAAGTGCAGTCCAAGTCTTGCATTATGGTCTGATAAAAGCCTGTGCTCATACAGTGTAAAATGATTAGGCAGGGTGGAACTGGTCTAGATACACCTAAATCCACTTTGATCTTAAATTTGCCTCTTCCTAAGCTGCATACGTGACAATAGCTCACAAGAGAAACAGAAAGTATGTGGATCAGGCAGCAGCACACATACGCCTATTTTTCACCTCGACAGTACAGTTAAATACACATCCTCTTCGTGCCTGTCTGGATATCCACTTTTATCACAGATCTTCACTTGCAGAATAGGGATCATACCAGCTTCTTTGTCATCTTCCTTGTTTATCCTGGATTGCAGAAAGAGAAACAACATCACAAATACTCCAGTGAGTGTTGAGATTTTTGTGCGCCTTTCTAGAAGGTTCAGCTCCTCCTGATAGTTTTCGTATTAAAGCAGCAAAAGACTGTTAGTTGAAGAAGAAAACTCTATTCTGTGTTGTGAACCTAAGGGTATTGTCTTCAGTCTTATGCTTGTAATGAGCATAGCAGTCTAACAATTGAAATTACCCATTTACTGCACTTTACATTTTCACAACATACCCAAAAAGTGCATGCTAAAGTATGAAGGCTGTTACAAAGCCATACAAGCAGAGGTGAATATTTCTGAACACCCACCTTTAACATGTTCAAGTCATTATGTGGGCACCGTTTGAGTTGCCTATGTGTTCTTTGGCTGTGTACAAATTTTAAGATTTTAAAACGGAAAGTATTTTTACCTGTTGCATCATTCTGTCTGGTAAACAAAGCAGTGAACTTTGATAATATTAAATTTTGTGGCTTAATGTGGGCGGAGGGCATAAATGGAAGATGAATGTTTAGCCTAAAGGGAGAGACGGGAAAGCGCTCTGCCTGTTTCCCATTGATGAACAAGGGGATGTGTGCCATAAGAAAACAGCCTTTGAAGAACAAGCTTCTGCTCTACTAACAGCATTCTTCTCTCAATAAATAGCTGGTATATAATTTTCAAGAATAGTGAGGAATACAAATTTAATCTTTTATTATCTTCTCCACATCCTTAATTTTGCACTTGGATGCAATTCAAGGGATTGTGAATGGGTGAATCTTCTGCAGTTGTCTTTTGTAATGTTACATTACCCATGATCTTTCCAGGAAAAACATAGCATCCCACCAAGTCATAAGAAATGCTGGAAGCAAGCATAACAATGTTCTGTTTTCAAAAAGTGTTCATATAAGAGGTTGAAAACAGCACAATATTGATAAGTTGTGTGAAGGCTCTTGCTTATAGGCTCAGCTGACAGAAATTGTGGCTGTTGTGGTGAGCCAGACAGAACAAGGTTTACAGGAACTCAAGGTCTGTTCTGGGATGACATTCCTTAATTACTGATCATGACATTAACTCTCATTTTTAGGCATCCAATAATAAACAGTTAAGCATTCCTGACTCCGAGATTTGCAGATATTACAATGATAAATTCCACTCTGCAGGGTCAACATAACACAGCTGTTTCCAGTTCCTTCGTTTCTTTCACTACTGGACTAACAAGAAGAGCTAGCTACAGCATATGACATAGTAAGGTTGGTATGTCATTACTGATTATTATATACAAAAAGAGCTTTGTACCAGTCTCTGGAACATATAAAAATGATAATGGGGTATAAAGCTCAATATTACTGATTTTTTTTTCCAGAGTATTTATCAGTTCTGTGTAAATTCATACACTTGTAAAATAGTTAATGAATGGGGGGCATTTGAGGCAAACAGTTTTAGCAGTTCAGTTCTCTCTGTTGTGTCATTTAGGGATAGGAATCAGAATTGCTTTGCCAGGTGTCTGGACACTCATGCTGTGATTTGGTGCCTCCACTGCTGAGTTCTCACCGCTGCTGATGGAGTCACCATTGCACGGAGAAGAGCAGCTCTGCAACCTCCCACAGCAATGGCTGGACAATGGAGAAGGATGTAGTGTCTTTTTAGCCAACTCAGTCATCTCTGGGGGCAGGAGAGAAGCAGAAGGATGACCGAAAGGGCAGTTTGGATGGAATAGTAGGAAAGGCGGAAACAATCGTCTGTGGGGTTTTTCAGGCAGGGGACCTAAAACAGAAAAAATACAAATTTCTTACCTCCTTCCTGCTGCAAGGGGCATGTGCAGAAAGCTTTCTCCCTTCTGTCCCTTTCCACTTCAGAAAAAATTTCAGACACCTTTTGCCTCCATTTGTCTGTGCTCAGCTGCCAGGCCAGAGACTCCAGCTGGGCACTGTATATCCTGCAGCTTTAATGAGACTGAGCAACTCCAGACATGCTGCCTATTCCCCTTTTCGTAGCAAGTGATACTGCCTGTCCATTAGCCACTCTCCCCAAGTTTGACTTAGCCAGTCTGCCTTCACTGCACATCCACTTAAAATCAATCTGCCAGGTAAACGTATGCCATTATTGTAGTTACAGCATAGAGTATATGTCATATATTCACCCAGTTTATTTTATCTTCTATTTTATATATATATATATATCTCCTTAATCCAATATAGGCAAAATCACTCAATTTCTCTCAGTTCTTTGGCTTCAGTTTTGTTGCTGGTATTTGTCTTGTCATGCTCAAGTAACAAAACACATTTACTAGCTGCAGTTGCAAGAATTATAAAAGAGTTTCTTGCTTTGCTTAATTTCATCAGACCGGGAGGCTTGGTCGTACTCTCATAACAGGAATTTGCAGCGACAGAACACTGAAATAACTCCTGCATCAATTTGTTCATATCAGGACAGAAGTTTTTCAGTGTAAGAGAATCCCAGGGGAAATTAGGAGGAATACTGAGCAGACAGAGAAAGGACAGCCATATAGCTTGCCAAGACACCTTGCTGAAATACTAGCTACTTCTTTTTGCACCAGAGGGAACTGTGTTGAGAAACACCATTACAAGTCCATTGCTTCACTCACTGATTCGATAAAAACAGAACAAAAAATTACATTTGGTAGCTGATTCTTCAAACTGTTATGCAGCTGCTGAATTACAGGTGCTTGCAAAAGCCCTGGTGACTCAAGTTTACGTGTGTGTTAAACACTTTCAAGATTAAGACCACAGGTGCATAGTAATAGCTTCTTGAATTATGCCACTAGAAGTGGAGGTCAGTCTATCCATGAGATTATTGTGATCAAGGTGTTTAAATCAATATTACATAATCAATAAGTATAAAAAGCATTCTTTTTGAAGCATGAGAGCCCATATTCTAGGGAAAGCTTGAATGAATCTTAGGAAATCTAAGATATCCAAAATCCATACGAGATAAAGCAAGGACACAAGAATCAAAGCAGAGCACAAGAATCAAAGCAGGACTTCAGTGTTTTTTTGAAGTAAAAATCAATCATAGGATACAACTGTGAGGACCACAAGATCACAAAAAATATTGGATTTAGATGCCAGAGAGCTATAAAAGCTTTTTTGAGTTCATGGACATCCCTGAGCTTCTTACAACAGTCTCTTTAGTGTTGATTTTTTTTCTTTTCTCAGCACCAAAATAAGCTTAATAAAAACAAAAAAGCTGTAACATCATCCCTGCTAGCGCTGCAGCGTAATGATGTAAAATTGAATAGATTATCTTAAATTGAAACATTTTTTGGCATCATAACAGAGCCATTATGGGATATTTGGTTACCATAGAAACACAGGTAATGAAAGAGGCACTGTTATTAAATCATGAAACTTGAAATAAATTAATACAGATGTTGGAACCATAGCCTCATGTATTACATTAAAGGACTGATCTCACTGACACACCACTGCTAGCATGTAAAATCTAACTTTACTGATTTTACAAATCTAAAAAAACAGGCTATGCCTGGATGTCATTCAGATGAAAGAATCAGTCTTTCTTCAATGTTTGCAAACAAAAATAAGATCTGAAGCTTTAAGAAATTGCTGCTATATATTTGCTGCTCATCTCTGTTAAACAAATATTCTTAAACAAGAAAATAATACTGCCTAAAGGGTAACATTTGACAAAGAGGGCAGAACCACAGAATATACTAGCCAGAATCTGTAACTGTTGAATATAGCTGTTTTTCTAACCCATCTATTTTCTGAGTTTTAAGGTTAAATACCATTCTGTTGTTATGCTTTTTTCCCCCAAGGTAAATAAGAAGTCCTTTGCCTTCTCTATCAAACAACTTTGTCAACAACTATGGAAACAAGTTTCTGCTCTGCTTGATCACACTGTAAAAGCTCAGCCTCTACTGCCACTGTGCAGAAGGTGAAACCCATAGGTAGCCTATATGAAGGTCTGTGCAGTGCTGTGTGTTTCTTTTTCCTATACGTATGACACTTTAGCATCAGCACTCACAGGAGCAAATTTAAACTCCGATTCTTCAACAAACTTGCAAAACTGGCCCTTTCAACTCACTGTAATAAAGTCTGCCATTTTCAGTTTATCCTTCCCATCCCTCATTCTTCCTTCTCTTCCCTGTTTTTCCTCCCAATACCCCTCACACACAGAGTGTGCCAATACAAATTTAAAACCTTCTTGTAAATATTCCTGCTCTGATAATTTCAACCATATTTGCTTGGAATTAAGTTCTTCATTACTGCATATGCTGCCAGTTAGGGAACACAGTGTTCTACCGGCTAAAGTTCATTACAGTAATGTGAACTATAAGTATCATAACTAAAGAAAGAGAATTAAAAATAAGGAAGGATGCTACCTAGTAATTTGGGTACTTACCTTAGCCTCAACAATCTGACACCTAATGCACCACAGTTATATAAAAATCAGTGATAGAGGACAGGTGAGATCCAAATATAGGGTTGTGAAACATAGCATTTACCACATAGTGACTGATCTCTGAAGGGGTTTGACAGCTTTACCATCCATCTTGAGACAAGGGTCTGGATTTGAGGTGTTGCATTTGCAGGACTAAAGAATTTAGGAAATCTTTCTTTTTCTGTATTGTAGTCACACTTCAGTCACCTTCCACTAAGAGAAGTTAACAGCAGTACGTTAATATTCCTTGTTTCGGATTCTATTATTGCCTTGTTATAAGAGCAATTAAGGGGAAATTACTCTCTACTAAAGCTGCTAATTATACTCTCAAATTCCACCCTGCCCCCAAAACATAACAACTGGTGTCATGTCTCTACCTTGCAGACAAAAAAGAACAAAAAGAAAAGTCCATAAAACACAGTCTAATTCCGTTCTTCCCAATGAGAATTTCACAGGATATGAGATATCAGCAAGCATCTGAAACAAGAAATGTTGCAAGTGGCACTTTTCACACAAAAAACAGTGATATAGTAAGAAAAGGTGAATTTCTAGTTTGTACCTTGTGTTTCTCATACTTACCCTTTCTCCAAAGAAGATGAGTGGAGAAAATGGTTGGATATTTCCATCAGACTTCTAGAAATCCTTCCATAAGCCTTCAACAGAGCATGCCACCAGAGGACACTCAGGCCAGCTGGCAGGTCTCTTGGTGAGTGTGTTTTGGTCTATACCCAGGTGATAACACATGCATGAATAACTGGAGAGCAGACAGAGTGCTTCCCACAGCACTTGCCACCCCTGCAGGAACTTACTCCTAGACTTTACCAACAGTCTTCACAGTAGGTATCTTTCCCTCAGGTATTTCAGAAAACAAAAAGCAATACAGTCCACACTGACTAATTGAAACCTTATAAGGCATTTAACAAAGCCCTGTTTTAAGTACATTACCAACACAAAGGGGCACTGCTTAGTTCTCTTCCACAGAGAGAATTAATTCCTCTTAGCAGAATACTTTTATGGAGAAAGTCTTGCACACCATCCCTCCTTTTGTTTACCCTAAATGAGCCTGAATAGTTACATGGTTAGAGAGACCAGAAAGACTGAATTTCTTCATTTTCTCTTGTCTATCTAATGCTGATCCACTGGCAAAAGAGGGGGGCAGGGCAAGACTTAATCTAGCTGGGTTGTTAATTTTCTTTATAGCAGACCCTTTTGGATTTGTGAGTAAAACAGTATCAATAAGACAACAGTTTTTTGGATATTGCTGAGAAGTTCTTGTTCAGCATCAAGGTTTTTCCCACTTTGCCCCAGCGAGGAGGCTGGGGGAGCACAAGAAATTGGTAGTGGACACAGCTGTGACAGCTGACCACTGAGTAAAGGGATGCTTCGTGCTTTATAACATTATGCTCAGACATAACAGCTCAGGGTAAGGAGGAGGGTGCAGGGACAACTGTGGTTATGATAGTTGTCTTCCCAAGTAAGCATTACATGTACTGAGGCACAACTTTACAGGAAGTGGCTCAACATTTATCTGCCAATGGGAGGCAGTGAATAAATGTCCTATTTTGGTTTGTTTGCACATGCAGCTTTTCTTCACTTACTAAACATCTTTAGCTTAAGCAGACTGTCTTCTCGCTTTTGCTCTTTTGATCCTCTCTCCTATCGTGCTGGGAGAGGAGCGACTGACCAGGTGGGGGTCAGAACCAACCCACCACAAGAATATAGAAGAGGAAAAGAAGTTGAAGCTGCAAGATGACATTTTTTATATTTCCTGATGAGAGGAGGCAAATCTCAAGGCTGGAAAGGGCATGTGACAGCTCATATTAAAACCAGACTTTTTTCATGAGTAGTATCAAAGGTAACGTGCATCACATTTTTTATATGTCTGGATAGCAATTGAGACAAGACTAGACTTCCCCCTATGAAACAGAATTTATAAACTTTGAGCTTTTCCATTTTAGAAGTCCTAGAAATATTTCTGTATTCTTTAAAGAATATCCTGAATTATTGATGAAATACCCTTTTAGCAATGTTCTTAATGGCTTTTTTAATACTATAAAAAAAAAACCTCTCTGTGGTCAGATTTTTCTTCAACAAATTAAAGAAAGAAGTAAGCTCACCTAATAAATATACATGAAACTTCTCTTCATGTCTATAAAATTGAATTGTGGTATAGTATCACGGTCTAAAGCATTCAGTTTTCTCTCTATTTATCCAAAGAAAATACTTTACAAGTTGACTGTCGTCCTGTGATTTCCTTAAGCTGATAATGTACAAGTAATTCTGGTCATTTTAGTTTTAGAAGAACAACTACCACATCAGTTGCTTGTGTAAAAGTTTTGGTAAAAAGGACTTGTAATCTGCAGAACCTATTTACTACACCCAAGTATGCAGGATTACTAGGCAAGGATTCGCTGCAAAGTGGTACAGGGCACAAGTGGTGTGTGTCTCTGTGGGCAAAGACAGCCCCATATGGACATTTCACAGAATCATAGAATAGTTTGAGTCAGAAGGGACCTTAAAGATCATCTAGTTCCAGTCCCGCCCCCCACTACAGGTAGGGATTCCACCCACTAGATAAGGCTGCTCAGGGCCCCATCTAACCAGGCCTGGAACAGCTTCAGGGATAGGGAATTCACAACTTCTGTGGTCAACCTGTTCCAGTGCCTCACCACCCTCACAGTAAAGAACTTCTTCCTATCATCTAATCTAATCCTAACATCTAATACTTCTCTTAGGTCCCCTGCTTCCAGTCTGGAGACTGGAGACCACAGAGGGGAACAGAACAGGGGAAAAGAAGGGGCCAGACACTTAAAACAGAAGTGATTTGAAACTTTAAAGAAGTAAATGCAAGATCTGGGAGCATATTTTCTAGATGGGGCAACCGTGTTTATATTGCAGGCCTCTTCTTCACATGTATGGATAAATAAACACCTTTCAGAGCATTGTGTACTAGCACAGCAGCAAGGGAAGGGAGATGCTACTTCTGTAATTTCACATTTATTTATTTTAAAACAGTCTGGTAAAAGCTCACTGGAAATTAAAAAATGTCATAAGGACCTTCTTGATTTCACAAAAGATTGTAGTCAGGAGCATTCAACAGCTTAAAACTTCCTTTCCTGCTGTCCCTGGATCAGCTGCTTCCACCCAGTTTCTTTGAGGAGCAGACTACATTGAAGCAGTAAATTTCATGAGCTGAATGGGAAAAGAACGGAGAATTCCTTCCACACCAAAATTACAAATGAGCACAGTTGCACAGTTGAGCCACACAGACAAGACAGGAAGGAACAATACAAACATTCATTTTCATATTTCTATGCACCTAAATATATCATAGCTTTCCTACAAACATCTATCATGGGGAGTTTATTAATTACAGCAGCAAACAGAACAGTGAAAAATACTGGCTATAGGCTGCCATCTGCCGGTTTATGTTACAAAATGTCACTTGCCAGCAGATTTTGGCAGATTTTGCCTTATCACTCTGAACAGGGTGATAAATCCTCCTCCATGGAAGGCTGGGGCATCCCATTACCACCAGTGGCAGCTGATGAAGTTTCTGGAAGCCAGTAGGTCTTCTGACCCTCACTTACTGCTCCCCTGACCTCTTTAAAAAAACACTGCTTTGCACAGATATTGTTTCTGTATTTATATTAATTTAAAATAATATACTTTGATGCTTACTATCAGGTTATGAATCTTTCAGCCACACAAATACACACACACACGCACAAATGCAATCCCCATGGAAGCCACATCCAAATTCTAATTTTTGTGGAACTTTATGTCATGTGCAGAACCTGCAGATTATTTTCTTGCAGTAGGATTATAGTTTTATTTTCATAAGATGGCATGCCCTGAAGGTTGTCTGTCTGTTTTCCTGGGCTCTTAACATCATCTAAAGACTTACTACAGCTCAGAACACAAATATTTTATTGGGTTCAAGGGCAGCATGTAAATTAAATGAACCTGTGCTGATGAGGAGATATTGGTTCTCTTATTTAGCTGACATTTACGTTAACATGTGCAAGATTAGTGCTCATAAAAAGTTCTAGAAATAAAAGCCAGGCTTCTGTGAATCAATAACATTTTTGCTGCCGGCTTCAATGAGTTCAAGATTTCAACTAATACTTCTTGGTCTTGGTGCACAAATTCCTAAGTCTGCAATGAGCTGCATGTTCTCCACAGTGAGCTCAGACTACAGATAGTGCCATTAGTTTTGCAGTGGAAAGTAAGGGACATGAAACTCTCCCCATATTGATCATAATCTCAGAAAAAGTCTCTAGTGATCATTTCAGCTGTAGTGTGTACCTCCATCTTGGGGTAGTTACATTTCAGAAATAGTACTATTAATACTTCAGTTTTTCATCTGAAATATTCACCAGTTTTTTTAAAAGTCTCATGAGTCCCTGTTACAAGCAATGTTAAGCTTTCTTTGTTCCAAAATATACACAGCAGTGTAACTGACTACCTAATGAGCCAACAACACAGTTGAATTTTGCAACAATTGAGCATCACAATCATGACGCTGCAATCAAGAGGATATTGTCAAGATTAACAGACCTTATACTAACTTACCTGTATGTTCTCTACAGTCCTTTGCAGAATGAATATAACTCTCTATAATGTGAAAGGGTCTTTGCTTGCTTGCTTGAGTGTTCTAATGGAGCTCAGTGGGAAGTAGAGAAATCTGTGGTATAATGTATGGATATGTATAAGTATGTGGTTGTGTTTGAATGTGCATCTTTTGCAGTTTCTCGGAGAAAGAGAATAAGGTTTCAAGTGAAGGTTTTGGAAGCTGAGAGCATTGTGGAATTTCCTGAGGCTTTCAGCGTGCACCCAATAAGAGTCTTCAAAAACTTATGCAACATCTGCTGGAGCCACCTTCTTAATTCTATTGTCTCTCTTAGAATATTGAATGGATTAGAATTTATCAAGATGCTTCTCGATTGCTTGAGCTGACAGGAATCTCCTGAGGTTCAGTAAAATGGTAAACTCAGAGTCCAGCATGTGGGACAATCTCATGCAGCACAGCAGACTGGGGCCCAGCTGGCTAGACAGTAGCTTTGCAGAAAAGGACTCAGGGATTCAGCTGGAGGGCTTGAACATGAGCCACCAATGCATCTTTGCAGCACACCAAAGTGTCCTGACTATTAAGAGAAGATTATATTCAGCACTTCCGAGACCACATCTGAAATGCTGTGTCCGGTTTTGGACCCCACAGTATAAGACAGACACTGAAATACAGCAACAAGGGCAACAGAGGCTATTAGGCAGCTTCACGGCTGGATAACATGATGTAGAAAGAGAACATGTCAGATATGGGCCTGTTCAGCCTGGAGGAGGGCAGGCTGTTGGTGGGATATCTTACTGCTGTGAACACAGATGAGAAGATGCAGATAAAGGTGAGTCAGGTTTTTCTAGTAGGTGCATGATTATCGATGGGGAGGCAACAAGCAGAAACTGAAACAAAGAAAAATGTGGATAGCTATAAAGAAAAAGGTTTTCGCTATGAGAGTGGAGACGCTGGAATGGGTTGTCTCAGAAGGCTGTGGGAACTTCAACTGTAGAAATATTTAAAAGGTGGCTGGATGTGTCTCTGAGCAAACCCTGATGCTGGCTTTGAGCAGGGGAGTTGGATGTGACACCTCCAGAAGCTGCCTTCTGGCCTGCCAGATTCTTTTCTTTACCTTCTGAAGACTTTACTTGTTTGCGTGGCAGTAACAACATAATACAAAAATTCTGTACTGAATCTCAGGCACTTCAGCAGATAAGGAAGAAACAGCACATGATGCTGGAAGAGAGTATTTCTTTGGAGCTGTCCAATCCATCAGTTCTCTGTGCAAGCAGTGAAACAATTCCTACCAAAGAACCTTTATAAAAAGTTTCCTCTCCTTTGTGTTTTGGAGAAACAGCTAGCTTTCTGTTATTTAAATGCTGTTCTTTGACATCATCTGTAAATAGGTTTACCAGCCTAACAGCACAACAACAATATGAGTTTCCACAGTAGCAGATAGCATGAACAGTTGGTTATTTTCCAGGTAGAGGAAAGCAGTTAAGAAACGCATGTGTCACTCCAGTAAGGATGATCTGTTGTTAATCAGACACAAATCTCACCTTAAATAGATAAGCAGATAGGTTACTTCTAAGTAGAACATCCCCATTAACTACTTTGGAGGCATTTTTTATAAAAAAAAAGTACATCTCACTTAATCTGGCCTGTGCTGCAATTAGGCTGGCATAAAGTGCCAACTCCTTTTCCTGGCCCATGAACATGGGGGGAAAAGAATTTTTGGCAGCTTACTGAGTTATTTCCTTTCATTCTGAAGGAGAGTTTGAGGGCCACTGAGGACTTTTACCTTTAAAGAATAAGGTTGCAAATTATAATTTACAGTGCTGTCATCAAGTTAAACAAGAAGCCATTCTCAGATACACAGCAGTATTGAATTAAATATAATCTAAAGGTTATTAAAAAGCAATTCCTACATTCAGATAGCTAGGGTTTTATTAATTATTTTTTAGCACAACTAATGGAAATGCTGAGTAAAATACCTCTCATCTGTCATCATGATAAATCAAATCCTAGTGCTACTTCGAATGGCCTGGGTATCTTCAGACTGTTAAGCTGAGCGTCTCAACTGACAGTCAGTGGATTTATCTTTTAAGTCCTGAGATATACAATATCATTTGCGTTTGCCACAGAAAATCCACTGGTGGCATTCTCTATAGGATAAAGTAGATTTTAGGATGAACTCTGTTGGAAAAAATCATAGATTACAGATATTGACCGAGATTTTTTTTTTTTTCATTTCACCTCCTAGAGCGCAAAATTAAGGGTTATAATTTAAAATCAGTTTCCAGTTGCGAAGAACATATGAAATCGTGTATCAATGTCTGTAATTGGCACATGTAATGACATTTCCATGAATAATGTATGAGCAGTGATGATTGCTAATCACATTTGGAGTCTCTTAAATGCAGCTCTGACTTCACTGGGTTTGAAATTGCTGGAAAGCAGTAAAGTTTATGGAGCATGAAGTACTGCAGTTTCTTGTTACATATACAGGCTTGAAAGGGTATTACAAGTGCTTTCTGACAGTCTTTACATATAAAAGAAATATTGATTTCTCTGTGCAGAAATACAGAACCTGGAACTTATATTTGAAGTATTCCCTACTGATCTAATAGTATAGTAAAAATAGATACTTATTTCAGGCAGATATTTATTTCATAATTTCTGAGTTCTGCTTTGATTGCTGGCTATGTTCTTAAGTAACTATTTCTAACAAATACTTGGTTCCTATATATACATAGAGAGGAAACAGGTGACACCAGAGCCATTATTTTTAATTTATTGTAAGCCTTTCAAATTTTAGTAGCATTCAGTCCCGTAAAAAGTCTCTGGTGTTCAGCATACTACTGATCTCTCAGCTTTTATAGTCATCAATTCTTTGTCTTGTAAGAAAAACAACAAAAAAATACTCACCATAAAAAACCAAAACCAGAGACAGATACTTCAAAAACCAACCAACCAACCAACCAAAAAAAAACCAAAACAAAAACAAAAAAATTTCAAACAGATAAAAGAAAGCATCAAGGTAGGACATAAGAAAACTTGTTTTTTTCCCAATCTTCCCTATTACCTCTTATGTGAACAAGGTATCTGGTAGCAAACACTACTTTGATCTCCTGAGGAAGAGGAGATTCTCCATAAATCATCATGGCAGGAGTAAAAGAAAAGCAGCACATTCCTTTGATGCTTTGCCATGCACAGCTGATGGTCTGGATATTTATAAAAGTAACACTCTTCGAACACATTGGGTTGAAGATCCCCAGGTTTTGGATTTGGAGCCCTGTTGAGCATCGTGTTCAGATGCTGCTCTCATATCCACAGCATGTGGAAACTTGCCTGATTTGAAGGATGGGAGGACGTTCAGCTGGAATATTTTGAATGGCTGTATGCTTGTCCACTACTTTATTTCTCTGATGTCCTTTGTCATAGGTGTAGATCTTTTTCTCAACCCAAGCTTACTTCTCTAGTGCTGTACATACCCTGCAGTTCCCTCAGCTGGGAGAAACAAGCTGTCAGCGCTGCTGCAGGAAGCCTGTTGCCAGGGCATAGGCACATCTGCTTCTCTTCATCATGAGGAGCCAAGACATTTTATGTATGTTCACTGTACTAGGAGCAAGGTGAGACAGTTACTTCAAAAAGCAGAAAGCAAAAGAACGGTTCAAGAAGTACATGACAGGATGCATCTCTGGTACATAAAGGCCACAGACACTGGATGCATCTGATTCTAGGATACAAATAAAGACCTTGATATTAAACAGAGGGAAATAAAAAAAATGAAAAAAAAAAAAAGGAAGAGACAAAATAAATGAACTGGAGCTTCAGCATTACTACCATGATATTTTGTCATAAACAAAGTGGTAAATAAGGGTACTGGCAGTTTCTCAAGGGTACCTAATACCAAGATTTCTCCGTCTTTCTAGGAGAAGCACAAATGCTTAGGCACTTCAAAGGTAAAGTAACACAGAAGAACAAGACACGAATAGTAATGTAAGGCAAATAGAAACATGATTTCACAAAGGAAAGTCAGATCATTTAAAGGCAGTGAGAAAAAGAAGGGGGAAAAAAACCAACCCACCAAGCAGTCCTTTTAGGTAAATTAGCTTGCACAGCTGACTTTCTCCTTCTGTCCCTATAATAAATACTTGGTCAAGCACTTAAATTCTGCCAGTTTGCTGACTAGTTTTTATTGCTCTTTGGCCTCTTTCAACATTCACACTTTTCACAGTTTATGCAAAACATATCAACCTGTCTAACTATTTTTACATCCACACAGATAAGAGTCAACATCCTTGCCCTTTGGTCTGATTTTTTTTTAAATTCGCTTCTGAACTCTGTTGCTCTGATCTGCTAGTTACAGTTCAAGTCATTTACCTTTCTTCACTGTCATGCATGATGTTAACAACTTTTTTCCTCCATTCCTCTATGCCTTCTCCCTCAGGGATAACCAATCAATGATGATCTCTCAGATAGATCAGTCTTTGCAACTAGGATACTCTACACATTCATCTGCGCTCTGGAGAACACCAACTAAACATAGTATAGAAGACACTGGAAATTTTAGATTTTTTTTTTTTAATTTCAACCTTCTTTCTATTTTTTCCCCCAGAATAGGAAGCATTTACACTAGAGGGGCAGCAAAACTCTTTGTTCATATGGCAACTATCATTTTGCTACCAGCATTGCAAGCAAATTGCATTGGAGACAATGTATGGCTTGCCCTAGAAAGCTGACGGAGTGAATAAAGGAAATTGAAGATGTGGATTTCCCCACAGTGTTTAAAGCAATGAAAGTGATGGACTTAATTCTCACCAAGAGAAAAGAAGGTCAGACTGCTCTACAGAAATCTATTAAAGGCGTCAGGAGAGGCTCTGAGATCAATAGATATTTAACAGTAGCCACAGTATGAAATAAACGTTTTTGGAAGAGAAAAAAGTATTAAGAAAGAATGTAGGTACTAGTGGAAAGCTGACAATTGCTTAAACAAGAACATAAAAAAAAAACAATCCCCCCTAAAATAGGGTCAATGCGTTTGTGGCACCTTGAAAATATTTGCTCAAACAGTGGGAGTTTTGGCTGTGTGCACACTTTTTGATGTTTTTCTATTAAGCATACAGCTGAAAACCATTTCCTTGACTTATTTACAGAACAGTAATTGGAAAAATAGGATTTTCTTTTCTAACTTACTCTGTAAGAGTATCATTAGTCAAGCAAATAACGACATAAAGAACATACAGAAAAGCAACTTAGGCAGCAGTATTTAACCTCTTCATTGCTTACAAAATATTTTTTCTCCATATGTACTCGTTGATTAAAACTGGCTCTTTCTTCTAAGTAATATAATTGTACCAGTATGGAAATAACAGGTTGACCTTTCAGCCCTGCTGTAATCATGATCTTACTTTTTCCATTAAGGTAGAAAAACTGTCTCAGGGACTGTGTCTGCAAATGCATCAGTGGGAGATTTTTGTCTTTTATAGCTATCAGGAAACACACTGGGGTATTCTATTTGCTGGATAAAAAAGATGATGCTTCAATGAGAAAGGCTTATGAAAGCTATCCCAGCAAAACAAGAAAGGGAAGCAGCATCTGGAACAAGCACAAAGCAAAAGCACCCACCCAAGTGTGAACTGGAACCTACATAAAAGTGAATAAAAGAAATTCTGAGCCTTTGAAAGAGCTCCAGTCAGCTTGAAATAAACTGGACTGCTATTCTAGTAATAATACTCCTAAATAAATTGTTGCTGTTCCAACAAGCAAAGTAATCAGACTTTCTTTCATTTCTCTGTTGAATCCATATATACTGATTCCCTTTTATCCGTCTATCATGATGCTCTCCTCTGAGCCACAATGATTCATCCTTTAGGATTGAATTCTCCCAATAAAATTTCAATTCATAAGCAGATCCTTTGGTTGCAGAACACATTGCCTGAGAGTTTTTCAAACAGTGAAGATGAATATTTAGGACAACTGTATTTAGAAACAATACTAACAGTTGGCCAAGTTCTGCAAGACCTTTTCTCCTCAGGAACAAAAGTCTTAGAGATAACATTTTAACTTGTTAATCTGTTCTTCCCTGTAGGGTAAACTTTACAGTTAAATACAGAAAAGAAATTTGGCTTACAACTCTGCTACAGTAATAAGCACTGTTTTTACAAATAAACTGCAAAGATCAAGGAAAGGTGCATGCTGTCTGGTGACGTGCTGCCAATACCTTAACAAAGATCTCTAATAAAAAAAGAAGCATCCTTCCTTTGCTCATGCTAATCTTGACACAGCAAGCAAGTTATAAAATCTTTCATTCTAACCTCAAGAATTCTAGCTTAGACTTTCAGGAAAGATGGAAACTCCAAAAGGGGAAGAGTCATTTAAATTTGCTTTTGCTGGTGACTTTTATTTTATATTCTGAAAAAGAAATTGGTAGAAAGTCAAAGAAATCCACCTGTGGACAAGAACTGGAATGGTAATCCATGGCATAGATAGGATAAACTAGGGGCAAGTACTTATCACAATCTTCGGATCACAAGTATGCAGAGAATTCATATTTAGCTGAATTTCAGACCAGGGAGTCTAAAACAGTCAGACTTCTAGTTTTAAAGATTTTTGGTTTGCCAGTACTGTCCAGGAAAGTAGACATCTCACAGCAGGGGCTTCCTGAGAACGTGAATAGCGATCATTTGACAAAAAACTTCATTGAAAAATAAAAGAACCCAGAACTCACACAAAATTAGGTTCCCTAAGTTCAAAATTGCAGTTTTCAAGTCTCTATTTATCTGCTACCTAATCTTGGAAGTAACACTGTTTTCAAAGGGAGAGTTTCTCAGCAATTGAGTTATGTTCAGCATCACTCAGGGTCTAGAAACTAGCTGTTCCTCTACCAATATCTAGCAATCATTTCCAGTCAGTAAGTATACACCGAAAACAACTATCATAAGTCCATGGATGTATAACATAGAAGCAATAATTTTCTTTTAAAATACTGCTGTTGCTACCTTCTCTCCTCAGACTCTATTTCAATCTACAAAGAACTCGCTAGTTAAGTCACATACCAAAGAAAAGGAAGACCAAGGTCTGTTTCCTGTGTATTCTTGAGATTACCTTAATCATAATCAGAGGTTCTCCTAGTTGAGAGTGAGTACACAGAGGCAAAGACCTTGCAAGAATATGCAGTATTTGTTCCCGTTCTTTAATGTCAGTATATGCTCCCATTCTTCAATCAGGCTGACTAAAACCAATACTTGTAGCTTTGTATACAAGTTATTTCAAGATTCATTGCTTCAGAAACAGAGCACAAAGACCAAGAGGACTGCCCTGTATCTCTTGCCCTACGGGTTGTTTAATGAGTGACTTCAATGTTGCTTTGAAAAGTACAAGGTTTCTATGTTTGAAGACACCTCAGGTGAATATGTGTTGGCTTCAGACTTATTTCCTGCTTTGTTTTCCTTATTTGTTGTCTTCAGAGTCACCTACAGGATGGTCTTCATTTTGACACCCATTCTGATGTACCAGACTCTCCCCATGTACTACAGGGGGATCTGAAAGCACTCCTATTTGTTCCTGTTGAGAATTTGTCTGAAAACTCTGGGTTACTGCAGTTCAGTCTGATTCGTTTCACAGGCAAAACATTCACTGCTCAGTAATAATGTGCATGTGTCCTGGTAATGTGATTAAGTAGCAGCCTAGAGATGAGCTGCAGGACTTTCTCCAGGTAGAAGCAAGGCCATCACTCTATCTTTGCCTTAGAGCTGGTAGAAGAATTATAACAAGCCTTTTAAGAGTCCCCTTCAGCAGATCACTAGCATTGAACATCACTACAAATTGCAGTCATATGAAGAATTATAACCACCAAAACCAAAATCAAAATGCTTCAAGACTACAATACATGTAGTTTCTCTGTGCTCACCAAACATTTCCAAACTCATCAAACAGAAGCCTTTTAGACTTCTTTGTCACCACTGATGAGCAATCCTGAATCTTCTGTTCACAGCTGAGATACTACTTGGTATTATCATGAGACTCCTGAGAAGTTTTGCTTAAATGATTAAGAAACACATACTTGGGAAATGTTGGGTTGGAGTTGTGAACGACTTAATTCAGACTTAGCTACTGTTTCAAGATTCATGCAAGGACCCATCTTTCTAAAGAAATTCCATAATATTTAAGGTTTGATTTCACTATGATGCTTTTCACGAATCTGTTTCTGAGCTTGAGACATGTTGGCTGTGATAATAAGCATGTGGTCATCACCTCCCAGTATTGAAAATACCTGGTGAGTCAGACAGAGATTTGGACAGGAATTTTCAGCATAGGAGAAAAAAACAATGAAACAGGAAAAGAAAGCAAAGTTTATGGTCTGGTGGATGTTGTATTAGAATAAAACTCATACTTTCCCATAAGAAAGACCTGGGGCACACAAGGAGTAATGAAGAGTGTGGACCTTCAAACAGCTCAGAGTGATCATTTAAGGGGTTCAGGATGCAGAAAATAGCTACATATTGGAGTGTTATTTCAGTTTGCATCTTCAACTGGAAGACCTGCATATGGTACATCCTACTACAGTTTTGTTCAGAGGAAAACTTGTCTCAGGCTCTTGTCCTTTAAATATTGACTGTCTTATTGACTCAGCTCTATTTACTCTTTCAGACACAAACTCAGCAGACCCAGTTATCCAGGAAGATCCGTTAGCTTGAAGGAATTCTAACAATTAGCTAACAATTATTATGTGAGTTTGGGGTAGATTTTTTTTATGGTTTCCCAAGAATGGAGAGGAAAAAAAATCCAGGGAATTTGTAATGGATTGTTGGTGGAAACCAAGGGTACTCTTTAAATTGCTTTGCAGCTGCAGTCCCTTATTTCATTTCAACCTTTGTTGATTTTTTCACAGAACAGCAAGAGGTTTATAGCTTACTGACAAAGACAGAAAGAGAAAGAAAGGAAAAAGAAAGGTGTCAGTTGTATCCCTGGGGCTCTGATAATCGTAAAAGAACTTGCCATTTAACTGGTTCTATTTTGGATCATTGGATCAAATCCACCTTTCATATGTTGAATTATTACAGTAGTAAGTTGTCATGTGGGAGACTCATTACTGCTCTGCTTCTCTGAGACAAGTATTTCAGTGCTATTTTGGACTAATAAAATGGGTTAAAGCTCAGCAGGCCCTGGAAATGGCTCTCTTTCATGGGAGTAGGATGCTGGTATTGTGATAGGCAGAGAGACACTCAACTCCATGAAACTGAAACAACCACCCAGCACCCAGAAGAGGTTGATCACAGGAGGGTATTGCTGATCCAGGGTACCCAGCAGACATGGGGTACTGGGACCTGCAGGCAGTAAGACCAGCAGAGCTGTGTGAGCCCATCTCGCTGCCCAGGGATGCTGAATGCACAGCTCAGGGGATGTATCGCCTTCTTGAGGCAGCAGGTCACAGCATCTCACAGCTCCAGCTGAGCTCACAGCTTCTATATATTGCAAGAGCAGCATTTTTCACATAGCTTCTGCATGTACTTTAAATAAAATCCTCTTCCCCTAGAAGTACTGAGCACATCTTAGGAAAACAGGGCAAAACCTGAGGGCACAGTATACCTCTGTTCTCCCACTTCGAGGATTATTCTTACAGCTATCTACAAACAGGCAAACTGTAAGTGCAGATAAGAAAGTAATTTAACTGCCTTAGCTCAGTGACTAGATTGCAAACAGAAGCCAGCCTTTCTGACCTCCTGACTCTGCTTTAAAGCTATTACCACAGTTATAAACTGCTCAGACTGGCTTGAAAATACAAATCATGTGGGTGACATCTTACTGTGGAAACAAAAGGTATCGAGTGAGAGCAAAGACAAAGTACCCCATTGTAAGACCAAGAAGAGTTGGAATAGATAATCAATCACAAATGTGATTTGATGTCTGCAAAATAAAGGTCCTGATCCAACAAAAGCCAAATGGTAGGATTTGCAGTAATCTGGATAGGCACTATAACTGCTCATAAAGATGGCTAGATGAACATTTATCTGTGCAAACATTGCCTCATGAACAGCCACAAAGAGCTACATTCCCTGACAAGAAGTTTTACAGCTCTACTACTCATTTCACTAAGAGTTGACTCCTTACAGTTGCTTTAAGTCTGGCTACCACTGGTTGCATTTCATGGTGTTTTGTTCTCACAGTAGAAGAGGCAGCGAACAATCTTTTACTTTCTGTGCTGCTCACACGTTGCAGATCTCTGCTGAGCTATACTGGCACTGTCCATCCCTTAATTATTCTCACTTTCATTTTTGCCACCTTTCCCAATTGCAGCATTTCCTTTAGAAGATGGATGGACCAGAACTCCACTTGGTGTATCAGATGAGAAAAACACATGGTTTCTAGAGCAGCGAGATGATGGGGGGTTTTCATTGTTTTATATTTCCTTCTTAATGATTCCTAGCATTTGATCTGTTTTTTGATTGCTACTAAGATTATGTTTTGAACTATCCATCCTAACCCCAGGGGTTTCCTCTGCAGCAGTAATGACGACTTCAGAGCCTATCATTTTATGCAATGATAAGATTGGGTTTTCCACACACACATTGTTTTACATTTATCTATGTTGAATTTCATTTGCCATTTTTTGTCCAGTCATCCTGTTACAAGACATGTCCAACCATTTCCTGCCAAAAATACAAGTACCGCACTCCATCTACTTGGTTTGCTTTTCCTCCTCTATCAATTACTTTTTCATGTAAATTTTTGCAGAATTCATGCATCTCCAATGACTCTGTTTTGCCAAAGCAACAGCTTTTCAACAAAGAGTTGTATTCATCAAAAATATTGCATTCAGCTTTTCTTGGCAATATATTATAGTCTTCATTTACTCTGTAGCTCAGTGACTTTATGCCTTTTCAAAGTTTTGAATATAAATTAAGCTGAAAAGGACAAAGACAGCTGGTTTTACTCAATGTGGTTTCAAGTAAAGTTTCTAATTTTCTTCCCTTTTTTTCAGTTATTTTTCAATAATTTTTTGTGCAGTTGAGTGGACTGCATATAGAACTACCAGTGGGATGTGTGAAGTGTCAATGCTAGAGATGATCAAAGTCTTTAAATTTTTTATTATTTTAGCTTTTCCTTCTTCATCGTCTCCACTTTTGTTTTATCCACAATATCTTTGGCACACCTACATTGAGATGACAAGACTCAAATGTGAATAAATCAGTGAATCCATAACAGGAAATATTTAACTGGGATCCCTTTGCAGAACCGTAATTGCAAACATAAACCCAGAAAATTGCACAATGCATGGGGCATTGTTTGTATTATGGTCCATATTGGAGTAACTACTGGTTAACATGTATGATTATCACACCATGTGGTGCTGGAATTCTGTAAAACAAAATAAACTGTTCTTGTTCCTGTCTGATGATCCAGAACAAGAGAGCCCCAATAAGCAATATTACATGAGCACTGAATCAACAGCTTATTTGGAACTCACAAGAACATCTGCCAAACAGTGATATTGTGAAAAATGTTTTGTTAAACATTTTAAGAGAATTTAAAGTAATTAATGATCCAGTTGTTAATGCACTCATCAGTGTTTTTGCTAACTTGTAGAAATTATAATTACTTTGGCAGCCCCTGCTGCCATTTTATTATACACTTCACACTTTATTATACACATAAAAAACAAGATGGTAAATGCTTTGAAATGCTGAAGGCAGAGTTAGATGCTGGTTTTTCCATTATATATATCATCTGAGCTCTTTATGTTTAATCACCTACATTGCTTACTACATGTAGTTAGACAGAGGATCTTAAAGGAAAAGATCAATCAAAAATTGTATAAATACCAGCAGCACTCCCAAGTACAGCTGGAGCTCTACAAGCCATTATATGTGTTTTATTACACTGTGGTGATGGCACTCTTTTTAATACTATTTTCTAGCATACACGTATTAAGATTCTAAATATGTGGATTTCAGAAATGCATTTGTTACAAAGATTAACAGGAAATAGTTTCACATAAATGTGTAGGACCAGCCAAAATATGATAGCTATTTTGTAATCCTAACAGAGATGTATAAAGTATCCAGTGCTCCAGTGTAAGAACTACAACAAATATCATGTAGAATAGATTCTGGGATAATTTGTAAATACTGTATTATCATTTTCCTGAAATTGAGTTAAAATTCTGATTAATAGTTTGAGGTCAGCAATGGTTTCTTAGAAACAGAGAAATCTTCACCAAAAATAAAGGTTGCGTTTGCATTGCAATAGACCTGGGGGAGGCAGGGGACCATGATTCCATTCCCAGAAAGAAGTGTCCTGTTGCAAAGACGTAAATTCAATAAAAAGAAGGCCTATCCAAAAATATGTAAACATTGCATATTCAGTCATATTAACTATATAATTTTTGTTAAGGCAAATAAAAATCAGGAAGTCCTTTCCCTGCATTTCTTATAGTCTCCTAGCAAACCAATGGGTAACAACAAAAGGGCTAACACAACTAATTACTTTGTTGTTTTACTTTCATGTCAAACTGGCAATGGCCTCCCTTCTTGTTATGGTCAAATCAGTGTGCAGGATAGAGGTGTTTAGGTGTATAGTGTAAATGTATTGAACAGCTGCATTTCAAATAGAATAAAGTGTGTCTTTCAGATGGTGAGGAATAGGAACAGGAACTAGACTCTCAAAACTGGAGCAAATGATCCAAAGCATTCATTCACAGAGTTCAGCAGAAATATTGATTGGTCTGAATGAAGAAGTAATGGAAATATCTGAAAGTACCAGAGAACTCAATACAGATCAACCAAGGACACAGCAGACAGCAGCAGAGTTCTTATTCTCATCAACACCAGCAGGTCTATAATCTGATAAAACCACTGCACATATGACCTTTCAGCAGAAGATCTGCATTCTAACAACTGGCAGGTGACAATAAGGTGACACCACAATGTGTGTGCAATTCCTCTTCCTTTTATCCCAGCTGAAAGACTCAGTACAGCTGTGAGAAGACCCAAAATGAAGCAGTAATGACAGAACTTTCATGTGTTTTAGGCAGGGAGAAGAAAGAAAGATTATGAGGCAAAATAATCACATCATGTCTTATAAAAGGAGAAAAAAAGTTTATCATCACCAGAAAAGAACAATGTGACATGACAAGGACTTAACTGCTGGTGTCCCTTTTCCCTGTCCTACACAAGTGACCCTGGGCAGACCACTTGGACGTATCTCCTTGTGCTTGGTGGTGGTGAGTCACAGAATTACAGGATGCTTTTGTTTGGAAGGGACCTTCAAAGGGGTCTGAAAGTGAGTGAAATCTATGTGGGAATGACCATGAGTGTCTGAATTAATTGTTTGAAAAAAAAAATATCTCCTTGTCCTTTTACAAGGTCTCACAATGAGTTAATTTCCTGTTTATCTCAGATAAACCAGGCCTGTGTATTTTGATCACAATTACAGACTTAAGAAATCCAAAAATACCCTTTAATGTACTGTAAAGGTTTTTAACATTTTCACATTAGTATGTTTTTTAGATTGTCCATAGAAATAATATGCACTGAATTGTAAATTTGTATAAAAATTGCCAAAGACCTCAGCATCGATATCACACACTTACTGGTGAATATTTTATAATACTTTTTAACACAATTAGAAATTAAATTTTGCTGATTAGTTTGAGAACTACCCACTACTTACCAAAAATGGACAGTGTCTTACAAAATGTTTTAATTTCTTCACATCTGAATTATATAGAAGCAAAATTCTTTTAGGCACATGAGTTTAATCTTCACACTAAATGTGTTACTGGGAGGTGGGATGTACAAATGGTGGAGAGAAGAAACTTAATATTAAGCAAGAAGAACATTAATAAGTATAAGCTTAACTTTGATATTTATGCTTCAGAGTTTGGGGGTGATGGGAGAGAAATAACAGAATGTTATTAAAATTACACTCAAAAGACCTTACCTCAAAAACTGGAGTTGTATTTTCTCTGTATGAATAAGAATACAGTTCTCTACTAGTTAGCATGGCAATATTATAAAACACCAAATTAATCGTAAGTATAAAAGTGCATCGAAGATACTGAGGCAAAAATGCTGCTACACATGTACAAATGGTCATTATTCACAATAGGACCTGGATTATACAGAAAAACTTGTGTTTATTCATTTTATTACCAGGAACGGTGGACTAATTAAAAACCACATGCACTCCTAGGCAGTTCTGTATTCTGCATTGCACGGAATTACTACCAAAATTCAGTGTCTAAGAAGGAGACAGGTTAACACAGCCAGGAAAAGCAGATTGGTCACTAATAAAATTGGTCTCTGCAGACTTTGAAGAAGCGTGTCAGTGACACCTGCACTTGTGCTAACAGCATGTGACCCAAAGTGACAAAAACAAAAACAGACGTATAAATTGATGTACAGAAACAGATAAAGGTACATAGATATACAGACATAGAGAGATAGGCTATTACTTGAAAACCATTTGTCCAGACACTCAAACAACTAATTGGAAGAGAATAACCTGAAGACAGACTAATTAGGGCACTTCACCTCTCCTGAGGGCTTAAGAGACCTGCTTCTCCCTGTTGACCCTGCAATTGCAAACATAGTAGCTTAGCTTTCAGAACAACCTAGAGCGCAACCTGAAGCAACTGACTTTGATGAAACGCCTTTGTTACATCTGTGCAGATCTTCTCTGAGATCCGTGACTACGCTGTATACACAGAACAATCACTTCTGTAATTCTGAAACCTTCTGAAGTCATATGACTTCAGGCGGGACACTGGAGGGTCCAGATCCTTCTTACAGAAATTTTATGAAATTGCATCAGATCTGGCTTATTTAATAAAATATATTCCTTCAACACCATCTCAGCAGTGTCTATCCATTTCAACTCTTTCTCAAGTCCTGATGTCACATGCAATTTACTTATTTCTCTGCTAGAAAAATGCCACTGTGCTGAGATAAAACACAATCAACTGAAATTTCAGATACTTTGAGCTAGAATAAAGCACCATGTAAAATAGTAACTATGACATGGAGCTGGGAAAAAGCATATAAAAATAGAAAATATGTTGTAGAGCCTCAGGGCATCCCATGGGATCTAGAAGAAACTTAAGAGCCAAGTGATATAGAGTGGGAACATACCCAGTTCTGAATTACCTCTTCAAGAAAAAGAGAAAAGAAAGAATAGCAACGGGGGGTGGGGGGGAGAAATGAAGTGGGGAAAAAAAATAAAGATGGTTGGTTGATGTAACTAAGCAGTTAATCACTATTCTTGAAGTTTTTTTATTGTGCTTGCTTCCCTGTCTCTCTCTCATTTCCTCTGCTACACAGCCTAGTGTGCTACTTTTGAGAATGCCAGAATAGAAGCAGTACTTCCCTTCTCACCTGAGATGTGCAGAGACAGAAGTGATTGCTGTGTCTGTCTATTGCATGAGATCTCCCCATCTTCTGCTGGTTTTGCCTTTGACAAGAATATCTGCATTTCCAAAGTTTTTGTATGTACACCCTGATGCCTCTCAAAATATTGAGAATGGAGGCTGTGTGTTCTTGCATATACCTCATTTCAGAAGGAGGCAGCAGATTATGAGTGTCCCCTAATAAGCACCATTCTGCGACATGATGAGTGAAGAAGATGATCATTCAGGGATTATTGCAATACCCTTGGAAGTAGACGAGTTTGTCTCTTTGTCAGTTGGCTTTCTGGAGGAGAAGACTCCTGGCCTTCAACATGCCATGAACAGCTGGCTCTGTCATAGCACAAGTGGTGAGAGCCAAATGCATCAGGCATAGCTAGAGTAGGGGAAGACCATGAGACTGTGCTGCCCCTATTGAGAGACAGCTTCATTATCCCAGACAGCTTAAATACCTTCCAAACTTGCATTTCTGATAGAAACCAGGCTGAGTTCAAAATAGTGAAAGATGGGAAATGGCTTCATGTTGTTCACATCTCATCTAAAAGCAAATTGCATTGCTCACACTTTTTCTCTTTATTTAGTTCTTCACCAGTGAATAATTTCCATACTGTTGCATCTCACTAAAAGAAACTTTTAAAAATTATTTTGGAAAAAAAATCTCCTTTTGTAATTTTCCAATTATTTTTTGTGCACACCTGCAAAGAAAACTAGAGTGGGCAAAACTCATTTGATAATCTTATTCTGACTCTAGAATTTCTTTCAATCTCGTTTTAATTCCTCAGCATGGGCTTTTTTTTTTGGCATAACATTCAAGCCTGTGAATCTAAATTTGATCAATGCATATTTGTATTTTTCCACAGATCCTACAGCTGTCAACATTTTTTTCCACCTAATGAACCACATTCTCCTTTTCAGCCACCAATACAACAAAATGCATTGCAGCTACATGGCTAATGAGATACAGTAACAATATTTGAATGTGCAGCATGACATTAAGTATTACTTAAAGACAGCTATGTTATAATAGTTAATGCATACAATTACATATTGGAATTCGTATCATTTGTATATTCCTGTTGTTGTTCCTATGGCAAACTGATTCTCTCTCAAAGAAAAAAAGTTGTTTTTCAAAAGTATTTTTATGAATTACAGATCATATCTGGCCTGGAATAAATTCAGAATTGTACCAGATATATGGAAATTAATTCCTTCAGTGTATACAAAAAGTTTTAATAAAGGAATTCCAGGAGTTGTGTGTAAGCTTCAGCACAACAATATATTACAACATATGTACCCTCTCTGAACTTACTCTGTAGTAATATCTGGGGGGGAAAATGGGTAGGAGAATGACCATCATCCAGTTACTCATTTCCTTACTTCTATAAATGTTACCAGTTAAGTCAAAAAATTAATGCTTTGCTTAAACTGAAAATTAATGCCTTGCTTAAACAGGTTTGTTTTTGTGAGACTCATGGATGAAGATTCCTAGATGAAATAGCTACCATTCTGCCCCTGAACACTTATTTTACACCGTATCCTTACACTGTTGGGTAAACAAAATTTAGATGTGTTCATACATGCTGACACAGATTTTTTGACTTCAAAATGTCTGAAGGAAGAGCAAATAACAGTTTGTAAATCACCTACCTCTGTAGTTTATGAAGAAAAGCAAGGCCACTTCCAAATACCCTCTGATATCTTTCTTAGGATGATAGGATGACATTCAATGTCTTCTAGGAATATTTAATACGGGCCTTATGAATTGCCCTCTTAAAAAATCTGTTTCTCTTCATAGAAAGTAAAAGTAGCTGGCAGGACGTATAACTGACAGCTGGATCTTCAGCTCTGAGATTTCTGCACCCCTGGGGGGGATGAATCTCTGCCTCAAAAGCAAGCGTTTATCAAAGGGTTCAATACCAGCATGACCTACCTAGGGCCTACAGAACGGGAGGAGTCCCTGAAGTTCTGTAGATCTTTGAGCAAAAAAAGTGTATTAAGTGGGAATTTACAGAGAAGACAATTGCTTCCCAAAAACATTTTAGGTGTTGGCAATATGGCCCAGAGACGTCTTACAAGTTCTAATGCAAACGGGAAAGGACATCAGCACATGTCTTAATTATATACAATGAGTACATTAAATAAATGCCTGTATGTCTAATTCACACAGCTCTCTCAGTAAGGCAAGCAGGGTTCAACCCCTATGTGCATGATTTATTAAATCTGATGATAATCCTACAAGTGAATACAAGCAGGAGCAAGTGCAGGTGCAACCTCTGGATCTGTATCAGAGTCTTAACTGTATTTCTGGCCTCCCAGCAAAAAACTACTCTTTGCTGCATACTTGCAAGGGATACCACTGGAGATAAGCTCAAGGGAAGACTGCCCTTGTCTTGTTCATGACATAGAGCTCCTAAACTTGGGGATTTTTTACACTGACACAATGCAGAATTATGAAAGAGATGAAGGAAGTTATTTTATAGGCATAGATATACACATGCATGTATTTCTTAACTACCCTTAAATTGCTGAGGGCTACCCATACCAAAAAAGTTTTTGCTAAACGGTTTGCGGCAGGATCCTACAAAAAGTTAATCCAGCTCAGGGAACTGTGCCTTGTTCTGCTGTCCAATTTCGTGAGGTGGCTCTGCATTAACAGGGACCCTTTTGGTCTTCATCAACTGCTAATCCTGCCCATCGGGCAACTCAAGAGTGGGAACGGAGGGCAGCAGAAGGCTATTCAACCAGCCCAGAGGCCTGTTCCTGGACTGCCTTCTCACCCTGACTGAAGTGCAGTGAACTGGCAGTATGTCTGTTTGTTAATTTAGCCGTGCTTTATCATTGCCCCTGGCTGGTAAATCACATAGTTCTCAGTGTCACAGAACTCAAGCTATGACACCTTCCCACTCCAGGTTTTTTAGCAGCTTGGCCCTAAATGTGTGTATGAACTATGTTTTCACACTTATTTGAAGAGCACCTGGCACAGTCAGTCACATTCTAATCATAATATTTATTTGGAATGGAAAAATATCTAGTTATATCTGAGAGGCAGAAAGATCTTCCCAGAGGACTGAATTCCTATTGTTCTTCCCATCTTATTATACATAATTCTTTTCTATGCATTGTACTTAATTTTTTTCTTGAAGCTATATAAAAACTTTTTTTGCAGTGTGATGTAATTTTGCTTTTTACACATGTCATTATGAAGAAATAGTAATATGATTTAAGATCCCATTAAATTGAAAATATATGTCTATTATAGGTAAGATAGCCATTTTAGAACTACAACCACAGAAATCTTTCATTTGCTTGAACCAATATACAATCAGTCATGTGACTACCATGGCAGTGGTATTAACATGGTCCTGGTAGCAATGCCTCAGTTGCTAGGCTTGAACAAAACCTGCATGAATTCTTCTGGAAAGAGCTACTTCTGCATGAATGCCCTCTCTCTCTGTTTTTCTGGCTGGAATACCAATAAGGCTGTATTGGGTCTGGCTGAGATGGAATTAATTTTCCCCACAGCAGCCCTCACAAGTGCTGTGCTTCACACTGGTAGCTGGAGAAGTGTTGGTAACACACCAGTGCTTTGGCTGCTGCTGGGCAGTGCTGGCACAGCATCAGCACTGTCTCTCCGACCCCCCCATCAGTAGTCTGGGGTTGGGCAAGTTCTTGTGAGGGGGCATAGCCAGGGCAGCTGACCCAAACTGACCAAAGGGATTTTCCACACCACATTACATCTTCTCAGATAAAAAAGCTAATAGAAAGGAAGAGGGAAGGGGGGCATTCGTTACTGATGACATTTGTCTTTGGGAGCAACTGCTATGTGTGCTGAAGCCTTACTTCTCAGGAAGTGGCCATACATTGCTTGCTGATGGGAAGTAGGGAAAAAGACTCTCGGGGTTTTCTCCTTTGCTTGTGAGCACACAGCCTTCACTTTTGTGTTAATAAAGTGACGTTATCTCAACCCATGAGGGTTTTTTATCCATCTTATTTTCTCCCTACCCTGGCCTGTTGAGGAGGGGAGTGATAGAGTGGTTCAGTGGGCAGCTGGAGTCCAGCCAAGGTCAACCACCACAAAGGTCCATTAGCTAAATTTCCTTTTGACCAAAACATAGTGATGGGGTGAGTTTACAAACCCTGAATATATAAATAAATTTAAGTATATTTTTAGTAACAGTCGGATAATCATACTTAAACAGTGAATAAAGAACCCCAACATTCTGTTTCCTTAGAGATTTAAATTACTATTTATAGTCCTTTGAGGTAATTTCTGAACTGTATGCTCCTGTCTTATGATGCTGAAATGCAATTTTAGGGCTCTACCTGAGCTAATAATTTTTAAGTTCAATTACTGAGGACTTGCATTTATTGAAACAACATCTCCTATTGTTCATTAAAGAAATTCATGAAGCTCCTTCGTCTCTTTAACAAAAACAACAAAAAGCCTGAGCATTATCTAGAGTTATCTCTGGTGAATTTGGTTTTGCTTAATCATGATAAGTTAGAGTTGTGGCTTCATTAGTGAAACCAGGAACTCAGGGACTGAGCTCATTGTTCACACAGAAGTTCCATCCACGTCAGAGACAAACACCTGTTTTAAGTTACTGAAGGGAAACTTGAGTTAATGCAGTGTAACTGAGATGATAATCCAATCAATTAACCAAAAGGGTGTAAAGGAATTACTGCACCTTGAGTTAAACTTTCACTCTAATTTACATCGATTTGCATTAATTATGCTTTTACAAAGAAATTTCCATAAATTAAAAGTTCAATATTTGGTCAGAGATCCCACTGGGTTACCCCAGAAATAAATAACACTTTATTTTTGCAACCCATATCACCATCAGGCTGCATCCAGAAATTAAGAAACTGTCCTCCTACGGGTTACTGGTTTAGTCTCAGCATACAAAGAGTAACTTTGTATGCTGAGACTAAGTCAAACCCTGACCCAGCCCCCTATTTAGTAGGGTCCAGTCACATTTTTCAGCTCTCCTCAACTGTGAAACAAAGAGTTTCGGGATAACGTCCATACAACTAGAAGACAGCCTCAACATATGGAAATGTTAAAATGCTGTTGGGGAAATAAAAAGCCCTCAAAACCTCTGTTTAATGGACCAGCTCCATTTCTATTACATGGACCATGAAGTCTCATGCAGGCACTTCTGTGATTCTTATGAAACTGAGGACACAGTTAAGATTTGAATATCTCTTATCACTGCGGTACGATGTGCCACCTCTGATCATAATCCAGCCATGACATTTTTTTATCCCCTCAGTGTCAAAAAAAGTATCAGGTCCTCACTCACCAAAGTTGCTGTTCTCATGACACTTGGCCAGGTACACCAAGAAACATCATAAAGGGAATAATCAGAAATTTCAGAAGCTAATTGCTGACTGAAGCTCAGTTCCTGGGAAACCTGGACTTCACACTACCTTCTTATGTGTGTGCAGGGATCATTTATTTGGTGGTACAACTTCCGGAGGTGAAGAAATACAGCTTTCCCCATTCAAAGTGCAATTGCTGCTCTTGTACTCATGCCAATTCATACCTGAGCCTGCACAGCTCTTAAAAGCAACACATGAGGTCAGTGATTGTGCACAGCAAGAGGGGGTAGTTTTTAGTTAATGCTGCTGTTCTTTTCTGCAACAGTCTTTCAAAATGGATGAGTGATAGCTGGCATGCATTCTGCGTTTGACTGGTCTGTTTTCCACTCCCCTTTCTGTTATATCTCTTCTTTCAAGTTTTCAGAGGTCCCTACTGAAAAAAAAAAAAAAAGCCATTAACTGTTCAACGCATACAGAAGTCCACCAACTAAAGAAAGCTAGCAATAACAAAATGATAACGACAGGGAACAAAAGGTTACTATTTATGGTGCCTTAAATCTCCGAGGGAAAAGAACACACAGAGAAGCTGAAAGAAGGCAGGTGGGAGGGGGTCTTTCTGAACAATTGTTCTTTCTGAACAATTATAATTAGTGCTCCTCTCTTTTGTGTTTGCACTTCATTTTGAAGAGTAGTATCCTACTATGTTTATTCTGAGCTCAATTAGAAAAGAGCAAATTCCACAATGGTATTAGGTTTTATTCAGAAGAATAGCTCAGGCAGTTTAATAACCACAGGGCAGAGCTGAGATTATTTCCTGTGCGAAAATAGGTTTAGCTCTACTGCTTTAAGCTAAAAAAAACCTCCACCACCAAAACCACCAAACTTGCACTACCTGAGTCTCAGTATTTTTACATGTCACTTGTTCCTAACAACTCAATATCACTGTTTGCATGGTGTGTGAGACTTAAAATCACAGGCTGGGATATCTGTCATCAGAACCATTCTTCTGAAATCCAGCAACCTCTGCCAAGTCTCATCAGGCAAGGATCTGACCGTGTGTCTTCTCTTGGCCCATAAAATTACTTTGCAGGCAATATGGTTGTAGTGGCCAGCTGCCAGACACCCATCCAGCTGCTCACCCACTCCCCCTCCTCAACAGGGTGGAGGAGAAAACATGGTGGAAAAGCTTATGGGTTGAGATAAGGACAGGGAGATCACTTACCAACCACCATCGTGGGCAAAAGAGACTTGGGGAAGATTAACTTAATTAATTTCCAATTAAAATTAGAGTTGTCCAAATGTGTTTTGAGCAAACTGCCTAAACCAGAGTTTCAATAAGTAGTCCATCATGTCCACCATCAGTATTACCAAAAAGCGCTAATTCGGTTTCTAACTAGAGTGTGTTCTCAGGCCTAGGTAGAAAAGGAGGAAGGAGCTGTGCTGAAGGATAAGGTTTTCCCTCAAATCTGCCACCCGTTCTAGGTTTGTATGCTATTTTAGCAACTGTACACTTGTGTCAGTGGAACATTCTGTCTTCACAAGTGTATTACCAAAAGTATATATATATATATACATATATATATAGGTATATATATAATCTTACTTTTAGATTTATGGAACACTCAGACTGTTCAATGAAAAGACAGAAAGAAGGAGGCTTTATGAATGCTACTCATTACATTACTGAAAATAATCAGAAATCAGGTCTGGGTTGTCTCCAGTACCTCAGCATTTGAACCACACCTAATCCTGCCTCCTCGAATGATTCTGACTATAATCCCATTTTATTCTGAATAAACATTTAGGCCTTGAACTCTCCTTTTTATTGCAAAGACTTCACTTTCCTTCCTTCTCACTTTCCATGTTTCTCTGTCAGACAGGAGCCTATTCTATTCTCTCTTTCCCCATCAGGTATTATCAAAATATTGGTTTTTTTTCCTATTGGAGAAAATACTGGCAGCCTATAGCAGCTCCCCTTTCATTCTCACTTGGTCTGAATTGCTTTCCCCTCCAAAATTGCCTTATTCTACATCATCTTGTGTCCTAGATTCCATGGGTTGTTGGCTGTTGCCTTCAGTCATATCTTTTAATCTTCCCCTGTCACTCATTTAAGCTGCTATTTCAGGCTTATCTCACTCACCTGTCATTCACTTGAATCCCCTGACTTCAATTCACTTCCCTTTTTTTGTTAGTGAGGCAACTCAGACACTTATCATGTCAGTTCTCTATTTAACAAAAAACCCAAAAAGAAACAGATACACAAAGGACCAAACTCTGTTGTGCTATATCCATACATACTAAATTACTTAAATGGAGAAAAGATGTTTTAAATGCAAGAAGAACTGAGATACCAGTCTCAAGTGTGCCTATTGGAGCACTTTGAAAACGGTAAAGGCAGATGAGATCAAAAGGCTGACTGGAGAAGAATACATAACTGCGCACTTGTACTCGTTTTTTTTTTTTTAATCTCAAGAGACAGTGATGTTTTGCAATGCAAACACTGAAAGGGAAAAGAAAAAAAGCTTTTTCAGCAATAGTTTTGAAATTGCACGAAACTTTATAATCCCTCCCTACTCTAATGCTGGGTTTGGAAGAAGACAATTTTCAAATGGATTAATGCAAATATAACATAATAGTGACTGCAGAAAACTTTTGAAGCTTCCCAAATCTCTCCTCAACACTGTCCTGCTCACAGTTTAATGTAGATTAGCACATCATATATCATGGCAAGCGCTGTGAAAGTGCTACTCATCAATGAAATGGCAGGGCTTAGCACCTAATTCATTAAATCTCTGTGAAGTCATTTAAATGCCATACTAATAACTATAAGCAAGTTAATAAATGCTATGTCTATATACTGAGCAAAATATGTCAAAAGCAGTAAATACGCTATCAATCTAGGTTTTGCAGTACAAAGGCAGGAAATTATTCTTCTGCTAACCTTATTTTCATTCGGAGAAAATATTCTGTTCTGAGTCCCGTGGTTCTTTCTTAAAAAAACCCATGAAATGGACCCAGTTTAGTGAAAATAAATAATTTTATAAAATGACATTCAATCTTTGCTTGCTTGTCACCTCAAAGCCATAGCACTGATATTTGCAGTAGTTATGATGGCAGTTCAGACATACAGACATTTAACAAATGGCCTTTCTTTACTCTGACAGCAGCTTTTTTATGAGCTTCGGAGCTCTTAAGAAGTAAAAGGTGCACAATGAGGATTTTGCTTTCCCAGCCGTTCCTGCCTCTGGATCTCATGCAGGAATTGCATCCCCCAGAGCAAAAGGAAAACACCCCCAATATGTTTGTATTAAGAAATGAAGTGAAACAAAGCAGTAGACAAGCCAAAACAGGAGAATACCGCATTTTTGACACTAGGTTGTTGTCTGGCGGCCTGTAAAGACACTTGACCGAACACCTTCTGCTCCCTGCAGACAATGGTCCTGAGCTCTGGTCCTCCACATTATTCTGTGTTTATATTTGCAGCAGAATGGTCAGTGGCATGAATAACTACCCAGAAATTACAGTCCATCCATTACAGGAGTAGTTTAAAGCATCCTATAAACAAATTTCAGTAATAGCCAAGGAAATGCCAGAAACCCAAAGCACCCACACCATTGACATGACTAAACTACATGAAACCTAACATCAGCATGAGTTTTTTAACATACTGAACTGAGTTTCTAGAATTGTTTTCAGGGTTAATGTAATCATAGTGAATTTATTATGCTGAATGCACAGCAATCCTGTGGAGAATAGGAACGCTGAATACGGATTCCATTCGTCTTGCAGCTGATACTCAAAAAAAGTGCCACTATACACACAGTGTCCTAAAATCCACTGTAATAAGAAGTCAACATATATTCTACAGGATCTTGTGTACCAGGATAGCTGTTTTCCATGTTTTTGTGCCACCCATTTCCTCCACATCTGAAGTCAGCAAAAAATTAATTTCTAGCAATTATTTGGTACTAACGCTCAGCACATATGAATTGCTGCAGGTCCGTCTAGGGCAGTAGAATAAGTCTAGCATTATGTAGAAAAATTCAGAGCATAGGCAGTTGGTTTCTTGTTAGGCTTATGTCATCCCTACCCATACAAAAAACACGGATGTAACATGAGTATTGCAGTGAGCAGAGGTTTTCTTCAGGATATTGACTGTGAAAAGATTCTGAAGGAGGGACAGACAGTCATAATCTAGATTTAAGCCCACTGCTTTTCTTAGTTTGCTTTTTCAGACCCGTTGTAAACCATGCGTGGAGGTCCCCCGGACCCTAAGACAACATTGTTAATAAACGAAAAAGATTTAGGAAAATAAACACTCTGTTACTAAGAGTGAACAAAAAACATCCAGAGACAAACTGATTTAAAATCAGCCTGAAAAAGCAGGAAAACAAAAGAGACTCAGCTTTACTGTGAGCCTTCTTAAAAAGAGCTTTGCAATGGAAACAGAGATATTCCATTATTCCCCATCAGCAGTCAGAAAGCTCACTCATATACAGCCAGTTACTACACAAGGAGAAGTCATTAAAAATCAGGTTTTTTGAAAAAGAGGCACAGGTGGGTTATGGCAAGGATTTAAAGGAACTTTTTCAACTCAGATTTAATCCCTCAAAATTTAGATTGTGTAAAAACGGAAGTGTATGATTGGCTATGCTTTAGAAATCTACAGAAATAGATGGGTTTTAAACAACATATTCCTCAGCACTGTTGGCAGCCTAAGCTTCCTCAGACACAGGGTTTGAAAACAAAACTGATATTAAACAAAAACCTTGATGTCTAAAATGAGCAAAATGAAGGAAAGGAAAACAAGCTGCCCACAGTCTGGAGAGCTGTTTAGTTTTTTTCAGTCTCACTGAAGTAAGATGTTGATGTCAGTCTTATTGAAACAAATGAAAATATTTGCAGAGACTTCTAGGGAGCTGTGCATTAAGCTTTCCATTATTACAGCATATAATGTCATGTGTGTTTAGCAATGATTAGTACCTTATTCTTTATTTATCAAACTCTCTACGATTATCCACATAAGAAACAAACAAACAAACAGTTAACTTCCAACAGCCTTCTAAAAGCTTCATGGTAACTCCTGTTTTTGCTAGGGAAAGCAGGCTTCTTTTGCTGATTATCCAACACAGAATTTAAATATAAACCATATTAAACATCATATTGAACTGCTTGCTCCAAACATGAGGATTTAAGAGGCTAGGCTATTCCTAAAGAACTTTACAAGATTACTGATGAGTCTGGATACTGATTGAAAATAATAATAAAACAATAGTAAAGAACAGTTAATAGGAAATTTTTCCAGTCCCATCCCAAAGAGATTAGCTATTGCCTATTTCAAAGCATGGCAATATAATGTACAGCGATTGTACATGTAAAGTAACGTACAGAGATTCCTCTGCCTGCAACCTCAGTACATTTCCTGTATTTCAACCTTAGCACCTAAGATCATGACAGGGGAAATCAAGAAAGAGATGGGGAAGGAGACAAATGAGGTATCCAGGATCTTACAGCCAAAGCAGCAATTAAAATATTTGTGTTTAACACTGGTGATGAGTACTTTAAAGTTGAAAATTTAAAGCAGAAACAAGAGTTCCAACCTACCACTGCAAGGAGTGCCCTCTGCATGCTCACAAATAAGAGTAAATCCTTTAATGCTCTTCATCCATTTTCAAGTATCCTAACACAAAAAGCAGTAACTTGCAGTGGTGCCCCTCACTTAGCTGCTGGGCTTTGCTCTGACTGTGATTGCTTGAGGCCTTTTTCAATGCTCTGTACAAAAGTGGGAAATTAAACAGCAGCAGAAAAGGTGCTTAAGTTCTCATCCCCTTCAAGTATGTATTGAAAGAAATCTCTCCAAGAAGAAAAGGCATTTCTCCCACGTTCATTGTAAGTTGGAGTCTGAATAGTTTATGAAAAGAAGGCCATGTTGTGGATTGGCTCAAAAATGTTTCTACAGAAGTAGTTCCATGCATGCATAATTATATAAATACATATATATTTTAAAAATGTATTTTTAAAAGCTTTTTAAACACAATTTATTGTATTTACACCTTTTTTTTTCTCTCTCTCTTTTCTTTTTTTCTTTTTTTTTCAGGGAAAAGAAGAAGTAGTAGCAGCCTGCCCCTGTGATTCAGGAGTAGAACAATATTGAAACTAATAGTCTGCTGTCCCTTGGAAATGTCTCCTGACATGATATCATTTAATCTTAAAGGCCTAGCTGGAGAGTCTTGGCTCCAGTGAAGGAAGAAAAAGACATTTAAATAGGGAGGGAAAAGTATATGTAATCTTAGTGGTGCAATTACTCTCTGGAGTTAACTCTTCCCATGACTCTTTAGGGAATTTCAGCTTTTAACCTAAATTGAGTAACTAAAATGTGCTTACTATAAACGTTGGGAATACCTTCACAAGATCCCAAGCATCAGTCCCTCACTTTCTTTCCTCTTATGAAGATCAGATAAGCCAGTTAAATTGCTACCTGGTTTTTTTTTCTCTGCAAAGATCATTTATCTTCCTCAATAGCCACATGTGAATTAATACGTGTAATCATTCAGTATATCATAGCCAGAAACTGATAAGATATATAATCTTTATTGTAAAGGTAACTTGATAGACTTAGACATTTGGGATCAATGGATGTGTACTGGTCTGAGACATTTTTTTAAAACAGGTTCATATAGTCAAGGCCAGAAAACATCTCTGCATTTATTTAGTCTACTTTCATGAGCAATAGAAGAATCTAGAACAGAACAGAATCTAGAAGAACAGCTACTACTCAGTGATTCAAACAGAAAAAGCCCTATTATCTGACAGGGCCAAAGGACTGAAAGTGAATCTGTAGTCTAAGTCCCTGTCTATCTTTGTCTACCATGGAAGTTCATATTCACAGTACTTAAATAACAAATTAGCATTTAGGGATTTTTTAAAACCTGGTTCATTTATATACTTGATTTTTTGGTATCTACTCTAAACACAGATTCATGAAGTTCATAAAACATTTATTAACCAAACTGAGTTAGTTTGGTTAATAAATGTAAAGTTAAAATTTCATATTAAATATCATTGTAGTATCAGATGAATGATAAAATGCCCATGAATTATTTTTACATAGACAATATTATAAAAACCACAGATTTCTGCCCAGAAAATCTCTATTAAAAACAGAAACATGCTTATATCCAGCAACTGAGTTTAAATTACAGGACTAAGCCAACTTTGAATTTTTTTTAGCACATTAGGGGTGGAAAGTATGAGACCACACTCAGAGATTAAGAGCTAGACACAATGTCCGAGTTCAGTAAAAGCACAGATCACCCTGACTTAACAGCCAAAATTGTCAACTCTTGCAATGGTCTAAAAAAAAATCTTTCCTAGCATAGATAAAATACCATACAACAGACTTCAGAGATCTGTGTGGCTGGAAAGGAGCAGAGCAGCACTTAACAAATCAGATGCCCCTGTTAGTGTGCTATTTGAATACAGCTGTCACTGCTTGCCATTTCCTTTCAGAGAGACTTGCTTTTCAAAGAGGCTTCAGACCTCATCTCCAGCAAATTCTGAAGTCACAGGACAACCTGAACGTAAAGCATCTGTTGGTCATGTCATCGTCACGGTGTTGTGTTCCCCGATGTCCACTCACACTTTGTACCACTTGCTCACCCAGCCCTGAGAACTGGATACCTCCAGTCTTTTTCCTGCAGAGGGAGTGGCTGCCCTTGGATTAGCTCGTGCTCTCCAGCATCTCTCTCTCTTTTTTACAGAGGTGGAAAGAGGCCTTGTATAACAGCTGCTAAAGAAAAAAATAATACCAGGTCCCTTCTTGCCTTTGCTTTCTAATCATTCACATCTGGCCCAAAAGGAATGGAAGCCCCAGGTTCCTCACACATCGGGATCACTGGTCTTCATCCTACAAGTTATTTCTAGCCATTTTTCCTAAAGCAAAGAAGTCTGTATTTTCAAAAGTAACTAACTAAGCTTATTTTGTCTAGCTTACTTGAAGGGGGTTTGCCCAAAAGTAATGTGTTCCCAACCTTGGATTGTAAAGCCTATTATTTAAGATGGCTCACACACTGAGCACCAAAAAAAAAACCGCCAACAAACAAACAAACAAAACACAAGCAACTTATGGAAGCATCCAGACTCTAGTCCTTTTCCAAAAGTCAGTCTGAGAATTTTAATAACGAACATCAACTTCCCTGTGTTACCCGTACAGGCACGTGCCAGTTATTCTTTCCCTCTACCCCATGTAAAAGAGAAAAGTGTCAGAACTAAAAGGGTGAAAACACTGAACAAATCAATCCTACATTTGTCACTTAAATATCTCACCTGTTAAACCTTCTAAAGACTGCCCACTCGCATGTGCTGATTGTATTTGGTTCCAGATGCTGGGAATCTCCCTGCACCTTGATTTCTTTCTTAGGCAGCTCCCTGCTTTGCTGGTGGTCCTGTTACAAGCAGTTCATGACAGAAATGCCCTATGAAGAATTAGAAAGCACAAAGCCTCCTAGGAAGTACATGATTACATGAAGGCCATGGCAGCAGGGTGCTGTCATGTTCCATTTAGAAATCAGTGGCAAGAAGCCCATTGATTTTGCTGGTGACAGGATTTCATAGCATGTACACAAAGACTGGGTCTCAGTGCCTAGGTCTCAATTTCTTGTGAGTAAGAAAGACAGTAGGAATTTTTTAAATCCTAAACCCAGCATCGATACTTTACTACTATCTCATGTTCCCACAAGAAGCCTTATATATTCTTGTGGGGTTTTTTAATGGTTGTCATTAAAAGCTCATTCTTCTCATTCTCACTCTGATAGTTTGCTGTAGCATAACTTTTAATCTTAGCTGAAATGGCTTAAGGTGGCTATGTTATGCAGAGCATCTCCAGGATATCAAAGCAGGAAGAAAATTCTGAAGTTGTAATTAAAATGAGAGGGAAAGCAGTGAGCTAACGACAGAGAAAGAATAGACCCAGCAGCAGCAGAGGCAGTTGACACAGAGAAATTATAATTAATTAGATCTGAATCAATAGAAACCATGAAAATAGTGCTTCAGTGCAAACTAGTTTGCAAAACTAAGATCTATGCAGGTGCTCCAGATGTCTAGGATTGTTTTGAGAAGAATTAGGTAAGTATAACAATTGAATTGGGCCCTAAGTATCTGGTATAGGATGAAATGCATAACCATCCCTCTCCAGCCCAAAAACTGTATTGATTAGCTCTCCCTGGAGTGTAGTGGGAGCGCAGCCACCAAACACACAGGTGAGCATGTGTGTGGACATGTACATATAGTGTGTGAATCTGCAGCTTGGTAGAGTGTCTGCGTGTACCAAACATCTGTTTGAAGAAGAGAGGGTCCCAAATTCTGAATTAACTCTTTTCAGTACAAAGCGAACTAAACCTCTCTGCGTCCAAGACTCTTTCCCAAATGTGTTTGCATTGATTGCTAGAGTTTATGACAGTCACCTACTTGTTACCTTAGTGAGGAAGATAAAAAAAAGTATTTGCAGGCAGGGCTTTAAAAACTACCTCCTATATATTTTCCTTTTTTTTTTTTTTTTTAATGCTTTTGGATCCTGTTTAGTTACAGTAGGTTACGTGCCCACTTTGTTATCATACATTATATATATATACAACTACTATTAACACAGGTTAATATCACTTCAAAATTTAGAACACTGTCTTGAACTCATGTTTAAATAAGTATTCACATCCATGATTAAACACTGTTTCTATTCTCTCTGCTTGACATCAGTTGTGCTGTGACATTAACCAGCTGTAGTCACTGATACCTTCCAGACACACCTTCACAGATTATTTGAAAGAGTTTAATTTGTTTTTCACATTATCTCATTGGCTCTGAGACTACTGAAGGTGAAGAATGAAGAAAAAATGCTCCCAGCTTCAAACATGAAACGGGGTGAAAGGCAGGGAAAAAGACTGGGAAAAAAACTCAAACAAATGGGCAGAAAAGCATAAATGATGTGACAAGACTTTAAAATACACTGCAAAGCTATTTCCACGTTTGTTCAAAAATTACTGCTTCCATGAGCAGCAGAAGGGTCCCACCACTGGCTGCCTATGGGTTTGCGGCTTCTGTCCCCGAAAACTCTCCAGGCCCCACAAGCCCTCCATGAAGAGCCCAGGATGATTGAGATCACCTAGTTTATGTATGGCAGCCAAGGCACGAAGCAGCTGAGCTTTCAGTGCAAGCACTGATTTGGGCCTTTTCCATCCACTCAGCATTTTCACAGAATCCCCAGGAATGTAGTTATTTTGAGATTTCCACATCACTGGCAGGTTAAGTGGATGTTAGCCAGCAAAAGCCTGACAGACAGAAACAATGCGATCACACAAAAGACTTTTACTCATAGGAAAGCATTAAAACAGGTTTCAAAGGTATTTCCCAAGCCAGTGGGGAACAGGTCCTATTTCACGTATACTGGAGGATGTGTGAATTGAAAGTAGAACACTTCCCCCAGTGAAACTATTCAGTTTGTTCACAGTCTGAAGCAAAATTTGTTAGATGGTGCACTGGTGTCACAGAGAAAGAGTAAGAGCCATGTCAAAATAAATGGCCACAATATAAATGCTGTTTGCTGGGTTTTGTCTGCTAGGCATTGCCCAGAAAAGGTAAATCCTCATAGTTCATCCAGAATTTTCTGGATTCTTGCACGGGAAAAGGCAAGGAACATAGATCTACCATACCCATCCACGGATTCACAAAGAAGAAGATACACAAATCAGAAGGCAAGCAGTAAAAGACACAATGATGGAAAACTAGAGAAAAATAATTGCTTTCCCCTTGAAGGCTGGCAGGTAAAATTTGAACTGGAGTCAGAACCAGTTAGGAGAAGTGAGTGTTGACATCCATAACTGCCTTGCTACATATCAGCAAAGAAAAGAAAAGGTAGTTTGGCTGGATACAACAGAAGTCAGTCAGCAATAAGCAACAGCCTGCCTCATCAGACAGCAATTCCCAATTATGGGAAAGTTTGTTTTCTCGGAAGTTGTTCCTTTCTAAGGGAGAATAGTGCCATGACCTCTAAAAACATTGCAAGACCCAGCAATGACCATGAATTTTCATTGGCTCTGTGGTCACAGTATTTGTGTTGGATAAAGAAAATTCAGGGGTTGGTAGAACTCTGTGGGTTCTCTCATACCACACCTATGAGTCTACAAACTCTTCTGAAATTTGTTCTCTGCATTTTTGCCATCAATGTAGACCTGAAATGCTCCTGTTTGAAGTTTCACTGAAAGCCCTTTGGAAATTTGCTTTAAAAATTAGTACTCTTCTGGTTTGTTTTGTTGTTTTTTTTTTTTTTCTTCTTCTTCAGATTTTAAAAATGTGGCATTTCTCGACTTTCAGCTCCAGTTCTCCTTCTTCACCCAGAGGAATTCTCTCTAGGTTTTTTCAGGACTATGTCCCTGGGCCTGGGTCTGACTTCAGGCTCTCTCTCCTGTTTTTACAGACATGAACACCTTTTCTCAATAATGCCATAAAGGACCTTTGTGTGTCATGGTCCTTAACACCTGGACAGAAAAGGTGAGACACTGACCAAATGGGGTGGATATGGAGGAAGATGTAGGGTGAGGTAGATGCTTTTCATTGTATTAGTTAGAGGTCCCCATGCAAATGCCAAGAGCAGCCCATTTTTTTACATAGAATTGCACATATTTTCAGCACAAGCAGCAACTATGACTCATATAAAAACTTTTGGTTTGTTTTTTCCTTTCCCTTTCTTTTTGCCTGGGGCAGGAAAAGAGGGAAACTCTTCTTACAGTTTTTCAGTACCATAAATGAAAGTTTCGCCTTTTTTTATTCTCACCCTTTATTACAAATGTGTCATGCAATGATTTGCTTGTGTCAGGTTTGAGGTAAAGCTAAAAAAAGACTGTTTCAAAACAAAATAAGCAACAAAGAATTTTTATAATTAGCAATGTATTTTCCCTTCTCTTTCCGTCAGACAATATGTTTTCCGTTGTGGCTATCCTGTGATGTATTTTCACACCTAATTTTTTTTTGGGGGGGTGCTGATAATTATTTTGCAATTTGCAAGATATACAAAGACCTCTATGGCAATGAGTTTTAAATAAAACCTTTAAATAGAGAAGAAAAATGAGTTATCAAACTCTGGAATCACTCTGCACAACAAACCACAGAATCGTTTCAAGAAAGCAATCAGCCAAGATGTGGTGAGCTTAATGAGATAATGGCTTTAGGAGCAGAGAATTTACTTTTAAGAGTGAGTAGTTAACTGTTTGGGAGCATATAGGTCATAAGATGATATGCTTCCTTCAAGATATTATTGTAACCCACCTTCATATGAAGTGAATCAGGTAGCACCAAGCAGATATGAAAGAGTTTACCTGAACTAAACGACTGCCTGCTTGCAGAACTTTTCTTTTTAACAGTTAACCATATTTTTCAAGGGGATGTTGGCAGTGCTGATTGTACCCATGAATCTCTGGATTTGCATAGCAAAGATGCATGTGGGCCTGCGCTGCAGGCAGATAAACACCACAAAAATGCAGTTCTGTTTAGTGGATAGATTATTCAAAAAAACACAGATGGCAATGAACAAACTAACAGCTTTTTTTTCCTCCTTTTTTTTTGGTAATGAAGAAATTATAGATTTCTTCATTCTGGTCCTCTGAGAGGTTTCCTCCTACACTCATGAAAACACCACAAGTCCCATTTTCAAAGTCTCCATTCAGCACGATGCACATGAATCTGTGCACGACAGCTGCAACCCACTGATGTCTTATTGCTGAAGTGTCTTCAGCAAGAGACTTTCCAAACAGCTGTCAGATTTCTGCCAGCAGAGAGGCTGACCTGGAGATTCAGGCTAGAGACACTTTATACTATTCTTTCATTAGTCACTAAATGTTTCACTGGAGTCATGCATTTCTCCTCCAGAAAAGCTGTCGTGTGAGTTTAACCCCTACTACTCCATGAAGAATAGTATCAAGCCATTTAAGCAATGAGTATTTTGAGAAAGGCACTTTAGGTAGCTCACAGACTCACACAATGGATAAGATTTTGGTGGGATGGATTAGAAAGATTGGGAAGATTGGAAAGAACCAGTGAAGGTCCAACCGATCTAGCCCAACCTCTCTGCTCACACAGGGTCCCTTTAGAGCATGTTACTCAGGACTGTGTCCAGGTTGCTTTTGAATATCTCCAGAGACTCCAAAACCTCTCCAGGCAGTCTGTTCTATTGCTCAGTCACCCTCAGAGCAAAGGAGTTCTTGACATGGGTGAGCTCTTCCCATTAACAGGAGGAGTCCATACCTAGACATGATTGTTATCTTTTCCTATATACAGCTGCAGGATGAAAAAAAGCCTGGTAGCACCTGAGGGCATCAATCCATACATTATCTGCACAGTGCTTGTGCATTGTAAAGAAATCACCACAGGGGCAACCCCTCTGCAAGACTTAGTGAGATGTTCCGTGACAAATTTGGAGTGCACAGATGTTTACTTTGCCTGAAAGTCAACCAGTCAAATAAACAAAAACATCCCATTGCCCAGTGGAGCTGTTTTTACTACAGCTGTCAGGGTGAAGAGGGAAGAGTGGGTCAACTGCTTCAGAAGAGATGCAAGGGATCTCACTGAACATCACATGCACAATCAAATAACAGGCAAGACAGAAAATGAAATGCAGGTATTCATACATAAAATAACCTGCAGAGGCAGACTAGAATAATTAAAATAATAATAATAATAGCATTTATATACATTCTTAATAAATTAAGTGCCTCTATCTATCAAGTCCATCTGAAAAATTAGACAAAAAGCTCATGGATGACTTAATATGCTCCTCATACAATAGCATAAAATATAGCAGCATTTACTGCATTAAGACGCAGTAAAATACTTAACGTATAATTTAGAACATGCCAAATTAAGAGGTATTTCTTGAAGGCAATTTTGCAGAATATGTTGCCATAGTAACTAATAAAAAATCACTGTCTATTGTTAAACTTACTACTTATCAACCTACTAAAAATAAAAGGAAGACCCATTTCAGGTAACCAACGTACTCTGTGATTAACAGCTAAAAAAATGTAAATGCACAGGAAAATTGCTATTTTTTTGTTTCAATTCATAGCTCACTTCATGTTTGGAAATAAGTAACAAGAGCAAAACTTAAAAAAAAAATATATATATATATACTATTGTAGAGAGAAATTCTCACTTTTTCCAGGCTTTTTTTTCTACCTTTCAAAGAAATGGACTGATTTGCATTGATTTCCTGTTTAATCTCAAGCTGCTAAAGAAAAAGCTGCTCTTGGAAAATCTTCAAGTGTATCCTTTCGAAGTCTCTTTGTATTGAAATTAATGAAAGACCAGATCTTTACTGACAAATACGCATCCATCCATTTTTACAGTAGATCCTCTTATTGAATATGAAGAATATAAATGTAGGCTCATTTTAAGAAAAAGCTTCCACCCTTTAATGCTACAACAGGAAACAGGAAACTTTTCTCTGTTTTTGATACAGAGGTCCTAACTTCTCTCTTTGTGAGGGGTACGAAACAATTCTACAAGTGTGACTTTTTTTAGGAAACAGCATTTAAAATGTTTCCATGACATCATACTTGAACAATGCATCTCACAGACTGATTTTTAAAAGTCTTCATTATTTTAACTGCCCAATTTGAAAAGCAAATGATAAAATCTAAGAACAAGTATTTTATTTTTAATACATGTCCATTGTCACTTATCCCTAGCAGAGCAAATAAATAAATTTGAATTATTGGGTTAATTCCCTAAAGTCGAGAAACAGTCACCGACCTTTACTTTCAAAGATATCAGGAAGCAAGCTGATGATTTGGCCCAGGCATTTCATTAATACAGCACAGGGAAAAGACAAAAGAGCATATTTATGCAGATATCCAGAGTTAATTGGCTTATAGCTCAATGTAATTTGCCATCTGAATACATTTTGGAAAGAAAATTTTAAATCTGATATACAGAGATAGAAGGGGACATCAGAAAGCAGGTAGGGGGAATATAGGCTTCAAAAAATATTATGCTTTAGTAAAACTCTAAATACAGCATCTTACCATCACATCTGAAAAAATAACTTACATTGGCTTTCTGCGCTATGAACTGAAAGACTGGAAGGACTGTAATAAGAGGTTAATCATGGATGTCACAGAAATTCCTTTTCAGACTATTTTGGGGTAAGAAATTTAATGACCTGGGAATCAAGATAGATTCAATCTGAGCCCAATCATACATATGTGGGATGGGTATTCTGGTGGCCTCAAGTAACGAAGGGGAATGACGACGGACTGGTCACAGAAAACCCAATTCATCACAGGACACAACTGCATTACAAAGAGGCCAGCAAACTGCTGCTGGGAGGGGGAGATGTGAGAAAAGTGAATACGAGATGTAGGTCTCAACTAGATAGAAAAAGTGAAAGAGTGAAAAAGAGGTAATGCATAGGCATCTAATATCCAGAGTCAGCCAGAAGCTGAATTTATATAATGTGCCATCAAAATATATCAAAAAAGATCAAGAGCATTGCCACAGTCCTTAATCCTGCCAGGGACAGGGAATTTGCCTTGTAAAGCTCCCTTTTTCTTCTAGCGCATCCCACACATTGGCAAAACCCCAAGCACCCTGGGGTGCATGGGAAGGGCTATGTCCCAGTTCCAAGAGTGGCAATCCAGTCAATTCCTGTGATTGATTAAAGCAGATAAAATTGGAACTTGCAAAATACATAAATGCCATTAGAAGGACCAACATGCCCTACTCATGCCAATAGCTGTACCCAAACTACCGTGCCTCACATACCATAAAGAGAGCGAAGAAACTAATTCTGGTCCTGCTAGGTAGCTACTCCCCACCTCCTCATCCCTCACAAAAAAATCGTATTAAGACATGCACAGAGCAATTTGAATTATTAAAAAAGAATTAATGTGAGAGTTGGATAGCCTCACATGGCATCTACATGTATTATAACAACCACATAAGATCTATAACAACTTGCATTTTGATATAACTTAGGAGATTTAGTTTGCTCCCCTTCCTTTTATTAGGTTTCTAAGTGTATGTAAAGGAAATACAATTGATGATTACTTGAATTCAATCTAAAAGCAAAACAAAACTCAACCTAGACTGGTAGCAGATAAAATAGAAACTGGTATGTTCACCTAATTGAATATTACACTAAGCAGTTCATTAACTCCACTGAAGTTTCTCAGCATAAAAAGGCAATTAAGTATATTGTAATTAAAAAAAATCTTTAAACTCATTCACTAAATATGTTTAAATGCCATTTATGGAAAAGAACATGAACTTTTATTATTAAATGGTTTTAATGCTTTTAACCTAAACAGATGAGATTCATGCTGGCTGACAAGATTTTTGAGGGTGAAGAAGAGGTGAAGAAGAGGTGATATTATGTTAAAAAGATTACATCCATTTGTGTTAATGGATGCAGTCTTGTAAAATTATTTTAATAGTTAATATTTGCATAAGTGGCCAGTACACTCTGTGATCCACTTTGGGCTCAGATTTCTTATCCACCACTTCTGAGTTTAGGATCAGACCAGAGAACACAGGGACAAGAGTGCTCAAGGTTTGCATGCACTTATGCAAGAAAATATCCATGTGCCCTCACAGAATCACAGAATATGCAGTTAGAAGGGACCGACAAGGATCACTGAGTCCAACTCCTAGCCCTGCACAGGACCATCACCCTGGCCAGTTCTTAAAGTAACAAGAAAGATTGAATCAATTGTAGTTCTCAAACGTATCAACAGCTGAAGCCAACTCAGAGTAGAACAAAGATTTTTAGTAGTCTCTTTCTTTTTTTCTTCTCCACTTCCTCCCTTTTAATTAAAAATTAATTAAAAGGCATTTCTAACTCTTTAATCATTGTATGGGTCTGCAAAGCCTGAGGCTTTGCCTCAAATGCCACAAGGGAAACAAGGTCAAAGGTACAAAGAGCTCGGATATGAAACTTTGGAGAAAATCCACCATCTAGGCACTAAAGTGTCAGTTACAGACAGTGTAACATTAAAGCCCAGCATTTCTCTGTACTGGCTGTTATCTGCCCAGTCTTGTGTTGAAAAGCTGGTAGATGAAAGCCACTTTCTACCTATTATGTTTTCTAAATGCTGAAATATGTCTCAGAGGTTCGGGGTTCAGCATACTGGCAGAGAAAGGAAACAAACACCACCCCTTCCAATCTGACCCAATGCAGAGGGACTTGTCTGGAAAGAGGTTTGAATCCCAAAACCTAGCACCAATGGAGATGATGCATTGCAGTGCAATCTCCCATCCCCACAGTGAGTGTCCTCTGCACAGAGAAACAGAGTGCCAAAGGCAAAAAAATCAGATCTTGATCAAACTTAAGATCTAAGACTAAACATTTATTACCCTTTTAAACATTCTTCTCACGTTAGTAGGTTGAACAACAAACTTTACTAACAGCTGATGTGTGCTACAAACATGTTTGGAAAATTTAAAACTTAACTCCTCATGTGGAAAATAACTAATCAGTACAGCTACACAGATCCATTTTACAAACATCCAACTAAAAAAATTAGAAAATACCGCTCACAGACTCCTTTTAAAAAGTAGTGTGGGATCGCAAGCCCATCACTCAAGAGTCCAGGACCAGCTGATTGCCTGAAATTCATTTTATAATTTAAGAAAGAATTCAACCTTGACCTATGCTTCTGGTGAAGCAGTCATCTACCAAATACTCTTCACACTCTATTAGCTGAAGAAATGCCAACAGAAGTTGATTTTTTTAATCAAACTATCTCTTTTGGTCTCATTTATTCTTGCTTTAAGGAGAAAAAGAAGTCATCTGATTTATAAAAATTACAGTTAGACAGTTTGAAATCAGAGGCTTCAGGAACATCATGGAGATTTGTAGACCAACAAAATACAAGAGCACTCAATGTCTTCACAGAATCATGGTACATTGTTTTCATCACTCTCTTAAATCGCCAGCTTTTCTCTCAAGCTTCCAAAAAAACCCTGGTGATGCCTCTGAGACCTCTTCAACTCCTACACAAAAACTTAGAGGTGAGAATTCCAAGGTAGTTGTAATTTCACCTGCACCATGTATACATCCCCAACTGAAGCAAACCAGTGTAGTTCTGCTCACAACAGAGCTAATATTTCTAATGCTATCCAGAAACATAGCCTTTAGTGCATTTGGCTCAGCCAAGGTTATCACTTCTCAGTCTCACTACAGGGCCTTGCTGATCTGAGCCATACTCCTGCTCTAAGTGCACAGTAATGAAGCAACTGCACTCCAGCAGTGCAGGCTCTCCTTTCACACAAGCCACCCAGATTTATTGAACAGCAGGACAAACCCGTGGGTTGCATGGGGAAATCTTTTTCCCATGCTAGAGAACAGCAGTGCTGTTGCAAAGAGCCTGTTCCATCATGGGAGGCAAGAGGCAGGCAGCTGACACCCAGGTTCATGTTCATTGAGTGCTCTGCATAAAACCAGTCAGGCTCTGTGGGAATCAGAGTTGCAGTCGATCTACATGCATGAGAACAGCATTATAAACACACTTGTTTTGCTGCCTCAGCACCAGGCCTCATGAGAAGATAAATATATTTGCTGAACAGTACAACCATTGTTGTTATCACAGAAAAAAAAGCCAAACCCAACAAACACCATGATGCAGGACTGATGAGACAAAAAAATAGTGTTTTGATTATGAAAACCAGTGAATGTCAATATCTGCTTCTTGGGAGAGTGATAAAGGAACATTTTTGCCCTTGTCTATTGTGACATCCCACCCTTAAGGGGAAAGGAGGATCCAAGAGTCCCAGATGCTCATGGTCAAAAGGAGCAACAAAAGTCAGAGAGTCTGCAAAAACTCAAGAAGTCTTATTAGTAAATTATATACTTGGCATGGCAATTGGTATGTTAGAACCTGACCTACCATATGAGCTCATGGTAGTAAGTTTTAGATTAAGGGGTAGGATAAGGAAGAGACAAGGAGAGATCACCAGCCCTGGTTTCAGCATTGGTCCAGCTGACGGGATGTCCAGGGTCCTGGGGTGCTCTGCCTGGACTTGGTGGGGGTACCTTTTCAGAGACAGGTTTTTCCCACCCTGAAGATAGTTTTCTTGCTTTCTATGCACATTAATTACCCGTAGCTCATTTCTCTAGACCTTTCCAGAAACAGACTGGAGGGCTTTGGATATCTGGTGATCTTGATCCCCTCCAACAGTCCACGCCCACTTCTTTGCCTCATTCCTGTCTTTCCACTGTACTGTATTGTGCTTATTTCCATGAACAAGGACGTTTGTCCTGGAAAAGTGCTGCCCTATCTCCGCATGGCCCACCTCTCCAGCTACATCCTGTTTTTTCTCACAGCATGTTATTACCAAAAATCCTTGGCTGTTACAAACAATCCTTGGTTGGCTCAGTGTTTGAGACATACACATTCTCCCCTTATCTTCTAGAATTCTACATCTATTGATACTTTTATGGACATATTTCCAAGATCATTGCCTTGATAAACTGAAGGGAATTCAATCACTCTTTAGTGCAAGGTAGAGGGATGCTTTGGTTTCACAAGCTTAATGAAGCCAGTACCTTTAGTTAGCATTTTATATACAATCACGGACAACTCATGATCTGGCAAGGAGATTAGGATTAAAAGACTATGATTTTCTTAGCTTCAAGTAAAAGGTGCAGCAGAGAAATAGGATTTAAGAGAACATTCAGTGTATATGATACTAAGAATGTGCTATGTGATAACACTGTCTAGCTTCAAAATGCTATACTGAGTAATCAAAGAGGGCATTAGTAAAGTAATGGTGTATGGGTAGTATTGCCTGTATATCCCCTCTTGTTCAGCATCTATCCATCCTTCCAGTACCAAACTGCTGTTTATCTGCTTACTTTTGTTTTCCATTTAGCACTACATCAATAGAAGAAGCAGATGAAATGGGAAGGATTAAGTGATGGTAAAACTAAGGCGATTGGTGTAACACAGAAGGTTCCAGACAATGTAAATATCTTTGTACATTGACAGGGACAACCTTCGGTTTAGAATTACCTCTCATTTACTGTTGAGGTGACACAGTATTGAGGAAGAGGAAACACTAAATCCTCTGTTTAGCAGGTGCTAGACATAGAATCATAGAATCAGCAGGGTTGGAAAGGACCTCTGAGATCATCAAGTCCAACCCTTGATGCAACACTGCCATGGTTACTAGACCATGGCACTAAGTGCCACATCCATTCTCATCTAAAAAACCTCCAGGGACGGAGCATCCACCACTTCCCTGGGCAGCCCATTCCAATGCCTGATTACTCTCTCTGTAAAGAATATCTTCCTAGTGCCATGAACTATCACAGGAAACAGAAAACTCCAAAGAGTACTGAGTCCACTAGTAAAAAGCCAAGACCATCCAATTATTCCAATAGCAAAGAAGTGATTTGTCACTTGTAAGCATTCAAATTGTTGACAGAAATATGTTCTCATTTGTAATACAAATTTTGCACAAAATATTGTGACTAGCATAGCTCATGACTGCCACTCTGCAGTATGCTGTGTTAGATGGCTGTGGTTTACTAACAGACAGTAGCTGTGCTAGATGAAGGCTGTTTGTTTACCAACTTCTTCCATCAATGGGGCTTTTCCTAAACAATTTTGAGATTCTCATCTCATATATGCAGACATCCAGAAGTACAATGGTACTACCAATGGCTTTAATAATGAGGTGCAGCACATATATATCTCATAAATCCAATAGTTACATCAGTAGGAAAGAATCTTACTGAAGATGAAGTATCACATGCAAATAACACTGATGTTTCTCTGCGGGAGTCTTGTTTACATGGGCATTGAAAGACAGTAGTTTTTATCCTCACAGAGCTAGAGTTTGATGAAAGGCCACATGTCAGACCCCTCCTATCAATATCTGCCAAACATAAAAGGAACTAATTGTATTTTTGCAGCTGACACTTCATGCCGAGAAATAACAACGGAATGTGATCTTGTCCCCTTGCCAACTGAGACACATCAGCAGGGGAAGCAACTGTAAGAGATTCCCAAAGACAGGACAATTAGCAGAACCGCACAGGAACTCAGGCACGATCGTTCTCCCAAAGGCAAATTAAAGCCTTACTAATTGTGCCAGAAAATGTACACTGCAAAATTCTCTTACAGACATTAGCTCTTATTTGAATCTATGCATTACACAAATAAATTATAAGAGAGCATCAGTTTTTTTTAATGCTCTTCAAGATTATTTCTCCTCTGCTCTAGATGTCCTCCTGGAAGAGTTTTGTATTGCAACTCACTCAAAGACGGTCATTCTATCCACAGTATCCACCCATGGATATAATCTTGCATTTTTTGTCTGATGTGAGCAATAAGAGTTTACATACAGGTATAAGAAACAAAACAAAAAGAAAACATGGGGATTGTATCAATATCGTATTTACAAACTATGAGAGAACAAGAAAAAAAAGAGTTAATCCAGTTCTAAGAGTCTAAATCAAGTTAAATGAATGAAAATAAAATCATAAGCTAGAAAGCTCATTAAAGTAAAATAAAATAAAATTAACATTTTTAAGAGTGCTAATTAACCACTGGAACAGTTTACGTTGACATGTGGTAGATTTTTCATCATTTGCATACTTCAGATCTACACAGGGCTTCTTTCCAACACAGAACACTGCTGTTCACACAAAAGTTGTGTGTTCAATATGGGAATTATTGGATGAGAGATCCTGCTCTTTGTAGGAATACAGGCAGACTAAATGATTGCAGTAGCCTGATCTGACCCTGAAAACTGCGAATTTCCAGCCCAAAATGGCCACATAGATTTGATGCACCCATAAATGGCACATCTGTCGATTGCCTGAGGACAAGAGAAAATTCCAGTCGAGGGAATGAGAAACATTTGCTCTGGCACAGGTACTTGCAAAAGGCCATTTAACCACGAGCCTGCTCTCATGATATTGTATTCAAGAACTGTCCATCCAGCAGCCCTAGTTTTTTCTTTCTTTCTTTTTTTACTAACAATAAAGCCAAACTGTGTGTACACACACCCTTGTACATACTATTTTTCAAAGGGTTCCGGTTCTTTGTACAACGTTAAGGCAAACTCAGAAAAGCCAGTAATTCCCATTGCACGAGTATGTTGGTCCTTGGAGTGTTTGCTGCCTACAGCAGCTACTTAATTGGCAAGTTTGTTTCAAGCAGGTTGAACCAATTAAAAAAACTCTTCAGCTTTATTAAACTGATACCATACCACTCACACTAGAATATCCCTTTTGAGAGCTTTACATCGTCCTCATATGTTGTTTTATGTCAGTGCTCCCATCTCCCAAGAAACATGGAGCTAAAGTGAAAATGCTGAAGTGCTTCCAGCATGAAGCTGCTTTTTTATGTAATTATGCCTGCTGCTAATAAACCTTCTCTTACAGCTATAGCACAGGTTTTGGTAATCTGTTACAAATGATTGGTTGGAATTTAAAAACACTGCTTCAAGTGCACCGGTTTTCACACTGAGCTCAAACTGTCAGATTTCAAACACTTTTACCCTCCATAAGTGACAAGGTGGGCCATTTTTCAACATCTATTACCTAGGGGAAGTGTTGAACTTATCACTTGAACTCTTTTAGGGATTCACCTGCAAAGTACTTGACTGAAAATAACGAGACTGGCTCTGACCATTTCTGGTATCAGTGTGAGCATCAGGCTCTAAAACTGGGCTTGCTGCATAAATACCACCACTAACCAGCATTGCCTGTGGTGCTGCAACTTCCCTGAATGGCTGAACAAATAGGTAAATCAGCTTGAAATTTCCGACAAATCTCCTATTAGATAAAATCTAAAAGAAATTCTCATCAAAGGTAGGGGAGATTTAGCTAAATAGAGTTTCTCAGGTATTTTGGGAAACATTCAGTCAGCATTAAGATACATAAACACAGATATGTAAAAATACAGGTTTAAAAATACGTGTGAACCATCGTCTGCATGCCTGTTAATGTCAGTGAATCTTACACAGACAAGCACCTCACCTGATAGTGGACACCTTCTCACAGGCCCATGAAATCACACCTTTGCACCACTGGCTGGCTGTAGGGAGTTGAGGTTCATTCAGCTGTTTGCTCCTAAATCTCTGCTGCTCTTTCAGAAGTACTACAGTATCCCACAAAACCTGCCCTGGCAGCTGCATGAGTATCTCCCAGACTTGCACCATATCCAGCCCAGCCCAGCCCTGGGGGGATGTCCTAGACAACTTGAGAACACCCCAAGCAGCACCAGACACCTGAGAATAAAGAGCAGAGCACGCAGCTCACCTGTAGACATGTGCATATGAGGGTTGTAACCTTAAACAGCATGTCTGAAGCTGATGAACTGAGGGAGAGCATTTGGTTCTTCTTCCTTGAGTAGCATCTTAAAAAAGTATCCAACCAAATACAGCAGAAACCGCCACTAGAAATTATCTAGTTTATTTTTCTCCACAGTAAACGTTCTCTTTACCTTTGTCCCTACTTAGTACTGCTTTAAGCAGCAGCTAGTCGATGAAATAGCAGGAAAAAAACCCACCCAAACCAATAAGTCTGCTCAGATTCAGTTGCACATCACACATCTCCATAATGCCAGATGGGTAGAAAGGCTCAAGATGAAGATAAAATTCTCTCTACAACTCTCCCTACATCACAACTTTAGCATCATTTCGCAAATGCAACCCCTTTTATACAAGGTCACAACCACGGAAACGGCTTTTTCTTGTGCTAGTTGCACTTACACACTGCCATCTTGTGTTAATAACCGGTTTTGCTGAACTTTGAGAGCCTAACACATTCCAAATACTTTAGCGAGGATCAAAACAGACAGATACAACATCCATAAGGTGGGTTCCCCTGCCTGTTCCCCTCCAGAACAGGGAAGGAGAGAGAAAGCAATTTTCATTATTCGCATTCGCCAGTGTGAATTCACAAACGCAGATTTGAAGGAGCCTGGTTTTAAGCAGGACCTTAACAAGGGTGAGAAACTCAGCTTCAACTCTTCAAGATCTTCAACATCAGTTCTTTGAGGCCGACTAAATCTGAAATTCCACTCGTTTGCTCACAGGCAAGCTAATGAAACAACCTAGTTTTTTGCAGACATTTTGTGAGAAAATTAAATTGGAGGCCACATGGAAGTACTTGACACCATTTAGGAAAAGCCAGCCTGGCTCACAGTGCACCACTCCAGGCTGCAGGACCAGTCAGGCAGCAACGCAGACTGCAGGTTGCTGTGTTTTCTTTCCATTTTTCACCACCAGGCAATTTCCATACTCAAATGATACCCAGGAACAGGGCAATGTGATGGGACTCAAGATGTAAAAGACAGCATGGCCATCTCTGACTTTTCTCACAGCTTTTCTGCACAACACCATGCTGGGAGAGGGAAATCATGGATAGGTTAGGATAAATTCACTGGTGCCTTGGAGGCTGAGAAACTTTGACTTGTGACAAGAAAAAAAATCAGGTAAAATTGTGTCTCTCAGTGTATTTCAGAGCTGGTGATGGAGACTGTGTGTATCTGAAATTTGGAAGGGGTGGGACAGAAGCAGTGGTTGATGCTGTCTACAATAAAAGAAGTCTGAAAACTACAGTGTAGGGGGCCATCCACACCATCTCCATCAGGTATGTGCCTTAGAGAGCCAGATCTGCACAGCACCTAGTTCGGGTTCCTATTGTGAATATCTCTCAGGGAAGCAAGCATCTTCCACAGGCAGCAGAGAGGATCCCAGGCTCCCAGAGAGCTGTGTGAGCAGGCAGTTTGACTCTCTCTCCATAGTCTGTATTTCAGGACTGGGGTCTTCATATCCCAGTGTCCTTACCTGTGATCTACCATGTCATTACTTACCACAACAGTAGAAATCAAATGTAATATCTTTACCGGTCCATTTTAACTGAATACCAAAATCCAAGGCCAAGTCACAAAGGTGGGTATGGTTGATGAGGCATTTTAGATTTTTATGACACTTTTTAAAGGAAAAATTAAAAATAATGTTTGGCACTTTGTAATTGAGAATTTATTAGCCGGGAGTTCGTTGGCATAAGGCAGCACCCATCTGTTCAGAGGAAAGATCAATAAACCAAAGGAAAACAGGAGGCATACAGAGCTACAAGCAGGAGAAGTTACAGGAGACCCATATAGGTGAAGTTCTTCCACTACACCAAAACAGCATGATCTTCCTTTGTTGCCCCCAGGTATCACAGCCACAGTCTTTCTTCCCAATCTGCTAGCTCTCCTATCCACCCCCAGGATTGCTTGAGAGGAAGGAGCACCCTAAAGTGCTTTGGAAGCCTCATGCAGCTCCTCATGGTGCTATGTACAACCTCATACTCAGAAGCCCTCCTACACCTCCCACCTGTCCTTTTCTTTGGTTTCATCCAAAAATGGTCCCCCAAATTCCTCTGATCCACACCCCATGTTTTCTTCACTGCTTCCAAGGATATGGACAGAGAAGGGTACTTTACTGGGCATGAAGGTATTTGGGGAAGCCACTGACTAAAGCCATTTCGGACCCGCCACTGAAAAACACAGAGGATGCATTCTAGCTGTTTTCAGGAGGAGGAGAACCTAACCCAAAAATATGTTTTTTAGCTACAGCAGAGAAATTTGGGGGAACATCCAGCTCTTCCAATTGTGTTTCAGGCATGAGCACACAGTCTCGCCACTTTTATTGAATGCTGAAGGGAAAAAACATGAGGAGGTTGATGAGAGAGCTACACAAAGAATTTGGCATCCACTCCAAAGGAAAACAAAAAAGCAAGAACTATTGTTCTGGTGAACATCTTAAATATTTTCCCCAAGATGAAACTGAAACAATTTTATATTTCAGCACATTACCTTAGACATATTTAGCTGAAGAGAAAACAAAAGCTTCTAATAAATGCAACATCAGAATTTTTATTTACAAATAGACTGTCATTCAACAATCATTCTCCACTCAGTTTGTGGAAGAAAAAGTGATAGTTACGCTTTCCAAATGGGAAAAGAAAACTCTCCCCCTTAAGTGGATTCCACAGAATATTATGCCAACACCACTGAGTAAAATGGTTATTCTTTGTATTTAAGTTTCAAAATAGCACATAATTTTATAAACCAGCATATGCAAAGCAAACACACTCGTGTGCATTTAAATGCAACTTCATATTAACCTAGAGAATTCACTTTCAGTATATGTCAAAAGTAAAGACAGCAATGGCAAAAATGTATTTATATTAGCTATTTCTGTAATGCTCATTTCAAGAGCTTAGAAACAAAATACCCTCTTCATATACCATTGGAAAGTCAACTAGTTGATTATAAGCCTCAAAAATATTTTGAAGTTATTACTGAAAATATAGTTATTCTCTCTTGTGCTCTCAGTACTTGAAGCTGAAAATGTGAAAGTATTTTTCCCAGATATTTCCTTACTGCAATTACTTTCTTATAAATAAAAATAGTTATATGCAGAATACAATGTATTGCTATGAAGACTAGACAAGCAAGAGTTACTCTTAGAAAAAACACACATACACAATATATATATTTATAGATCTACATCAGCAGCAATCACCTCTTCTTTTATTTGCAACAGTGATTTCATATCTTCATTTGCTTCACATGGAGGTTGGTTGTCCATCTGTTAGAGAGAAACAGAAGAAATGGTAAGTAAAGTCTAGTTACTGAAGAACCTTTTTAACAAAAATTAACATTTCCAAGTTTAAAATAGTCAGAAATTGTTTTTTCCAATACTTATTGAAAATTGTAACACAAACTAAAGTATACATTCTGAATCAAGCAATCCAAATTTAATGAAAAATACAAACTTGAGTTTAATCCAATTACAGCACTGCAATTATTTCAGGCCAAGTAATATTCCACAGAACATGCACCTTATCAAGTTTTTAAGAACTATTTTTAGCATTAGCATAGAGAAAGAGTGACAGTTTTTCTAAATTTACCCTTTAATAATGAAATTGAGACTTGCTAAATACCTGTAACAATATAAAGAACTTTTTCCTATTATCTCTCTGCATATCTTTGTGGGTATCTGCCAATACACACTTGTGTTCCACCACAATGTTCCAAGTTCAAACCACAAAATTAACGTAAAAATGTGCAAAAATATCACACCATAACATTGCACAGTGAATATTAATAACCCTACAGTTTATCAAACCTTTTTGCCAATATGTTCACGTTCCAAACTAATGAATAATTAGCCGGCCTGAAGTCAAATGACAACTGCAAAAAAAAGTAATCTGCATCACAGACCACTGCTGTGCTGCCAATATATTTTCACTGCAGTAATTGCATAGCTGGTTTTTGTATTATTCAAATAGCCGATTTCAATTACTCATCACTAATTTAAATACTTTATTCTGTACCTATAAGTTCTTGCAATTCCTGATTTACTTGTATCTCATACAATTATGTTTTGAGGTGCCCACTGGCCCAAGTAGATGCAGTCTGAAGGGAAGGGAATAGAAGCATTTCTTTATAGATCAGCTCTGCTTCTGAAAGGCACTGTTGTGACTTTATGGCTGTAATGTCAAAGACAGACTAAACACCATTTCATCTTTGATAAAATTACTTGAATATTCAAGTCATTCAACAATTTTTCCCCCTCAAAAGAAAAGACAGAGATAACAATAACATGAGCAAGCTCCAGAGTGAATATCCCACAAATCTGGGTACTTCAAACAGGAACACAGTCACTTCAGTGTAGTCTTGCCATCAAGGAGAGACATTCTCCAAACATTAACTCAGAGATATGACTCAGAGCTCTGGATCACCTCCAGATGGAAGGGGGTGATTCTCGTCCTCCTTCCACTGGTCACAATGGCATCTTTGCATTTAACATTAGCCTCTGTGGATGCCCTGTTAGCCTCACAAGGTATGAAGTTTTCTGTTTTTAGCTTGGGCACCACACAACCATTTCTGTTATTTCCCCTTTTTCCTGGAAGCCAAAAAGAGCATGAAAACAGCAACAGCATCAGATGCAGAGCTTCTCTTTTTCTGAGCTAGGTTTCTCAGCCAGCATCTGCCCAATTCCTGCTGAAATGCTGTAGCATGAGTATCCCTGTTCCCTTCACTGCCTTCTGGTCCACTGTGAGAAAAATGTGCTGGGCTCATAAAGAAACACGGAGATCTTTCCCAGGAAGTAATTCAGAAATGTTTTTCCTTCCCTGAATTTTATCATCCTAGAGAATTACATATTTGCTATATAAAAAGGAGCCATATAAAGCTCCCAAGACTTGTCAAAATTAGGAGGATATCTACTATCATCTATGACAGCAGAAAAAAGGACCTCAACACCACTGTACAAAGCCTTAACATCATGCTCCAGTAAATCAGAATTCTGCAAACCATAAAAAGGAAAAAAATTATACTGCACCTTTTAATTAAGATCTGTAAGTAAACCAATTCCTCCTGAACTTGTACCTAAATGAATAACCAATTACAGACCTATAATTCCAATAACAATAGCATCACAAAAAGAAACCAGCATTTGTGCCACCTGCACACGATAAACTAATAGCTTTCCAGGTATGCATTAGGACTGAATTAAACACATATTTCAGATTACTTTTTAAAAAAAATGTTGACACTTTTTCAAAAAGGCTTCTCTGTTATCAAGACAAGCCTGTTTAGCACCTGACAACTCCCTGACACCACTTTCTCAGATCTATGAAGAAAAGAAGATGACTACACCATGCTGTCTGTTTGAAGCTGCATAACAACAAGGTGATAAAATCAGCTACCAGCAAGTTAAAAGTTAGAAACAGCTACCCTACAAAAAACAATCTGGCAATCAAACCTTGGTTCTTCTTCCTTATATATATATATTCACTTATTCACTTCCTTATTATATTCACTAATATACCAAATGAAAGCTAAATGTAACAGCTATCAAGTTGTACAGCACAGAGAAGAACTACAGTCATGCACACTGCAGTTGGACTGCCTTACTTTTAAATCTGATATAGCAGTCGTTGCAGAAGAGTTTGTTGTTTCGGATCCTAACTTCAGCTCCAGAGCGAGATCCACCGAGGTCGCACCCGCAGGCAACACACTGTATCATAGATAAATAATTACCAACTTCTTTCAAAATACTAAGAAACAAAAATGCTGTTCAAAAGCAGCACAGATTAAGCTCAACACAGCTTGAACCATAAACCCACAATCAGCTAGAAGCAAATGTGTGACGATTAGTAGATCAAAACGCAACCAACCCTAAGAAAGTATTTAAAGGTGACGACTGGACAATGAATAGCAGAGATACACCAACTAAGCAAACATAAAGCAGATGGTTTTTAGAGATTAGTTCATTAAATTTAATTTGAACTTTGGTTTCTCTGAAAATTCTGGCTTGGCATGAAAAAAATTTGTTCTCTAGATGGCAACAGTAATTTTGGCACAGAACACCTGGGTGTGTTACTTGCAGATTTCCATGTGGCACTACATGCTGCTGGTGTCCTAAGTCCTCTGGCACTCACAGCAGCAAATACTCAGGCACTCGCAACTTCCTGGGTTTGCATCATCAACAAGTTCTGATTTGGAGAGATGGGGCTAATTTAATTTTTCTTGCATAAACACATGAGGGGCTTGAATGCTTTCATGCTAACATCAAACTATCTAGCTATGGTGGCTAAACATGTATTTGCTGTGAATATGAACTGCATCTGGAAGGAATGTAACCCAAAACATAACACTCCCCTTACTGAATTTACAAAGCACAGATAGTTTCCCTGCTTAACCAAGTAATGAATCTTTTGGATGGCAGTCTGTTCAACAGCTCATTAATCTTCAGAAACTCGAAAAACAGAAACTTGGTATTTTCTTATGTAGGTTAGGAGCTACAGGTGGACTCCCTTTCACAGAATACATGTCCTGCAGAAAGAGAATGGCAACCAGTCCCCATGGATTAGTCCTGATCCTCCTGCTCAGGCAGGCAGACCAGGAAAAGCTTTGAGTCAATCTCTTGTAATACTCCAGGTGATGCACTTGAGCTGGGCACAGAAGAAAAATGTTCTGAACCAGACACAGAAGTCTCTTTCTTGTAGTCATGGAAGAAGTAGGGTCCAACAGCATCTTCAAATCAGAGTGTGATTCCTCATCTGGTTCAAGCGTGGGGAAACCAGGACTGCTTTGCCATCTTTTGCAGGCAGGCATTTATTCTTTCAGCTCTGCATATGTCCCAAGCTGATGGCAAATCATCTAAGTATGTCTCAGTGCCAAGCATAACCTTATATTCCTAGTTTCTGACCAGGGCTGAGTAGCACTAAACACAGCTTCTGGTCTGGTTCTCGGTTTTATCCTGCCAGGCTGAACTCTGCAAACATGTCTTTACCTGAAATACACTATGTGAACATTGTCTGCTGAGATTAGCTTAGAAAGGATGGATCCTCTTAAATGATTCAACTGCCAGGTCCAGGCTGAGATTTTATTTTTTATTAGAGGAGCTGCTTTCTCTGCGAGAAGTGGTTCAGCATCTTCTGACATTTTGCTGCCCATTTGAAGAAGAAAGAACTTTGATCTCACAGTCAAAGCGCTCATCTTACTTATCAAAGTCCTACTTGTTAGCTCTGGAATTTAAGAAACACTTCTAGAGTCAACTGCTAAATGCCTGCAGACAGGACTGCCTCATGGAAATATGCATGCACCACGCTGTCAAGAGTAGAAGGCAAAGCAGGTGATTAGTAAGACCCCTGTGAGCATAACACTGAGTAGCCATGCGTGCTCCTGATTAGTTCCTGTTCCTTCATGATGTGACTCCCAGCTCTCACCTTAAAGCAATGTAAATGATAACAAAGACCAAGAGACTCAATGATCATGGCTGCTCCTTTGCCCAGAACGTTATTACAGTATGAACAGATTTTCTTCCCACTGACTGACCTAAATATAGAATGAAAAACCTTAAAACCAGCTTGAAAAGGTTTAAAAGACAAAGAAAAGTTATCAAGTACTTTTTGAAATTAAAAATAAAAAACACATGGGTAAAAAGTGGATTATTAGGCTGCTTGGGGAAAATAAACTGAAAATTAATATTTACAGTAGATCTGAAAGCTAGGGAAAGCTGAAGTGTTACAATTTAGATCAAATTTACATAGGAACAAATTAAGAAATTCTGTCACATTCTTGGCAGATATCTCATTGTATAAAATACCTCCTACAAATAAAAAGTGTACTGTTTAGTTTGGACAGTAAGCACACAGGTTTTGTGCTCCTGCCTTCTTATTTGTGGGGTACTATTCAGGAGGCCAAGTTTTAGCAAGCACCCTTGCCAAGACCCACCATTTGCACCTTGATAGAAAAAAGAAGGCTAATCCTGGACATATAATATTATGTTAACTCTTGGAATATAAGCCATATGGAGGTCAGTTTCCATAGATCTACGAAGATGTTAGGAAATGGAAGTGAGAACAAGATAAAAAAACATGGCTAAGAAGGTAATTTTCTTAGATTATATAGAACATAAAAGCCTAGTTTTAAAAAACAACAATAAAAGTCAGTTTATCACTAAGTGCCTGAGAAGTGTAAGAGCTAGTGAAGCAGTGTTCACTGTTGTTTTATATAAAACATGTAACTATGTGGGGATGGTTCTCTGTAGTCTTATCCCAAGGTATTTTTAAAATGTCTCAAGTACATAAAAACAGCAGTTATCTACCATACCACAACAGAATTCCTTTTTTTTTTTTTTTCAAAATATGTTGCAATTCTTGCTTTCTCCTCCAAGATTAAAACCAACATCCTACTCTGTAATTCTCCAGGGTCATGGGTTATGAGCATTCCTGAGTGCTCCTCAAGATGATATTGGCCACATGCCAAGAAGAGGGGAGGAGAGACCAAGATGAGGGTCATAAAGTGTGGGTTTCAGGAATCTTTTGTTAAAACAAACCAAGGAAAATAAATGTCAGAAATGCCATCTGGAATAGGCTTTTACTAATCATTTTGGTAACCAACACACAGCTCGGAGACTGCAGATTTATTATTCCAGTTCCTTTGTTTTTTTAACCGATGTCAAGCCATGATGACAAAATTGTGGAATTTTTTGAGTGACTGGAATAGGGAGGTAAATATGAGCCTGTACTTCCACTGTCCCCTCCAGCCAGAAAAGTCCAGGTACTTGTTAATCTATATTATGGACAAGAACCCTGCTGCAGACTGCCATATACACGCTCTTTAGTGCTGCCCAGAATTTGTACCTTCCCAGCAGAAGGGCATACACTCACCTGCTGCGTGTCTGGGACCCTGGTTGGGAAGCAGAGATGGGAGACTGAGCCCGGGGGGCTGTCTGGGACATGGATGGGGCTCTTGCTGAGGTGGCCACAGGAGGGGCTTTGCTGGAGGAAGGAGTGCACATGTAGGCTCTGTTCGAAGTGGACACTGGGCGACTAAAATCTTGACTAGAAGATAGAGATGAAGAAGAGGCAGAGTGGTTCAGCCATGAGTGGTGCCTCCAGGAGCTCGTTCTTGAAGAATCAAGATTGTCCAAAGACTCCCCCCTGCAACAGAGGTACATGTAACTCAAATGTAAATGGCAGTACGGCTGAAGCAAAAGAGCTATATTCTGATTTTTTAAAAGAAAAAACCAGTATACTAGCACCTTCAAGATTTGCTAGCATGAATATATTTGTCTGATCACTCTGACCAATGTTCTTCACACACTGATTTAAAATGTATGAGTAGCAAATTATCCTTTGTGCCCAGCCCTAGTTCTCATGGGAAAAACCAGGTGAGGCAGAGAAAGGTGGCACTTAACCACTACTTGATAAAAGCAAAACACTCTTCACTGCAGCTTTATCAGGGGGAACTGTATCAAAATCCACAGAACAGCAACAGACCTCAGATACCAGGTTTGTTTTTGTTTTCTCCATGGGATACCAGATTGAAAATAACAATCCACCCAGACAGGATAGCATCACCTAGGTACAAGGTGTTGGCCCAATAGCCAAACACTCTCCTGACTGATAACTCGGCTGTTTCCTAAGTGACAAACCTAACATTCATGCACTAAATAAAGCACAAAAAAAACCCTTCCAAACTTTCTGACGTATTTCTATGTTAAAAAAGGTATATGCCTTAGCCATAAGAATTAATTTCCACAGTAAGCTGTCATGCTGAAATTCTTAAGCACATCTGTCAATGACAAGGCACACTATTGATTTCCATTGCTGTTATACCAACCAAGAAATAAGCAGCTGAGTTATTTACAGGACATATTCACATTCCTTATTTGCAAAAAAAACACTTAATCCCAGCTGTAATAGAGCTACTTTCTTCTATCTGTGCTGCTATGCAATTTACCTTGCAGCATTTCACAGACTCAACTTGTTTCTGTGCACTGTAATACAATCTGAAGTTCAGAATAACCAAACAAAAATATCTGATGAGAGACAAAGTTAATTTTTAATGTGATTCCTACCTCCTCATACTATTGCTGTAGAGACTAATGGGCTCCTTATGTACACTGGAGCTGCGCTGCCTTATCCAGCTGCTGTCTGTGTGTAGAGATGTTTTCTTTCTCATTTCCTGAAGAATTTGCTGTCTCTCCAACTCTGCTGCAGAGAGGTTTTGTTCCTTCTGAGGCTTCTTCTGTGACTCACCCATGTTCCAGGACCTCTCTGAAAACTTGCTCTGGGTACCTGTGTGGACAACATGTGCAAACTTCAGCCAGACACCTTAAGGCACAAAAGCAGTTATCATGCTGTCAGCACTCTGGCTAGAACTCCAAAAGCTACAGTTCTTCACTGTATGTACAAGTTTCTCCTGTTCTGTTTTACAGATGGGTAACCTGTACCAAACTTGGCAATACATTATTATTGTTATAATTTTTTTATTTGTATTTCCACTAATGTGGCCTTTTACATAATCCTTAACTTATATACAAGTATTTTCCTTCACTTCTTTAAGTGTATACACATTGACAGTTGTGTGTACATATGTATACACACATGTACTTTTAAAAGGGCGTGGTCTCTTAGTGCCATAATTTGGACTCTTCTTCTAATACAAACTGAACCATGTATAAAATACACAGCTGAATAGTGGGAAACCATTTCCTTTAAGAGTTCATATTCTCTTCCTCTGTAAGTTGTCTCTGTTTACAAGAATTTCTTTCCTCATTCAAGGCACTAAACACATTGTTTATCTTGCTTTAGATAGACATACAGGGGAGAGGGAAATCCTTCAGATAATTTCTCTGTTATTTGAATGTTATGTCAACTACTCAGTTGAAATGAGATTTATGGTACAGATGGCCTTTGAATATTTGGAAGGGTAAACAAATAAACCAGCTTTCTCCAATAGGTATTGACATATAAGCAATAAGTCACTCAGCTGAAATTTCCATCCCTTTAAATACTGCTCTGACTGTTGGATTTATTGCTATATATTATCATTACAAAACATAGTGGGAGTTGACTTGCTCTTAAGTTTCAATGACCATGCCTTAATGTATGAAAGCAACATGGTAAATCTGCAATATATCCTCTAATACAACACTTACTTTTCTTTGATTATTTACGATTTTTTTTTAACCATGTTTTAGACACAGGAATATCTTGCAGGCATTTTCTACTGTAACATACTTATAAATCTGGTTTGTTTGTTTGCTTTACACACATTCCTCTAACATAACTGAAGTCATATAAATAAACTGGAATACAAGACACAAGCCACTGTGATAATACTGACAGCTGACTTTTAGCTCTGTTACTCCTACACTAACAGAAATTAAGAAGACAAACAGTTGAATTAAATATGCCAGCATCTTGGTGTGTGCAGATCTTTTCTGTTGACAGAATCAACATACTAAAAGCATGCACATCTTCAATGATATATCTACATGACTGGTTTAATCTCATAAATATCAATCATTAAAATTTAGGCATCTAAAAGCTGTTTGTAATCACTGCTACAGTCTTCAACAGAGAAGTTAATCATATTTGTCCTAGGTTTATATGTTGATTATATGAATTTCCTCTTGCTGTTGAACCTTCATTAAACTGGAGCATGGTATGAATTTGATTTACAACACAGCTATCAAAAAGGGCTCTGACAATTAATTTTCTTAGGATGACCAGGTAGTACATCTTATTTTTTTTCTCCTATGCTTCTCCCCCCAATAAATTTATAAATAATGGAAATTAAAAAGTACTTACCATTTCGGATTGTGTTGAATTCATTCAGTTCTGAAGTTGACTTGGACTTATTCCTAAGGATATAGAAAACATTCATTTCTCTGTCATAACTAGGAGACCTCATCACAGACAAAGATCTTATCATTGCATACCATAGATCCACAGGCCCTTTTTGTTCCACCATCCCTTCCATCCACAACTTATGCTGTACTTAAAACAAGAGACAAAAATATCCAAAGGATATTAAGGGGGAAAAATATGTCAATATTTAGATATCAATAGGTAATCACCAACTAAAAGTTAAGATTTTGTGCTGAAAGTTCCCAGTGCTTCAGGTATAAGGGACTGATCATTCTGTTTACTTAAATAAAAACACGTAAAAACCAAAGTCCTTCCCTGTGGAAGTTTTGTGAAGACTACAGTCGGACAAAGGAGTGGGAACTTTCAAAGCAGATTTATAAATGATTTGGCTTCATGAGAAACTTAAATGATACTTCAGCACTGTTACTAGATTGTAAGTAAAACAACTTCTCAAACACTGCTTGCAAATTATTCTTGGAAAATTTATTTTTCACTCATTATACCCAGCAGCATAATTTTCTAGTGAGTTTTAACCAAGAAATGTTGTTCAACAAATGTCATATACAGCAAGACAAATGGCAAAAAGTTGGTTTTCTAATAGTGTAGAGCAATACCTTCAGCAACATCTCTCTACTGAATTATTAGTATGAAGTAATACAGCCAGTTTTTTAGTTTAAAATAACTCACAAAGGAACAGAAATCCTTTGATGGGTCACAACTCACAGCTGCTACATTAATGTGTTTACACATACAGCATTGGCTTTATAGCAGCATTTTGAGGGCGGAAAGCCTTGCCCAGGATATATATCCAAGATGTAACTATTTAGTGCAGGCACCTTCTGAAGTTAGACTTAGATCTTCCATTAATAACAGATCCATTGAGTTGTACCCTGTGAGTTTTGGGGTTCCTCTTGATATAAAAAAAGGTCTGCTCGCTCCAAAAACTGGTAAATACGCAGAAGTCATCTTTCAGAACCATTGTGAGATGCAATCTAAAACACTTGATTTGTAAAGTAAGAGAGCATAACTTAAAAATAACTTGTGTAACTTAAAAAGTGGCACATCCACTATCTCCCTGATAAATATGCTGCTGCTGCCTCCCACTTCCCTTCTTGTTTACTCTCTCTTAAGTTGCACAACCCCTATTGGGATGACTGCACCTTAGTTTGTATAGCACGTTATGACACAAGCACAATTGTATCTGAAATTATTTTCCAGCCAGGTAAGTCTAGTACCACCCACATATTTACTTCCTTACAGTTCTGTTTCTCCCAGTAAAATACCACTGACTAACTGCTGCTTACAACACAGTGTATCATTTGCCAAAAGTTTGGCGGCTTGTTTTTTCAATACGAAAACACGCCATAAAAACTGCTAAACACAGCAGCAATCCAAAGCATACACTTAGCTGCCATTAATAAAATTTATTAGAAGTTTAAAAGCTTTCTGACAAAGAAATGGTGATGTTACAGTCTACACTGATATTCAGTACCATACACATACCTGTCAGCAAACGACTGGTCAGGTTGTTCCTCAATGGTTTTAGAAACTTCATAACGCTCATAATGCCTATTGAAAAAAAAAGATATATTATGTTCATATATAGGAAAAGACACACATATGTATATCTATAAAACACACATATGTATATCTATAAAGAGTTCCTACAGAAAATATTCAAAATAGATCCTGAAGGGGAAAAAAAAAATCTAGAGAAAAAACAGTTAAAGTTCTAAGGAGGCTTAATTTTATCAATCAGAAATACAATCAACAAAAAAACACAGAAAAAGAAAGGTTATCAGAAAAACTGCCCGAAATTACATTTTTGTGAAGTGACAGAACTGGCATGCCAAAATGGTTATTGCAGAAGATGTTTCAGTTTATGTATTTATTCAATTTCTTATTACCTGTCAATGAGAGGATGGCCAGCTCGATCCTCTATAGTTTTAGATACTTCATAGCGCTCATAATGTCTAGAAGCAAAATAAAGATAAATGGAAATACATATTAAACAAAAAACAATTCTAGAAATTGAGCAAACACTAAGTATACATAGAGAAAATAAGAAAGTTCAGGTGTGCTAACTAGAAACATGAAAATCTATGACTTTAAGATGCTGCAAAAACTACAAGCATCAGTATACAACAGTGATTATCTCGTCTATCCCAAAGCCAGGAGGCAAGTTTTGTTCAACCACAGCCGTTCCCTAAAAATTACATTTATATTCTAGAAAATTGTATAGGTACAGTTTGTAAACTCACAAAGTTCCACAGACAGTGCTCTTCAGCTGCCCCTCTCCAACCTCAGTGCTCTTTGCAGCAAGTATCATGCCTTTGCAGGTGTTTATATAACATTTCAGGTTTCAAGTCCTATCCTTGGATATCATCTTAAAGCAAATATTTAACACCAGATATTTTAAAGTCTAGTTTCACTGAACTTGCTCCTTTACTATTAAGCAAAGCCACCCATGTTTAGTAAAACACATCCTTTGGCAGCAACCTCAGAAGCAATGAAATCCCCATGGACTAAGGCATGGATCAAGGATTTAGATATGCAGATATTACAGCAGCTTAATAAGTTACCACACAAAGTCCTATTATCTTGCAACTGGGACAAGCTAAATCTGTGGAGATACCCTGGCTCAGCTGCCAAGAAGAACCTGTTCAGCCATTGTAACAACCGTGCCTCTGCTTTGCTCAGCAGGCATATCAAGCAGCAGTCACTTAGAATGAGCTAAAGTAACTCTGGGTCTTACAATCTCCTCTGCAAATACATACAGTTTTTTAAATCGTATTATCTTTTCCTAAGGCTTAACTTGATATCATGTATTATCTTCAGTCATCTCTTATTACTTACATAAGAACAGGAGAAAAACCTCAAGACAAACCACAAAGCTAGTCATACACAAGGCAGTAAGCTGAATGCACACAAAATGTAAAAAAGTTACTGGTTTATTCTGTTCAAGACAGATTGACTATCCTGTGATAGTAGTCTGAAAACTTCTGGGCAAGAACATAAACTTGCAAACTACTCATTGGGGATTTTTTTGTTTGCTGGGTTTTTTTACACCAAGCTGTGGAAGAAGGTAGTGAGAGAATAAATATATCTGCAGTAGATATTTCTAACAGGCAAGACAGTATCTGTTCATTCACATACCATGATATCCTTCACTGACAAATTAACCCAGTAGTTAAATTGCAATTAAACTTGATTGTTACACTGTAGAATTAAAATGAGATAAATCTGCAAAATCAGTCAGGCATTTGTTGGAAAAGCTTTAACTTGGTATTTCTTCTGAAAGCCCTGTATATTGAGTCACTGGCTCTCAGTTTACAGGCTTGTGCACAGTTCTTACAAAATGTTCACAACTAAGTGCTTCATGTAATCTTTGATTTGGCTGTAATTCTTGTATTTAGACTTCCTATTAAAAAAAAAAAAAAAAGAAAGAGCTGAAGTGGGTTAATATAGCACTTGATTCATGGGGCAAGACTTTGTGTTATGCCTTATCCTTCTGTCTTTAGAAAGCAAGACCCTCCTATGGTATCTCACACTGAGTGATTACAGTATGAACCTTACATGAATATCCTTATATATCCAGGACAGACACACTCCCATTAGAAGTATAGTTGAATTTCCAGAAAGAAGAGAGAGTAAATCCTATCACAAGTGCACACCTTTGGTACTGAGGCACCTCCACTGACACCTCCCTCTGCCTTTCAGCCTGCCGCCTCTGCTCCTCCATCTCTGCCCGCCGCCTCTGCTCCTCAGCATATTGCTGCTCCCTCTCTTTACGTTGTCTCTCAAGCTCCAACTCTTGGAGTTCTCTTTCTTGCTCAAAATGCAGGGCTGCTTCTTCCTGGATCCTCTGTTCCTCCTGAAACCTCCTTCTTCCTTCTTCCTCATGCAGCAAGCTCACCAGCTTTCTTCCTCCATCTCCTTCTGGCTCCTCAGGAATATTTGCTTCAGGGCTTGCTCTCCAGCTGGACACAGATGGAGCCCGAGAAGTGACGGATGTCGTATTTAAAGTTAGAACAGTCTGCTCCTGTAACAAAGAAAAAAAATCATGTTTTTAGGGAAGGGAGACACTTTTTAAATAGGTTGCTTACTCAGAAAAGTTCATTTTCTCTATAAGAGAAGACTCTGTAAAAAGCATCCCCAACACTTCCAGTGCAAATGCAGGGCATACTTTGGTTTCATGTTTTGAGTGCCTGCTAACACATTCTCCTCACTCAAGAGCTTCATTCCACACAGCAGCCTTAGCAAGCACCAGAGGCAGCGCGGCCACAACTATGTGAAACATTCTGCTTTCTAAAGTATCACTTACATGTCAAGCCATCCCTTTCCCACTTAAATACCCATGGAAAACAAACCCTTCCATGATACCTAGAATTTCTCCCTACTGTTTTGACTTAGATACCTGAGACGTACTTAAGAGTGTACACACAGAGATATACACTGCAAATGTATATCAGACCAATGAATTTCACATGAATCCTCATGTGGAGGAACCTCCCACTCTCCTCCATTCTCCTACCATTTCAAAGTCAAGCCTCAGACCTATCATCCTATGATTCTTCTCTCAAAGATGAGAAAAGGTCTTTCAGTGGTCAAGAGATGCTTTAGTTGCAGAGAATGAGTAATGTTTCTGAGTCCATCAAAACCTCTAATGATAGGAAAAATATGAAATGGTTTACAAATTCTTGTACAACAAAGTCTTCTAACAGCTCAAAAAGCTTTCTTTTTGAAGTCCTATGCCTTAAATTATGGTCTACTTATTCATGACTATATAAACATAACTGATCTAGCTTGGATGCCTGAAGTAGCACTCTCATACCAATAAAGAGGAGATACTTCAGGCAGTGCCCATACTCAGGAAGAAACTTGTTCATCTTCCCATAAACAGCTACAAAAGTCAGCATCTACAGAAACTACATGCATTCAATGTTTTAAAACATATGATAGGAAATCTGAAGTTGATTTGGAATGTAAATTTATCAGAGCTCAGATGAACTGGCTGTCAGTAACAAGCCAGGCACTTACAAACACGTTTGATGATGAAGTACTGAAGCAGAATTCCAACAAGTAGCATAGGAGGTAAATAAATAGGAAAGGTGACCATTTCTGGTCACAATAATCAATACAGACTGGAACTTATTCCCAACATATTTCTGGTGATAAGTTACATAACCAACCCATAAAGAAAAGGGTCAAATTCAATTAATCTCAACACATCCCATTTACTCTTTCCATCCCATTTTTGCAACGTCTTTCTACTAAGTCATAGACAACAGTTTGTCTCCCAAAGTGAGAAGACAAATGGCAGAGAAATTAATTATTTGTCTGCTTGCATGCACTTCATATAAGGGAAAAAAGTCCTCACGAAACTAGTCAGTGAAGCCTTATTCATAGCCTACCTCATCAAAATACTTGGAGCTCTCTTTTTCTGCTTCTTGCTTAGCTCGTAGCCATTCTTCCCTCAGTTTTTCTTGTTCCCGTTGATATTTCTCCTGTTAAGTCAGATTGAAGTTAAACATGCAAATAAGAAACACGATTTTTTAAATTTGCATTAAAATTTACTCCTGGTATTTAAATGTGTTTTTTAACAGACCAGGGTGGCAAAAACATGCATGAATTCCTCTAGAACATTAGGTCTGCCACAAATTAAGTCCTGGCTCAAATACAGTCCAAACGAGTTCTATAATTGATTTTGCAGAATCCAGCCTTATTACATTCTAAATCTCACAACAACTGACCTCACATCTGTTATATTCCCTGTCCTCCAGTTTAGTTACCATTTGAACAAAAAATCAGCTACATAAGGTATTTCTGGAAAGACAGAGTGATTATATTTAACTTGGAAATGGGCACATTAATATGGTAATATGGTAAATAGAAACTGATCACTAAGTGAAATATGAGACAGTGATTTGGTTTGAGCAAGAACTCTCGGTTCTTTTGAAATGTCACCTAAAAAAACCCCAATTTCTGGACCTCCGAATTTGTCTTATGACTAGATTTGGTATGAAATTGATATACTGTCTTAAAGGATTACTCAAGGCACACAATAAATGTTTTGGTGGTTTTGTCAGTCACCACTTTTATCTAGGGAGGAGCAAAATATTTAATGATGTCAAAAGTATTCCTTCTAAGATGCTGGAAATAAGCAAAGAGAGACTTTGCTTCCTTTCTTTGTATTTAAAAATGCTTTACTAGGATCACAGGGAAGAGAAAGAATATTACTCTTGCCACTTCAGGACTAAAAAAGTCCTGAAAAAAGAAGAAGCAAAGAAAAGAAAAGTAATGGCAAATGGGTGAGTCTGCTCTCAAGAAAGGGGAGCCAAAGTTTACATTCTTTAAAGCCATCTCTTCGGGCATCAAATGGAGCATCCAAACCATAACAGAGACCACAGATAAGTTTAGGAAGGTACAGCTGTTGCCTTTCAGAATCTGTAAGCTAAAAGGAACAACAAAAGATCAAACATCCAAAAAGCAACAGAGTTGCTATGGTGTACTTTGACATTACAAATTTTTGCTCAGTGTGCCAAACTTTATTTAGAGTTTTAAACTTGCGAAGAATAAATGATGCTCATTGATGTCTTTCTTAGCCATCAGATAACAAACTTTAATTTAATTTGCAGAGATGTGTCTTTCTAAATGTGGTTGAACGTGCTTATGCTTCATTGAGCTGAGGTCTTTGCAGAGACATATGCTTGGGGTTTTTGTGCTATCTAAGATGACAAACATTGCCCCTTCCCTCTGCAACACTCTCTTCCAGCTCAAGCAACTGGTTGTCAAGGTGGTTTTGCATTAGCAGGTTCAGCTTTCTGACTCACAGAGGTCGTGGGAACCAGGTTGATTCCAAGCATTAGCTGATTGCTAAATGACAAGATTCTAGCAGACACCTAACCGTGGCACCAGCTGCCTCCTCTTCATATTTGAATATAAGGCAGTATCACTAATTGAAGGTAAAACTCAGGCTAGAGACAATTTTCTTAAGGGGAAAAAAATAAAACTCACAATCAAAAGTGAAGACTATTGCCCTTTATGTCTTCACTTATCCTTTAAATTCTTTAGCCAGTAAGAACATACCAGCCTTGTGAAGACTGAGCACTTCTGGCTACAGTGAATACACATTCTGGATCTCATTTTATGAAGCTCACTAATGCATTGTCCTCTTTTTTCTGAATAACTGCTAGCACGTGCAGCCCTGAAAACGTAACTGAGAATCTCCTCAGGCTATCAGTAAGAAAAATTACAGAGGTCACATGATACTTTTCTTTCCTAACAGTTGCTGCACACAAGGGATTGACAGCCCATGAGTATGAAGATCAATTATACCTGCAATAAACGGTCCTGCTCTTTTTGCCATTTTTCCTGTCGTTTTCGCTCTTCCTCTTGATCCCAAACCCGACGACTAGGAGCACTAATGGATGGGACTGGGAGCTAATATAGCACAAAAAATGAAATAATATTATTCTCCTCCCTGTAAACAACACTCTACATTTTAAAACTTTTTTTAAAGTGACAAATAGAAGCCATTCGAAGCACTAGAACTTGATAGTGATGAGGACCTAAATTAGCCTTTTCTTCAAACAGACAGAGAGCAACCATTCCATTACAAATTAGAAAATCTTAGTACTCTCAGATTTGATCAAAATTTTAAGAAGTATAAGAGGCAACAGAAAGCAGAGGGCTTCCTGAAAAGACCAGGGTTATACAACTAATTAGTAGTTCATAAACAGTACTTACATCAGGCATTGCAGCCTCTGGGCCTCCTGTGAGATTTGGAAGGCAAGAAAGAGAAATCATTAGACCCACACATACTAACTTCTCCAAGACTCGTGTAACTTCGTCAAGTCAGTTTTAGGCTAATTTTTGCTCCCTGAGTAAGACATGCTTACATTTGCCCTACTGAACTTACTCAAGGGCAGAATTTATTAGGTGCTTTCAACTAAATGTGCACAATTGTTTAAAAGCTTTACATGCTTACAAGTGCCATCAGCAATTGCTTGAATTAGCAGTACATCTCCAACTGTGGCAATACATAGGTTCTTTACTACACCTCTCCTATTACTGTGAAGCCCAACTGTTTAGCATGACCAATACCTAGAATGTTGCACCAAGGTAGAGAAGCTAATCACCTACTGCCCTTGACATGAATTAAGACCAATAGACATCCACTGGCAACTTCTCTACCACAAAACCATGTATTTCTCCTTTCTAGCTTTCCTCCTTTTCTACTCCCCAAAGCACATTTGAACTCAGTGAAGCTGTCACCAGTCACCAAAAACCTTATGCTAATTGATGTTATCACATTTGGACTTAATCATCTTGTGCCAAGATGATTATTAGAGAGAGACATGTATTATGCTAACATGTTAAAAGTCAAGAAAATCTGGAGAAGCACAAATTTAAGTATAACACTTTCTCAAGCAATATCACTATTTTTGTTTGTTGACAGTGTACCTGTTACCTAGCTCTCCAAATCTTAAAAAAAAAAACCACATAAAAGCAACCAGTTGCAACAGTTTTCTGAAGTAGGACCACGTGAAGTGAAAAAGAGGTCAAAAACTTAGAATACAAAAGATAATGAGTCACAGGTTAGTGTCCATTCTATATATGCAAAATTGTCAGAACTCAACAGCCACAGTGGCAACAGGACAAACAGCCTGATCTATTGCAACTGCGCCATGAGATCCTAAATGAAGGCATAGACAGCACCTATATTTGCTCCTCTCTTCTTTCATGCCTGTAAGCTCATGCTGAACTGCACAGGTTTACAAAGACTAATCTTTCAAATAATTGTAAGCTAAAGTGTCAAAAGTTCTAAATTAAAATAACTGTATTGAAAGTACACTCTAGAACTACAGCCTTGTCCTCTCCCTTAAGCAGAAGTGAAATACTTAAAATATTGCTATCAAATTAATTAAAATAAAAATGAAATTTTTAGCCAGCCATAAAATAAAAACCAAATGACAAAAGAAAGCCACCCCAACATCAACAAAACAACCAACAACAAAATACCACCATACTGCAGATACAATCGAGCAGAAGTATTTAAAAGGAAACAGAACCACAAACAAATATATGCTGTGGCACTTCACAGTGGCTTTTGGCAAAGAGTCATCACCGCTAAAGGCAAAATCCTGGCCCCACTCAAATCATTGACAGAATTCAACTGAAGTTCCAAAGGGCCAGAATTTCCCTCTTTCAGGCTACAGCAAAACAGCAAGGCATACATAGCCTGAAGACAGCATAAGACATATAACATTAGTGGAAGTATGTGAGCTGTGACATGCAAAACACTGAAAAGCAACCTACAAAACCAAAATTGAGTGCCTCATTTTTTGCCTTTAGAAGCTAACATATTAAATTAAAAATTTATATCGGTCTTCTTGGGATCTTGCAATATCACCGCATACTGGAAAGCCAGCAGAGGCCTTTTTCCATCAATTTACATGAAAGCACAGAGCTGCAACTCAAGATAAACTCAAATCCAGAGTTACATATTTTATCAACAGCTCTGAGATCTTCACTAAACCTCTGCTGGAATATTCACCATTATTCTTGTTTTGTAGGTAGTAGCAAACCTGAACAAAGAGTGCTATCCTTCTTACTTCTAACCAGTGGGAAAAAAAAAAGCATGAAGGACATAGAAGAGATTTAAACAGCTATAGATGTAAAAGAACACACAAAGACCCATTACCACAAAGGTAGACCCATGAATTGTAAGAATAACCTGATGACCCTGGGAAAAGAAGGGAAATTAATTATGTTGCTTCATTATAACTGCAACAAACAATGCTGAAGAGGTAGAGCACCCAGCACCAGACTTGTTAGGAAGAGTGTGCAGCAGGAACAATTTCATGGAAGTACATGAAATGTTAACTCTTTGATTTACCTTGTTCAAAAAATTGTGACCGTCTTTTTAAGTTTTTCAAAGAAATAGGTTCAGATGCTATTTGAAAAATACAAAGAATACAAACAAGTCAATGAGGTGCCCTTTTTTTTTTTTTTTTTGTTAAGGATTATAACCACTGGATAAGAAACTTGCTAGTCCTCTCATCTAGAGCAACATCACTCCAGAAAAACAAAAAGCCTCTGCAATACCAAGAAAGACCTTAGTAGGTTACATCATATACTGATTAGTATTTCATTTTATCACTACCAATGTCGAACTATAACAACCATACAAGTGTCAAGCTTGGACTCAGAATCTCCCTGTCTAATGTAAGCCTCCCTGACTGGGATGCCACATTGGAATAAGGAGCCTAATCACCATTTCAGGTCATCAGAAAGGCATCTCCAGAGGGCAACTGATATCTTGCGGGAATTCTTTTATAAAGTGTCATGAATATTCAAGTTAAAATGAAACACAAAGTTCCTATTTAAGGGTTATTATTCTATTAGGAAGTATACATACCTGGTTTCTCTCACTGTTGTCAAGTAAGGCTATAACTGCTTATAGCATCATAAGAAATTATTATTGATACAGGAATAATCAATAACATTCTCCAGGAATAAAAGTAAAATAATCATAGTGAAACAGCTGATACCCCTAAAACCTCACAACTGAAATAATGGAGGGGAACACCAAAAGTTGAATACTCTTTACACTCTTCCTGGGCACTGAAATAAATCAATACTAATACTCACTCAGTCTCTAACAAGGCAGTAGCAGTTACAATAAATTGTCTGCTTTCTTCTCTTTCACCCCTACCACACAGTAAATTTACAACCACTAATGAAGAGGCTGGGCCGTTTTTTACAGCTTTTTTGTCAGTTCTTAAACTGTCTAGCATGTCATGGAAGCAAACTACACCTAGTTTAGATGCAACAACATCCCTGTGGTATCTGTCTAGCTTTCAGTTAATTGAGGTCTCACTTCACTCACTTTATAAAGTTTGCAATTGTTACAGGCTTAATGTCTGTGCTTGTTGCACACCACACAATTAACAGATGAATAGCAACAGTGGTTTACCTCTTTGTTCATTAGAGCCAACATCTCCTTGTGTTCCATTTATCAGTTTTGTTTCTGTATCCTGAAAAATGCAAAAAAGAAAAAAAAAAGAATAAAAAAAAAAGAGGTCTTAGGCTCATCAGATTTGTGGAAGTTCATCCAGTTACACATCTTCCCTGACAAGAACTATATATCATGAAACATTTTAAATCATTTTCCACAGAAAGACACAAAACAATCTAAAACTTCCTGAGTGTATTTTATAATAAGGCAACTGCAGGCATTTGAGGGAATCAATAAGCAGCTGTGAATTGCTGCTGAAATAAAAAAAAAAAATTAGTTTGCAAGAAAGTGCCAGAAGCCAAGATCTTTCTATTTCAGCTCCCCGGCAGGCGGGTTGTTATTTATAAGTAATTTGAAAGCACGTATATGCTTGTGCTTTGGACTGCAACTTCCATTTATGCTAATAACACAAGTCCAAGTCTTCTCCAAAGACAAAACACACTATATGTTTTGGTTAAAATATAGTCTGCACATGTTTTAATATCATTTACTGGTGTCCACTCATGAACAGACAGTAGCAAGTCTTTCAAACTTCTTATTTACCTTGATATATACATAGCTACATCTCCATATTTGCAGTGTCCTATATTTTTACTTGTATTGTTTTTTCTCCACCCTCCCACTACCAAGATATTACATTTTTTCTTCCTCCTCCCAAATCCCACAACCCTTCAAAAACATACTCACAGAACTTCGAAGGCTGCTGGAGAAATCTCTTTTTGTTGATATGGTGGAAACATTTGAAACATGTTCTCCAGAAGTTGCATCAATCCATTTATTTTCAGATGTACCTATAATGTTGGTAGCCATACTGGTGAGATTGAGGATTTTATGCCTTACATGTGGCAGGGAAGGCTGGTCTTTGCCCCAATCTTTTTGGTATGTGGAGGATCAAGAAATTAATACAGACAGTAACGTCAAAGAACAGAACAAGAGTTAGTGAAAACACATTAAAATAACACAAAATAACACACAACAGAAGAGGGAGACACAGAAATCAGGTGGAATTTGTGAAGACAGGAGAAAGGGCATTTGTGAGCAGACCGCCTTCCCCAAAAATCTAAGTGTTAGTAATAAGCCAGGTAAAGTTTGCCAGATGTTCTGCTAATATGTGCTACAGCAGCTCAACATTAAAGAGCAGTTAGTATTCATTGGAAACTATTTCATTAGCATTAGTAAGGATCAAGAAAAGTCTTCCAACTTTACTCACGCAAGGGACAATGAGACTCATACACTATCCAAGGAAGGGTCATTTTCATGTCCATGCTCATCAGGAAGCACAGAAGGGGGAAGAAAAGGCACTCTAAACTAAACTAGCAAAACTGATGAGGCAAAGACAAATTATACTCTTCTCTCAGACTCCATCATTTCTCCCCTCCGACTACCACAAATATTATTCAGTGCCACTAATCTTAATCTACAGTTGTACTAGGTCCTGAAAAGTGATTTGTTTCTTCTCTCTTCCTCATCCCACTATTTTTTCTCCACTTGTTGGTAACTTATTCTACTCAGCTTCCTACAAAAAGAATGTTCTGTATTTATAATGTGAAAGAAGTCATTGGTCACACTTTGAACTCTGCAAAAATTCTTCTGGAACTTTGAAAGGGTATCCTGACTAAAACCGTGGCAAGTCTAGAGATGCTACAAGACTATCAGCCAGGATGGAAACACTAGCCAGAATGGGTTCTCTCCATTTTGGAGAGAAGAGATGACAGCATCACAGTATTTGGATCAATGGGTAAAAATCATAGCACAGAGGTGCCACCAACAAGCTCCAACATCACTTGAAATGCCCCCTGAAGAAAGGAACACATGTTCCACACTTGAAGGAAGAGAGCTTGTCACTGAGAGACAAAAGCTTAAAAAGTTATTATGATCTAGAGAACAGGCCCTCTTTATTCTTGTGGAATGGAAGGAAGTGAAATGTTATATTTCCTTTTGTGATGGTTGCACACTTTTTCACCTGTGCATTCTCTCAGAAACAGGCCAGAGCATAAGAGAGATGTCAGTATTTCAATGCTTTGAAGATTTGCTTGTCAAGACATTTCTAATGCACAAGCAGTTAAAAAAAGCCAAGTTATGTTAAAATGCAACAGACACACTGGCAAACTACTTAGCTTAGATACATATTACTCCTGTAAGGGTAATAAGGACTCTCAGCTGTCAGGTACAGCAGAGACAAAGCTTATTTGCCTTACAGAGCATACTGTATCTGCCTGATGAAACAACTCACCATTCTTTCCGTATCGTCTGACATCCATGACCAGGTTTCCAGTTTCTAGTCCTCTGTTGATGGCTTCTTCCCACTGACTGTAGTCCATATGTGAAACCTTTGTGCCATTGACAGCAATGATCTCATCATCTACATGTAGTTGACAAAGTGCTGCAGGGCTACCTGCAGAAAACAGAAGAAAAATAAAATTATGCCTCCACTCATAATTTTTTTTTCTTTTATCACAGTTGTGATTGGAGAGGGATGAGGTGGGGAATTATTCAAAGAAATGCTTAATGGTCAATATTCCGAAAGTCTTAGAAAAGTCTACTACATTGTAATATAAAACCAATAAACTCAGTATCAAAGTAGCTTTTCAATTGAGAACTTATGAAAATGACAAAGAGCATCAATCTTTTGGACTTGTAAGTCTTCACATTCTGGCTAGCCCTTTAAGAAGCAACCTTTGAACTCAATCCTGCCTTCACTAACTCATCGTTATAATCTGAGATAGCAAGAGAGAGGCAGCACCACAGTGTTTGTATCCAACACTTAGCTGAAATTCAGCCAATATTTGGGTAATCCTCCTATTTGCCAAGAGACCAGCCTGCACTCCGTTAATTTCAGTAGAAGCTGACTTTCTCATATTCTTCTTTACAGTTTCTGGGCTCTACTGACAAGAGCATGCTGCTTTATTGCTGTGCTGAAATAGTTTGTTAGCTCTGAATTGACTGGTAACTGGACTCAAGATATTGCTGGGTGCTGTAACACTAGACTTCTCTGGATTCTACTTATTTTATCTATTAAGAGAAAACTCTGTGCAACTTGGACTTTGAATCTACTGATATTTTGCAAGACAGGCTGCACTTTATACTTTTTCTCATCTACTACACATTGGCAGGCAATATTACTAGACTAGGGACAGAGAACAGAGGACCAGTTCATAAACTTTTTCTCAGTTTAATTCAGAAAATGGATAAGCTGAGAAACTCGGACTCTCCAAGTATGATTTTATGAATTACATATGAATGTTTTTTCCATTAAAAATTATTCCCTTAGCAGAATGGAAAATAGAAAAGCCAAGTAAAAATGTAGTTAAGCACTGAACAATCAACCCTCATGTTAATAAAACAAATTTGAACTACACAGTGGAAGTATTTTCCAAAGTAAGTAGTGAAATCCACACATCTTACTTAAAATATACCAAGAACAATGCTCTATTACATTATTAGAAACAAATGTGGACAAATATGACAGAAGAATTTAGACATCATTTGCTTCATCCTGTCTTCTGACTTGCTAGTAAAATACTGCTGTAAGCCTGGATCATCCACTAGGGATTCCAATAGCTTTTAATATTCCTGGCACATGAAAAAGTTAAGAAATTAACAAATGCTATGCTTCCTAATACTGCACCAAACAGGGATTCATCATAATTCACTAAAAAGCAACACTAGCTACTATACTAGAAGAGAAAAGCTCCATATTTTGTTTTTCTGCAGTCTTCTTAAAATACAGACTACAAACTTCATTTGCAGTTATCAGAAAAATTTTCAAAACACACCAATTCCTTTCAAGCAACGCTGCAGAAGGAAAGGTAGGGTTTTTATCTGGGAGAAGAAAACATGCACAATAGTTAAACTGGAAAAAACATGCGTCTCCTTAAAAGCCAGGAAGATGTTAATGTATTAATGTAAGGTACTATTAAGAATACTATTGAAGATACTGACACTGAAGTTACTATTTTCAACAAGATCATATAACATTTGGAATTGAGTCTGATACTTAGTACCATATAGTTTGACTGCATCTAGACTAAGCCTTATGCTCACAGTATGGGGAATGCTTCAGGCTCAAGGGGAGTCATCAAAACGGATAATTTCTCTGTTTTGTGCTGTGACAGAAAAAGCCCTAGGAACCAAAAAAGGTCGTGTTTATTGTACTCAATTTGTCTGGGATGAGAAGACCCATCTCAGAGGTGTGAACAGTATATCTCAGCTCAGTTTTATGAAAGGAAGGGAATTTAAGACTGCACGGTTCTTCCTACATTATTACTACAAAGACATATCCAGACCATACTCCAGCCATACAGATTTGAATGAATAGCAGCAGTCTCTAGATTGCATATGTAGACCTAACTTAGCCAGAGCAACTTACACCACACAATTTTTGGCATGTAGCTTTGCCAGCTGCTCTTCCTCCACAGTTTGTGAAAAAAAGGACAAACCAGGGCACCTATATTGGGCTTCTGCTCTGATTCACCTCTAGAGAAGGTGAGAAGCCTGCAGAGACTAGTTAGAAATTTAGGTGCCAGAAGTTATATGTTGTTTTTCTCTGTCCAGCTCCTCCAAAACTATAGGAATGAACAATAATTTCTTTATATTGCTATAAAGGATTGAGTTTCCATGACATAAAACATGTACTGCTGTTTTTTACAAGTTTCTCTGAAGGTTAAAGACTTTTCTTTCTTACTAGTCCCCAGTAAAAACAAAACAAACCAAATATTCATTTTCTAGACATACTTAGTGTCCTCTAACCTATCCCCATCTGTTGTTATTACAATAGATAAATACAAAGAAAATAAAACCTGAAGGAAGTGGGTCAAATTTACTTTGTCCTACGTGACTGCAAGTGTTTGATCATGGACGTGCACTCCTACATCAAGACAATCTCAAAAAATTATTGCTAAGGGAAACTGAAAGGGAAAGGACTGAAACAATAAAGATTATATGGCACTGCGGAAGTTGGCAGAACAGTCTAGATTAATGACTTTAAGGTCGTTGACCTATTTTTAGTGTAAAAATTGAAAACTGTAAAAATGAGCACTATGTTCTTTCTTTTTTCTTTTATATGTAGTAAATGGATCTCACTGAAATATGTGTTATAAGCTTAACTCATATTTAGGTTTTTGAGAACACTTATAAGAAATTAATTTTGCCTAGTTTTCTCAACTGTTTGTTTTTTGGTTTTTGTTAAGGAAAAAAAGAGTCATTTATAAGTCCTAAAAAGATAATTGCAAGCTATCATCTCAAGAAAATCATACAGCTAGTTAGGATTACGAAACAATCAAAGGAGCTATTCCTGAAGCTCTTTCTGGGATCACGGAAGAGAAAAAGGTGACTAGGAATGATTGCTTTGGATTTGCCAAGCCTGAATCACACTTGACCAACATGGTTATTTTTAATGATGAATTGACTAGATCTGTGGATGAGGGTGGGGGATACCACACACCTTGTCTTTAATAAGGCTATTGACATGATATTCCACAGTATCCTGGTATCAAAATTGGGATGGTATTGTCTACGGGGCAGAACAACCAGATGGGTGAAAAAACGGCTGGGTTGTCAGGCTCTGTGGGTAGCAGTTAATGGCTCATACTCAGCCTAGAGGCTGGTTACAAGTGGAGCTTGCCAGGGATGTACCATGAGACCTACTCTCTCTAATGTGTTCACCAATAATGAGGAGAATGAGGTGAAACACACCCTCATCAAGTTTGCAAACCTTGCCAAAAGGATGGCTAAAACACTTGAGGGCAGGGCTGCCGTTCAGAGCAGGAACCTGACATTCAACAAGGCCAAATGCAGAGTCCTGCTCCTGGGATGGACTAATGCCAGTGATCATTCAGGTTGGGCACTGTTGGACTGGAGAGCAAGGTTGGGGGACCCTAGCAGTGGTGGGGCTATATGAACACTAGCATGACCAGCAGGTCAAGGCAAGTGACTATTCTGTTCACCCTGCACTTGGTATGCCACTTTGACAATACTGTGTCCAGTTTTGGTGTTCTACTGTAAGAGAGACATCAAAAAAGTGGGGCAAGTTAAATGGGAGGGCACTGGGATGGGCACACCTGGAGCATTTGACCTGTGAGGAGAGGCTGAGAGGTTCAGTCTGAGAAGAATGCTGCAAGGGGACCCAACAGCAGCCTCCCCAGTACCTATCAAGAGAGGTCACTGAGTCACTGAGAAGGGAAAGTCTGTTCTTTGTTGAAATTTATGGTAGGAGAACACAGCACAGTGGTTATAAACTGGGACAAAGACTGGTCTGACTGGACATGTGGAGAAAATTTTCTCTGAGAGGATAATTACGTAATGCCCAGGGAGGCTGTGCAGTTTCCATCCTTGGAGAGTTTCAAACCCACATGGGTAAAAGGCCTAGGCAACCTGTCCGAATTCAGTCTTGACAGTTTTTTGAGCAGGGTTTTGCTCTAGGTGATCTTCCAAGGTTCCTTCCAACCTAAATTATCCTATGACTTATCCTTAAAAATAGGAAATACAACGTTGCTAAGTGCCTAGCTGAAAGCACATCTTAATTTTTCAATGGGCCACCCACCTCTTTCATCCTTCATTCCTTTAAAGGGAGCTACAGGAATTGAATAAGGATACAACATGAGCAAGGTTTTGAAAAAAAGTATGTTGAACACAGGCTATAAAGAAGAACACTGAGATACAGTCCATTCTCCATTCAATCTATACTTTGTGCCCTTCCTTACGTCCATTATGAGAATGGTAATAAAGCAAAACCAAGAGAGCCATCACAAGGCCTCCACCTTCTCCTTGGGGACAGAGCCTGTGTGCACCTTTGTAAATGACTAGCAGGAACATTCACTACCCTCAAATTTCTCCTTTACAGCTGGCAGGGCAAACAGACAGACCTCTACCTCCAAGGAAGAAAATTAAACCAGGAGCCTAGCGGCAAGGAAAGCAAATGGGAAGTTATTCCCTGTGCAAAGCAAATATTAAAAGTTACAGAATCACAGATTTCAGGTCAGGTTGGAAGGAATCACAATGGGTCATCTATTCCATCCTCCCTGCTCAAGAAGGGTTATCCTAGAGCATAAATCTAATTATGAAAAGTACTCTGATATAGTGAAGAAAGGCCTCTTCAGTTCTTGAAGTTGAAATGAGAAAAAATAATTTAAGACTGTTCATCAAATCCTGATATATGGTATTTTTTCCTCTCTGGAAAGCATAATTAAGGACTAACTAAATTAAAAGTTTCCAGTTATTTCCCTTTCTCAGGATGATCTTGTGTTAGGTAGAAGAAATGGCAGAATTCAATATTCCTCAAGTATTACTGGCAATGGGAAAGACCATTGCTCAGAAAACAAGCATTACATGTGATTTCCTTGGGGGGTTGTTGTGGCTTTTTGCCTTTCTTTAGTTAGAGAAAATTGAGCTTGTTCTCTGCAGAAGACTATTAAAGCTTAGAAATAAGCTTTATATATGTTTCATCTCAAGAAAAAGAATGTATGCTTCTCCTTGGTATTAAAACAATTTAAAAAAACCCCTGCATTTAGAAGTTGCAACTGCTTAAAAATATTAACCATCTCCAAAATTCAACATGACTAACTAAACTACCTAACTAATTTTCCTCTGCATTTGTTTACAAATCATCTGCAGTGAAATATTTTAAACTTAGCTGTAAGGAACAACCTGGATATTAGAAGTCTGTATGTGCCCCCTAATAATGTTCAGAAAGGAGCTTAGTAAACAAATATTCATGTTTATGCCTTTTCAGTGTTTATAGAAATGTCCTTAATTAGGAAAATGCATTTTTGGTATTTCTGAATTCAACCTGTTTTCAAGAGATGAGGATTCACAGAAATACATTAGCAAACTAAATACTGATTTTTCAGTTCTACACCTGATTTTTTAAAATGTTTGCAGCATTCTTAGCAGCAAATGCCTTAATTTAGAAACCTTTGCAAACTAAACATAAGAGCAAAAATTTGTGCAGTTAATACACATTTACCTTCTTCAACTGTCTGTACAAAAGCTCCTGAAGAACTCCAGTTTGTTGTAAACCCAAAGCTGCGACTGTGGCCAGGTCTCTGGTTTATGCTGATTCTCATTTCACTGTACTGTTCCTGAAAAATAAAACATGACACTACAGTATCTGGTATCACAGGAATCCAAATGAGGGAAAGGTTATCCTCTAAATAAGTGAGGCTGCTCACAATGTGCACTTTAATCATCTATTATTAGCATCACAGATAAAGGAAACAGCATTGAAGTCAGTTAACTAACTCATTTGCTTTTTATTCAAAAAGGTGTGTTTTCAGTTTACATTTATATTTTCTCTACACGTACATTCCACTCTGCATTGCTATTATTTTAAATGTTTTGTAACACAATGCTACAAAATTTAAAAAGGGAAATTTGGAGGAAATTAAAGTCCTAAGTAAGTCTTCTTGGATAGTCTTGTGAATTTGTTGAACATGCTGCCTCCTGAGAGAGCATGAGAGATGTGAAAAAACTAGATACTAGCAATCAACCTTATTTTTTTATCTTGCACATCCTACAGTGAACATCATCAGTTTACTTTAGGCTCAATGCTGTAACCAGGTTTACTTAAGTGAAAAATTACTTTTTGTATGAAATACTACCAGCTTGCTATGGATTTTGTAATGGAGACCTTAGATAATAAAACTAATACCCAAATCAGCTAAATTCAGCTCTTCCGTTCTAGTGGACTTTCAATATGTTTTCAATATGTGCATGAAAACCTAACATTACCACTTTAAACAACAAAAATATTTGAATGGGAAAACATTTGGAACACTTGCTTTCAATCCCACATTATATAATGAGAACGTGTTGCATACATTAACATTTTAATGTAACTCATTAAAAACAATTAAAATACACAAATGCATGCTATGCACTTCATTATCATGAAACTGACATTGTAATAAAAGAGAAAAAAATAGACTTTTTCTGTCAAACAGTGTTAAAATAGATATATTCCAGCAACATGCGCATGGAAGAGACCCAGCATACTTTTATACACGCATTAAATGTACACATATGTTCTAGTTGCCTAGTGAACCAGCATTCCTGAATGGTGGGAGTCTTTTTCGCTAACTTAAAATATTTAAAAGTCTAGAAATCTATGCCAGTTCCCCAAAGCTCCTATGTTGGTAGGCAGCTGCAGGGAGCACTGCACAAGCAGATGCAGCCAGCCAAAGCCTTTGGGAAATGCAGCCAGGGGAGACTTCAGCAGTACCTGATCACAAGAAAACAACATTGCAAGCCAACATTCTGAGGTATGGTCTGACGTTACAGGAATGTTCCTGGGAAAACACTCCCCCTTACAGACCAGGGTAGAAATAAAGTCTTTTTTTGCAACACAACTACTAGTGTGCAGATGCTCCTGTACAACTCAAGTGCTTAGGTGAGTATATAAAAAGTGAATCTACTTACAGGTTAGCGCACTCAGCTAAAGAATGTACAAACCTTTGGAATATGAGTGTGTTCCTGTGTTCTTATTTTTTTTCCACCATCCCAACATGACTCTTCAAACCTACCTCTTGTTGAGGCGTAATGTGACTTTGTACACTGAACTTCATCATTTGGATAGGTCATCTCTAAAACAGTTAGTGCTCCACAGACCTGGTGTTACTGCCCCGATGACTAGTGAACTATATCAATCTCTCATCTCTGGCAATGATTTACAAACATGTCAAATGGAACTTGCATTCCTTAAGTTACAGTTTGTTAAGTTATAACACAACACAAGCTTCTTTTTTTTTTTTTTTTTTTCCAGTTTTAAAATAAAACCCCTATATTACTCATTTGTAGGAAGGACTATTTATAATCTCTTGACTAATGATGGGGAAAAAAAATATATGGACCTAGTATACGCTATTCTCATTTGCCATGCTGAAAGAGATTCTAAGAAGCCATATCTAATCTATGTTTTCACTGATTAGAACAGAAATTCCTCTGCCTGTTTTTGCCACAACACAGAAAAAAAAAAAATTATGATACCTTTCCTTATACAGCAATCAAAAATTTAAGATAAATTCATTGCAATGGCCAAGGGGTATCAGGAACTGCAATGTGTTCCTTTTCCACAAGTGATTAGGAAGAAGAATGGTTCAAAGTCACTGAACTTCTGAAAAGACTATATGGGAAGTGATTTCATAAATCAGCATTTAAGATCTTATGACCCTCACCCAAGTAACTGGCACCACTAACTTTACAGCAGCATCAGGAATGAAAAGAACTAATCTCTAATCTGTCAAGGGTTATAAAGCACATTATCAGATATTACAGAAAAGTATCAAAAATTAAAGCTATTGCTGGTCATTTTCATACGTGAAACATGCAATCAGTTGGAGCAAACAGCACTTGAAGACATATTTCAAAAAGAACACAAAGACCCAACTCCTGGATAAGCACATATGCAAAGAGATGGTGAAGTACTTTCAAATTAATGTGAACATTAATGAGATTCAAGTAAATAGCTAAAAAAAAGAGAAGGAACTCAAGCCAGATGGAAAAAAGAGGATAGTATGATACTGATGTTTATGGTTAGCCTTGGAAAAGCTGATCTTTATTTTCCTCCACCAGGTTAAAAGTGCAAATGAATATTAGAGCAGTTCAGGTAATTTATCTAACTGACATACCGCATTGTGTCACAATGTGTTAATTTGGAGAAAAACAAAAAAAATTGCAAGCGCCAAACAATATTTAGAAAAACTATTTTGAATTAGAATGATAAATAAAATTAAGCACGTGGCATATGAAGGGTAGGGAAAAATGCAGCAAAAGAAACAATTTTCCCCCCAAATATTCTCTTTCCCCTGAGTTAAATCAAAAGAAACAGAAGCTCTCTGAGCTGTCTTCTTACTGCCAGAAAAAGACTTGCATTAGATTAAATTTTATATATTTTCTCTTTTACTCTGATGTAGCATTCAGTTACACCAAGAAATCACATTATTTCCACACTTACCATGGATTTTGAATCCTCAGGTTCTGTTGGACTCTTAATTTCTGCAGAAGATGCAAGTGAAAGAGAATCAGGAGGAATGTCATACTCAGGTTTAAGAATACTGCTTCCAGCATCTTGGTCTTGGGATTTTACAGGTAATGCCAAAGTAGGAGCAGGTGTTGACTGAACACCTTCTTTTTCCTCCTCTTCCTCCTCACCTCTGCTTCTGAATGCACTAGTGGAGAGAGGGTGTGCAGAGTCTGGTTGTGAAAAGGAGATGCTGGTGAACAAAGTTGGAGTTCTTCTAGCTTTTTCTATTTCTCCGTTATATTTCAGAGTATCATCCATCTAGGACAAAAAAAAAGACAGTTTGATAAATATGTGCTTTTAAAAAAAATTCCTTAAATCTTTCAGTGATCTTCATATTTAACAAAAACACCTCTCACCCTTTCAAGCAAATTCTGGTTTCTGTGCCCATTACTAAAGAAGAGAAACATATTTTTTTCTCTTTAAATCCTTGCAGAGTAAATAAGCCAGACTTTTTAAGATAAACTTGTTAAAGTCATCTGCTTAGAATTATTTTCATTCTTACCATTTTTTAAATTTAGACAAAGAAGGACTTAAGAGAATGCTATGAGAATCAACATAGTAATGTGGCAGGGGGATAATCAATTTCATTTTTTCAGTGCTTTACTGAGCAGACAAATTTTAGCCTAGCATAAAATTTCAATTTCAACAAAGTCAGCAGAGCAGAGGAAACTTACATCACCTGAAAATTTCGTCTTTAATCCTTAATTATGTTAACTTAGCTCCAGATAATTACCTCCAACAATGACAGGATTTTTGTATGGCACACTAAGGAGACTTGCTACAAGTAATAAAAAGAATATTCTACCAAATATAGTTACTAGCTTTAATTCCAGGAGTATGTTTAAGCACAGAAACACAAGTAAATATCCAAAGCCTTGACAGAACTGCCAGCTCTGTTAACACAGCCTTCATCACACAGCAGACAATTTTTTAAAAAGCAACAAAACTTTAAAACTCTACTGTTCCCCTAGCTATTAAAGACCCTACATTTACAAACTTCAGAAATGAAGTGGAATTTTACCGTGAACGACCGTGGAAGGGATGAGATTCCTCTTGAGTGGACACCAAAAGGTCTTGGTGTAACCACAGATGTTAACCTAGAAGTGTCAGTTTTCTGGTAAGTTCTCGGGAGAGAAGCTGAAACCTGAGCTGACCCAGTTTGAGCATTCACTGAGTAGCGAGTAGACAAAAGAGCCGAGCTCTGCTCCTCAGCCAGGCTCTTTGGCAGAGCAGGAGCTTCTTGAGCAGCCGAGTTCTCCGGCGGGTTCTCCTTGGGTGGCTGTGAGACATATTCACTTTTGCCGTTCTTAGTGCTGTAGGAAGTATCTTCTTCCAAATGGTAATCTTTTGCTGCTGACCACGTGGAAGGTGCTTTTTCTTCACTAAACACGTCATCATTCAGTGAATACCTCCACATGTGTTCCTGTTTTCGCTGCCCATAGGAGTCTTCATCTCTCTCCTCCCTAGGGGGGGAGAGCATGTGAGAATACCAAAGTGACCAGACAAAGAGGCAGGCCCTAAGTCTCTCAACTACTGAATGTTCAAGGCAGAGTATAAACCAAAAAATACATCTCCAGTAAATTAAAATGAATGGCATAATTTAAAAATATTAGTATTTTCATATCTTTTTAAGTCTACCTTCTTCCCCCTCCTCTCCATTTCAACACTCTCACAGCACTCAGAGATACTATTGTCACATTTTCAGGCTGCCGCCATGAGGGAAATTTATATTTGCCAAGAAAATTATATAGCCATTCAAACTACATATCCTAAGAAACTCAGATTTGAATGAGGAAAGAATGCAAAGAAGTTAGTGCCGTAACACTGCCTGAACTCTATAACTCTGGTTGACATTTCCGCTCTATGAATACACTATGCTGAATTTTAGATAACCAAATAAGATGGTGTCCTGAAGTTCAGATTATTATTCTTTTTGTGCTATTCATTCCTTTGTCATAAAGGAACAACCACCACCTGGATAATCTTTACCACATAATCTTTAAGATTCTGATGATACTGGATATTCAATACAATTAGCATCCATATTTTTATTCAAGCAACTACTTTTTGTCCTCACAATTAAAAAAATACAGAAATCCAAAACATTCTGGGTTTAAACTTATTAAAATTTTCTTTATGAATACATGCCATTCCATTCTAATACATGCATATTCCCTTCAACTCAGTCATACACACATTTTAAATAAATAAATAAATAAAGAAGACTGTCACCAGTAAAAATGGTACTGTGCAGTTTACACTTTTTACTCTTCAGAGATTAAATACCCAGAGGAACAAGTAGGGATAAAGGGAAAATCAAGTAAAAGTTTACAGCTCTGTAACATACATTAAAATGCTGGCTGTAATTATTCACTGTGGTTAAAGGAATAGCAAATGTAGTGGTAGAAGAAAGAGAAATAGTTAATCTTATCCAAGAATAAAAAAGGCAACTATCCAGTTCAACATTATTGTTTTAACTAATTTCAAGAGAATGCAAATACTGAATTCTCAATACATTTACTTATAGATAGCAGAGCAAAATATCATTTATAGAGCAAAACCCTTTAACATTCTGTGCAAACACAGCATTAGTAAACCAAATTCAGCCGTCCAATTGCCTAGATTTCTACACTGTATTTTGCAACTAAAATTGTTGAGATCTCTGCAGAATCAATTGCAACTTGGTCACAAAAGCTACTTAAGAATTGAAAAGAATAAATTTAAGTTCTTCAACATAATACTCCCATTAGGGCCATTACCTCTCCTGCTGCATTTCTTTCAGTGACTTAGTACTCCTTCCAGACACTTCAGAGGCTCTTCTTTCAATTTCTTCTCTCTCTTCCTTTTTCTTTTGCAATTCTGAAGTGTAGCTCTTTCTACGATTCTTCCATTTTGCTAGATCCTATTAGAATAACAGGAATGTATCCCATCAGATTTTCCAAGACCCCATAGATGTACAGAGGCATCTCATCACATGCTACTTATTGCCTTGATTTTATTTGCATGTCTGCATCGCAGCCATATTTCCATGTATCTTTCCTCTAAATGATAAAGGGGTTCTCATATTTCAGTTAGGGTTGCAGGCTCACTGCCTTCTTAAGTTAGTAATTTTAATTATCGGACTATATGTGGAAAGGCACATCATTTTGCTCCAATTCCCCCCCCCCCCTTAGAATATTCAGTTTTGTTCTAGAATACTTTACCCAGTGACAAATAGTTGAAAACTGATGTAAATGCCATCTGTATTTCTTTGTTGAAGGCTTTGGAGTTTAGGATAATATTATTTTTCAAATCACTATTATGTTAGACTGATACATTAGCTTGAGAATAAATATGCCTTACATTCTAAACTGAAAACATATATTACTATATTTTCCTCATTTCTGTAAAGCCACAACGTGAACTCTCAATAGTGTCCATGAAATACCAGAGTTGAGTTAAGAAAAGTACTGAATATCAGAACTGAGATGCATTAAAAAAACAACTATGAACTTCTTGTTCAATGCTTTGTTCTTAATTTCAGCTTCCTGTTGATATTCATTGTCAAGTAGAGATTTTAATAAAATCAAATGTCTTCAGATACCATTATGATACTGTGCAAAGCTACCATACAGTTTACAAGCTGGATTTAAGAAAGGATTATTAGGGGGTAGAAGCCTCAAGAATTTGCACAACAAAGTATTATTTCCTCCCCCCCTTCTCCCAAAGCATCAAATACTAGACATTCTAATCATGTCATTAAAAAAAAAAAAATCACAAATTTCAGATAACACATGAAGCTATGCCCCAACTTTTCTTTATGTCATCAGAAATCAAGCCTGATGGTTTTATTACAATACACACAAGTCTTATCCTAAAGCATTAATCAGAAACTTATGGCAATATTTAAAATAATTTCAGTTCTGCATTACACAGACATCCCCAAAAACACTGGCAGCTGCACGAGATGGATCATTTTAGAAGACAGCCCCATGAGTTGCTGCACACATGCCAAAGCTTATTTACAAGGGACACTGAAGGCTGTCCTTCAAAGTAGGACATGCAAAGAGAGGTGAAAAGGAGTCCTTACTTCTTGCCACTTTAGATCTTGTTCTTGCAACTGTTCTTTTATCTTTTGCAGCTCTTCATAACGGATTTTGCGCAATGACTGCAGCTCCTCTGCACTGACATCATTCAAAGATTTACTCCTAGGAAATAAAAACAGCATGCAGCTTTATAACATCTTAGCCATCATTTATGCAAGTGAAACCTTCAGAGAGGGAGAAATTTCTATTAGTAGAACTGAGTGCTCATGAGTGTTATTTCAAATAGAGCAGGAAACACATGGGCAGCTGAATGAGCAAGGCTGGGACATGCTCTAGTGCCAGCACTCAAGTCATTAGTTGCGTATTTGAGCAAATGAAATCAGGTTAAGGGAGTAAGCAGCTCCGTAGCAGATCCACACTGATCATTCACACTGAGCTACTCGTATCCAACTGCTACTTCTGGTTGAACTTATTATTTGTATTGATCTTGTTCCTTCCTTTGACATAAAAGGCATTCCCCCCCTGCCCAAGTCCAAATTCCCATCCTCTGACTTCTCTCCTGTAAAAGCCCCACTATCACCTCCCATTCTCTCGTTTCTTAAGCTAATCACAAAATCGAATCAGTTACTGATTCATGTTTCCAAAGGATTAGAGTCATTCACTGCTAAATGCTCAGGTCATGCATCTCCCAGGCCCCACTAGCCTATGTTATTCCTCCCCAAGCCTCCCTGATGTTTTCCATCCAAGTTGGGATGGCTAACACAGCCATCTTCTTACTGATGTCTTCAGCATGGCTACAAGCTTCGCTAATGAACTTCTACTCATTAGTTCCCTTTAATCTAAATTCCTCAAAGCTCACCTTTCATGCTCCCTCCCCTGTCCCATGCTGTTTTTTCCTTTATTCTTTCACACTACGTGCGATAAAAGTAACAGAATATTTAATATAGGTATAGGACAAGACTCCTGGTCAGATTTGACCATAAGCCTCTGAGACACTAAACCAAATGCAGGTGTTTCATTGTAAGGCTCAATGCTGTAATACATAAAATGAAAGCTAGTTTTCTAGAGTTTGAGGTTTTGCTGTTTGATTTGTTGAGGGGGTTTTGTTTGTTAGTTTGTTTTCAAAAATACCTTTGTTTTAATTTATCTGAAGTATGAATGATGGGGGAGGGGGTGGGGGGGCGTAACCAAGTTCTAATAGGACTTGAAAACATGGCACTTCTCTGATAGGATGGAAAATCAAATTGAAACCTAAACTGATTCAGCAGAGGGCCTTGCTCTAATCTGTTACATTCCAACAGAGCTCTGAACTAACAAACCAGACTCTCACTTCCTCCCAAGAGGCCCAATTCACTTTTGTTGGTAACGTAAGACTTTGGACTTTGGCCTCTAGAAATAAAGACAAGGCCATTAACTCACTGTATCTGTTTGCTTGTCTATTTTCTGAATGGGAAGAGTGCCAAATTTAGCAAAAATCTCCTGGTCACTATTGCAGAAACTCTTGTACAATTCTTGTCCTCTTTTTTTATGCTTTAGTTACATCACATGAAGAAATGGTTTGGGGTAACCAAACTCTACATAAAAGTTGTATCAAATTTATTCCAGGTTGTGGGGTTGGTTTCAGGTGCTGCAAAGCATCCTGGGAGTTGTAGTTCTAAGTACTCTGTTACACATGCCCAGTGA
>JAYRBT010000001.1:67264583-67357738 GCA_036023395.1 Myiotriccus ornatus | reverse complement strand
TTATATTAATGCACTCCTTTCGCACCACGCTGGTGCTTGCTGAGTCCTAAGGACTCATTACTTATTATATTAATATCCTTGCTATTAGGTGAGTTCAAGAAAACTTATATAGCTACAATTTCCACTTATTTCTTTTGAGTTATTATACCTGCCTGCAACAAAATAGGAAACTCTAGACCTAAATACAATATACCAAGTACAGCTATATTCATACCAAGGAACAGGATGTTAGTTTTAATTTCAGTCTAGACTTAAAAATCTAACTAGTGACTTGAGTCTTCTGAGTCTCCCTCCCCTAACATTTAACAACTTCTGAGATATTTCTTTCTTCTTCTGGAAGTGTTTAGTCATTTACCAGGTCTGCCTCAGGGTAGAAATAGAGAAGTAAACAAATAAATACATTTACATTACATTTACAGGAAAAAAAACCAAACAAAAACCAAAACTAGAACACCATCTATAAACAAATACCTAACGTGCCATCACAAATTAAGTGGGGAAATTCTTTCTCCTTGACTTGCAGTATATCATAATCAACATCCAATTTCACATGACACTAATCAATAAAGTTTACCACTGAGGATTCAATAACCTGGAGGATATAAAAAAAACACCGACTATTCACCAATCCCATGGTAAATATCATGCTGTTAATTATTTTCAGGTTCTAGGTGTACAGCTTTCAAAATAAAATATGTAATAATCTTCCTTTACATTTTTTAATGTTTTAAAGCCTAATTTAAATACAGAACATCAAATACTTCACTTCAGCAGGAAGCAAATATTGGAGCTGATTTTCAAAGTGCCTGATAACTATAACTTGGATACACTAGATGCCAGAGGGAACTTTTGTCATACACATAGCTTTTAGTCTCCTACATTTGTTACATTGCCAAAGCCCAGAACAACAAAGCATCATCATGCACAAGTTGTTTTCAATATGAGTTTTTAGCTACTGTGCATGCATAAAGATGTAAAGAGGAAAAAAAGGGCATAATGATCTTTCAAGCTTTCATAAAACTTACCCTTGCTCATCAGAAAGCTTTTGAAACAGTCTGAGAAATCAGAAACCAAAAAGAAGAAAACATTCAGTGACTTGGTATTGAAAACATTCACACCATTAGTACACCAGCACTCTTACTATGTGAAGGGAAAACTGAAAGCTTGGGAACCAGCCAGCATGGAATAACACACTGGGAATCAGACACTAGTCAAAAAACACACCAGGACTTGCATGATATGCAAGTTGGGCAGAACTGATAGAACAAGGTTGCCTGCAAGTTTCCAACACTTCTGATTTAGCAATACTTGCACAAATAGAGCCTGGTATTAATTCTGCACCACTTATTCCAATGCTGCAGAACAGTATGATGCTCAAAAGAGACTCATTTCAAGAAATTAAAATTAATGCCAATTTGAGTCCCAACAAGAAGTGTGGTTTACAGAGGCTGTCTTCTTGTTACTTCAACCATTTCTGATACTAAATGAAAGTTACTTAGCTTGGATGAGACTAAAAGGCCTTTTAGCAAGTTAAGTCATGAATGCAATTAATCAGGGTAATTACAGAAGATTTTTAGTATTCTTAATTATATTTTATGATTACAGGTATTTTATTCTGTTGAATGAATTCTTAAAATGTGCAATATTTTCAAGCACTTCAAAAGTATTCCTCAGTGAAGCTTGCACTTTGTTACAGTATTAAGCTTAAAAATTAAATGCAGCAACATCAAAAGTATCAACTGGAACACAGAAGTGTCTTAGTCACAAAGTAATGACGCATAGCTGGGAGAACTGCAACTTGCAATGCCGTATTTTCAGAGCTAAGGAAACACTTGAAACCCCACTCTCCCCCAGTAAGCAGAAAATTCAATGGAGAGCTAGGAAGTAGTTAAGAAATAGTTTTCAGTCAGACAAGAGAAATTTTGATGATATCAGGAAAGACTTAGCGGAAAGTATGAATCAGGACTGTATGAAAGTAGGTGAAAAATACTGGTAGAATAAAATATATCACAGTGGAATTTAATATTACATAGATGTACAACTTGCATGCACCAAGAGTTCAGGCAGACAAAACACTAATTTTTTTCTTCACCTCATCTAATCATCTCAGAACTGTGGCAGAACAGTTTACAAGCATTTTCATACTTAGGTGCAAGCAAGAATATCAGAATGCCCATTTCCAGAATTTGTCATTAAAGAATTAATGTGTTTCAGAAATGTTTTCACCTATTATCTTGCAAAATAAAATATTTCTAGCCTCCACAGACTTTTGAATAATCACAATTCCTGTCCAACAATGGAAAGAAATTTATGCAGAACTTCAACCTGATGGAATGATAACATATTTTCTCTATAGTGGCAGCCTAAAATTAGAAAACATTATATTTTTTGTGATGTTGAAAATATGGTATTGCAGTCATGGGCTTTTATTCAAAGCAAATAAAAAGCTTGTTCCAGGACGACACAAACAAACAGCAGATTGGCACTCTATGAATGGTTCAGCACAAGACGAGGCTTTTCTGAATGGAAGGGGTTCAATGGCACTCAAGCGCAATCTGTGCAGGACACAACCTGACCTCTCCACCATCTGCCGTTTCTTGTGTCTAACTTTGCTGGCCTCCCTGATCGCTTCCCACTTCTTCCAGTCTTCTTCACTGCATGGACCTGGGATAAAATTTACTGGCTGTGTGTTGCTTCCAACCTTCCAAGACTCAATCTTGCGGGTCAGCATATCATCCCTCTTATGCTGGGAAGATGGCGACAGTACTCTGCCGTTGCTCTTTTTTTCCTCCAGCGTCGTGTCTTTTTCAAGTAAACATAGAAATTTGGATCGGATCTCTTCTGGAAGACTCCACGGATCAGGAAACAGCGCTGGGTGATACTTGTCAGGAGCACCCGACAAAGGCACCTCTTTTTTCTGAAAGAGGACTTTACGGAAAATCATGTCATCCTTTTCCAAATCTGGAATCACAGGTTGGCCCTCTCTGGGTTGCAGGATTATCTCACCCTCTAGAGGAGGTTCTTGATCAGAGAATTTTTTTAAAAACCGAGCGTCTTGAAGAACAACTTGATTCACATGGAAAGCCCCAGTTTTTCGAACGAACAAGTCATCGTTTTCCAAATCTGGATACAGACACCCATTTTCCTCATCTCCTTGCTTGCATCCTGGTATAAAGGAAATATTCTTTCTACATTTTATGAGCCTAGGGCCAGAAGTGGGATCAATTTTGGTCTCCGTTTCAGAAGACATGTAGTCAGAGTATTTTTGCAGGGCCTGAAGTAACGAAAACTGACTGAAGCATATAAAACAAAAGGAGGGAAGTAAAAATATCATTAACCAGCAAGAGACAAGCAGATTGCAATGTATTGTGATATACATTTGGTTTAAACTTGCAGTATCCCAAGCAGTACAACTACACCACTTGTCATCCACCACCACGGACTGCAGCACAGCACAGGTCAACCAACACAAAGGTATCACAGCATACTGACCTGCTCAGAAACAGCACGTCTACATGCTCACATATACAAAGCCAGTAACCCTATGCAGCATGTTATACTTCCGTATTTACGTGTTTCAGAAGACCAGCAACTTACAGCTACACTAAAAGAAAAAAAAAACAACCAAAACCACAACAGCAGAAGAGTAATAACCAAAAAAGCACAACATCATGGGACATTGTTTAATTTCATTTAGCTGTTGCACACCCAGCCATTTCTTTTTGATGCAGCAAGAGAACAGCTCATGCAGCAGTATCAACCTGGGCTGATCAGAAGACTCCATGATTTTTCCTTCTGCAATCTGTGACAACGAGCTTCTCACATATTCAGCAGTTGGCTTAGAGTTCTGATCCCTTCTGCAGCTATTGTTCCAGTCAAAAATTGGTCTTGGTTGATTAGCAACAAAGGTACAGCTTTGTTTGTAAGCAAATTCCTCATCCTCAGAATCTGATTTCTTTCTACTGTACAGCAGCACAAAGAGTGAGCAGAGGAAAAGAAAAAAAACCATAAAGTGTACTCGTTGAATAAAATGCACAGTTGGCAAAAATGCAACACTATAACAAAAAGAGTATTTCAATTATTTTCTAAAAAAAAAAGAAAAAAAAAAGGAATAAAACTATCCTGCTGCTACACTGGCAATGAAAATAAAAAATAAAAATAGAGTCAGAACTACGCTTTATTTATAGGCTTTGCACACAGGAGAGAAACAGGCATGCACGAAAACGCACCTGAACCCTTGAATTTCTTTATACCAGGGTTTAAAAGAGGATTTCTTGATTTTTTTCCATAGCAATTCTTCTTCGGGAGTCCAAAATTTAGGAAGAAATTTGTCAAAAGCAACAACTGTATTTGATGCTGAAGAACTTAGTTTGCGAAAATAGAAATCATCTTTTTCAATGTTAGGGATGCCTACTTCTTCCTCGTCCTCATCAAAATACCCAGATAATCCTGAAGGATTGTTAATTCTTGGTTTGTTTTCCTCTTTAGTATCCAGCTGCCTCTGCCTCCTGTGGTTACTGTTCAAAATATCCAATCAGTTAAGATATTTTAGGAGTAACTTGACATAAAGAAAGCAAAAAGACATGCTTTTTGGCTCAGGAGTTCAGCCTTGTCAATGAAGCATATTAGTTCTCAATTCCATCACTGCAGCACCAGAAATAATAAGATATATTAAATAAAAAAATTAAAAAAAGAGAAAAAGTTAAATGGTTATATCAGCATCCTATCTCTTCTGACAAAAATACAAAGTTTTGACAGAAAAGGCATATCAAATTATCAGCTGTGTTAAAATGCCGATTAGAAGACTAACTTTACAGAGTTATTTATGGACCGCGATAGTTACTGGATCTTGGATTAGTATCTCTGACCTCAGTGGTTCAAGCATTGCAGCTAGTGGACCAGCTGGATAACTTTCTTGCGAGCAAGATTTAGGAGAGTCATTGTGCAACACGAAACGATGTCCAGGTGCAGCAGAGCTTACAGGGCTCTTTTTGACTAGAAATCTACGTTTTGCTAAGTCATCCAAAACAACATCAGGCAGCCTTCTTTCATCTTCTGAATCAGACCCACTGTCATGCTCATAGACCATCTGGAGGGAGGCTGGATTTGTGAGCCCACACTCTGCTCTGCTATTTTGGCAGGAAGCTACAGGATTTGTTTCACGTCCACTGAGGTTGACCAAAACAGGAATAGAATGAAAACAGTGAAGACACAAAGGCAAGGATGAAACCCAAGAACCGCCCACTAATCTCGTCTGTATGAATCAAGAAGCCGGACAAATGAAATTCATCACCATATTTTGGAAAGGCTTTAGTGATAAACTAAAACTGTAGGTCTATCTCTCATGAACTTGTATTTAAGATCACTTAACTACCCTCTACCTGGAGTCTCATCAGCTTCAAAGCATTACTCAAACATAAAAAAAAAAAAAAAAAAACCACCCAAAACAAAAGCACCAACCACACAACCACACCAAAACATCCCCCTGGTTAAAATATGGAAAATCTAACACTTGACTTTGCATTGCAGCAACAGCAGCTGCAAATAATTTATTTAAAACAATTCTAAATCAAAGCCCACTTTACTAAGACCACACACCAGTACCTTGAAAACGTTCCATCTGACTCGGTGAAGACAGGACTTGCCCAGCTCCTCCTGTTGTCCTCATTCTTCTCTGTCCTCTTCTTCCTTAACGGTGCTGGCACATAAGCCGTCTGCTTGTTTTTATTGGGTAAGAAGCGATTGAAGTCAGTGGTAGGTTTTGGTTCAATCACAGAAATCCTGCGGTAAGACCTGTCATCTTTATGGGAGTCATGCATTTTGAAAGGCAGTTCTGAGTCTGTGTCACTGTCACAACCTTAGAAGAAGGGGGAGAAAAGGGAAAGCACAAACATTATTCTCTAGACACAAGCTTCTATCTAGAGCTTGGATCAAAACCTTCTGAAATCAATTTAACTCCATATTTGAGATGTTTTGGCTGCAAATTTGCTGAGTTACTGACAGGACAGTAGGAGAGGTATTTTTAGAAGTTTGTGACAAAGCTGCGATAAGATCCATTAAGCTCAATTTGGTTTGCATGACCCTGCTACATTTGTTCCATTCTTTCATTATCACATTCTTTCATTATCGCAGGAAACAAAGTGCTAACCTCTAGACTGAAGACATAAAACAGCATATAAATTTTTAATTAAATAATATTTGCAGGGTAAATTTACTAACAAAAACAAGTTAACAGCAACTAGTACAGCAACATGTCTGCCTCACCAGATTAACGCCCAGTAGAAGCCCAGGGTACATCATGTATTGAACATGGCTACATGTTGCTGTGCTCAGACCAGAAATGCTCCACGTCACCTCTGCCCAGTAATGTAGTTTTATTCACATGAAACAAAATCCAAAAGCTCACACTCTTTATAACTTTAGACTACAAGTTTGCAGTCTACAGAGAAACGGCAGAGAAACACAGGTTAGAATACAGCTGTAGGGATTCAATGTCAGAAACTGTCTTCTTGTTACCTTTATTTCCATGATATTTCCTATCAAAAGTAACAAATACTATTCACTATTGAATATTGATAATCACAAATGAAGTGAAAACATAGAAGTTTGACATAAGCACCCTAGGAAGAAGGCAAGAGACTTTTGCAACTGGTGAATTTTAGGTGATGACATCAAGATTTCTATCAATCTGATTTCTATCAATTTTCCTTACTGAACCCTGCACATACATACACACTAATGCAGCAATGACAGCAAGAGTTCCAGCAAACCTTCCTAGGAAGATTTGCGTGACCAATGCTTTGTTTCTACCAATTGTTAAAGGTTGATATTTGCTTAAGCAAAATGCAACTGCAGCAGTTTCAAAACCAGAGCTGACTTTCAAGCGAGTGTAAGTACTGGACATCCAAATACTAGGTCCACACGTTGTCTTCTCCTACACTCATATGACACATGTCAACAAAAGATTTTAAAGATACAAACATACCTTCACTGCCACCTTTTAAGGTTATATCTGATGAAAAGCTTGTGGAGGATCTTGAACCAAGAGAGTCCAAGCTATCAAAGGAATCGTCTCTTTTATGGCTAGCTGAAGACGAAAAGGGCTCTCCCCGGTCAACGTACCAAATATCACCGTATCCACTATCCCTGCCACTTCTGTTCAGGTGGCTGGACTCTTCAAGTGCCTATGAGGGTAAGTTTTGAAAGGTCTTTTACAATAATTTAAGGTGCAAATGCCTCTCATGATTTTTAACTCAAAAATTTTTAAAATGCATTTTGAGTTCACAAAAAAACTTCAGCAAAGACTACTGCAAACCCCTAGAAACAACACATACAACAGCTTGGATAGGAGATTCAATACAAGGTCTTAAATTTCTCTTATCTCAGCCAAAGGGAATCGAAACTGGGCTCTTCACAATCTACCACATTAATCAGAGCAGGTGGATTCTGAACTTCATATGGGTAGCAGAAGAACCAATGTAAGTTAAAAATCATTCCTTTCACATGGAGCTTGATAGCAAGCAAAATGAATAAAAAAAAATTACTATGTTGTCCAAACTAATAATAAAATTAAACCCCCAAGAACTGTTTAGAATTGACGCTGTAATGTACAACAAACTATAAAATTCAAGTTATTTGTTTAGTTTCTTTTTTGGATTCCTTACCTTAGTCAATGCTTGCCCTAATAACTTCTCAAATGCTTTAAGATTGAGGTATGGACCATTATAATGGGGGTTACTTTGCGCTTTTCTCCCAAGCCAGTATAATGTAATCAAAACCTAAAACCAAATAAACAAACAGAAAAAAATAAATACAAGCTTAATTATTTTCCTCTCTCACCACATACCAGTATAAAAGAATCTCAGCATGCTGCTAGAGATGTTTCCACAATGAACTGTAACATCTTGTTTACAGTATTAGCTATGATTGCCACCAAAAACAATTAAAGAATGTTATGATGCATCTCATGTGTGTCAAGTAAGCCAATAAAAGTGCTGTTTCCAATTATTACATTGATTTGGGCAAGTAAGCTGCACAGAGATCATCGTAAAATGGCACTGATTTACATCAGATAAATGAACAGATGAAGAATAAAGTAAACATGATAGTCCCATAAACAGAAGTGTTTAAAAATAATTAATCAAAATTAGTGTGAAATTGTTTCAGACAATATTGAAGTAGATGTGTCTTACATTTTTCACTCTTCTGTTGGTTTCCTCTGGCCTGAAGCAGAGCAGGAAGTGAGAAAAAGAAAAGAAGAGAAAATGTTTTAAAATAGTTGACTTAAAGTGTAATCATTATTCAAGATTTAAAACATGTCCATGATGATTGTCACATCGCATTCAGACCTAGTTGTCAGGTGCAAATATTCAGGGTTGAACTGCAGGCAGTGCCTGAACAACACTCCTGCCCACAGTGCCAGCAGTTATGGAAGGGCAAATGGCTTAAATGCACAGAAACAACTTTTCACCTGCACCAGATATTGGTTTGGAGCTGGTTCAGCTGCAAGATTCACACACAGCACAGTGAAGGGGTTCAAACAAAAAAGTAAAGACTTCATGTATAGCAGCAGAAAGACCTATGCAGAGCCCCATAATATGACAGACCAACAATGTAATAGGGCACCTCTCCTATTCCTGTTTGTCTAGGAACGAGCCAGTCAGAGGTTACCGGAAAAAGGTAGAATAAACCATTAAACCATAGGAGACCGTCACATGTTATTGAAACGATGACAGGGCCTGGCCAGTGTAAGTGGCGCTCTTCACGGAAATGTAATATTCAATGCGACATGACAATCATCATGGACACAGACCGTCCCTCCTTCTCTTTCTTCCCGGTTTGAGAGCACCCACTCCCACTCTGTGTGGCTGTAATTGCCTTGCCCATCTCCACATCTTAAAGAAATTAGGCTACCAGGCACACAAAGTCCTGAGATGGATCTGACCTGCACAGTCCTTGCCTGCAGCTTCCTTAATATTACATGCCAGAGATGCTTCTGGATTTGTAGTCAGTGACTTCTTCCTCACAGATAAGGAGGAACTCTTCTCCCTTGCCCTTTTGTTTGTTTTTTTTTTGTTTGTTTTAATCCCTTCCAAAACTCATTGCCATTCTTTTTCATTGGAGACTATTTTTGAAGAAAAAAAAATATTTTCCTCTTCATTTTTTTCAGTAGGTTGACTTCTTTTCCAGTGTCCATGTTGCCAGACACACCATGGCTATGACCTAAGGTGCTACTAGAGACAGATTGATTTCCCAAGCAGAGGATGGAAAACCGTTTTTGTGGTGGCGTGTATCAACATTCCACTTCTCATACCCAACAGAGAACATTTTAAAGATTCACATTCTTTACTTCCAAAGTCTTTTGTTAGCAGAATTTCTGCCTTTGTTTGCAATTATAAAAGCAGAGGCCATGCATGCCCTTGCTAAGGATGCCTAAAAGTTTGCTTCCAAACTTCACCAGCCCAGGAAAGAGAAATTCTGCCCTTAGCCAGCTGAAGCCTGATTAAAAAGGCTGCCAACTTTCATGTAGACCAAAGCTAGGTGACTGAACATGATGATGTCCACATCTCCTTTCTTTGAGCTCTCTGAGATAATTTCAGTCAACCATTTTGCAACAGAGCAATATTCAATTGACTTAATATTTCAATATATTTTCTATACTTGAATAACCATAAATACACTAGACCTGTGTACTTGGGCTGTAAAGAACACAAATATTAGGACATTCAGGTAAACCAGTCAGTACAGCTGAGGCCCAAAACACAGGCAGGGAGATATTTCACACACTCGGATGACAGACCATGCTTTGTTCACATGTTCGTTCTGCAACAACAGAAGCAAACTCACACGTTTCCTCTTCATGCACTAAGTTTCTTCCCTTGCATTACTACTCTCCTCCTCTGAAGTACATCTATTGTTTTCTAAACCTTTCCAACAACTTGTCAGAATAGACATAGTCTGAGCAGAAGAACAGAAGAGGTAGCCTGCTTGCGGAAGTATCTTCATCAACGCAAATAAATGTCAATCCTACATTTGGCTACTGTGAAAGAAGTCTGCTTTTGGATGCTTCCATCCAAAATCATCACAGAGCCCAGTTGGTGCAAACCATCTTTATGAAAATATTCTGTGTAACCCAATTTCTGGCTTGAATAAGCGAATACCACTATGCTGAAAGTTACTAGCAGGCTGCTGCTTTGCTCGGAAGGGCACTGCCAAGGCTGCATCTTAAAGGTAATCTGCTCAAAGATGTTAGTTCCTCTCCAAATGGCGATGCAACAGTACTTAATAAATCACTCTGTGTTTTTAAACACAAACTTCTCTGTCTTCCCAGAGGTTTCTTATACCTCCTTTTACTAACAACGCAACTTTGCTAAAGACGTCTGACCTAAGCAAGAAAGGGGCTAAAGAGAGGGGTTAAGGTCTTGCTGGAAGAATTTTATTACAAATACATCATCTCCTCCTGCCACAGTCTCAGCGCACTTAAGCATTTATTCTGAAGCTTAAAAGAAAACCAACACCAATATTCTGCGTTACCTAACCCCAATACCAAATTCCAGCTAACAAAGAGGTCTCAAAACTTTAAAGGCCACAAAATAACATATAGGCAATAACTGCACAAATCCAAGTTGATCACTGATGAAAAAAGATGTGAAATAACCACCTGCAGAGAAATAATACCTTCTGTGTAAACCATATCATCTACGTCAATCCTTTAGCAAACAGAAAAGAGACAAATGGGACAGAAATAGCTCTCACTTGTCAGTATGTGATACCCTTAGAGACCAAATACCATTGTTACATTTGAACACAACACATATTGACAAACATCACTTACTCCCAGCCAGCATGGACCGACAGATGTTTCTCTAACGAGGACCACTCTACAAGAATAAAGCAAAGTGACACGGCAGATCAGCACACTGAGCCACAGCTCAAGGCATTTATTCTCAGCTCCACTGTTTGCTCAAGGTTAAATAGCAGAATTAGTCACCAAGGCCCTAGCCCGACAATACAAAGGCTTTGGCAGCAGCTTGGTTTAAGGATTTCCTGATCTCCCTTTCCCTTCCAGCCGCTCCTATTTGCTGCCTCCGTGGTTATGCCAACACAGCTCTGAATCACACTAGCGTTCCATGCTGCCCATCGGGACCAGAGGGCTGCACCCACTTCTTTGTTTGGGTTTTTTCTAATACACACTTTCAAACCCCAAATTAACTTGCTGGTCTGTTTTAGACCATGATCATACAAGCAACTGCACCAGCACCATGGCAGAGGCAACATGCTGCTGCGAGGAACGGGCAGGGGGATGGTGGAGGAGGACTCTGCTCCACACACCAGTATCCTGAGAGTCCCCGTGTGATTACACCCCAGTCAAAGGTGCTCTGTGCTTCTCATTTCTGTGGAGTTAGCAAACCACAGTAATTTAAGAAATCATCCTTACAAAAGAGCAGTGCATTTTTGGAAGCCACATTTATTTCTGACTTATTTTAAAACTTTTAAACAGCAAACTCAACACTCTGGATTTTATTTTTCTAACACATTGTATGGTTTGGTTCCCCCACATCCTAATGTATTAAATTCCAGCCACTAGAAACTCACGATGTCATATCTACTTTGACACTTCACTTTATTATTTTTAGGAAGAACATGAATGTGGAGCTCGACCAAATCCAAGATACCCAGAACTCTGAGTAAAATTCCGGAAGACTATTTTACAGCATCCCATTCAGAGAATGTGGTTTTCTAAGTGTCTGTTTCTTATATAGAAACACTTTTAAATATAGATATTGAACAACAATTTAAAAAAAACCAAAACCAACAAACAAGCAAGTTTGAACAGAATATCCTCCTCCCCTAAATGAGGGATAGCTGCCAAGAATATGTGTGGTCATGTCCAAAGAGATAAGACAAATCTGAAACCATTTACGGGAAGAAAGAAGGGACAGAGACACTCCCACTGACAGAAAGGAATGTGCCAGTGACAAATGCACCCTGCCCCATGCCAAACCCATCCCTTGGTGACAAATACTTCAGAAACCCCAACAGCTGCCAATCTGCTTTCTGTCCCTTCCTCTCTACTACAGATCTCACAAACACAGGACTTGAACAGATTTCTGTTTAAAAAGAAGTATTGGTGCTCTCCCTTTGAACTTTCATCCACCAAGGTAACAGTTACACCTCCAAGATGCCCTTTGTAGGACTAGGAAGAGCCATACCTGGCCTGGGAATTGGAGCAGATCAGCACACTGAAGAAAGCCCACTCCTGAGCTCCTTGCCAAGGTCCAGGCTTTTGAGATTCTAAGGAAGATGTAGTAGGACTTGAAGGATTTCTCCACCCCCTTCTGAGGTATACTGCACAGGATGCAGACGCTGCCTGTCCAACCAGCAGCGGGCTTGTGCTAAATTTCAGCCTCTTTGGCCACCTACTCAACTGCTATTAATATTGCTGCTATCAGATTTCAATGAATTCCCACGTGCTGCTGAGAATAGAAAGGCTCCAGTGGAAGATGTGGTCGCTGCATGGGTAAAGAAACATGAGGACATTCCTCCAGCACTTGGATTCTTAGCAAATTGATATTCAACCCTGAGAGCCCCAGTTCACTGCTGAGAATGCTGGAAATAAACCAGTCAGGCTATGGCTGCAGAGCTCGAGAACAGCATTTGGAAATGCACCTTTCTATTTGACTATAAAAAACACATGCATTTTCCATAGCAACACATCCACTGGACCCAATGCCACTTACGTCGTAACAGCACACAGAGTCAGGTATAAAATGACAGCAGAAAGCATTTCTCCATGACCACCAAAAACCCCTGCCTGACAGCAAAGAGGTCCATGGGCCCTGATGACCAAGCAGTGGATCCCCACCCTGTGCCCTCACCTACTAATGAAGGGCTGAGGGGTGGAGAAGAGATGCCCAAGAAGGGAAAGGCAGAGAGTGAACACAGTCAGCCAACACCCTCTGTGGGAATGCATCACCTCCCATCCCTTCAGGGACTGTCCTCTCCCACTGCCTCTTGAGCATGGCACTTCCTTGCTGATCTCATCCATTATGCTTCCACACCATCTTTAAATCCCTTATCAAAACAAAAACAGGCACTTGTAGAAAAGTGCATCAACCCCAGCAAGTCACTGGACGATAACATTATCCATTTCCTCACACTCTTATCTGACCCCTCCCTGGGTGGTCCATCTCTGCCGGCTTCCTCATATCCCAGTCTAATCAAGAGGTTTTCCCAAAGACAAAACTAGTATTTTGTAGGGAAGAAAGCATGCCTGCCAAATAAAAAGTAAAAATAAACCCCCCAGAAGAACAAGTGTATGCAGAGGAGCCTGAACACTGAACACCCTGAGCACTACTTGGCTCTTGTCTGAGGGGTGGGCAGGGGAAGCAAAATGGACCATTCTCTGCAAGCTGTTGCTACAGCAAAGAGGAGACTGTTAGGATCCTGCATCTTTCTGCAGAAATTTTATGCTATTTTAAAGAAAATTAACGTTGGACTTGATGATCTTGGAGGTCTTTTCAAACATAAATGATTCTAAGATTTATAATAATTAGTGTAGCTTTGTTGACTGCTCCTTTTTTTGCCTCTTTTCCTTACTCCATTCCTAAAACCCTCTAAAACTCAGCAGCTTCGCTAATTCCAGTCAATTAAACTGTGTATCTCTTATACCTTTTCATTTCCTTTGTTTCTCCAGGGCAAATCTAGAATGTTTCCCCAGGCTGCATCGGTTACTTTAAATTCCAGATCTAGGCTACAAAGTAGACTAAATTCCAGATCTCTGCACAAGGTATTGAAAGTTGTGCAGTATACTCCCAGCTCACACATAGCATTAGAAGTTCTCAAAGGAAATCAGTTTCTTCATGTTCAAGAGAGTTTTTTAATTTCCAGAGGTGAAATTAATTGCTTTTCAAGAAAAAAACTACTTCAATACACACTGTAATTTAGATGAATTGATAGATAGCTATCATATCACTACTTACATGTACTATAGATTTTCAGATGCTCCAAAGTTCTGGTATTTAGAACTTGGAGCACATGACCCTGCTGAACCTCTCCATTTATCTCCCTGATGCCTTTTTTCTTTTTAAACCTGAACATAATTGAGTTGACCTTTGTACAAGGATTATATTAAATGTTACCCCACTTCTACCTTTTTCCTTTCTTGTACTTTATCAAAACTTTGAGATTGTACACTCCCTCTTCCCATGAAGCAACATACTTCAGCTCATCCTGTTGATTGTCAGGGTCATCACCTACTTAACTTTTCTTGCATTTAGTTCTGAAGATCTTTTACCTTCATCTCCCCACAAAAATCCAGACCATATTCTAAATTTTTTAGATTGATTTGAAGATAAATCAATATGGAGAACACACAGTTTTGCCAGCAATCTTTCAAAAATAAACAGTCAGTATATCTGGGGAGTCACTCTGAAAAAATAAGTATCAAAATAGGCAATTAAGTGCAATTGTGTAAGTTTTTAGAAATATATGCAAAACCTCAAAAAACATAGTTCAACAGAATTATAAAAAAATATTTAAAAAATATGTATAAAGCCTATTATTTGTTTCAGCTAAGCTGCAGCAACCATGGCAACTCACAGCACTGTTTTTCAAGACATTACCAAAATTCACTTTCTCTACTGCCTGATGTTTCTTTGGCATTATTAAATATTTCCAAAACTGTTGTCCTTTTTACTCTCAACTCTCACACCTAACTGGAGTATTTCAATATGCCCTCTTCCCACACACAGATGTTAGCGGTAAGTTTTTAGAACAGCCCTCAATACTGACCCATTTTTTCCCATTTACTTATTCCCCCATTTATTCTGAGCATTGCTCAGACACCTCTGCACCAACTCCAGATATGGGTAAACAAGTTATTGCAATGGAAGCCAAGGTGAAAAATTTTCCATCTACCAACTACTCCATAGCAACTGCCTATGTGCACTCTCTTACACTCAACCCTCTGGATTAATACAATTCTTCAATTTGGATAAATTCAGAGGTGGTCCCTTGGAAAGCGGTAGGATTTGGCAGACAAATTTCCTTGCTCAGAGAGACAGAGAGATTTTTACAGCCTCTATATACAACCACCTCCTTCATTCAATCTCTTCCCTTGGTCCATGCCCAGGGAAAGATCTAGTAAATGTAATCCTTTGTTATTTTTGTGTCAAGCAAAGAGGTGGTGCCTTGTGAATAAGCAAAACAGTTTACCTCAACTTATAAAACTCAAAAGCAACGTTTATTGAATTTCTCAGGGTGAGCAAAATAAGAGAAAAACAGAACTCAAGTCTATACTGCATAATTTATACCAGATATTTGGCAATGAAAATATCCTCTGATAAAGCAAAAATATGACTGACAGTAACTTACACTGGGTATTGCTGTGCTCACGCCTGTGGTAACATCCAGTTTCACCAGTAGAAATAGGTATCTGCTCAGCTGCTGTTGTTATAACACATGCACAGAAAACAAGTCAGCGCAGAGATGACTCAGAGTTAGCAGCAGAAGCTACAGATCCCTTATTCATGGCCCATGAATGGGAAGTAATCTGGGATTCAGTCCACTCCAGTCGCCATCTCTTCAGGAAAGCCAAGACCCATAAATACTAGGTATATGCATGAGGACAGATATTCTCTGGAAAAGAGGCAGACCACCTGCATTTTAGGGGTACATGAGATTTCAAGCACCTGGGTGACACTTCAGATTTCTGATGGCTCATTTTTTCCTCTAGAGCAACTCCAGTGTAGTGCTGGCCAAACTGTTGCACAGGAGGACATAGAATAGGGGCAGCATCTATGCCAGCCCCTCTTTTTATTCTCAGCTTTTGTCATATTATTAAAGAAAAAATGCTTTTTTTGTTCTTGTGCAATTTAATGTGGGATTACTAAAAGCACAGCTTCTGGGAGAGAGTCACAGAGCCAGGACTTTGGAAAAAAATTAGATTTATTGATAGAGAGGGACAAAGCAAAGATGAAAAAATTGAGGTACAAGGTAATTGGAGCTTATTCCATGATACAAATTTTGGAAACAAATTAAAGTGATGCTGGAATTTTTCCTTAAGTAAATCACTACTGCATGACTGAATAATTTAGTTTAGTCTCTACATTTGGAATAAAGCCTTTTAAGAACTGTTGGGTTTTCTCAGCAATATTTCGGCAAAATATTTCAGCAAAATATTTCGTGAGCAAGTAAGAGGCTCTGAAAAAAAATATAATGCTTCCCTTTTGGAATTTTGCCGTATTTTCCTCTATGTTTCTTCATGTTACCTTAGCAACACAGAGCACAACATCATCACTCATCACACAGAGAACAACAGTATGAAACACAGACTGAACCTGACTTCTCTCTACTAGTCAGTTCTCTGTAAACTTAGGGTGATCAAATATGCCCAAAACAAGTGAGGCACGCAGGTACAACTGGACTTAATTATTTCCTATGCTTTCTTGATCTGCTTGCATTTATAAAAACATATTTAGAGCCAGGAAAGAGCTCTTCATTTAATGAAAAGTCAAATATTAATCTGTTCAAATTTATCAGAAAAGAATAATGAAAGAGGATGTATTCCCTTAAATAGCTGTCCCCAAAGACATGTCATGAAGTAACAATACAATTTAAACCAAAAGATACAAAAATTGAGTAAAAGTATAGTATTCTTGCAAAAATGTGCCCTTTTGCTTTAGGGAACGGACAAATGCAAGACAAATACATATTTTCCATATTGGCTGCAATTCCCACCTCCCGTCCTCAGCTCTTGCAACATCCACAAGTAAAAGAGCTCCTTAAAGATGCAACTATTCTGATTCAGGTTCCTTATGGCTTCAGAATTATTTCTATAACATTTGAAATGTCTAAATTCAATTTGTTGCCATCAGTAATACTGGATAAGTATTAGCTTTTTTAATTAGCTTCTTTGGGGGAAAAAGAATTTGTCCACTGCAATAGAAAACAGTGCTTTTAAGGCTACTTAGAGCAGCCAAGTCAGAGGGTATTTTTAAACATTTGCTCAAAACATTAAGGGTTTTGGGCCAGGGTTTCTGGCCAAGTTTTTTATGTTGGAAAAATGAATGCTCCTTTACTGTAAAGTGAGAGAATGGGTAAAAGTCCAAATACTTGCTTTGCCAGAATGTTAGAAAGCCTGTGTGGGAAGCAAAAAAGGGGGTATGGGGGAGGAGAAAAGTTAAGCTAGTCTGATCATATACCTCTGAAGTTGAAGAATTTATATCCACTCTGAGCGTCCCAACCTACTGAAACCAAATGTGCTATTAGTCATTTAGAAGTTTCTGTTGTAAAGTTAGAGGAGTCTGAGAATAAAAACTTGAACAAAATTAATGATATGGGAAAACAATCCTAGCCAGGGAACCACAGATGATCTCACACCTCTCTTTCACCAGTACTCATGAAGTATGTAGCAAAACTGATGAGTGAGGGGAAAAAAAGCTTAATACACCAATTAAGACATCACCAAAATGCTCCAACAAGCTATTACAACTAAGTCTGGTGGTAGGGAGGGAGTGGAACAAAATTATTCAATTCTGCTCCAAGTGAGGCCATGGCAATATTCCCAACATCTTTAACGAGTCCATGAGTAAATGCTAAATTAGGAATCTTCCTTCTCACAAGAAAGAAGATACTATATGCACCAACTCTTGGAAATTACAGTTAGCCATCTGTAGAATTTCACCAAGCGTCTAACCAGATGAAGCACTGGCATTAAAAGTAGGCTCCTTAAAACACACGTGGTGGTTGTGAGCTATCCTTCTCAGAAGTCAGTCAAAGTTCAGAGCCAAGATAACACAAAAGTACCCTCGGGCTCTTGAAGAGGTTATTCTACAAATTCTTCTTCCAAAAATCCTCGTGATTTCCACACGAAGACCAGGCACTCTTTTTGACCCAGGTAAGGCTAAATAAAACCTTGAGACTCTCATCTAGGAATCCACAGCTTCTGAAAACTAAGGATGTCTCAAACCCCCTGCAAATAGCAATTATTATTGCATTTAATCATTGCAAAGATTATCAAACTAATGGTTAAACTGCAAAGTTTATGTCATTTGTGGCACCAGTTTGCTACAAGTCTCAGCTTCCCATGGGACAGTATGCATGCTGCATTAAGTGACTGCTACATGCAGACCTGCTACCTTGGAATTGTCTGTGGAAGTAGCCCTTTTGATCTCAAGATTTTGGCCCTGTTTGATTAAGAAAGCCCAACAGCAACAATGCAGTCAACTATATTCGTAGTTTTACAGTTCAGTAAAAAGCCGAGACTTTATCATCCCCCAATTAAGACTGATAATCTAGACAGGATGAAAAATTAAAAGACAATTCAATAAAACTAATCAGGTGTTTCTCTTTTTTACATTTAATTCTACCTGAAACAAATTACAACTGTGAAAGAATCACACAGTAAGTAATCTCAGAGGTCTCATCATCAACGTGCACCTTGCAACAGTGAGACTCAGAATAATTTCCAACGTTTTCCCTCCTCAGGATAACAGAGCTACAAGAAGAAATTGCTACGAGAGGATATCCCGTAGCATCCTCTAATCAGTCTCTGCTGATGGCTCAGGAATAGGTAGTCAAACTGCAGCAAAACTCAGCTGTCTCTTGACAGGAAGATAACCACGATAAAGTACAGGAGCAAAGAACGGGATGAATATACCTTCACCCTTTGACCCACAGATAGCACACATGGATGATAAGCTTGAGCATTGTCATCAAGTTTGGTTCCCAGATGGCAAACTGTTGACCACTTTATCCACACAACACTGAAAGCGTGTTACAATATACTTCCACTTTCTTGCTGCATAGTGTTGGACAGGTGGAAAAGGCCATGAAAAACTAGCTGGAGTGCTCTTAATATATTATCCTTTCTGCATTTCAGTGTAGATGCAATTAGTGGCCCAATTAAGCTACTAGCGTATATATTTTAAAAATAAGTTTAATAGAACTCCCTGTCAAAAATGGTTTTTTTTTTAATCTAAAGGTACAAAGACATACAACAGTCTTCATCATCAAAGAAATACATTTATGGCAGAGTAGTGTAGTGTACAAGTTTTCTAAGATACTAAAAAAATAGCTTATACTGCAGTGTAAGTTAGGTAAGCCACATCTTTATTAACATAAATCAGTACTATCAAAAACAGCTCATGATATAACCAATCAGCCATCTGTTTGGCACTAATTTTTGTCAAGACGCTGATTCAGAACCACTGCAATAGTCAGATATTTGTTTCTCAAAGGGAAAGAAGATATGAAATCTACTGCTACTCTGCATTTAAAACTCTTTGCTTGGAAAACAGCACATTGAATACATGTAAAAATATATACCCCCAAAATTTTTTCAGGTAGAAAAGAATCTGTGGAAGCTTCTGCTAGGGAAAGAAATCCAGAACTATTGCATAAACTCTAGACAGAATTTCAAATATGTCATTACTTGAAATATTATTAAAAGTAACATAGTTATTACTTAAAGCCCTGAAGGAAAAACCCTGACACATGATAGGTACACAGGTGAATATATTTGAACTTTTTTGCATAATGAAGTTACCAACAAAATCCTGCAAAAAAAGGAAAGCCACCAGGAAAAGAATAATAAATTAAAAGCACAGAGGTATCATTCTTTGCAAAGAGAAAAAATGAACTGTTGTCAAATGCACACCTAAATTTATTCTTGTGTTAAGCAATGATATTGAAATTTCAGCATGGATGAATGCTGATAGCATGGTAATCAACAGACTGGATGTGAAGTAAACAGGCTGATTTAAATACATAAATGCACATTTAAATTAAGTGTGATTATTTTCAATTTGTAAAATCTTATATGCATTCGAGTGTCATACCAGTTTCCCTCAAAAATACGTTCAGTAGCACACTCATGATTCCAGAGGAACTTACAGAAATAAAAACTGTTTTGAAATTCTATTTCCTTCACAAAGGCTTTTATTTTTGCTAATTTTGGCTTGCATAGAGGATCCTGTGTTTCATGGGTACAACCAAGCCTCACCAAAGTGCTTTCACAAGTTGAAGACTGGCTAGGGAGCACCACCAGTGGTAAAAGAGCTTTAGTAAACCAAAAAGCAATTCTCTATGAAAAATTAAACATATAATTATCCAATGTGTTTACTCTCTTAAATAATTATTAATTTTATTGCAGGTATAAAAATTAGAATGGACTGCATCTTGCTTTATTTAATGAGACTTCTTTTCTGCCCTCTCTCTTCTACAAGTCTTAAATTGACCATCTATACCCAGTTTGTCTTATACTTTTCTCTTTGTTCATGTATCGTGCTGTGTTGCCCACCACTGAAAGAGCCACGTGCATTCAAATTCTGGCTATAAATTAATCTCTGCTGTATCCTCCACCACCAAGAAAAGTACAAGTACAATAATTACTCACTAATTATTTTTTTTGTACGTAAGAATTAGGGCATTACACACTTTAATAAGCAAATGCATGGAAACCTGTACAACTACCTCTTGTAATAGCATTAAAGACTAACCTTTTATAACCTCATTTGTCCCCTACTTCAAAGTGTGCACTCCTTGAAACTGACCCGGTGTTGCTGTTTGTTTTGTGAGTTGCCTGGCAGAGACATCTGAGCAATAGACAGTGGAAACAGCGAGAAAGCATCTTTACCGGGTATCCCAAATTAGCTGAAGAGTTATCAGAAGGCTATTCCAAACAACAGCAGCAGTGGCACACAGACCACCTACAACCAAGGAACTAGACTAAGAAGGTTCTACCTCCTCTCCATTTACAGTAAAAGCAGATTCTAGGCTTTTTTACAGGTAAAGTAGTAAAAAAAATATGAAAAATCTCATTACACTTGTTCTGAAACTGAAGGGAGTCTTCATAATTTAAAACTGCACTAACAAAAAAAGTCACATTACCAAGAGTTGAAGTAACCTGAACTAACTAGCTGGAGTACTCTCACGTGGGCAAAGGTAGAAAAAAACCCCAGAGTTTAGTAGTTTTCTTTCACTGTTTTCACTGCTTCTTACTTTAGCTTTTTGAGGACAGTCTCGCCTGTAACTGCAGGTGCACAAATAACAGGAACATGTTCCATTAAATGTTGCATGCCAAAAACCTACATGCAATTAAACCTAACCAAACAGTTTCTAGAAGCTTGAACATATTTGCTTTCCTGACAGAAATTCTGCAAACAAAAGCTCCTTCTATAAGTAATGTACACGTGCCTTTGGTACATGTCCGTCAAAGGGATTCCTTCCCTGGGAGGTAAAAGCAGGCTTCTCTCTCTCTCTTCTGACTTGATCAGACAGTAATACATAATTTTTAAATGATGGAAATCACACAAACACATTCCTGAGCAACAGATGACAAGAATAAATGTCCAGTGTTCACTGCTTCCCCACCTCTCCCACACCATAATTAAGCTGGAATCATAGAGCCGTTTAGGTGAGAAAATATCTTTAAGATTACTGAATCTGACCATTAATCTAGCACTGCAAAGTCCACCACTAAACCATGTCCCCAAGTGCCACGTCTACAAGTCTTAAATATCTCCAGGGATGGTGACTCTACCATTTCCTTGGACAGCCTGTTCCAATGTTTCACAACCCATTTGCTGAAGAAATTTTTCATGATATCCAATCTAAACCTCCCCTGGCACAACTTGAGGACATTTCTTCTTGGCCTGTCACTTGTTACTACGGAGAAAAGACTGACCTCTGCCTTGCTATAGTCTCCTTTCAGGTAGTTGTAGAGAGCAATAAGGTCTGCTGTGAGCCTCATTTTCTCCAGACTAAACCACCCCAGCTCCCTCAGCCTCTCCTCAGCAGACTCATGCTCCAGATCCTTCACTAGCTTCACTGCCCTTCTCTGGTCATGCTCCAGCACCTTCATGTCTTTCTTGTGGAGAGGGGCCCTAAACTGAACAGAGGATTTGAAGCATGGCCTCACCAGTGCCAAATACAAGGGGACAAATACTGCCCTCTAGTCCTGCTGGCCATCTTATTTCTGATACAAACCAGGATGCCACTAGTCTTCTTGGCCACTTGGGCACACTGCTGGCTCTTGTTCAGCATGCTGTTGACCACCACACTCCAGGTCCTTTTCCGCTGGGCACCTTTCCAGACACTCCTCCCCAAGCACTGCATGTTGCGACCCAAGTACAGGACCTGGCACTTCACCGTGTTGAATCTCATCCAATTGGCCTCAGCCCATCAATCCAGCCTGTCCAGATTGCTCTGTAGAGCCTTCCTACCCTTCACAGATCAACACTCCTGCCCAGCTTGGTATCATCTGCAAACTGACCGAGGGTGCAGCTTGCCTAGCTTTCCCCCCTTCTCTGCCCTTTCATTCCAGTGCCCCATGGTCTAAACACATTCTGAGAAAACCAAGAAGCACTAGTCTTTCTCATTACAGCTTTCCTCCTGTTAAATCTCACACTTCCATTAAAGGAAGTTTAACAAGCAACTTGGCAGACACTTGATGCAGCATAAGCACACAGTACCTGCCTTAGTCCTCCTGTGCTGGCAGCCTGGTGCACACCTGAGAGCAGCTACTACACACCCATCGCTCACATGGTACCAAGCAAGCAAAGCTCGGGCACAGACTCGTGCTGTTTAGTGCCACCATTCCCTGGGTTCAGAGATTTAAAATCTTATCCAATCAATAAAATAAAATACTGAGCAAAAAAAGAAGTAATTTACAAATGCAGTCAGCTCATTCTATCATGATCACCACACTAGATTAGCTGCATTACAGAAATCTCCAGTTATCCAAGTATAGGTTATTTATCAAACTAGCTTGCTAAATATATTCACAAGTTATTCAAATAGTATTAGAGAAAACTGAAATTTAACTAAGGAATTTGTTTACTGCTGAAAGAGGAAAATACTTCAAAATGAAAAAATGTTTATAAAAAGAAAAGTATCCTTTTGCAAGAGATTCTTTTCCTCTTAAAGGAATGAAAATATTGCAGTGAAATGGTAAGTAAACCACCAGTGCTAAGTGACTTTTGTATGATTTCTTAACACCAGCCAACATTCAATACCAGAGGCAAGCTCAGATTTCAAAGAATAAAATGTTCTGCACAGAGACAGAGGGTTTTGCAGGACAAGCACAGCAGAGGAGTATCATTACCAATGCATCTTATTCTGTGCTTATTCAACCCGTGTGGGTGTGCCTTCCACATAACCATCTGATGTGTGATCTTACAGTTACATTTCCAAAGCCAAAATCAGTAGCAAAAGCCTCTTAAATTAACTGATCTTTTTAGAGCAAAAGTAAGTTTTAAGTAATGATGCTGAATATAGTATATGCAAAGACATGTACCAGCTTATTTCAGCCATTCTTATTCATTATTGTGATGAAGCTTTTAGTAAAATTTCAAATGGCTTAATGAAAAAACATCATATGCTAAATTATTAATAATTCATGATAATTTTTTTCCCTATGATTGCACAACCCAGTCACATATCGAAATATTCAGATACTAGTCTAGGTTGAGACCTACTGTGATTTTATTCATCTTTCCAGATAGCTCTGCATACAATGTTCCACACTTGCTAAAGCTTAACAATGGCAGATTGCTTAATTGATTTATCAAATCAAATTAATTCCTTCCATACAATTTACATCTGATTTTTTTTCCTTAGTTTTGCTTCTTGGAGGAGTTTATCATAGAGCTACAGAAGTTAAAACCATCTTGCACTGCATGTAACCTTTCCAAAACCACACACACGAATATCCACATGGGGCCAGATCAAAAAAATTCTCTGCAGCCCAGTATCCCACCCTCCCACATAATCCCAAGTGGTTGCCTAAGGAAGAATAAAAATAGAACAGGCGAGATGCTTCTCCCTCATGGCCTTTGCAAGCTAGATGTGGTTCCCCATTCTAAGTTACTCTTAAAAGATTTCCCTTCTTTGAACTTCTCCAGTACCGCTTGAACGCAAATAGACTTTCATCATCCATAGTATCTATTGGCAAGAAAGCTCTACTGCCCCTCATTTGGTTCATTGATTATTCATATAACACGGGATGTAGTGACTGGTTGAACCACTTGTCCATGCCATCTGCTGGGGTTTTTCTATTTGTTTGTTTTAAGCTTGCTACTTTGTCCAGCTCTATACTTCATCCATCATCTCTCTTTCAGGATCAGGACTCTCAGAGTGTTTAACCAAACACACAGCAGAAGCTATTCTTATATTTGGTCAGAGAAATGACATGAGGATGAAGATATTTCAGTTCCATTGATCTGAATTTGGGGAAGTGGAGAGTGAGAAAAGGGAAATTGATCAGTCCAAAGCTTCATATGATACTACAAAGCTTCATATGATATTAACCACATATATGATATGTGGTTAATATTCCAGATTAACCACAGCAGCATAGTGATGAGCCATTTTTTTCCTATTCCTAATACTTGTTTTTGGGTAGGATTTTGGGGGGATGGGTTTGTTGGTTTTTTTGGGGGGTTGGTTTTTTATTTTTTGGTTGGTGTTTTGGTTTGTATGTTTTTTGTTTGGTGTTTTGGTTTTTTTGTTTGGTTGGTTGTGGGTTTGGGTTTTTTGACTGGGACTGAACACTGAATAGATGCCTTTACAAAACTCTCACAAAACTCCTGACCTCATTATCTCAGGCCTGAGCAGTATCTGCTATTCCAGAACTCATCATTTTGTGTATAGAACTGGAATTGTTCTGGTTTTCCTGCTCTCACTTAAGTAACCAAAGTTTTCTTCTATTGTATACATATTCTGAAAAAAATTAACCTGAAAAAACTACTAAAAGCTGTTTACTACAGTAGTCAACACTGGTAAATTTGGAGAAATTAGAATTAGTTTTTGGAATTGTACAGTAATTCCTTACTGCACAGATCTGTGTTGAAAATACATCACATCTTCAAGTCAAACCATACATAAATATACTGTGCCTTCTGTTAACTCAGGCATTTTTAGCTAGTGCTTTACCAAGTACATCCCTCACCCCAGAAAGTTATCCCAGTTGAGGGCATCTTACCAACATCAGGTCACAGAGTTAAAAAGAATACATTACTGCATCATAAATCTGACAAGCGTATTTCAGTGGTTATTCACAGGGAACAAGTGGCTGTCTGTAATTTAATAGCCTTTGCAAAAGCAGAAGTATTTTGAACTTAGACTCCCTTTCCCCGCCCCAGTTAAATATTTTATCATATAATGCATTGCAATCCACGTCAGTTGATGCATATCTGTACCAGCTGGGTTCAAAGGTGTGTATGTGTTTACATTTACAGGACATTTTTTCTAGAAGGTAAAGGAAAGAAGAACTATCATCTGCATTAGTCAACCTTCTTACTCTAGTTTCAGCATTCAGCTGCAGCAGCTTTCAAAATTTTTCTTTCTGAGTCAGTTTCTGATACTGTGCTCCCTCCCTGAGCAGACAGGGGATACATACGCCAGAAGGCAGGGCTATCGGGAGGACTGGCTCTGCAGGAACTTCATGTGACATTCAGCAAGGACAAAGACCAAGTCCTGCTCCTGGGATGAACCTAATTCCTGCAACTGCAGAGCGAGACAGGGAGTCAGGGCCTAGAGGTCCTGCTGGGCCAAACGCCAGCCAGCAACAGACACTGGCCACATCGGCTAACAGCACCCAGGGTTGCACGAAACGGTGCGTGGCCATACAAAATGGAGTGTGGCCAGAAGGCTGACAGATCTAATCATTCTCCCTTTCCTCAGCACTTATTATGCCACGTCTATAATGCTGCTGTTCCCAGCTTGGTGTCCTGCAGTACAGGAAAGACACTGATACAGCAGAGCAAGCTGAGTGAAGATCCCCATAATGGTCAGGGCTGGAGATCCTGAGCTTGATCCTTCAGCTTCTTCAGTCTGGAGAACAGTTCTCCAGCTGGATTTTTTTTGGGGGGGGTCCCCCTTTTGTTTCTTTGAGACAACAGATCTCTATAATTTAAAAGAAACATGAAGAGACCATGCCTTTGTGTGGTTAAGCTTGGCTGCTCTCTAGCAGTCTTCGTTTCCACTCCTCCGCCCCTTCTTATCATCTAACCATGTGGTGAGACATTATTTCATCTAGCTGGTTTCAGTGACAACATGAAAACAACCCTGCAACCCTCTGGAAATGCGCTTTAGAAGAATATCTGAATTTGTTACTGCATTACCAATTGCACTCTATAGTATTCACAGTAGAAAATCTCCTAATGGCACTTTTACTATAAGTAGTAATTAATTAAGCAGTAATAATACTTTGAATTGAAAACTCTGAAATCTCATGAATAAAAACGGCCAAAAGTAGGGTTTTGTATGAAGTAGGATTGAGAAGTGTTAATACACTGTTCAGCTTTACTTTCTCTATTTAAAGAGTATGGTTAACTGGCAAACTTCTGTATCCATGGAAAACTTCAAGAAGTCTTCCCCCACTATTTAAATATAGAAGCTCTTCCTGTTGAGTTGTCTGCAGAAAAACTAACTGCAATTCAGCAATTTAGCAGTAAAATACAATTAAAAATAATAAAATAGTGAACTTGGATACGTTTCTGTTTAATTGATATCAACTAACACAAGCTTATTCTTTGTGCAAGTCCTTCAACTTCCAACATCAGACAAAAGAACTTTTCTGTATGGAAGAAAAAAGAATCATCACCAAAAAATGCAGCTTTTCTGTTTACCTTCTTTTGTAGCTCACTGCTACTCATCCGAAATCCTTTCCTCTCTCTCCTACATTGTTTTATAAATTACATTTAATCCTGGTATATTCAGGGATTAAAAGGAATACAGGTGCCTAAGGTTTAGATGGATTCCCATGGGAATCCTAAAAGGTTAGAGAAACTTCTCTTAACACAAAAGAACAGTGAAAATTTATTGTAAAGGCTTTTACTACTAATGTACCCCTTCACCCCCCCAAAAAAGTTACCCAGAGATACTTTTAAAATGTAATAGTATCAAAAATGAGGACTTTGAACAAACCAACACCATTCAGCAGAAAGGTACTGTAATCTAGTAACAGTGTTTGAATTCCAATATAAAGCTATGGATCTATGTCACTAGAGATACCTGAATTGCTTTCAATACAACTAACACACAATAAATGTTTTGGTTTGGGTTTTTTTACAAATTTGTTCAGACTCCTCCTGTATACTTCTAGGTACAGGTATAGAACTCCAGAGTTTTTCATTCTTACAGCAGAATCATCTTCACAAAATAGATAAATGGTAAAATCAAGCACTATCAAAAATATAATCTCATAAAGGAAGTATAAATTTTTAACTGTTAAATTACTCAGCAGCAAAAATGATAAATCTCAAACATTTTTCATAATGGTCAGAAAATTCACAGATAAAAAAAGAAAGGTTAAATAGCACCACACCCAACACTTTATAGACTCTACACTGAAGAGGTGGAGATAAATTTCTAGCAGGTATAGTCCAAAGTCTAGAACATATTTTATTGCCTACAACGGTTTTACTGGAGTGATATACAGCTAATGTAGATTAATAACATGAGCATGAATATTTTACACTTAAGCACAGCGGTTTCACTAGACTGATAAAATACACTCTTTAAATTTTCTTTATCTCTGCATATTGTCCTAAGTATTAACACATGTTAAACTTGTGAAATGAACAATCTTGAAATCAGTTATATCATAAACAGAATAAATATAGAAATTTCAATATGGCTATGCCCAGGAAGTTAATATATTTCTATGACAATGCCCATAGCAAAACCAGAATTTGCACACTTACAAAGTTGTAGGAACATTTCTAGAGTCATTCTGAAGTGAGGGTGCTGCACTTTTCCATTTCAAGGGAACTGTCACTAGGAAACTCAGTTACCACAATAAAGGCCTATTACAACCACATGTGTAAAAAATGTTATTTCCCTGAATATAAATGAGGAAAAAAGCAGCATTCATTGTTCTAATTAAGTTTTGGTTAAATGGTTTACATTTCAGCTTTCAAGACTCACAGAAAGCTGTCTTTTATTCCTTTCATCTCAACTTGAATTCAAAGATAGTTTCTAAAATGCCCAAGCCTTCGGGATGATTGACTCTTCAGTCACATAGGTATAAGCTGGAGAATTTACACAGGTGGAGGTTTTTGGCTAACTATTATTGTACTTCTTGCAATGAAGCACTTGGCTTTCATCCAGCTTTCCATCCAACACACAACTTTCTATTCTACACAAAATAAAAAGGCAGGAAAGGGTGGTTCTATGTTGTGTGTTTAGTGTTTTGGGTTTTTATTTTATTTTATTCTGAAGTCAAATTAGAATGAAGTTTCTCAGCTCGTTAAAAAGTGTATTTCTTGGAAAAATCAGCACAGGAAATTCAGGTTCAGCTCCATTATGCACTCTTATTACAAGCATTAAATTCTTGAGAAAAAATATTTCAAGATGGTATAGTAATTCTGGAAATATATTAGATATGGAAGAAGACCTAAGTATGAATTCAGTATTATCAACAGCAAACATCAGCTCTGAGCTAACCACAAATTGACTTGCATTCCCTTTCCCTTCATTGTTGGGTTTTTTTTATGTGGAGGGGTTTTTTTGTTGTTATCGTGCTTGGGGTGGGGTTTTTTGTTTGTTTTTCAGTCTGCATTTTCAGGGTATTTGATACTGTTTCTTTTGAGCAATATATGGCAGCTCTTCCTGAAGGACAAAATAGGGTAGGAGTCCCAAAAGAGTGTCTCATCATCACACCTCAAGCTTTAAGGTAGGTCACTTGCCAGACAGTTTAAAGAGCTGAGTGATACTGGTAGAGTAACCCTAAAAAATTCCTCTCCAAAACACAAATTTCTAAGGCCGCTGATGACAGTTCTCCACTCAAAAAGACCATATTTCAGGGGTTTCTATGCCAATTGCTTTCTTCAGTGGTCTACCTGACATTGCTAACATTCATTCCATAGAGCAAAAATTTCACTCTGCCTTTCTTGACCCTGCAGAAGAAAGTACTCTGAGCAGGAAACACAAGTGGAATCAGGAAACGCAGCATATTCCCCGGGACTAGACAGGAAAAACAATCAAGTCACAAGAAACATCAACTTCTATTTAAAAAAAAATAATTTCTAATAAAAAGTAATATCTACTATAGAGTGAAATAGGGCTCTTGTGTGTTACTTACCACAAGAACAGGAATTTGCCAAGGGACTACGCTTAGCACTGGAAGGAGTTACACCTGCATTCAACTCCTCTCTGCTACTTCTTCACTCTTACTTTTAGGAATCCTATTAGACCTGCACATTTAGTGGTTGCAGCCAAAAGGACAAGAGAAGCAATTTCATCACTGGAAGAAGGCACTGGCAGTCTTGTAATTCAAATTATGGGATAAAGAAGATTGGTATTAGAGGATGCTTTGTATTTGGCTTAACTCACTGCTAGAAGGTTTCCCTTCTGACAACCCCTAAAAGGAGAGAGTTCCTTAGTAAGGGACAAGAGTTGGGATGTACAAGGTAGTGAAATTCTGTATGCACACTTAAAATAGTTAATGTTGCTATTAACCCTTAAATAATCAGAAGAACACCCGATGAAATGTATCCTGCTCAAAATGGATCAAGGGATGCAGAATATGTTCTTACAGACACATCACACAGCAACAATTTCATTTTTTTCAGGCTTTATTTTGAAAGCATCTTTTCTCTGAGCAACTCTTTTTGGTGGTATTTCAAATTCAGAAAGTATTCTCTCTGAACTGAAACAGCAAGTCTGTCTCAAAAACTCAGCTGAAATGCTGGAACACAAGGATGAACATGACATATAACAGTTGTCACTTCTCTCCAGTTGGCTTTCATTATATACAGCTTTATGCTACAGAAAGCACAGCATTCAAATTTTTCCAGGACTGCTTTTTGCTTTAGGAAATCAGGAAAAAAAATTGTGCTAAAGAAACATTAAATGGATAAGTTAAAAAGTACCTCAAACTTTGAAATGCCAGGGCCAAAGTCAGAGCTCTGTTATTTCATCTCAAGTAGGTACTTAGTCCCCCTTCAGCAAGACTTCTCCAACAGGATTTTCTGTTTGCTTTATATGATTTACACTTTATTTAGTGCACAGGACTGATAATGAATATATGAAAAAGTACAGAGCAGCAAAAAGATGAAGGCCTTATAAAAATACTAAATTCTGCAAGGTGATGAGATACTTCCAGCTATCTTTGGAAACAATCACAGAACGGTTGGGTCAGAATGGACCTTAAAGATCACCTAGTTCCAAACCCTCTGCCATGGACAGGTAAACCTTCCACTAGACCATGTTGCTTAAAGCCCCATTCAAGCTGGCCTCAAAAACCTCCAGGGATGGAGCATCCACAGCTTCTCAGAGAATCCTGTTCCAGTATCTCACCACCCTCACAGGAAGAATTTCTTCCCAATATCTAAATTTAAACCTACTCTCTTTCAGTGTAAAGCCATTACTTCTTGTCCTGTCCTATGTAGCCTTGCAAAAACCCCCCCTCCATCTTTCTTGTAGGCCCCATTTAGGTACTAGAAGGCTGCTATAAGGTCTCCCCAGAGCCTTCTCTTCTCCAGAATGAACAATGCCAACTCTCCTAGCCTGTCTTCATAGGAGAGGTGCTCCAGACCTCCAATCATCTTCTACGGACTCGCTCCAGCAGGTTCACATCCTTCTTATGCTGGGGGCCTCAGAGCTGGACACAGTGCTCCAGGTGGGGTCTCAGTTTTCAGGTTTCATTCAAGACATACTCTAAATATAACCCTGTGGCAATAATATTAATGGAAGCCAAGTATTTTAATTTGGTCTCTTATTGAAGAATGAAATTAGTATGGTAAAATTTCAACATTAGAACTCAGGGGCTGTGGTACCTTTAAAAAAAAGTTTGCTATTTAGGATTTTGGAATGAATCATTTCTTTGGGGGGTTTTGGGATATTTGGTTTGGGGGATTTTTTTTTTTCCCAGTTTAATATTCTAATCTCTTAATCCACCATTGTTTGGACTTATTATTAGAATTTAATGAGATTCTTTAACTAGATACCTCATTTCACTGAATTATAATTTTTTTTCTGGTAGAATAATTAATTTGCCTGAAAGAAAAGACAAATTTGAGTTTACACTCTCAGTCTGATTGTTCAGGTTGCCTCCTTTAAAACTGATAACTGAGATAACAAACTCCATCAAAATTAAGTTTAGTGTCTGTCTGTGAGAACTCTCGCTTTTAACTCCATGGTATGATTTTACTAATAACCCTTCCACAGCTGAGAACAACTGGGTGTGTCACCCCTAAAGAACTGGGTAAGGAAGTGCTTAACATTTTTAAATAGTAATCATGATGACAACTGAGAGTCACTAAGCTCATATTATATTCTTACTTTGACAGAACTAAAAAAGAATCAAATTAAGTATTAAGACAATCTTGCATTAGTACGAACAAAAAATAAACTCACAAAGTGCTGGGTTTTAAACTAACATTTTCTCCAATTAAAAATAATAAAATCCCAGGGTAATAAAAAAAAATAAAAATAAAATATGCTGAAAGAATTGAAGAGGGACATATATGCATTTACACAAAAAATGAGCCACTGAACAGAATGATGTGCTGGACATGGTATGTGAGGAATATGTCCATCTGGATGATTTTTCTTGAAACACATGACATATCACTGTAGTATACCACTGAGCAATGACTTCTGCAGATTTACAGAAAGACTGAACTATAAATTTCAGACGTTAATCCCCACTCCCATTTTCACTGGCAGAAAAGAAACCATCCATGCCAGTATACTTTTTCCACATCACCCAACAACTAATCTTGCTGATCTGTCAAAGCATAAAGTTTGCAAGGCCTGGAGTGGCAACCAGTAATTCTAGCCAGCCCTCTTCACTCAAACTTCTAAACAACAAAATTTCAAGGAGCTTTTCCTTTGCAAAAAAGATAATCACATAATCACTTGGAACTGAGAGTCTGGGTACATAAGAGGATTCTTGCTTCTCCTATCCCAGATTACTTCTAGTAATTACAGACGAGGGTTTTTCAAGACTGCATCATCTCAGTTGCAATAGAAAACAAAATGCAACTGAAAGTTGTAGCCTCCTTACCAGAGGGAAGGATTACTTTCTTAGAACACATTCTGTTCATGAGGAACAGTGGGTCTTTATCCAACTCAGATGTCACAAGAACACCGCATCACAAATAAATAAAGAGTTTGGTATCTCTGAATGGCTTTGTGATGTTGTTGATTAGATGGGAGTGCTATCAGCAAAGGTACGGTGAAAGGCAGCAAGCACACTCAGAAATAAAATACAAGAACAAAATAACTTTTCCTGCTGGAAAGGGAACATGCCCAGGTGGGTCAGGATGGCAATGTGAGTTGCCAACAGCCTGAGGGCGTATGACTTCCCATAAGTCATAAGGTAAAAATAAGGTAAAAACGAGAAGATACCACACTTAACTGCCAGGCAGCAGAGACAAGAGTAGCAGATGGAACACCTCTTCACAGAGCTCATCCCCCTCAAAAGGTAGATGTTCCTCTTGAGGACCATCCCACCACCAGAGGTGCCAGATCAACTAAAAAAGTCTCCAGAAGGCAAAGTGCAACATGGACAGAGATGCAACCTCCCAGCTAGTGTGAGAGACTGGTTTTGCTCTGACATAAGATGACAACTCTCATGTCCTCCTTAGAAACAGAAGTGGACCCACCCTTTTAATGGCATCCTCCTCTTATCTATTTTCCACATCTAAAGCAAATCAGGCACTTTGTCATGCCTGACAGTATATACATGTATCCTACCATTGCTCTGTTCTCTGCCATCCCATTCAGCGAGGCTGACTCTTCCAAGCAACAGTTTATTTAATATATTTTGGGCAGATAAAAAGCATATGCTAATGGTGGCTTAAGAGCAGAACACAGCAGTCCTGCTGAGGTGTCAAAATACACACTGCTTCAGGCACACATTAATGTTATCCCATACAACATATCGCAGCTGGTTTAAGATGTGGGCAGTTAGCCTCAGGTAATGGCAGCAAAATGAATTTGCTTAGGAATGTCAAAAAGCCAGAAGTTACATGCAATCTTTTACAAAAGCAGATAAAAAGTTTTCCTTCTTCGTGACAAGAAATTATTTATTTCTAATTGTGAAACTAGAGTTAACAAAGGAAAAAACAAAAGCAAGACATGAAATAGTACCCCTTCTCTGAGCCCTGGCATCCTTTAAGTTTTCAAGACATTTGTAATTCAGCTTGAATGTATGAAATTATTTATTTCTATTAAATAATAAAAAGACACATCAGATAAAATTCCTGATCAGAGAGCATTTCTCTCTTGATACACATATAACTCTCTCTGAAAATCCTCTGAAGACTAGCTTGTCCTCTGGGTAACCAAATTATTTCTATAATTAACTTTTCACTGGACAGGGTTATCCTCATGTAACTTACTTCCTTCACTTCTTGGAATAAAATTTCCCTCCTGTCCCTGTTCAACCTCCTAAATATATCAAAAAGTGCTAGTATAGTTAGGGTACCATTTTACAGCTTGCTCAGATACAGAAGTTTTAAATTACTCTGTAAGCATTTTACACACACTGTGGGACTGTCATATGATACATAACGTGTGGAGATTCAAACTTACACTGAAACAAATTTAAAAAGCATGGTTATATGGCTGGCAGCTCTTTTGATTCTAACCCAGACCCCCCCGCATTGCTGTCTGTAAGAAGTACTCAATAGTTAAATCTGCTTTTTTGAAAAACACTAATTTGACCATTGCTGAATAGATATGATGTAAAACTCCTTTAGCCTCGTGACAACTTCAAATTCCAGCCTTACTCTCTGCTCACAGAGCTGGGAAGGGAACCGGCAGTGCTGAAAGGACCCAAAAACACCTCAGTTACAGATACACTGGACAAATTTCATGGCTGACCTCACTCGGGTGGCGCGGTTTAATGTAGGGACGAGTCGGACAACATACCTTGCACAACAGTTTGCTAACTCGGCCTCCCCAAAATTTCAGTTTGTCACTACTGACGCTGTTGAAGACCAACTCCTGACTGCCTCCAACTCTTCCCAGCTCTACCCTCAGAGCAAACCTCCACCAAAATAACTTTAGCAAGGGCTTTGTGGATAATTTAAGCATGGCAGAGGTTACCAACCCTCCGGCTTTTGTCATGACGCAGGAACGAGCAGAGAGAATACCAACATCCTGGAAAGATGCCAAGTCCCTAAACACCAGATTAGTGAGAAATTACATTTTGGGTATGAGTCAAAGATTGGAAAACACATTGCCATATCAAGTATCAGACCTCAAAACAGTATGAATTTTCATTCTGAAACCAGGCAGAGAGCATGTCAACATTCTACCACCCGATCCACCTATACAAGATTTCTTTCTAATTAAAGCAGTTACATGCCATTCCACAATATTTTTTTTTCCTTGTATTTACAGAAGGATTACTGACTGTTCCTCTTTAATAAAACTGGTAATTTAAGTCAGGAATCAATACTTAACATTTAACCTGACAGGTTTCCAGCAAAACTCACTAAGGCTTCATTTTTAAAACAGTTCATACTGTAACAGAGCAAGATGCTCCAGGATGATTTTTGCCATGACACTTTTATATTAAAACACCTGTCTGTATAGTTAAGTTCTACCTTAATCTCTCAGAAACTGGTAATAAAATTCTTATTAGGAGACAGAGCAGTCCTGAAATATGAGAATCCACTAATCATATTTCAGAACCAAACCACTGCTATTTCACAAAAAACTCTTATCTGTAAACCTGACAGTTACCCCGTGTGCAATTCAGTGCTTAGTTTCTACACGCACACACACACATCCCCCTTGACACAGGATGTGGCATACGGTGACAAACATCTGATTAATATTTGGAGTGGAAAGACCAGCGATCCTTTAGGAACCCCAAATCCATATGGATAAGTATCAGAAGTACCACCTCAGCCTTTCAGATTTTACATCAGTAATCACAAAACATAAAGACAAGTTAACATTTAACAGTTAATTTTGCTCCAAGTCTAAAATAACCTGAACAATTTTCATCTCATATTAAATCTTGTAAATATTCATTAATAACTAGCTTGCTTCTAAGGCAAGTGTTATAATAATATTTCATTTTTTAAATAACACCTTTGGAAGTCTTATCTACTAGTGTTAACAAGGCTTAAACCCTCACCACGGTATTCAGAACTGCTCATACCAGATTAAAACAAGAATTTTCCATAGGCAAACATTAAAAAAACAAAACAAAACAAAAAAGACCATGAAAGACCTTAGAGGGAGAAGGGAAAGGAGAAAACAAAACCACAAAACTCACTTGACTGTAACTCGATTGGACAAATCCTGAAGATCTCCTGGGTGAAAAAGCTGAGCTTCTTTCAGTCCAATATTTTCGCACGCTTTCAGAAAAACATTTATATTATCCTGCAAAGAGAAGTAGAAAGCAGTTGCTTAGTTAAAAGCACTAAGCAGGTTTTGCAAGACGATTAGTGCGAGCCTTTAAATGTCAAAGTCCAGCTCACGTAAATAATACTGAAAAAGCAATCTTCTGGATCATAAACGCTGGTCTTTTCACAGGCACACAGGCAGGCTGGGCTGCGATCTCGGGGACTGAGGGGTATGTTAAAGATTACCTGGCATAAGGCAGCGGTGAGCCAGTAGGCAGCAATCTCCACTTTGATGTCAGCTCTGCTCAGCAAACAAACGCCCTCTTCCTAGCTTTGCACGACAAGCCTCACCTCTTGCCTTTAAAAATAACTCCAGCTACTGACATTCACCACCCAGAAACTCTTGGCAGGGAAGGCAGAAGAGGAGGGACATGCCGTTTCTATGCTCACAGACTGATGAGGGAACACTGCACCTGGAGTCTGGGTTTGGTTGCTGAGCAAAGCTCCAGAGAGACAGAAACCAAACTGTATTCAGGACTGCTTCTGCCTTACTTGGGGGGTTTTCTCTCCTTAGAGTTCCTCCCCTTCCCACCCTTCCCCTCCCCTCACTCTCCCCGGCCCCAACCTCACACCAGTCTATAACAAAATGTAGGTTCAGCACCCACTCGCTGCACCTGCTGCAGGATCAACTGACTCACAAGGGAAATGTTAAAAAAGAATTATTCCAAAGATATATATATAGATATTATACAACTTGTGTCCCCTTTCCACTTCATAAACAATAGGCAATAAGCAAGAAATTCCTTCTCGTTAAGGCGGAATGCTATCAACAACAAAAGAATGTGCCCTCTTGCGCACTTGCTCCCTTCAGCTGCAAGCCAAAGTAAAAGGTACACAAAGTTACTTAATTCATAAGCTATGCTCAGCCCTGTCATTAAGGGTTTGTAAATCAAGGTAGTGGTATCAGAGTCTCACAGTACGGAAAAGCTCTGCTTTAACAATTTAATATACTTTAAACTTTTTTTTTTTGTTTACACAGTGACAGGATGTAACAATTATTCCTTCGTTATGCATTTATTTAAGAAAAAAAAAATCTACAAAGAAAACAAGAGCAGCTTCTAATAGAGACTTTAGAAAGTAAACCAAACCCAAGAATCCCCACAACCTTCTGTTTTGAGGGTCCAGGGGTTTCTAGCATTCCTTATCAGTCTGTAAACATGGCTTCATTCAAGGAAAATATTTGAACAAGGTATCCCCCATGCAGGTTGCGCGCTCTGTGTTACCACATCTGAAAGATCTGAAGTATCTCATACCTTGAAGGTTATGCCCCAAAGCCATGGTGGGAGCTGCTCTGCTGCAGGGGAATGCAACACTGTGACAATGATGGGACACATGATGTGGTGGTAGGTGAGAGGAGAGGGCTGGGAAGGATGGAGCACAGGCAACCTCACCTCTGCCTGTGCACTAGTACCTGCAGTGCCCAGAGGGCTGCCTGCACATGGGGCCAAGGTAGCATTTCATGCTATGGGGTGCAGCATCAGAAGGGGCATTTACTTTTCTTTTCCTTGCAATGCCCCTTTTTTCCCTTTCATGCAATGTGGGGAAAGCTGGCTAGATATGTCAACTTTATCCAATTAATATTTGAGTGTCATATTAGTACTGAAACCCCAAGGACTTGAAAAGGCATCATTTCATCTGCATGGAAGAGGCTACAGACTACAGTCCCAGTGTAAGAAAAGAAACTACTTGTTAAACAACTATTAGGTCGGTGTTAAGGGGTCTAGGCAGTCCTAGAAACTGGCAGGTAAGGCACAAGAAGAAAGCAGCAAAGCAGAAGGAATGAATAGCTGCAAGGTAAGTGACACCAATAGCAGTGAAGGCAACATGATCTGACTGGCTGACTGGTAGAGAAAACTCAGAGCAAACTCCCAAACCAATGGGTTATGTCAACTGAAGTGCAGAAAATGAGCACACTATGCAAGTAAACAAGGAAGAAGAGTCAGATATAGAGAAATAGATGCTGCCTACACCCTGAAAGCAATAAAAACAAAGCAGAAGAGTCGCTCATCGGTGGATGCTTGTTGGCGCATGAGAGAATTAATTTTGAAGGTGTCTCAGCAACTAAAGCTATCAACATCAACCTCCTGAAAAATCACACTTACAGCCTGAGAACATCATCACTGACAGTAGTCAAGACTTTCAGAAATGGGTCCAGAGGTAGGGGGAGGTAATATAGGAGGCAGAACACAGCAAGTCACAGCACTCACATGCAGAATAAAACATGGTTCAAAATCTCCCTTCCCTCAACTCCCAAGCCAGAAGTTTGATCATGCCTGCCATCTCATAAGTTACTGCCCCAACACCAGCAATTCTCCAGTCACGGCCTGGAAATGACCCTCAGAGCATAAAGTGATGACACACAATTTACCATTGCTCAGGTTTGGATATTGACACAAAAAGGTATCGTTTAAACAGATCAGCACTTCTAAATACAGTCCTTGCCAAGTTCTTGACTGTCCCTAATCATTGTAGTAAATCAGCAAAGCTACAGGTCTCAGAATAGCTAGCAGTCATTTTAAACTCTACCAGAATAATGAATGTGAAGATGAATCTTAAATAGCACCACAGAAATAAGTAGAAAAAAATGACAAGTTATCAACCTTGCAATTAGATATATCACTAGAAATGTGAACAGGAACATCTTTCAGTGATTAATGCACTCAAATATAGAAGCCATTAAACTATTCCTTTCACCAATGCAACTGTACTTTAATGAGATTAATGGTCACTACCACTTCAGCTTCAAAGGGTATACTGCAATCTGAATCTCACCACACTTCACAAAAATGATTCTTTTTTAAACTTTCAGAACCCAAAAGCCCAGAGAAGCACAACACACCAGAGCTATCTTCAGGTGCTGAAAGTCATCAAAGTGATGTGCTTGAGGAAGAAAGGTTCGTACTTGTGTCCAGCGCTCTCCTCTGCTACCAAGGGTGTTCACAGTCTCTGTAAATGAGGGCAGGCCATTTAAATTTAAGACAGACTCAAATTAGCAGAGTTGCAAAGAAAAAGGATTATGGTGATGAGGGAAGACAAGAAACTTAATGAAAAACTGGAGAATTTGATTCCATTATACCAATACAATGGAGCACAAGAGGCAATACTGGTGCCACAAATCAGCACAAGAAAAGGAAAACCAGAAGGGGAGAGAAGAGCTACCCAGTCCAAAAGCAAGGATTCATCATCAAGCAGATAAGTATATTTTTGCAGAAAAGATAAGGTTCTGACCATTAATAGAGAAAGTTCCTGAGCTAACAAGAATAAAATCATCTAGTTTATTTTTGTTCGTGTTATTGACAGAGCTTGATCTGTTCATTTCCCTGAGCATATGAAGTTGGAATAAACATCACAGAATTACAGGTTTTAAATCACAACAAAAATAAAGCCTGAAGTCTAAACCACAAAATTCAAGTGTAATTCATTTCTGGTATGCTATTACTACTTCCAAGTGTTTTGGTGAGAGGGGGTGGGGGAGGCTGGAATGAGACTGTGGGGAGGGCTGCTTTTTCCCCCAAATGGTGTGCATGATGAAACAGCAGAGCATTTCAGGTGTTTCCAGCATGACTTGAGTTTTCCACATGCTGTACAGACTTATAGTAAATGCACAACGTAGAATGCTGACTAGGTGGAACTATTACCATTCAGTATCTCATTTTTGCCTCAAACTTCAAACCATTGCTGAGAAGGAGCCAAAATGTCATGTCAGTATTGAAAATGAGACTGTGGTCCACACCCTCCCTTCAGCATCATAGGAGAGCAGGAGCCTTTCTCACTCGTGCAACCTCATGGACATGAGGAAAGAGCTGAGTCTTTCCCATTTGTCCTTGCTGGTCCTCAGTGCTGCTTCTGCTCCTAGGCAAGGGGCTAGGGGGCTGCACCACAGCTCTGCACTTCCAGCAGATGAATGAGATGGGAAGAGCAGGGCCGCCACTGAAGGGCGCTTCATTCCTATCACTATCCTCCAGACCTCATAGAGGAAAGAAGCCAGTCACTGTATGGAAATACACAAGAATATGAACACCTTCCTTAAAAAAAATAACAATTTTTAAGAGTAAAAATCAAGGCAGGGGTATTTTTTCTGTTTTGCACCTGTAATCAGCTCCTAATGTATGTCACTGTGGCAAGAGCTCAAAAAGAAAAACAGAGCACTGGTGAGGTGCTGGTGGTGGGGAAGTGCATAGGTTCCTCAGCACTCGAAAAACAGAGGAAAAAGAGCACTTTAAAATGAGGGAAAAAAGAATTAGCATGAGCAGCAGAAAAGTGAAAGAAAAGAAAAAAGCAAATATGCAAAAAAGGTAAAACAAAAAGCTGACTCTAAGTAACGCGGGGAGGAATCAAAACCAACCTGAGAAGGCACATACCGTGTGTAAAACAGAAAAAGAATTTTAAAAATGTCCAACATGAAAGAGTATGAAGTAAAAGGTCATTAAAAGAGGTCTCCACATAAATACCATCTTACTTTGACTACTGACATACAGCACAACATCACACTAAATTTAGCTTGTGTATTTGAGCTGCAATTTTATTAAAAATAAATGCCTTATTATCATGATTACCTGGGTCAGACAGGAATATTAATTTAAACAAGTGTGTAAATACCTTTGGTTTCTTTAGGGTGTAGTCATGCTGTGTGGTAAGCCTGTCTTCTCCCTAGTTAACTGTTTCTCTGAAGCCCTACATATGCACAAAAACACAGCAAGATCTCGTAGGCATACAAGTTATGGCACATCTTTCAAGTCACTTGGCAACTAGGAGAAAAACAATTTAATTATTATGGTGTTTTTCTGTTTTTCCTGGCTGCATCAGTCACTAGATGAAGACAGTCCTCCGGGTTGTCTCCTATTCTATTTCAGTCAAAGTCCTTATTTCTACTATACTGCTCTTCAAGCTCTAGGAGGGTGTGTTGGTTTGGTTTTGTTTTTGGTTTGGGTTTTTTTTTTTTTTTTGGGGGGGAGGCTGGATTTTAAGGTTTGTGGGTTTTTTCCAGAGTATGAAGAGGATGGCACCCCATGCTTGCAGGACTACAAAGCACATTTGTGTGAAAGTATTACAGCATCATCCAGACCATGACTTGATGCCAAAAGTTGTTTTTAATTTCCAGACTTAGGGGAAAAAAAAAAAAAAAGACACCAAGTATCTATAGTGCCTAGCAACAAAAACTTCTGACATTTTGAAAGAGAAGCTCATGCATTTTTTGGCCACAGAATTCTGAACATCGACTGAGCAGATCATATTTAACAAACATTTTTCTTAGTATTGCATTTATGAAGACTTCTGGTGTCATCTTGAAAGCTTCAGCTCTGCATTCATGAGAAACCCTCTTTATTGGCATCCTCATTCCCTTAGGTAAGGGCTATTTCCATTTGAAAAATTTGGTATTTTTTTCAAAGCAGAAAATGTTTTTCATAGACACAGCATCATAGTGACTATTCAAGTTAGCTCAAATCAGTTTAATACAGAATTTAGAGCTACATTTTGCAGCAGCATCACTGCACAGCCACGCATTGTTTGTATTCAGAGGTGGGGTAAAAGGAAAGAAACCTACAGCAGGATCTAGTTGAACAAGTTGGGTAACTTGCTCTTCCTTGGAGGTACGTTTCGGTTATTAGCTCTGGCTGCAGTTGCAGGTGGGGGCAGAAAGGTGAGAGGATAGGAGGGAATGGGGATGAACACCAACCATGTGGTATGACCACAGGCCTGGGAGCCAGGAACTCCCCATTACCTACTTGGCCTTGCATGTCAGGATACTTGGTGTCCATCACCCACTGATCCCATCTGCAGATTGTGATCCCAGCTCCTACAGCTCTCTGCGCTTCTCTGAAGACTTGCTTTCAACCTTGAACTGAAAGCAGAAGGAGTGGATAGAATACCTAAACTGGTTTTTTTCCTCCCTTTTTGGGCCCAAAACTAAAAATAGTAATTAAAACAGTCATCCTGCAGACATAATTTGACTTAGAGTGACCTCAGGGCTTCTGTTCAGTAAATTATCCCACCTATAACAGAGTGCACAGAGCACTGTGTTGGACAAAGATCAGAAACCGTGCTAATTGCTTTGCCACTCCCCTCTGCGTGCCCTTCCTTCTTTTTCCACAATGGGTAAAATAATAAATTATTGTGATCTTTGACACAGGGATTCCCTGCCCTAGCTCTATTCATGATTATAGATACTAAATCTTCAGTGATTCACTTCCAGCTTTCTTGTCAAAAAGCAGGTGCTCCTGCTGCAAGAATGAAGGAATGAAAGTTTTGCACAAACTTTTCCGTTACCTTGGTGCTGTCAGTATCTATAACTGTAGATCAGATAGGAAGAGGCACATTCTCCTTCACCATTGGAATTCAAGAGTCTCAGGGTTCAATCATTACAGAAACCACATTTTGAAGCAACCTTAGGTAAAGAATCATTTTGGTTTTGGACAAAAAGGTCCATCCGTCCCCCAAACTCCAATTCCATCTGCAATGACTGCAGCTGCATGGACCTCTACAAGACCTAGGTGTGTATTGAAGGATCTTCCCCAGAATTTGTTGCTCAGCTCCTGTCAGTGTCCACCACCATGTGTAACTGCCAGCAGAAGACATCTCAGCCCAGCCCACCTCATTACCTGCAACCTCTTGCAGCACTGAGCTCCACAGTTTCTTTGCAACGGAAATAACTGGATTAGGGAAAACACACAACATAAATTAATGTGGGTTGTTGGTCTTTCTTTTTAAACAGGACTTTCGAATTGACAGATTTTGAGGTGCTTGACACAAGAAAGAGTCAACGGTCCTCAGTGACTCAAAATCCCTCCCAAGCACCTTATATCTAACCATGCCACAGCATAACCTTCACTGTGACCTTACAGCCATATATTCAGGCAACAATGTGTACCAAGTGAGCCTTTTATTGATAAGACAGTGATCAGGTTGTAAACCACAGGTGTGTTTCTGGGATGTCACTGCTGCCAGATAAGTCCAGTTGCAACAGAGAAGGGCAAAAGTACAGAACACTGTCAGACATGTCTAGTTAATAGAGTTTACCCACTTACAGGCATGCTTACTGTAAAAAACGTATAGGTTTGGAAAGCCAGTATGGAAGAACCATCCTGGGCTACTTCCTTGTTTAGACAAGCCTTAACTTTTCCACCAGTTAGTTACATTCCAGTCAAAGTCAAGAGGGGGAAAAAAAAAAATCAGAAAAAAATGAAGTGATGTGCCTTAAGCCCCAAACAGTTTATACAAAACAGACTTTGCAAGCGGAGTGTGTTAAATACTCCAGCGCCAAGTCACCCCACTACACAGAACTGGAATGACAGTAATCCACTTAAAGGTGAAACTCCCTTGAAACCTAATGAGTAATAAAAGTAAAGACCTCTTGATCTTGAAACACAAAGTTTTGGCAGAGCTTGATTTCTTTCTCCACCTTCCCTTTTTTTTAATTGTATACATACCTTTTTTTTGTTTTGCTTATAGGGGTTAACAATTTGATATAGATGAAATTCAGCCCCTCTATACACAGGGCTTGAAACAGAGCCTCAATTCTAATAGCCCCTGATTTCTAGACTATCATTTAGTACTTCAATCTTCCCAGGAGAGAATTTGGACGTTTCTTCTGACTTTCCTTCCTTCAAGAGCCAGACATCTTTTTTCTTAAAGAGAGTAGCATCCTAGTACTGTATTTAATCCTTGCTGCCCTAGATGGGCTTATTGTACGCTGTGAAGAAGCTTTCCTGGCAGCCCAGACCAATAAGCTGGTTTGGAAATGACCTGCCTTGCAGCCCACCTGAACTCCTGCATCAGTGCCAGGTTTCCTCACGTCCCTCTCCATCCTCATGACCTGCAGAAAGCAAGCTTTTCTGCCCTGCAGAAAGCAGCACCTCAGCACCCTGCAATTGGCAGCACTTGGTGTTGGCATCGTACTTAATAGTTCTTTCACATACATCACTGGAGGAGGGTGATTCAGCAGGCATATGGGCGTGGAGGTGTTCAGACAGGCGTTAAAAGATGTGGTATGAGGATTTTGTACCAAACAGAAGGGTAAATAGCATAGTTGTAAAGCTCCACCAGTGATAACACAGAAAAAGTTATCACCGCTGCAATTAACATATACTTTCTTTGAAAACTGCCATGAATTTTAAGCACTGCACATTGATAAATATCTGACAAGCCAGAGGGGGGGAAAAAGTACTCTACTGTCCAGCTTACGAAGACTTAACACAAATAAACACTGACTGCTGCAGAAATCTCAAGTCTGCACTTCCGTGGCAAAGGCAGGAGAAATCAGATTATGAATGTCAGAAGTATGAGTTAAGGTGTGTACTTTTTCTACGTGGTTGACTTCTTTTTTCCAGTTCAGAAGGAATGTTTCTTTACAAACACAGAAACAGTCATCAGTTACTTAAGAAAATAAAAATAGCACACAAATGACAGAGTATACCACAGACTACAGCTGATCGAGTTGATAAATGGAAATTATTTGCAGTCTATTTGGCAACCATAGTTATATATTTTGTTAATTGCTGGCAAGCTGAGTCAAAAAGGGTCATACTTTTTCAGAGCTTTGGTTTAGAGCAGGAGGAGGGATGAAAATTTTCTATATTAGAAAGTTCTTTCTGCCAACCATTACTTTACAGTTAGTTGACCAGATTTTTAAAAATTAATTAGCATTAATTAGCATTTTGACATATCATCTCAGTAAAACACTGAAAGCAGCAGTTTTGGAAGACCTGATCTCGTTTAAAGCATCCCAAAATACTGCTTTTGATTCGCAGAGATCAACCAGCACTTACCGGTTGTTACCCTGACAAGAGGCCAGGGTGTGTAGCTGAACCACCATTTCTTGGTGTCTGCACCCATACAATTTCTCCCTACTAACGTCTTCTAGATACATTTCACTTCATCACCACTCACCTAAAACCTGTCAAGTTCAGCCCAGAGTTTGGGTTTCATTCTCCCTAATCAATGCCTCGAGCAGCTACTAAAAATGTTACAAAGAGTTGACATCAACCTCCTATTTCCCCACACCCGACATTTCAAAGTGTTCAGGCAGCAACAGAAAACAATTAAAGGAAATTCAGAACTAAGGCTGAAACGTATCATATGTTTTCAAGCAGAAGGGCACAAAACATCAGTAAACCACTGCCGATTACATACTCCCACTATCAGGCATTGAAACATACAGAACAATGTCATCTCCAACTATTAATAACCATACTTCCTTTCTAGCACACAACTCTTTTTTCTTCATTGTCTAACAGAAGTATTTCTATACAAGCCACATTCCTCTTTCCCATGAGACAGCAGAAAGAGTACCAGAAGTGATTAATAGTTTGACATACATTCCTATCAGGTCCTGCATTCCTCCCGATGTTTGCTAATTACCTTTTTTTTTTTATTATTTAATATTTATTTATTTATTTTTTGTTCATGCTGTAATCCATGAAAGAACTGGACTGAGAGTCAAAATTTCACCCCTCTTCTACTCTGACTTGATGATTAACCTCAGGAAAGCCACTAAAACTCCCACTAACCACACTCTACTATCTTTAGGTATAGAACTGAAACAATGGTAAAGAGCTCTTTGTGAAGTACTCCAAGATCTGACACATTAAAAAGTTCTTTTTATATAAGAAGTAAGACTTTTCTTAAACTCTTAAGCAAAACAATCAGGTTTCTAATGCTTCATACCACAGTTAGAGTGTCCATCATGCTCTCAAACTTGTAGAAACATCTGCTTGGGAGTCTGAAGTAAAATTCAGAAGTTTCAGTTGCCAATGGAAACACAGATACTAATTTCCAATTGAATTTTTCATAGCACTGATAAAATCTTACTAAAATTCACTGTATAAGAAATTTAATACTTTGATGGTTACATTTGAAATACCATGCTGTGTCAATTCTCAGGTGAAAAAATATTTTCTCAGACTAACAGCATAGAATTGTAGAATAGTTTGGGTTGGAAGAGACCTTAAACACAATGTAGTCCAACCTCCCTGCAGTGAACAGGGACATCTTCAACTAGATCAGGTTGCTCAGAGGCCTATCTACTTGACCTTGAGTGTTCCCAGGGATAAGACATCTACCGCTTGTCTCGGAAACCTGTTCCAGTGTCTCAACACCCTCATGGAAATATAGTAATCTTTCTCATATCTAGTCTAAATCTATACTCCTTTTGTTTGAAACCATTACCCCTTGTCCTACCACAACAGGCCCTGCTAAAAAGTTTGTCCGTATCTTTCTTAGAATCATTCTTTAGATAATGAAACCCAGAGCCTTCTCTTTCCAGGCTGAGTAACCCCAATTCTCACAGCCCACCTTCAAAGGATAGGTGTTTCAGCCTATGATGGTTTTCATGGCCCTCCTGTGAACCTGCTCCAACAGGTCAACGTTCTTATGGTGCTAGGACCCCAGATCTGGATGCAGAACTCCAGGCGGGGCCTCACAAGAGCAGAGGGACAGAATCACTTGCCTTGTCCTGCTGGTCACACTTCTGATGCAGCCCAGGATACGACTGGCTTTCTGGGCAAGCGCACATTGCCAAATCACATCCAGCCTCTCATATGAGAGTATGTCCAAGACTTCCTTGGCAGGGCTGTTCCCAACCACTTCATTTCCTATCCTGTATTGATAGTGTGAAGTTGCCCCAACTCAAGTCCAGCATCTTGCCCTTGGTCTTATTACAACTCATGAGGCTCCCACGGGGCCACTTCTCAAGCTTTTCCAGGTCCCTCTGGATGGTATTCTGTCCCTCAGGTGTGCCAACTGCAACACTCAGCTTGGTTATCTGCAAACGTGCAGAGGTTGCACTTGATCCCTTTGTCTGTGTCATTGATGAAGACATTAAACAGTACTGGTTCAAATAAGAACCTCTAAGGGACATTACTTTTCACAGATCCCTATCTGGACATGAGCTACTGACCACTATACTCTCTGTGCAACCATCCAACCAATTCCTTATCTACCAAATAGTCCACTCATGAAATGCATCTCTCTCCAATTTAGAGAGAAGGATGTGGAGGGGAACCATGTCAAAGGTTTTAGAGAAGTAAACAGAAGTCCAGAGAAATGACATCTGCAGCCCTTCTCTTATCAACTGATGTGGTCACTCCATCACAGAAGGCCAATAGATTGGTCAGGCAGGACTTGCCCTTGGTGAAGCTGTGCCAGCTGTCCCGAATCACTGTCCTCCATGTGCCTTAGCAGAGCTTCCAGGAGGATCTGTTCCATGATCTTCCCAGGCACAGAGATGAGACTGACAGACTGAAAGTTCCCAGGGTCCTCCTTTCGACCCTTTTCAAAAATAGGTACTACATTTCCCTTTTCCTAGAAATCTCTTGCGTCCCACAAGAAAAAAGAAAATAACAGTTTTGGGAAGTTATGTTACCTGTAGCATTAGAAGGATATTGAAAAAGAACTACTACTATAAAAGAGGAACCTGGCCTCATTTCTGCCATCCAAAGTGCTCCTGAGCCTGTATTAAATGTATAGACTCTCTTACAAAAGGAGAGCATGTTTGATGCAGGGCAGGAGTTTGGTCAGACCATACCCCCTTTCACTTTCTCCCTCTTCCTCTTAGTTTTAGGCATATTGAAGTTCAGTCATAAGAAACACCAACTGCTATTGCAAAACAAGAATTTCCCCTCATGTAAGGATTATGCCAAGTAATGCTTGTCTTTCTGAAATTCCCAAAAACTTGATGAGCATACTCATCCAGAAAACAGGAAATGATGCTTCTGTATTTTTGTCTACATGTTGAAATTACCAACTTTTCAGAAAAATATGTAAATCATCTTGTGCCTTGCCTTATGAAAGGCAATACCAGACTAATCAGCTTCCAGGTGAAAATGAAATGCAGCTTCACTCTTAGCAGCAGGGCTGCATACACACTCATCCTGTACTTCTGAATTTATGGGCCACTGACAAATCAAAATCCCATGACCCATCTCAGCCACAGGAGAGGGTAATGGAGGCAGGACCCAAGGCAGAGCCCACAGCCACTGCCTTAGCTGTTATGTGTTCTGTTACTCTTCAAAAAGGTGACTTAAACTTTCAGAAAAAATAGCAGCAGTCCACATCATTCCACTCCCTCATCACTGCCAAAAAATAATAATAATAAAAAAAAGTTGGACAAGCCAACAGAGCACATCAAATGCTTATCAGTTCATTAGTTTGATCGTGACCAAAATTTATGAGGCTATTTCTTAGGAGCCTTTTTGGACATTGTTAGTTGCTGCACAACCAGAAGGTTTAAGTCTATATTTTTTGGTGTTTGGTAGTGAAGCAAAGCAAACAGAAGCAGATTTTATGTAACTTAGTCCAGGTATTTGTGTATTTGCCATTCCTCATTTTTCATGAGGAACAGAAAGGAGAAGAAGTTCTCTTATACTCAATTTCTCATACCAGACAAGCTACTATTAATATTACTGACGTAGCCCATACTGGTCAAATTCACAGAGCAGAGGTTTAAGATTAGAAAACAATTATTTTAAATATATATATATATATATACTGCAAGAAGACAGAAAGCATGGACCAACATAAAGGCTATACTAGAGACAAGGAGGTGAACAGCAAGAGAAAATAGTAAGGATATTCAACATGAAGGAATGAACTTTGGAAGTAGAGGTGCTTTGAAAAAAAGGGAATTAATTTTAAATCGAATTAAAGCATCTCATATGCCATCAGATTTTTTTAAATTTAAGTGGAAAACACAACCAATTTGATTCTAAGTGTTCTAGAGAAGGAACTTTGTATCTAAGTCCTAAATAAAACATACAACTGAAGTAAGCTATGCAAGTGTGGACTTCACAGGAAAAATTGTTTTGAAAGTGTGACATAATAAAGTGAAAATGTCATCTGCATGCCATTCCCCTTCAACACAAGAAAAAAAATAAAAAAAAAAAAAAACACCACCAAAAAACACCACCACCCTGTCAAGAACATTTTCCCACAGAAAAGAAAATTTTGGCCAGCTCTCCCTGATGACAAGAGATAAGGAAGTACCAGGGTGGTTCCATGGTTTGCAAAGTGTTAGGCACAAAAGCACAGAAACTTTTTTAATGTTCTCCACCCCTTTCTTTATCTCCCCTTTCATTTTAGTATAGCTTTCTTTCATATGTCTCTCTTCTTACCTTTATCATTCCCTACTTCCCTTGTTTAGAAGGTTAAGTAACAGTGTTGAAGATTGTTGTCTTGGTACAAATGGTATTAATACCTTCTGATACATTCTGATACATTAAATAAGCACATTATAGAATGCAGTGGTGTTATATCACATTGCATTAAAGAGAAGCAATGATGTTTGAGTAGCAGTTGTCAGAGGGATAAGTTTCCTGTTGAACCAGGAAAATAAATGCTTGATAAGACATGCATGGAAAACCATCAAGACACTCTTCACCCTAAAGGAACCCTAATTCCCCACTAGAAAAAAAAATCCCACACTACAGTATTTCAGATAAACATGTTCAAACCTGGGACTGCCTAGAGATGTGCAATTTTATTCTCCTGTGTGAAAGGGAAACAAAAATTCACAAAAAAAAAAAACCCTCTGCCAAAGCTGAAGAACTTTATTAAGGTAACATTTTGTGCTGGTATTCATCCAGCACTCACGCTGAGACAGTCCAAATAGGCAACATTGACTTATTTGAAATCACAGAGCAACTTGAAACAAAAGTGCTAATGACATTTCATTTACAATTCTGAGAATCCAACAGCTTTCTATTCTGCCCTGTCTTACGATCACAGCCCTCACGTCTCTGATGTGAGGAAAGGCTTCCCAGCCGCAGTGCAAAGCGTTGCACTTTCACCTTATTCACAGGAGCTGCAAGCAAAAGATAGATGGTCTTAGAAGACCAGATTGGTGGTATACGGCAAGGCAGCAAGATTTCCACTTGCTACCCCTCTCCAAAAGACATACTGACTCTTACCTCTGACTTTGCTTCACCACCTGGTCTCAGTTGGAAATGTACTTTAACTAGAACTGCCTTCCTGAAGAGCATACACTTATTCCTCATGAATAATAAGCAATGTGTTATTCTGACAGATATGTTGAGCTTGCATAAACTATACATAACTCATTCATCTTCTCACTGTCTCGTGATGTCTTGTGACTTTCATTCTAGTTTATGATTCCCTGTGTTCAGCCAACTGAGTTCAAAACAGGAGGCTTCTGGGGAACAATGACGCTGCAGCCAGAGATGCACCTCTGAAAATGCTCAGCAGAACATTGTTGGAAAGTATGCTGTCAAACCACGAAGTCCTCCCCCTCATGTGATTGTATACAAACCATCTTACCTGTTGGGATTCAAATTGAAAACTCAGCATATTTTGAGAAAACAGTTTTCTTTTGGGTTTGCTTTGATTAAGCATTCATTTTATTCTCACCACCCCTACTCCCCAGTAATTCAAAGGAAAATAATTTTGCAGGATTTGAACATAGAAAGATCTATCAATTTGAGTAATTTTCTTTAAAAATTTCTATTTCACACAATAATGGACCAGGAAAAGTGGATTTTTAAGTAAGAAAGTGCACAGACTGCACTTTCTCTACCACTCATAATGAAATCTCAGCTTCCACAGTCCTCTGACCTTTCTGTTGCCCTTCCCATATTCCCTAGAAATGCCTGAGGGCTTGAGGAACTGCTACTCTCTACCAGTTTGCTTGTCTCTGCTGTACTAGGGAAAATATATGTATTGCTTGCTCCTTACACAAGTTGTGTATTTTAGACAGTTTGAAACATAATCAGAAACTAAATTTTAATTTTCCAGCAACTATCGTAGTGCAATGGCATTTTTTAAAAAATTACCAAAATTAAAGCAAACAAACAACAGCAACCTCCCAATTAAATCCCTTCAGGACACCTATGGGAACATCACTGTCTCCAAAATCTACCATATGCTGTTAAGCATCAACCTGCTGTAAGGGGCAACTTTCCACAACTACTGCTGGAGTTACTCCTTTGCACCCTGCAGTTGGCACACCTCACTGTCCAGGAAACCACCACAAGAGATGCATGGACACTTCTTCAGTCACCCACCTTTGACCACTGCTTCCCTGCAACTGCTCTTACCCCCAGCAGTTCAGTTTTCCAAACTGGAACAAAAATGAATAGGCAAACACAGCTAAGATGATGGCTAGATCTCACCCAAAGCATGCGAGGTACATGCCTCAGAAGGGACTGGAGCAAGAAGTTGCTAGCTGGGTATGAATCTGCAGCCAGATCCAACTCTCCTTCCCAAAGCATTCTTACAAACACTCACACACAAGCTACAGCTCAGATTTCCCATGTCATACCAAACTGGGGAGAAGTTTAAGCAATTTTTTAAACTTCCCTGGTACCAATTAAGCATTTTTTGTTAACTGAATGCCAAGTTTCATTTGAGTAGTTAATCATCAAAACACATCCATTTATTTTTCTATTCCATCATGATTACATCTGAACCACTGCAACTCACACCTGAAAAATCTCTAGGCAGCAGTATAGTCAAACTAGAGATGAAAGCTAAGACTCAGTTTTCTAAAAAGTGCTTGGAATTGAGGCAATCCTGCTAACATAAAGCCTCTACTGGATTTTATGGTAAGAAAGGTGCCATGAAAGTAAATATGACATAAAAAAATCAATAATGCATTTACTTCATTAAAAGCAGCACCTCATCCTAACTTAATAAAAAAAAATAGTATAGCACACAATATTCCATATAAAAGTGAATGTTTCATTATTCCTACAGGCTTTCACTTACAATTTAACTCAAACAATTTGTTTTCAAAGTAACCATGAAATCAAATAAACAATATAATGAAATCCTTCTGGAGATTCAACCAAAGACATCTATTCAATACCGTATTTCTGTACTGCTGGAAAAAAACCTGTCAAGCAGTTGAAGTGAACACAATGCTTAAATGACATCCTTATATGGAAGTAAAATATATTAACTCCCTAGGGAGCAAAAGCAAAACTGAAGAAATTCCTAGGAAAGAAAAACAAAAGTGGATGGGGGGGAGAAGGGGGAAGAGAAACAAGACGTCTTTCAAAGCATTTGTTTCCTTCTGATAATCAGACTGCCACAAAACTGTCAAGAACACAGGGGGTCTCTTTCCTTTTAATCAGCAAAGTCAAGAGAGAAATGGATGCTAATTGCCCAGTGACTAATGCATAAAATATTTTGGAAACGGACTTTAGGACATGAGTCTACAGGACCATGAAGAAAGCTGTAGAAAGAACGTGATCAGAAGATATTCAGATTACAGTATTTGCAGGGCCCAAATTAAAAGTTACAGCATCCCTTTATGTTTCACAAAAAAAAAAAAAACCTGCTATCTCTTGATGTTAAAGTTTCCAACTGGATTAAAAAAAAAAAAAAAAAAAGATTTGCAGGAGAAGCAACCTATAAGCAATGAAAATATTTCCAGAATATGGTAAGCAAGCCTACAGGTTGATTTCCTAGCAAGCTCTTTCCATCTCTAAATCCTATGGTTCATTAATCACAGTATCCTGAGCCTGTCAGGTATCAATGTCTGCTTTTTTACAAGTGAAAACCTCCATAATTATTAGTTTGAGTTTTATATGCCAGTATGAAAGCTGGACTCTTCAAAGCTGGTATAACTGAGTAGGTTCCTCTCAAGTCTGGGAAAACCAAACTCCCACCATTGTCCCCCTAAGCACCATCTTGTTAAACCACCCTAATATGGCTCTCATAATCATCATCTCCTGAAACTGAAATATTTATATAAAACCTTTTCTACAGGTTAGCACAAAACATTAGCTCTCTCAATTATTAGCTTTAAGTCATATTTCAACAACAATAACACCGGGTGATCTTGATTTACAAGAATCATTCACCTTTCCTCCCCTTTGCTTTATTTTTGAAGACTTGCAATAACTACAAACTACTTGAAACAATAATATACTACAAATAAGATATAAACTACACACCAAATGAATACTCCACATTTTTGCATCTGGAAATAAACAAAAACACATGCATACAAAACAAGAATTCTTACAGTTATGATTCAAGACAACACTTAAATCACCACAGAAATGAAATCTAGCCTATGGTTTTCTGGTTTGAATCTAATGGATACTTCAGAAGCCATTTAGGCAATCAAACTGCTGATCAAATAACTGTGCTGTCCTCCACTGAATTATTTTGGTTTCATTTGAATTCTTTTTTGTATGCCTCATAAGAAAAGAATGTGCAACAGTCTTATTTGCAAGCCTAATACCTGAGCTTTTTCTGGGACAAAAGCAACTAATACTGTCTACATTCACTTGATGTGGAAATGCACATTCTCAGCTTGTGCAATAATATATGGCAATTTAACCTAAGCTTATACCTTCCAGCCAAGTTAATTACACTTACTCTACAATGAGCTACATGGTTGACCAGCAAAAGCCAATGTTTTGTTGGCTCATCAAGTTAAAACATATAAATAAAAGTAGCTAGAGAAGTTTTACATGCTATTCCTACTAAGAAATCAGGTAATGTTGAGCTTGCATGTTCATCATAAGGTGGAATCTTCAATTTGTTACAGGAATCAAGCATATGTCCCTGTTCACTTCAGATCTTTTAATACGGGACCAATAGTTCTTGTGACAGGACTAAATAGTCTAGACACCCTTGTGACATGAATATCCAACAAGGTTTTCATAGTGAAAAAAATGATGAAGAAAGAATTTGCCTACCCACGAAAGGGTTTCTGATGCTAAATGGCTGCAAAAGTTATCCTTAAGTCCCTGGGTAGCAAATTTTCTGAACAGCAAAGAGAAAATCTTTTAAACTTCCTGTGAAAATGTCTATATACATCTTTCCCCTCTCTCCCCCCCCCAAAAAAAAAGTGCAACTAAAGCTTTGCTGTGGGTGGAGTGAAACAGGTTCTAAAAATACTCTAACTACACAGAACATTTCCTATTCTGCCCATTCCCCAAGGAGGGGACATCTGATGGCTTGTGAATATAAGATAGGATGGTGGCCTTTAAATACAGACAAGTAATGGTACAGAGGTTTGTGCACAGAAGCCAGTGCTTGATACATCTGGGGCTGATGAAGCTTCACACAGTGACAGGATGAATGAATTTACAGATCTGAATCACAGATTAGGTAACCTTTGTGATTTGTGACAACATATAAATGGTACAATTTTAAATAAAAGCAAACAAAAAAAAGAAAATTGAGCTAATTTTGAAAACTTCATAGGTAAGACCACATGAGAACAGTAAGCAAGAGTGCCCCTTAAAAAACAAAGAGCACTTGGTGTCATATCCCAGATATAAGATTTGATGTCATTACTTACCAAGCCAGCAATTGGAGTTGACAGACGATTGATCTTCTTAATGACGCCAGGCTTGATCTTGTTAATCAAACTAAAAAAAAAAAGCAATTGATTTTATGTTACATAATCAACTGTACTTGATGATGCAAGAGCATCAATGCTTAGTAAGGAATACTTTGCATATGGTCCTAACTTAATATGATTTGAATGAATTAGATCTGAATCCATTAACACTCCCAAGAAGTGACAAGCAACAGACTGTAGAAGCAAAAATGAGACAAGTCCCACACGCACACACAAAGTGATTTCCGAGAATGGCAAACTGAGAAAGAAGAAAAGAAGATGCTTGGGTAGGCGTAGGCAGAAATGGACCTATGTTTCTACTACATGGGTGGTGATGTTAATCAGACTCAAGTTTCCTATTTAAAGATTTTCTTCACATAAAGGTTCTGATGCATATGTCAAAAATGTATCAGAATGTTGCTTTTCAGAGTGAAAGCACTAATATTCCTGTGAGGGTGAGAAATAAACTCAGTTTTCCTAACGCTCCCAAGTCCAGTATGCTGTGTGCAACAATCACTTTTGTCACATATAATTTACATGCACAAGTAATTTTCAGTCTCAGTCAGAAACAACTGCAGCTGATATCACTCTTTACATAAAATTCACAATAAAACTGAGAAGATAGGACAGACTAACACACCAGTGTTGAATACACAAGCTCAAATGCATACCTTGTCCTGCAGTGAGGATGAGACACAGGATTCCTTGCACCCTTTTATCCGGGTTTTCAGTCACAGAGATAGGGAAGTATTGTGGTTCACCAAACTAAGAGACCACAGGGTCAATAGAGACTGGAGACCTCAGGACACCCTGCAGACTTCATCTGCCTTTGAGGATTTTTGACTTGCTCCCTCTTGTCTCTGCTTGTCTGGCCAGACCCTTTACCCAGCACAAAGCATCAGCAAGGTTTTGTGATCTACCCACACCAACGCAAAGACAAGACCTGGAGTTTAAAACTTAATGAGGGGAGAAAGTATTTTTTATCTCAAGCAGCCAATGTAATTGGAAAATAACACAAAGAACAGTTTATCCCCACACACAGACATGGAGGATACATTTCTTAAGTGCCTGCAGGGGAAAAAAAAAAAAAAAAGAGGTCTGAAAGTCTCAGGACTTTTCAATCACACTAAGTTATTTAGTAAACAAAATACACTTGATGACTTTTCAAAAAAAAAAAAAGGTGATCTGTTGGGATGAAATAAAAAGAAGTTCGACTTCCTTCCCTTTTTTATTTTTTAATCATCCAAATATATAATTTTTACTTATTTTACTGAAGAACGTGAAGTAGCATGTGATCAGAAAAACTTCAGTGAATTTCTTCCTCTAATGTATGCACATGAGATCTGGTAAAATGTAAAAGACTTTATTTTATCAGCATCTGCAACTTGGGCATTGATCAGGCCAAACAAATCGATTGGACTGCTATAGGGATACGTAGTGCAAGTGTAGGTCTTATCTGCTGTAGTTTAAGTCAAAGACACAATCTCCAGATAATATATCCATGGACACTAAATTAGCCATGCCACAGGTATGCCAAGGCAATAGGCAATGTAATTCCTAGTTTGTCTCAATTATTTAAGATCTTGCTCTATATTGTCTTTAGTGAAAATTTGACATCTGAAAGCTTTTGCCATTTGTTCTTTTCTGTTTCCACAGAAAATCACTCTTCTTTGTACTTCAAGTACGTCAAATTTAAAATTATCAGGAGAATTTAACAGGAGAATAACTATATTATTTAACAGAATCATAATGAGGCATCTTGCTTTAAAGAAAGTTGTGTGCCTCCTAAGGCAAGCTGCTCAGCCAAAGAAATTACAGGATTTTTTTTTTGCATTACTAATAATTATGGATAAATTTAACTGATTTGCATTTGACAGATGGAAGCTCATATTCTTTTGCCAAATAAGTGTCAACAATGAAGATATCAAAGGATTAGGATGTATCAGTTAACTTCCAGTTCTTAAACACACTATTTTAAAGTTACATCTGAATACAATACACAAATCCCACTAAACACATACCTGAAGAAATATCTTCTTATTCAAAGGATTAACTATTTTTATTACCACATTCCCACTCATTTAATTACGTAAGTAACAAAAATACAGCATCCACCTCTACAATATTATTGAAAATTAATTAACTCTCAATATCACAAGATAACTTCAACTTGTAAGATATGCCTGGATGGGCAAAGCACCCAAAGAAAAATAAAGGCAGGGACAGAAAACACAGCAACATTCACAGAAGGGAAGAATTATATATGGGAAGAAAAGCTCAGAGAACTAAACCTTTGTAAATATTTTCTGAAAGTTAGCTTGACTGAACTGATTTTAGAGTGGCTCAGATTTGTGGTATTTTTTTATAGCATACCAGGTAGTTCTCTAATGAGATTTCTCTTGCACTGGGGTTCTAATGACATTTACACCTGCTGCTCCTTCAAATACTAAGGAATTAGCACCACTTCCAGTCCTGGAAACTTGTTCCAGTAAGTGCAAAACCAATTACAGATATGTGGATGAGACCTGACGAGTGGACATTTTACACCTCTGACTCAGTCTAGCAACGAAACCAGACAAGTCCCATTACTGCCAAGCCTACAATATATAAGCACAAGGAAGCTTCTTACATAAAGTACTCCAAAACAAGCCGAGGTCAGAGTTTGCTGTTTAAAAAAGTCCAAAAAGTACTGAAATCTGGACTGCACATGCACATATATAACAACATATTTCTACATTATGCTGGAGATCCAGTCTATTTTTATTACCCTATAGGATTACTAGGGTTTTTTTTTTAAAGTATATTTTTATAAAGGAGGTCAAATTACATTCAACAGATTCCATATTATTGAGATAGTTGGATGCAACCATGAAAGCAATAATAGGCACATGAAATCAAATGCCTGACTGCTACCTTTAATTTACAATTTTGTGAAGTTCACTTCTGAAGTGTAGTATTTTTAGAAATAAAACTTAGTGTAAAGTTTTCTGGTAGGCATAGGTAGCTTTCAAGATTTACAGAACCAGCACTCAGGGGCTGGGGATGGAGGACAGAAAACCAAACCCCAACTACAGTGGGTATAGGGGTAACCAAGTGCTTTGATCCCAGCCATGGCCATGCCACCTTGCACAAGCTGAAGAGCAAGCCCAGAGATACCACAGATGTTATACCAAATAAAGATTAATCAACTGGCCGGAGGATCATCACGATCGTCTCAGTATCACACAAACAAGTGTGGGGGACAACACATGTAGATCTAGAAAGAGTCTCCAAAAGCTGTTTTTACTTCCCATGACAAACAATAGGAATTAAAAAAAACTTAAAAATTACTTAACACAAAATACTTTCTGTATTTTGAAAAAAAATTTCAGAGGCCAGAAGGAAAGAGGTCAGCTGATGTTAACCTGAAGGATTTTTATATAGGCAAGTCAATACTCACTCGCACAACAGGACTCCATTTTCTAGAGCTGCTCGAAAGTCTTTGGTTCCAAAGCTTTTCCCAGTAACTGCCTATAAGAGAAAAAATTGAGAGTTAATGGGACATGTGCACAAAACCAGAACTAGCAAGAGCATCTAAGAAGTACTAAAAAAACCCAAAACAAAACAAAAAACCCCAAACAAAATAAAACAATAAACCAACAAACACTGATTCAGCACTTAGTTCATACTATTATTTTCTTATATTAATTTAAAAAGAAATAAGTATTTAAAAGCCAGTTCTTTATGCCTCAAAAGAAGTCAGATCCAACATCTTAAAGTAGTTTCCTCTAGCGTAAATCAATCTTCAGCTACATTCTGTGGAAATACTTATTATTTTCTAAAGCAGTACCAGTTACACTGAAAAGCATAAAACAAATTTCAAACACAAGTGCAAAAGAAAGAGAAAGTCTTTTATCTCCTGCTTCATGTTACAGCGTGTATACTCATGATATCTGGCACAAAGTATTTTAATGGGTTTTTTTTCACGCCACTCGCACCTAAGGCAGTGTGACTAAAGAACCACTCTGTCAAGTCTGCATTACCACGTGCACACCAATTCCCATTGCTTGGCAAGTGGTAGGACTGTATTAATGAGACTACTTTCTATATTCAGAGTGAAAAAGCAGTGAACAAGAACAATATTTTATAAAAGACTTAAGATACTCAATGCCAAAAGCAAAGTACTGCCGACATGTTTTCAGCAGAGTTTAAAAAAAAATAAATTAACTCTCTCTTCTCAAACAAGATCATCAACATAGCACTTGCTCAAGTCTATACTCACTTGAAGTCACTACTAGATCCTCCCTCTGCCCACATTCCTTGAAGAAATCAAATCTGGCAGATTTCTTCTAAATGCTCCAAATTAAAAACCCACATGCAAGTCAGAAAAAGAGACAATATTCTGCAAACAGTCCAACAGAGAGGTTTTATCCCAGTTGAGTACAGAAATAAAACACTAGGAAGGGTATTTATTTGAGCTTAGAGGTCACCAGGTTCAGTCACCAGCTAATTATGAGCCTCCCTTATGAATGCTAACCCTGACTGTCCTCAATACTGTGCAGGACCACAGGCACACAGTTAAACGTGCTGTGGAACCTGAGTGCACCCAGAGCAAAGCTACTGGTTACCACAGTAATTAAGGAAATTAGTAGTGAAGCAAATGAGCTGGGCTTGGTAAAAAGAGCAAAGGAGAGGATGTAGCTCTTTTCTGATCTGTTACATTATCACCCTATTTTTTTCTAAATATCAAAAGAAGGGTATACAAACACCAGAAATCCTAAAATTTAAGTAATTATTTTTAACATAGGGTTTTTTTTCGTTAAAATGTTGCAAGTTCACCCTCCCTACTGAGGACAAAATTAAATAGTACAAAAATCTTCTTTTGAGTTTAGGGGTTTTTTTCTAGGATTTAATAAATAATGACAGAGGATGAATGATGACACACCAATTCAAGGTAAGAAAATTTCCAAAATTCAGAGAAAGAAGAAAAACCCACACACACCAACTTTCAACAACACAGGATGATAGTGATTCCCCTGGGAGAACTGCATTTTATAAAATATTCCTGTAACAACAGTCTGTTCTTACAGAAAAGTAGAGGTTGTATCATAGCAATATTTTCAGCAATCACTTAAAACCACAGAATCTGAAAATTACCCTTATCTCAAATATAATACAGTATTTTGCTTCCAATTTTGTATATTCAGTGATAATATTTTTGAGGAAACTAGCCAATGTAACAAAACAGCACTGAAAGTTTAAATATAAATATTTATGTTTCCTAGGTAATAGGGAATATGGGTTATAAATTACGCCCCTCATTCCACAAGTTAGACATTTTATGTTTGCATGACATACAGCAGAACTGTGCCATATATAAAGCACTGGGGTCTAGCTTTATGGTTATGTTTCAAACTCCAGTCAACTCTTAGAGTCCAGAAGTTGTTCTCATTTTGGAGTCGTCACTGACATCTACAGGACTACACAGTTCAAATGTCTGGGTTTATAGGGAGTTTGCTGGTAAGTCATTAATGCAATAGATGACAAGGTGTTTCCTTCAACTAGAGTTCAGCCCATCTCAAACTTGCAATGTCTTCTATATCCACAAAAAACCTTCAGGCTGAAATTCCCTTTAAAAAAAAAAAAAAAAGTCCTGGAATTGCAGCATATAGCTAAGGCCTACACTCCTTAAAAATTATTCCTGATAAGTCAAGGAGCATGTGCCACTGAAGACAAGTTAAACTTCGGCATAGCACCTCCAGAACACAAGAGTGCCATGCTGCAGTGCATAATCATGTCCTCATGAGGCATCTTGTGGTCTTTTCCACAAGAAAAACCCAACACCTCAGTCTCCAAAATAGCGTGTGGAACATTTGACTACCACAAAGCCTTCAGGCATATAACCTCAGGTAACTGGAAGCCATCCTTGAACAACAAGAGAGTCCAATTTGAGTACAAGGTTGTAAATACCTCTATTAGACTTGCAGACCTCTTAAATGGTACACTGGAAGAATTCTGACTAAGTTATTTGTGCAGCCACTACAGTAATCAACGCTGATTTGATATACAGGATGGAGCCGTCAGACCAAACTTGTGACCTGGATATTTTGACAACTGTGCAGTTTGTTGATATTAAAATAAAAGCACTGGTACTGCCAAGTTAGGTTTCATTAATATTGATTTTCAAAGGATAACTAATAATTAAGTAATTAAAAGATATTCTCAAAGAACAATTTAACACAGGTGCTTGAAGCCAAAACATTTTCCAAGTTGCACAACATGTTGAATTTGTTGGTGTCACAAAAATAAGTACTCCAGTTTAACAGTTGCTTTTGTACAGAGACTGAGAACTTTTCTCAGCTTAGACTTTCATCTGGCTCATATCCAGTGCAGGGCATCAAGTTCAGCTGTAGCTATTATAGCCTACAGATACCATTAAAAAAAAAAAAAATGGAAATACATAGGCTGGCTCAGAGTGCCCTGACTTTCAAGATCCTGAGTAAGACAAAGTGAATCCCACCCTAAGATATTACATCTTCAAACTATGTCTACAATTTCTGAGTCACTGTTTATTCATTAAAACTGGTTATACTGGGTGTGGTACTATTATGTAATAGGCATAATTGATTTTGGACAATTTTTCAACCACTTAGGCCACATGAGCCACGAAATACTAGAGAAAATATCTTGCAAAAGTGATTTTTATCCATGTTTGTACAACATCTCTTTCCAAATTATGTCTCTTTTCTCTCCATCATTTAGCTGAGTGTATTATTCTTCTTTCACCGCTTTTTTATATGAAGAGAGCAATGACATAATTAAAGACTGTATCATAAAATCACATTTAATTGCTGCTACAAAACAGTTTGATTTTGTTTTTGAAAGACTGCGTCCCCTAATGCTTCGGTAACTTGCAATTGCCAGGTCCAACAAATTTACTTCAAACAGTATGCAAATCAAGTATTTACTTAAATTTAAACATTTTGAAAATGCTTACACATACTGAGAGCTAGTTTATTTATTATTATTATTTAGTTTTATTTCATGTTTGCTGTGATTCCTGTAGGAGGAGACAAATTAAGAAGAAATAACCAAAGATCAAGCATCCTGAGGATGGCATGGCATTAAAATCATCGCAGACTGAACAAAAAGCACATAGCACAGAAGAATATAGGTGATTATATACGTCAGTACAAAAATTAACATCGAGTGCATTTCTTTGGCTTGTTGTGCTAGAGGCCAAATATAGCTAATCATAAAACAGGCCTTTTTTGTCTTAAAAGCTATCCAAAGTTGACAGAACTTTCAGTCTTAATAAAAAAATACTAAGGGACATCATGTCAAGCTGCTTCCATGGTTTACACTGGTTTATACAGCTTTTAGCAAAAAGGCAGCCCTACCACAGGCCAGTAGATGTTTACCATCACATGAAACTCGAAGAGCAAGAGCCCGGTAGGTTTCTCAATTTAACGTTGCAATGATGGAAACACCAAAGCTAGACTCTCCCCATCCAATGCAAGAATCATACCACATACACAGGCATGCTGGCTGACCAGTTCTCCATCACAAATGTGTTACCTGCTCAGAAACAAGGAGACAGCACTGTACCATGCCCAGCTTGTAATCTGAACAATGCCTTGGTACAGGTACTCACCCCTCCAGCCTGCTCTCTCAACCTCATTAAGAGCTCCACTGACCCCACTCCATGTAGACTATACCATCTCAAGCCATGCAAGGACCCCGCACAACAACTTGAGAGAAATGCTACCTGCATCAGCTTGAAGCATGCCATTCCCTGATACAGGGCTGTAGGTTAGGGATGGAAGATTCCAGAAAGATACTGAACCATGCACAATAGTGACTGCCTGAAGGCAGCCTTGTGCCAGGATCTCATAGGGCAAGCAATTAATCAGATGGCAAGCTCCAGGATACTACACTGATTTATCAGCTTCAGGTCCCCAGTACAGCCTGCAGCAACAAAAGCCAAGTTTATCATGCTGCAGAGAGGACTGCTTGTGTTCTGTAGGGAACTGGGACAGTGATACAAATGTGACACAATGGTGCCATCTCCAGTACAGAGTTGTGGCTATGCCCTGCCGGTTTCTGCCTCAGCAGATCACCTCACATACACATTCATGTCTGAATTACTACCTTCCCAATGGCCTTTCTTCCCCCTACCCACTACCAAAACTCTGGATCAGACTACATGGCAAATGGCTCCATCCTTACGTAATCCCAGCATTAAGTATCTCCACATTTACAGTACTTGTTTGGCTTTAACCACCCTCATCCAGTGTATCATTCCAGAATGGTATTGCTACTGTAAGATGCACAAGGAGATATACAGGCTACACCCCAGCCAACAAGCAAGCAGTGCAGGCAACTCCCAGTGTGCTGGCATCTCAATGGTTTGTCCAGGCTTGGAAATAGGTTCATAACACATTTTATATAGTATTTTAAGTCCACTGCATTTTATAAACTGTCTTCAGAAACATGCTATACCTCAACTTGACATATTTTATCTTTTGTGTCTATCACAAAAGAAGAGCAACATCAAAAAAAAGTAAAAAAGGCAGTAAGGATTTTTCCCTCTCCTGCATTCAGACGTACTACTGAAAGACCTGCCTCCCCCTTTCATGGCTATTTGTAGTCCCATTGAAATGCCATGCAGAATATTAACTTGTCTTTGAATGGCATACACAGTAGCTGGCAGAGAGTACTGCCATTATGCTTTGAAGCAAATAGCTTGTGCTGTCTGGCATTTGCAGTCTTCCCAGCCAGTTTTCTGTTCTCAGCTGGGTCTTCCTCTTTTTTAAAAAACACAAACAAAAACAACTTAACATTGCCATATTTTTCTCCAGTAGTAATTTTTTTTATCCAAATCCCTCCCAAAGGGCAGGTGGTAGGAGCCATATTTAGAGGCTTGCTGCACACAATCTTGACACAAATGGCAAAATCAGACCTTTGGGTAGAAAACCTTTGACGTTGCAGCAAACAGCCCAACCATAGTGATGACTAGATTTCTCAAAATCAAGCAGTAGAAAAGATCAGTTTATTTCTGAGGCAAGCAGGATCTGTCTCCCTGAATTTTGAGCCCCATGAAGACGAACAGAAAGAGCAGGCATTCATATTTTCCATCCATAGGAAAATACTGCTGGTATTTCACTTCTGGTAGCACCTGAGATTCCAGGTCCAAAGCACCTAAGGTCATTGTGGGAGCCATGTTGCTATAGTCCCTTCTGATCAAAAATTTAAATCACAGTCCAGCAAACTCCTGAGAGATCAGTCAACAACTGCTCAAGAAGCTGGTGCCCACAGAGGCTTTCCCAGTCAGCTGTCCAGCAATGAAATGATGACGTTGCCCAATGTAACAACTGCACAAGAGTCAAGAGTGAGGTCTAGATTTCTACAAAAGGAAGCTCTTAATTTCAAATCTCATCCCTCATTGCTAAATCCATGACAGGTATGATTCCACTGAGGAAAAGAAGTAGGGTGGCTGAAAGTAAGAAGGAAAATATCTACGACTAAATCTGTCATATAATTTAACTGCACAGCAAAAATAAGAAGGCTGAAGGAGATGAAGATTTTGCCATTGATCACTTATACTGGACCATGTGAATGCTCCCCACAACACTAATGTTTTTCAGTTGGAATAATTCCCGCTCTATTGCTCAATGCCATGTTTAACTCCATACCCCAAATCCCCAGGCACCATTACATTTCAGAGAATGTGGAAATTTTTGTCTTCAGCCCAAACTGCCTTTGATAACACACCAGAACAGATATTTATAAAAGGAAATGGTTGATTATTGAAAAAGTCTTAACTGTTATTTTCTATCATCAACATAATGATGGGGTCTTATTGTGGCATGCCTTCTGGACAAACACGCCAAGACTCCTGAAATAACATACAACTACATTTTTTTTCAAAAAGATGAAGAAAAACAATGAATAAGGGGCAAGCAAGAAGGGACATGATTACTGGTGTAGTAGGCGCGAGAAGCATAGATCTCTGCTCATCAGCTGCTTATACTCTGTTCTTTTCAAGTTTTCTGTCAAATCACATGTAGAAACACAATCTGAAGGATGAAAGTGAAGTTTTTCTTCCAATAGTTCAGGGAATCCCTGACTTAGGAGATCAGTGCTGCAGAAAGAGCAAGGATAAACATGTGGAATCAATCAAATCAGTTGAGCTTCCCTTCCTCCCCCAAAAGGGCATCTTACAAAGAAAAACAAGATGAATAAGTCTACTGTTGTTTATCCTGGTGACTGTACTGACAGGTATCAAACTAGGAAAACCAACATAAATTATTTTTTGTGATAAAAAAAGTGTCACTGTATGAGGAGATATGGGCAGCATAAACTACATAAAGGTAGTTGTTCCAGTAGGACATAAAACTTGCAAATGCAAAGCAGAATTTAAATGACTAGATATTTCTGAAAAAAAAAGAAATCATTGATATTTTATTGTAATTATATAGGTACATCTGTATTATTGGGAACCTATTAATTCCATAAACAGTTTAAATGCACACAAGCTCTAAAGCTGCCACCTTCAGTGATGCATGCTGATTTCAACTTTAACCATTTACTTTCTGATATTTATTTAAAACTAACTTTAGTTAAATAAAAGTGGATATTTACGCCCCTTCCCAAGAGAACAGAAGACTAACATTATTTTAAAATTTGCCAGTTGAACTCCATACTATTTCTGTGGTTTGTGGTAGGAGAATGGTGGCATTTGGCTCCTTAAGCATAAGTAGTCCTTATTAAACAGAGAAAAGGATAAAGTCATGAAAAAACATTCAAACATTCTGTTCACCCTGAAACAAGCAGAAAGCAGTCACTGAATTCCATAAGTATGCAAAAAAAAATTTTTTACTGAAAGTTGTCTTTTTCAAGTAATTCACAGTAAAATGGTGGTGTACTAGACTTTGGTGTTTCCTTCTGCCACAGAAAATAGTTAAACATATCCAGAAAACAAAAATTACGAAGGAATGATTTCTAGAAAAGTTATCAACTGAGATAAGAGAAATGAGAAGCAGAGATTCCAGTTTCACTGCTTAGATATCTTTTAATGACCATGTTTTGTAATATGTGCTCTCTCATGCTAGCCAGATTTTGAACTTCCCCACTGTGAAAGTCAATCACTCTGTATACCATTTTTTCTTCTTTTCTTCTGAAACATCGACATCTGCAGCACTGCACTGGTGGTTATTTCAAATTGTTAACACCTTTCCAAGCTGGCGGATAAGCACTCAAGAGATGAATGAATCCATGCATAGCTGTCACAACTGGACTCCTATGCAGTGTTCAACTGTGGCATACAAAAAGCTTGCCCTGGACAGAATGTCTGCATGTTCTCAATATCTCCCTCAAGATGCTGAAATAAAAAGACTAGAAGAATATCAGCAACACCACAGCTTAGAAAAGAGGACTTGGGAGAAAACTTAAGACACAGAAGGCTTTGTAAGGCTGGTTGAGCAGTCCAGGAGAAAGTCATGATCTTCCCACTATCCTGAAGCAGCATCAGAGCCTCCTTTCCCACTCTCTTCCTCATGCCTGTGTGAAGGGTCGGTATTTATAAAGTGATCTGCAATCATCCAGACTTTTTGTGCTTTAATACAGTACTGAATATATATATATATATATATCAAAACCCCACCCCATCTGCATATAACTCCCTCACATGTCCCACTACCTCTCCCCTGAACCCAAATGACCATGTCAACTGAAACAAGGGTTCCAAGCATCACAGAAAGGCAAAGGGCTGGAGCCACAGCATGCTGGAAATAAGAGAGGGATAACATGTGGACTTTTGTGCAGATTCTTGAGAGGCTTAACATACCCAAAGATCAAGTGATGCAGCGCCCTGGCATCCAGGCAGTACGTGACAGATGGGATGGATGGTCACATGCCCTCACAAAGAACTTCAAGTTCAGACAGTAATAATGAAAAAGCTCCACCCCAAAAACCTATATACAAAGTCTGTCTGTATAATTTCCGTTACTAAAAGAGAAAAACAAAATCTATGACAACTGCAGCAGTTTGGTTTCAGGTGAACAAGAAAAAAAATCGTAGTGGTTGTTTTTTGGGGTTTTTTTTACAAGCTTCAAAAAGAGGCATGACTTGCAGCATTAATTGATAAAACGTTAGTGATAATCAAAATCATATTTGTTTAGGACAAATGTAAAAAAAAGGATTAAAGCAAATACAAGTTAGACTTTTTGCTGTAGATCTACTAAAAATTACATTTGTCTATCATTTTAATCTGTTATTTTATATTTACTATTTTAAATACTGTCTCCATTTCACTGTAATTGAATCTCTACATATTTTGATCTTGTTCATGTAGAACAAAAAATAAATGCAAACTATAAAAAATCTTTGGATGTTTGTATTTTCTATGTTCAATTTTACTACTATTATCATTCCAGGTTGGAGTATATGCTGCAAGTTTCAATACAGGCTGTCAGTTCACTAGCATCTATTTTTACAGGAAGGATCTTAAAGAAAACAATATCTTTGCTTATGCTGATTAAGAAAAACATGCTAAAACTGTGCTATTTGCAAGCGAGTCCCTCTTGGGACTATTTATGTAAGTGGTAGAGAGATACAGAGATACAGAATGGAATGGCCAAGAGCAGTGCATGCTTTTGCCCTAGATTACAGTCCTCTTACAAATTGACTGCCTTGATCCTGGGTGTATTTGATACTTTGATTTTCCGTAATTTTAAATACGCGTGCTTCTCCAGAGGGCAGCACTGGTGCCATGAGCAAACCAGAGAGCTAACCACAAGGTCTTGAAATGACATTCAGCAAGAGGAATAAAAAGGCATCTGATAAAAGAAAGTGCACACAGAAGAGAAATGCTTTAGATACAATTGCTTTCGCATGTTTAGCAAGGTTATTCATGCATGGAAGTAATTTCTTGTTATTCCTGGAGATTTGTCAATCCTTTCAAATTTTTCAGCCTTTACTGGAAGCAGTACTTTGAGCAACATACATACTGAGATGTGGACGGAGTCTGCTTCAACCGAAAGCATTGACAAACACCCCCCTTTCTCTCTCACGCATACTCCCATTTGTGCACCCGTGGGATTTGGGGAACCGACAGCCTTCTCATTAAATCTTCCCTCCTGTCCCCACATCTCCTGAGTTTTATATTTCTCTCTCTCCTACACCTACTGGTTTTCAAGCTATATCACCAGGCTTTCTTAGCTCATTAAGAAGGCAACATATGGACAGCAAGCAAAGAAATTGTGTGGAAATGAACATTTAACAGGGTCAAAAGACACTATAAAGGCAATTAGTGTCATGATGGAGTCTGGAAAAAATAGTCACATCACTTCCCAGTAAGCTCTGGCACTTGGCATTAACTGCAATGCTTAAACAACAAATTTAGAAATTTCAATATTATGTCGTCACAGTTATGTAGAAGTAAGCCATCAGGTCGAAGTCACTGAAATTAATACTGAACTTCCATTGGAGAAATATTATGCTCTTCTCTGGAGTTTGAATAATTCAGGGGGAAGGATTAGCTTAAAAGAACTCCATGGGTCTGACCTGTTTAAGCAAAAAGAAAAGCAAGATCATAAAGCTCCTGTTTGGCCGTTGGGGACTTTCTAAACTACATTTATATTTTGAGATACAAGAGTAGGTAAGCTGCAAGAGAAGCTATATAGGACAGTGACACGAAGAAAAATTGTATCTTGCATTTTTTTTTCTGGATGTTTTTTTTTGAATTTTTAAAATAATAACTTGAAAGGAATATAAACACATACAAATAATTATATTGGGATATTTGAAAAACACTGTGCATGGATCAAGTTACTATGCTAGCAGCAAGAGTTTGAAAGGTTCCCTTTCCCAAGGCTTGCAGCGATATACTGCATTACAGCTCCTTTACCACAGCGCTGGATGGCAGAGGCCATTGCCACTGCTTCACAGCACCATCTAATGAGAGACATCAGGTACGACACATGACCAGAGGCTCTCTGCTTATATGTAGTCCTTCTCCTTGGCAGGAGATGAAAGAAATTGCCTCTGGCAAAGAAATTAAATAATTGCAGTCAGAGAAGGAAGGATGGCTATGGAGGAAATTGAAGTCCAAGGGAGCTACAAAAGGATGGCGTGCATTTGAAAAGATGACAGGAGAACAACTAGAGGAGCCAGAATTTCAGTCGGGGCAAAGGAATAAATAAGTTTAGGTTGAGTAAATTTTGCTGACCGATGCTTGCCACTGATTAGGTGTTGGAAGAGTTCCAAAATATGAATACTGCCCTTTTAGAGTATTTAAATATAAAGGAATATTTCATGAACATGTAGCAAGTTAGTCAAATGGCTTTATACTTTGAGAACTCTGAAATGAATATGCTCTTGTGCTTAACTACATAGCTTTCAGCTTTTCAGGGGATCCTACTCTTGCTACACCTCCTTCAGGACCCTTCTATCATCTCACACCAGACACAGTGCCACCCTGAACAGTACTCACCCATTATTTATAATTATATATACACATTTCCCTGCAAGATCTAACTCCTGCCCTGTTTGAGATATATTTGCCTTTACAAAAGTGAAATGTCTTTGCTAGAGGAAATCAATGATCAGGCTACCATCAACCTCAAAATCAGGACTTCACTCTACTTAACAATTTAACGCAATTGAAAAGTTCCCTCTTTACGCACCATACTGCCCTGTTATGTCTTTCCTGACCAAACATTTTGGTCTTAATGTTTGAGTATTTATTAAGCCAAATACATTACTACCCAACTCTTATTCTCCAACGAGCTCTTCTGCTTGGTTTGCAGAACCACAGATAGAAGAAGCGCTAGCAGCTGCCCAAGTCACAGGCAGCCCCACGCAGGGTTAACTGCTGCACTACAAGTAAAACATTAAGGTCAAGAGCACAGAGGTCCAGAAGGGAGGCACGACAACTCCTCCTCTTCCAAACTCTTCTAACACTTCCCCCTTCCTATCTTTCCTCTTCAACATCAGAGCTTACCACTCCATTTCTGATCCAGGCTGAGCATCGCGTATGACCCAAGCGTTACTCAACCAGCTCCAGCATGACACTTCCTCCAGCCATCTTACCGCTCCGCTGCAAATGTAGCTTTATTTATCTCATTATTTAAGGAGCCAAACTGGTTTGACAGAGTGCTTGCCTCCTTGCCCGGGTGTGTTCAGAGGAACCCACGATAAGATTGACTGCCACACCAGCTACATGGAGTTACTACGTATAGTGCCCAGAGATAGGATTTAATTACTAGTCAAAAGCAGCCTATCTCCCCCTTATTACAGAAGACAATTATAATTTGCTTATATTTATTATGACATCCTTGCAGAAATGTTCATGACTATTTGTAAACAATTCATATTTTGCAAGGGAGAGGCATAACTTTATATCACAGTTGACATATTCAATTTTTTATATAATTAGAAATTTCTATATTGCTGAAAAAAATTGTTTTCCTCTGAACAACAAAAGAAATCAGCAGTGTATTAAAGAATTTATCTGCATATGGCTGATACATCCTTTCTCATAGAGAAGAGAGACCTTAAGTCCTGTGAAGAAAAAAAAAAATAGTTTCCAATCTGTAATGGGCTCATTTACATACATTCGTATAATCTCCCCTAAAGATACTCTAGAGTGATTAAAAAAGCCCCACAAAATGCACACAAGAAAATCACTGAGATAAAAGCAGGCAATTATACTAGAAAAATCTATCCAGAGCTATAAAAACAGTCTTGAAAGACTACTCTATTCATTTAGTAGGGGTATGCTTGTACCTTGCAACCACAGAAAAGATGCACATTTTGGATTATAAACAGATGCATGTATTTGGGGCATTTTTTGTCTCTAGCTTAGCTTTATTTTGTCTTTAAAAATAATACCGCATTAAATGGAGAAATACTATCAGTAATCTATACAGTTTTTCACAGACAGAGAATATCTATGCACTGGAAGACTGAGATTTTCTTCTACCATAGGCAAGATGCCTCAAGCATTTCGGATTTGAACCTCAATGGTTTCTATGACCAGCTGTCTTCCAGGGTATGCAGATTTCAAGAATGTCTGAAGTTTTGCCTAGCAACAGACAAAGCACAGACTGCCCCTAAATTTCAACATTTTCCTCCATACATTTTGCATGAAGTTGTGCCAGTTTCTGCTGCTTGATCTGGTACGTGATTACCGTTTCTACATGAGATTTTTTACCATTTTATTTACAGCTCAATAGAGCAGCTGAAGACATTTCTCCTACCACAACAAAAACAAAATTGGGAAGTGCTTTTAACATTAGGTCACTGCTTTATCAAAGCAGAATGATATCTTTGGGTTTTTTTTTCAAAATTCCAGAGAGAAAGAAATGGTATTTTGTATTTGATGCTATTTCCAATGCAAGATTTAATTTTGTTTGGGGGCATCACAAAATCATGTACCCTACTGGGCACATGTCCTCTTATATATTTTCTGTTAGAACAAGAAGTCAGATGTAACTTCAGCTGGAACCATTCAAACATGACTTGCACAACATTTACAGACTAACAAAGGAATTATCCTACTGAGTTAAACTAGTTGTCCATCTCACCCAACATCCTCTGTCTGACAGTGACCTGTACCAAGTATGTCAGCACTTTTGCAGGGTGGGGAGGGAAGATACCAATACTTTCATATTTAGAGCAGAGGTGTTTCTAGCCTTCTCTATAATTAAATGGTAAAAAGCACAGATAGGGAGAGCAACACATCTTTTCATAAATGCTTCTCTTGCATCAGAAATCATTACTGAAAGGAGAAATATCACCCACCACTTCCTCCTGTACCCATATACCAAGTTTTTTTAAATACTTATTCGCTTAAAAGATTTGTTTGTGATATAAGACATACAGAGACGTGTATCCAGAAGAACTTGAACACAAGTCCAACTTGTGATAAATCTAAACTGTTAAATCTATATAATGCCTTTTTAACTAAGGCATGTAACAATGAATATGCTACTAAGAACTCATATCTTATGCTAGCCAATATTCTCTAAGCCTGATGCCTCAGTTTGAGAGCCTGCATTGATAGCAAGTGTGAATTCATACAGAATCTGGGTGTCACTGCAAAACTGATCTCCTATCTCTTGACATATTCTGACCTCTGCTGTTATAAAATGGAATTTATTTTGACAATAATTTTTTTCTTTAGAACACTGCCCTCAGCTGAATAAGAATTTTCAGTATATGCCATTATTTGGGGTGAAGAAATGATGGGAAAATCACTTTTATTTCACAACATGAACATAAAAATAAAGTGCCCAAGCTTTTCTTTCCCCCTCATGGTCCTACCATCCTGTCATTTATTATGAGTCATCATTTGACTATTACATAAATACATATACTTTGTTCTTTTGGCATCTAGACACTATATGCTACCAAACTGTCCCAACATCTTCTTTCTCTGAGAATGCATTGTTTCAGGCTTTTATGACAGACACCAGCAAACCCACCCAGCACATACCAATATACAAACTATTGCTAATCTGAAATTATTCACACAACTAGTTTTAGGCAGCACTTTTTTTCCAGTTTAAGATGCATTTTCATTACAAAAATATTCTACTGTAGACTATCAAGCTCTCAATTATGTACAAATCTAGGACTTCATACTGAATTTTGACAGTACTGGTTAGGAAAGAAATATCTTCTAAATATGCCATACATTAACATCAGTGAAAGTGTAAATATGGATGAATAGTGGCTGTATTGGTTGGCAAAATTTTGAAGTCACCAAAACACTGCACTTTTTAAGTGATAGGTACACTCTAAGGGGAAAAGAAACAGAGTGTGTCCATCATGATTCTCTGCTTCCAAACTTTTCTTTCTCTTCCGGCTAAGAAGTCTCCTCTCAGACCTTGATCTTGAAGATTAGGTGTAAACCTGTACTGTATTTATCACAAATGCTCAAAGATCATTTGCTCTTCCTTCCCCATCGCAATGCCTGTCCCACTTCAAAATAAAACTGCATGTACAGCTTGCATTATTTCTGCCAGACCTGCTGATTTCCCATGGCTTGGGAGATGATAAAGTACTTGATCAAATATAGTTATAAGCATAACTTTATGAATTTAAGACTGTATCTCCCAGTCAGAAAACACTTTTGGTTCAGGAATAGAAAGACAGCAGCACAGTGCACAATCAGTGCTTTAGCACCAAATGCCATTTTTATCCTCAGGTTTAACTAGGAAAGAGACCCTAATCTTCAATCAGCTAGGTCACCCTTATGCCAAGAACCTACCTCTTTTAGAACTACAGGCAGAAAACAGTCTTATTCAGTTCTTTTCAGTCTGTTTTCACCATCAATTGTGTTTTTTCTGAGCAATACTAAAATTAATGGAGTTTATTGTTCTGCATGCAACAACTTAATTTTCACCTACATGCATGGGTTGTTTTAAATAATTAAATATTTTGCTTCTGTTGAGACAAACATATGGAAATTTGCCTTAATACCTTTATTGGAGTAAAAGCAGGAAACACAACAGCATAATATAAATTAGCCACTAAATTTTAGAGGATCCTCAACTGTAACTACAAAACAAACAGCCAACAAAGCTCAGCACAGCACCTCACTCTATCGTACAGACGTCCCGAGGACAGCCTGTTAGTTTATAACCCCCAATCCCTTGCCCTCCATTTCAATAACCAGGCTCAGACATTTTCTTTTGCCTTGAGTTGTAACCATCATTTGCTGGAAACTAAACCAGAATGAACACCTTCAAAATGTTACTGCACCTCCAGTAACAAATATGTAGACTAACAGCAAGGATGCCAAACAATGAGTTATACAGACTACCACAAGCATCTTTAGCATTACAATTGATTTTTTAAAAATACGGAACAACTTCAAATTAAACATGTTAAGACAGCTCAGTTTCCTACTAAAAATTTTTTAATGAAGACAGCAATTTTGGACAATATAAGGACGAAAGCTCAATTGTGCTCTTTGTACAGAGACCACGCAGCAGTATCCTGCAAGTGGTCTCAAAAATTTATTTACTGTTTTCAAGGGTATTATAGAATCTGGCAGGTATTCAATCAAACCAATAAAGTTCTGTGGTTAGTTTACTTTTGTATTCTATCAAAAACTGTGATGAGAAATCAAATAGCCTAAACCTAAGAGTAGCATGATAAAACAGGAAGTTTGAGAAACCAATTCACAAAAGTAGAAGCAAATAGAATTCACACAACTAGCATAATAAAAACAGTCAGGCAAGTATAAACAAGTAACTAAAGACAAAATATAGAAGAAATTCTACGGCCATACTAGAATAAACAGAAAGTACAGATCAGGCATGACGATGGTGAATAAACAGATAATGAAAAAATGGTTTCGATGTTCAGTTGAAGAGCTGGCAGGTGCTTCAGAGAACCATGGGACTGGGAAAACAACCACTCAGAGTATAAGTGTTGAAGATGGCAAAGCCTGGAAGAATTTGCTTAATTAGAGTTCTTGTCTGTTCTAGAGCATACTCTAAAACATTAGCAATTATCTCCAACTCACAGGGCTGGCAAGGTCTCACTGACAGGAAAAAAAATTAAAAATAAAAAAGATCCCCTTTTGACATGCAATGACATGAGAAGGAAAGCAGAATAATAAGGGTTAGAAAAATATTTAGACTATTCTCCCCAACTTTGGTTTCTAGAAGGGTATTAAATATTGTTGATTCCACCACCACCAAGCCATAGCTTTTTGGGAGGGAGCAACACTTTGTTTTGAAAAGTTGCTTTTTTTCCTGCCTTGGCAAATTAACTGGTCTGACACACCAGAAAAGCAGTAAGTGGGCTACAGATGGAATTAAGTTATGCAACTGGAAAAAAGTCTTGTTATTTTATTTAAAGACAGACTATGGAAATGCAGTCTAGGTAAGGAAATTAAAAGGCCATTATGTGAAAATGGGAAGACCACACATGTACAGAGCAAGTTTCTAAGGTGGCAAATCAGACTGGGATAAGGGACTAAATTGGACCCAAGAGAAGTTACTGGAAATTGCAGGACATTCCAGTGTGTTCTTTACAGAATTAGGTGATGAACAACAACCATATATAATTAATAAACCCAAACTGAGACGCTGCATGAGCATTAAGGTGGGGGGGGAGACAAAAGTTCCCAGTTAAATTCCTCAGTTGGAGCACTGGTCCAAAGTTCAGCAAGAGAAAACTCAGCAGAACCTGGCTACAAAATCTTACTCTTAAAATAGGGTAACAGAATATATAAATAGGATATTCCTGCACATCTCAAAACAATGTTAGTTTTTTTGTTTCATAACAGGTTTGACTTCAGTTTGTAGTCAGTCACCCCCACACCCTTTTATGCAATGCCTTAAGTGGTTATTTATCAGTTTGTATTGGTGCAGTAGTTGTCCCGCTCTTAGTTTGGTACGTGCTATTTCATGTAGCACACTTAAAGAAAAGAGGCTTAAGAGTATGAAGACTAGTTATTATGAATAAGACATGAGAGGGAACACTTCTTTTCCAAATTTATCAAAGCAAGAGTTGTACTAAGTGGTTTACTTTGCAGCAAATGAGATTGTCATGTATTAGGGAAGAAAAATCAACCAAAAAAGTTAAGTACCAGTTTTTAAGAGGTTAAAGTACATAGAGATAGACAGATAGACAGACAGACAGATATGCCAGGAATGGTCTAGGTATAAGAATATCTAGTTTTACAAGAGAGTAGTGATGAACTATGTGACCCTTAAGCTCCTTTCAGCCATATATGCAATTTTCACATAATTACTCACTCAGTCTCATCATCTAAATACCAAACCCAGTGAAAATTCTTAGTTAAGCATGTATCTCCAGCCTTTAAAGGACAAGACAGAACAAAGTGAGTTTCAGAAGGAGTTTTGGAGTTGTTTAGGAAATGAGGTGCTTTGCAGCAACTGCTCAAAACACACAATAACCTAGATGCAAAAAATGTCTACAAATAAATCAGTTTATTTTAGGACATATACTCTAAGTGTCTAGCCAGAAATTCAAACCTGTAATGCCTACTATGACATGACATTATTAAAACAACAAAAAAGAAAAACTGCATAGTGGGTGGTACAGACACAAGTACTACCCCCACAAATACTTATGACTACTCAGATCAGGGTAATTGCTAACTCTGAAGACACACGGGTTAAGTGGCACTTACAGTATCATACATAACCCAAACACCAGGCTCTGTAACTCCAATGTTGTGGTAAAAGTTGCATGGAGGACTATGATTTATTTGAATTTAAAGACTATGGTACTGGTCACATCCAATTTATGCCTTCTAATGAATTCTCTAATAAATTCCTATGTATGGCCTTTTAATTCTCATCACTTAGAGGGGATGGGGAGGAAGGAACTGATTAGTCTTTATGTGCAAAGTTATTAGTGTTACACTGCTTAGAGGAGCTCTTAGTGGTCCAGCTGTGCTCCTCTGGTGACCTGCTGCACTGGAGATGCCTGCAGAGCTGGGAAAGTGCAGGGTGGTGGTGCTGAGGATGCCTATGCACCACTGGAAATTTCTACACTTCCACAGACATTACATGTTAGTGTCAGACAACAACAAGAAAGAAAATAAAAACTCTTTTCCCTTTCCTTGATGGAAGATTGTCTTGAGCTAGTAAAAATGACAGACCTACAAGCTCTGAAGGACAAAGGGCTCCTCCTGGGCACCTCCAATGACAGTTTCGTGGGAATGAGGCAGGTACTAATGGAGAGAATAGCTGCAGCTACTGCAGGGTTTTATTTGAAGAACCTCCAGAAACCACATAAGAAAAATATCATACTTTGGAAGGGAATATTCAAAGTACAAGTAGGCCTGGACTTCATTACACAGCTTTTGGTTACAGGTGCTACATGAATCCACCTGCTCAAGGCATCATTTTAGACATGCATATTAAATTAAAAAATAAAAAAAAAAAAAGGGAAAAAAATCAAGTGTTTGTCACCTCAAGGAAGAACATGCAAAACTCAACACAGCCTTATTGCCAGAGGTGAGAACAGAAGAAGCACAGGACAAAAGTAGAGAGCCCTAGAAGATGTGCTATTTGTGTTTGCATTTGAAAAATGGGGGTGGAAAGACGAGAAGAGCCACTTCTGTTGTCTGCCCCATCCCCTTCAGCACACGCTGTCAGAGTATCCAGCACAGCCCTCATGTAACCCTGCCTCAGGTCCGCGACAGAGACATGACATTTGCTGCACCTTGGTCTCCTGCCTTTGCCTATACCCGGTGCTGAAGAAGGCGAGAGTCTGCATAATTCCAGTTCCACTGCTGCTTCCAGCAGTCCTGTGCAACATTACTGCTGAATTCAGGGAGGTTACACAGAAACCTGGCAAGTTGAAACAACCCCAAGGCCTGATGACTACATGTTTCGTGGTAATGGCAGTTGGCACCAGAACCTAAAAAAAAAAAAAAAAAGAGAGAGAGAAAAGAAAAATCCCAAATGTAAAAGTCAAAAGCTGGTAAATAAACCCTTCAAGGTTTGGTTAGGACAAAGTATTTTAGTAGTCAAGGCCACATACACTTCAAAATGTACAAAATTCATACCGAAATGTGTCTCTATCAAAAGATATGTGTATCAAAAATGACAGAGCCTGTATTAGATTTATCAATAGAAGTCAAAGGACAGATTTGGGATCAATAAAGTAAATGGCTCACCTTTCATTTAATGACTTCGAAGAAGCAAAATAAAAATCAATAGTGTCCAACAAAATAACCAAAAAGCATACTCATATTCTTGTAGGAATAGCACTACAACATAACTACCCAAAACACATCTTACCAAAGCAAAAGAATGTGTACAATAAAACAATCCTGAAAAGTATATTCAATATGATTTGAAAATAACTTATGCCGTTTGAACATGAAAGATTTCATTTAAAAACACTCTAATGGCAAGTTGAGAATTCCTGAAAAATATCTTCTGAATCCTTGGAAAGTCACAATAAACTGCAATGGAACACACTGTTACTTTACCAAATCTGAAAATTTGGCATAAAGTGAAACTGGATTAAGAAGTAAAAATTTCATGGCCAGTGATATTTTCTTGAATAAATTTGTTATATTGACTCCTCTGCTAAAAAGATTTTTAAAAAACCTACATGGGAAAAATACTGTGGCAGAAAATTCTTTGTAGCCTTATAGTAAAGTAGTTTTACAAACATTGTGAAGACTTTTGAGCTACTCAGAAATGCACAGCATTATTCAGAACAAGAGAAAATAACTGACAAAATGTCAACTTCTTTCTGTCTTGATCTTACTTTTTTCACATAAATGAAACATTTGTGAAATTCATAGCATTTGAATGCCAAATACACATTTTTTCAGTATGACATAGTGAGGGATATTTTAAGACACTGGAATGTCATTAATTTGTGCCCCTCAGCTCAGCAATTTGTAAATGATTAGCTCTAGAGCACCAAAACAAAGTAAAGCCTGTCTAAGCCCATTTCATCCAACTACTAGCATTTAATTTAAACATGATTTCAAGAATCTAATGCCAAAACCGAGCATATGCTATTTATCATAAAATTGAGAAGGAAGTCTGATGTCTTCCTGTAGGTATATATTATAAAAGAGCAACATGAAGTTGGGGGTTTTTTTGTGTTTTTTTTTTTTTTTCCTTTTCAAGCCTAAAGCTTGGTCCTTTCAGTTTCCCAAGATTTCACACAAGTACCAACATTTCTGCTAGTAACAAGTCCCTAAGGAGCAAGTTTAGCTTGCGATGTCACTGTCAAACCTCTTCCTATAGCGTCAATATGAGGGGAGGGAAGGAAGAATGTAATTGAGCATAATGCTATTTAACTATTGGCTTTTCTGGTTACAAGAGAAATGGGAGCCTCACACCTCAAAAAGGGAACAAACTTGTACCATCAGATTCCTGTTCCTGTTGAGTTTTACAGGAAATAGCAAGTCCTTGGCTGTTGTGCTCTGTCGCAGGTGGCTGCACAAAGGGTTACAGGACCACGGCATCTCTGTAGCTCTGCTCTCTAGAAAAGCCTCAGCATCAGAAGAGGTTGTAGGAATCCCCCAAACAGGGTTAAAAATGAAATTACAGGGGGAAAAGTGAGGAGCTTCAGAAAGTTTATGAAAGTTTGGCTCCAGGAAAGAAGTTCTCCCAATAGCAGACGCTACTTTGTGTTTGTTTGTTTTTTAAATCCATGAAACAGGACACACCTACCACTTATCTTTTCATCCTGAGCAATTCATTCAAAGTCAAAGCTTTGGTCTGAAGCTTAAGATCTTCTATTTTATTTTATTTAGTTCTGGGCTACCCTTAAAGGAGCAGTGAGAGAGGTTTAAAACTGACAACATCGTTCACCAGAAATACAAGTTATCTGCTCTTAGGTAGTTACAGAGTTCACTTGTTTCAAGTTCTTCAAGTTTGAGAAAAAAAAATCTGGACTTCTAAAATTCCTTACTTTAATTAATGTCTTGCTCTAACTTGACTTTAAATGAATTTAATCAGTATAACAAAACAGTGAAAAAAAAAAAAGTTCGTCATCACCTGATATTTCAAAGTAACATCTTTAAATTGGTACTTGACTGTTTATTCAACTCCCACTTCGACCCACCTTCATATAAGGACCTTCATATTAGGCTTCAAGAAGAAAAGATAGAAGCACTGTCCGCACTGACATACTCTGAGACTTGGGTAACAATAGAGGCCTGAGATTCACAAGTGGTGATGAAGTCCTGCTGCATTGTCCCACTCCCAGCCAGCTCTCTCTGGTGGGGTTCTCTGTCCTCACAGCAGGAAAGTACAGAAGGCTCCTGTGGCCCCCTCTACCCCCAACCCAAAGATTTTGATCGGATAATTTTAATTCACATGTATACAAGAATTAGGGGTTTTCTAATAATTCTACAAGTCCTCCTTATCCAAAAGGATGCAGAAGCCAAAAGGAACATATTGAGGAAGAGAAATTGAGGAAAATCCCCCACAACTGGAAAAAGAATCAGAATTTAAGCATCCACTTTCCAACTAAAAATCAAAGAGAGCTCATTTTAATTTTGAAAAGTTATCTGAAAGCGGGTTTTTTACATTATTTACTAAAAAAAAAGAAAATAATGAGGAAAGGTCACATAAAAGCACTGAAACACAGGGTAAAATAATATCCATAACCTCAGAAAAAATACTTAATTTATTTTCTCTGGCAGCTGTTTTAATCCCCAGTTGGAAATACCTTGTTTCTATTTTGTGCTTAAGAGAAAAAAAAGTTCAAATTCACAGGCAGGCTGCTGTAGCAGCTCTGAGTTTAGACGTTCCCGTTCACCTCAGCTGGGCAATTTCCTAACTCTGATGGGAGCCACTACAGCAATCGGATTGTTTAACATCCTATGTAAATAACGAGATGAATGCTCAAATCCACTAGCATACAGACAAACAGAAATCAGCAAAATCAGCAATATGATAATTCAGCATGATGCTGAACTTAATGCAAACATTCGTAAAGGAAATCAACAGGATGAAGGAAGCAAGACAGATTTGGGTACTGAAGCACGAATAACAGCAGAAGGTCCACATGATGATATTCAAAGCAGAAAATCCCACTCCACACACAGTTTATGATCTGGAACAAATAACCTTTACCTGCTCCTAGAAAAAAACTCCAACAAAACAAAAACTCACGCAACACCTCCTCCAGCCATGAGTACATCTTAAAGGTGTTCTGGCAGACACTGAGTACTAACCACCTTGAACCTTCTCCCCCACAAACTTAATCTCTGCAGAGTTAAACAAATATTAATATAATTGAAAAGTACACAAAGTGATTTTACTAAGGGGGTAATTAACAACTTCATTTTAGTTTAGCAGCTGATTTTTAGTTGGCATTAAACCAACAGGAGCTTAAAAGAACCTATTACACACGGATAAGTTTTTGAATAACCTTGTGAGTTACCAGCTGTAGTCTGATGTGGCCCTCAGACTTCAAAGGCTCCTTTCATAACAAAACAGGACAAAGGCAGAGAAGTCTTTATCATCATTTATGGTAAATAAGAGACAAATCCACTATGCACTAGAAAGCTGATGTAAGGAAAAGACTGAACTTTGCATCAGCTTCATCATCCTTTTAGGAGTTCTCAATTATCCAGCAGTTTTTGATTAGAAGATGCCAGTAGTTTGAAAAAGGCAACAGCAAACAGTCCAGTAGCATAGAAGGACAGAGATAAAAAGCTTCTTCTACTTTGCTATCAGCAGACACTTGTGAGGATCTATCACCAGACTGCAGTGGAGCACGTGCCCAGGAATTTTCTGAGACCTTAAGTGAACAAGTCAGAGCCTCCCATCCTGGGCACACACAGCTCAAACTCTTAGTTTTCTACTGCTCAGCCTTAATGATTCTTATTACCCTAGTCAGGGGTACCCAGGTAAAACTGACAATCTCTGGCATCAGTGTTAGAGGAATTGCACTTTAGGGTCTCATCATAAAATACAAGCACTGCTAATAATTAGGCCATGTAGAAACATAAGGATCACCCCCTTACCAGAATTCACTGATAAAAAGACAGCAAGGACATATAGCTTAAAATTAACATAGTGTGAAATGAAAAGTACAAACCCTTAAGTGGAAAACTGCCAAATGTAATTTTCACAATTACCATTTAATTTAAGAAGCAGATCAAAAGAAGCACATCATTTACATTTTCAAACATTAAGTTTTAAAGATCAAAGACTTCTAGTATTTCCAGACTGCATGTATGTGAGTAACTTGGTTCAAGTAATGAATCTATGCAGAGATGCTCATTTGCTCCACGCAGGAGTTTCCCCATCGTCTGAGACTGTAGCACGTGGTATCTGCAATAAGCATCATCAGCAAGCACCCACTGACACTATATAGGAATAAAAGCAAGAGACTTCAAGGTCTAAAACAGCAGTATAATTTTCTGACTGCTAGAGAACTGTCCCTGAAACTAGACACTGCATCAGAGATTTTTTGACAGCTGTCAGCTTAACAATACTTTTACAATGATCATTCAAGACTCCACGTTATCACCCAAAACTATGTTTTTATGCTAAAGAGTTCAATAGAGAAAAGTACATATTGAACTATGTAAATTCCAAAACATGTCAGTTTAATTCCATGTCGAAATGAAATGATTACAGCAGAGGTGATATTTTAGTGATGACTGGGAGCTACTGCAACAAATCCTGGTCAAATTCAGTGTAAAACAGAAAGTGTCCTGGCACTTATATCCAGGAAACAATTGAACCTTTAGTTCATGATGAAAACTCATGCCTACTTCTGAGCATGTCCCAAAAAAATGCAGCACAGAATTCAAGATTAAAACCAGACTTTTCTCAGCAGAAAACCAGAGAGCATCATGGCCATAAAGCCTATGCTAAAAAAAAGAGAATCATTTAAACTGAACCACTAAACAGGAGCTGCTCATGGAAGTTGAGAAGATGACCCAAACTTCTCTTACTAAGTTGAGGAACATGACAACTCTATTGGGTACTTGACTGCTGGTGTTACAATAACATCCAGTCCCTGAAGACTTCCTTACAGCAAGCGAAGATCCTCAATACACCATACTGTCTATCAGACTGGTCCCAAGGACATGATGAATTTTTATCTGCATCTCCCTTATGTTACCTATTTCCCTTCCAAATCACAGGATTAAAACTATTTTAAAAGTAGACATAAGGGGATATAAAATACTGGCATTTACACAGGGACTTCAATTCTTATATCACAGTATTACACATCTAACACCAGAAAGAAAAGGGCAGAAGAAATCCACATACCTACTGCAATAGAGGGTTTAAAGCAGCTTTCTCAAGAATAGCTTCTCCAACAGACACTTCCCATGGTAAGGATGCTGCATTCTATAACTGAGACCATAAAGCTCTTGAAAAGACGAACATTATACTTTTACAATAGTTGAGGCACCTATGTATTACTAGTACTCTGGTAAACAGTCTTCTTTACAGATAAAAGAAGTTACACAGAAGCAAGTTTCATACTTAAACCTTCTGTCACAAAACATTAAAAAAAGTGAGCACTATCCAGGCTCTCATGAAGAAAACGATGAGCTGTGTCTGACTGCAATTAACATGTAGCAACCTAATCTCAAAGGATATTTATACTGCATAATGCTCTGGGTATTCCTTTCAGACCTACCCAGGCTCGCATAGATTTCTGTCTGACAGCAGCCACACTGCTCCCAATTCCCAGCCTACATCAGGTAAACACACACAGTCCAAGCACTTAGGGGTCTTAATCTGCATCTCTGTGAAAAATTCAAACCACTGTGTTCAACCTAAGCACCATTATATGCACAGATGATTTAAAAAATGGTGAAATTGGTGCACATCCCATCTGTCCCCACTAGTGGTCTGCAGAAGAGTGCCCCTGCCCAAACTGGAATGCACATTCCCTACCATCAGGAAAAAAAAAAAAAAAAAAAGACATATATTTCATGAGTGGAGAAACATGTGGTGAGGTTGAAATGAAAAGGATCTGGAGATTCAGATTTCCTCTCCATATCCTCCCCCCAGGAGCAATGTCTGTTCAACTGAGCGTGCATAAGGTTCACCCGTTCCCATACTGCGCAACAGTACAAAAATAAAGGTAAGATGTGGCCCAGCTACAGCCACAGCACAGCTGGGTTAGGGATAACATTCTAAGGAAATTAAAAAAAAAATTAAATAAAAGGGAGGTGAGGAAGGCTGGCATACCTTTAAAAAGAGCTGAGACACACCAATATCCTTTCCACATTTTACTCGCCCATATTGGAAAGGTAGCGTGACATTAGAAATGTCTTCTACTGCCAGAGAGACATCCTCCTCTATCCTACCTCCTCCGCTGATCAGAGAGGAAATAGAAAATAATCAGATGAGTCACCACTGGAAATCTGCACGGCTGGATTGCATCTAGCCCATCAATGCACCAGACACAGGAAACCAAATTACTGCCAGCCTCCCAGTCATCTGCTGGGATGCTGGAAACTGCTGCTCCAGCCTCACGCTTTATTACCATGACCAGTCAATACAGTTTTTGCAAGAGACTTGCCTGCACACAAAGACCAAATCTTGTTGCTGAAATGTGCATGTTAAGTATTTTGTGTTCTGACAAAATTCACCGTTATACTGAGAACCAGACATGATTCAAGAGCATTATCCTTCTTAACTATGGTATATCCTAATATGTTTATGAAAACATTCTCCTTTTTATTACAATTTTCAAGGGGAGACAGTTTTCACAAGGAAAGATCAAAGATTCCACTGGAAAATGAAACTATCTAAGATTTTAGTTGCCACAATAAAAAGAACAAACACTAATTTCAGAAGTTCTTAGCTGGGTAGGTAAGAAAGGGAAGAAAACAAAAAAGGAACCATAAGCACACATATACTAGCATTTTTCAGTCAGGTCTAACAATAGGCTTCCATGTCCCATGGTAGGTAAAGTAGACGAGATACTATTTTACAAATATGTAAGTGAAAAAATTCAAATAAATGTAATAACACATTCAGAAATTTAGAACAGTCTCCAACTGCATTCCCCCAATGTTTTAAATTACTAAATGCAAAACAAATGCAAAAGAAAACCCCAGATTTATAAAGCCCGCATGTTCTACTAAATTTCATAATTTAAATACTCACAAGGTAAGAAATTCACTTGAGTAAGAAGGAGAAAGTAGTTATTTACAAATAACCTTAGGTGCACATTTGTCCTCGTCCCTTTCCAAGCTCCTCTTCTCCGTCATTTCTCCACAGCACACAGCTCCAAGCCCTATCCAGTGACACCTAACATGCAGACCTTCCTGGAGTCTGAGATTACTTTGCAAGACCTACCCCAACGTCACAGAGGACTTTTGGATTTTATCAGACACATGAAAGTTAGGTCATTAGTGAGCAAACCAGTCTGCGCATTTTAATGGAGATCTGTCTTTGAAAAAATTCATCCACACATAAGACTCGTAGCTGTGAAGCAATACCCTCCTGAATAAACATCAAGTTGATGTTTATTATATCAGAGATGCTTTTTTCCCTCCACAGCATCAGGCAAATGTCTGTGAAAGATATCCATCTGTACCTAGAGCTCATGCCTTCATCCTCACTCCATTTCCATTCAGTCCAAATAAAATCAATTCCAAGCAACCTTTTTACTGAATGCTGAGAACTCACAATGAGGATGCCTACCTGACATTATCTATCTATATTTTATTTTTATACATATATATACACACCTACACAAAGGTGAAACCCTTCTAGTTACTTAAGATAATGTCATTTTGTTACACCCTCAACCTCTTCTGTTTGCAGAAGAACCTGCAACCAAATGTCCAGCCCATTTTCACTCAGGAAAATGAGTGAAACATTTTCAGGTGCATCAAAAAGGTACATTTTGTCAGTGGTATTGTTTAGGCAAAGGGAGCATGGTGACATAAGGAAGAAAAAAAGTTTTTCCTAGATAAAAAATGCAGTAATACCCAACTTTGTCCCCTGCTTTACCTAATCTTAAATAGTTTCCAAAGAAGCATTTCAAGGCAGTGCAACAGGTATTGCAACAAAACCCTTCCAACTCTGTAGTGTCAAACCTGGATCTTCATTTTTCTTCCTCTTCTCCACAGCCACTTTGACATCTGGCTTCATAGAATCACAGAATTGTTCATGTTGGAAAAGACATTTAAGATCATCAAGTCAACATTCTGCTTCCTTCAATGTCAACCAGCTAATAACAGAAAGAGGATACTTATGTCATAGTTTTGGAGGCATTAGCAACTAACACTACTATCATGACTGACCCAGGCTAGGAGGTTACCACTGGCAAAAACTGACACTGTGCACCCATCATCTGCCACTTCCAGCACCCCAAAATTCTGACATAGCTGCACAAAAGGCATTTTGGAGCCCCATGGCATACTGGCTGTTTTTTTATCCATTGCCCTAATGTAAACAGAAAACATCCTGCACTTGCTTCTGTGTTCTTTATCACATCTTGATATTTTTTAGCTGACACAGTCATTTGAATGTGTGGAAAATCACAGATCAAACTTCACAAGCTAGATTTTTCAAATTCCTTCCTGAAGGAAAAAAAAAAATAGCAGGGTCAATAAAGTAATTCCATTTTGAATTTACAAATAACACTGGAGATTAGATCTGGGATTGGATAGTCCCTAGTCTGAGGGCCAGGTGTCCCAATATCTCTGAAAGATCATCTCCCAACCAACCCAGTTCCAGTGAGACACAAGGACTGCTTCTGCCATAGCAGAAGTCATTGTGTAAGAATATAAAATACTTTCAAATGCTTTTGCTCAGAAACTCCTGGCAGAGTTTCTATTTAAAATAGCTCTGACTGTATTTAAGGCTTATGAAATCCATCCTGAAGAAGTTATTTATGGCTAGAAGCCAGTCTCCTTAATCCAGCTGTCTATCTTATACCTCAGCCCTGGGCACCTAGCAAACAGATCCCGAGTCATGTAAGGAAGAGAGCTGGGCAATGGGCAGAAGCAGGCAACTTAAGAAGCCTCCAAGGAAAGGGATGGCTTGTCTAAGTTCAGGTATCTGCCTCTCTTCACCCCACTAACTCAGCTGCAACCCAGCAGCGAGCTGCCACCAAAAGGCTACCTCCACCAAAAGCACCTCTTCCCTGGCACGAGGCATCTTGCCTCCCAGGAGCCAGGCGAGTACCAAATACCACAAAACAGGCGATTTTCCATCATCAGATGAACCCCCCGAGCCAAATCACCAGTGGGTCAGGCACACCACTGCCACTGCAAAAGGAGGCAGGAGAAGCACAGGCCAAGCACAGGAGTTTCAGTGACACCTTCCTGGGATACTATCTCAGCACTAAACAAAACCTCATTGTTGTGGGATCTACCGTAGGAGGACAGTTTGGCCCAAACAACAGATTTCACTGTCTGTGCTAGCTGAACTGATCCCAACTCAGCTAACTCCTTTAAAGCTGTGTTACATTACAATGATTGACTTTTTTGGCCAATGCAGTGATAACTATTTCCCTAAGTTAGTATATTATGTTTCTTTTCTAATAGTAATGACTGAGAGCTGAATCACATCCAGAAACAAAACTCAGAACTTTCACATGAGCTGGTACCAAAAAAATGTGCCAACATTTGCACAACGTGTGCCAGCGCTGGCAAAAAATATAAAGCAAGTCTTATAATCTTCATGCCCTTCTAAGATAATCCCAGATGTTTTGTACTACAAATGGAAAACACTGTTGAAATTAGATTTCTCTATTCAATATAACAGAAATGAAAGTTTTACAGCTAAGTATCCAATTGGAAGCTAGCACAATGTTAGTCAGATGCATACATCTTTCTTTTCATTGCAAAAATAAAAATTAAACACTATTCATAAAAGCTAAATATACAACTTCACGAAGCAGCTCACAACATGAAGAACCACAAAACCTATTTTAAAGTAGCTTATTCGCTACATTCCTTTAAAGTTAGATTTTCACTTGGATTGACAGTATTCAGATATGTGAAATACACCAAAACCCAAAACATACCCCCTAAGGTAATTTGGATAATAAGTGAGGTGTGTCAAGCACACCTTAGACCAGCAGACTCACTTCTAGTACACTGGGTCTGAGAGTACATGCTGTTTTTCATTAAACTGCTGTAGTTGGAAAGCCCATTTAAAAAAATGATAGTTAAGTTATATTAGTCTTGTTAAACAAAAAAGGTTGGGGTTTGTTTTGTTTTTATAAAAATGTCCTGCAGGAGTGGATAAAGGAACTTTAAAGTGGAGGAGTGGTAGGTACAAGAAACAGCTGGAATCTATCTGGTTCTTACAACACAATAAAACCCAAGTGTTTTCCAAAGCTCAGCAAGGTCACCGTCTAATGTACTACACACAAGTGCTCATTAAAAACTTAAAAATTTGGACAAAAAAAAAGTGGCTGACAAAGAAAAGGTGCTAAAAGTGAGCTCTTAATAATGGGGCAGGCGTGGGGGCCCTGAGCAAATTATGCTAAATGTGGAAATCAGTATCATCTCACCTTCTCCAAAAATTAAGGGCAGAAAAAAAAATGCATGACCTCACAAAACTGCAGAAAGGATCAGGACACAGATCAAAAAACATACAAACAAAAAGACAGGAGAAAAAGAACAAAAGTAAGAGCAGAACTAACTGTAGTTGGTAACCACAAAATACAGAACAGAAGAACACAAGAGTCTGGTCAGAATTATCTGTAGGTCCCTCTAAGCTGCAATGCATTTTCCCAGTATAGAAAACATACCCGTTTCTATAGTCGACAAGTTAATTCTTCCTCTTAAAGTGCCTACAGATGCTGCTTTCATGCAAAGTTTTAAAACAATGCTCAAAAGTACAAAGAGAAACTGTCCATAAAGGAAACTACACTATGAACTCAGCTTAGAGCTATGCATGCCCATCGCACACTGTTTGAAGACAGACTTTTGATTCACCCTAAGACCTTCCAAATATAGACTTGAAAATATATAAACCCACCTTGCAGAAACCAGGAAATAGGTTTTACTCTCAAGCAAAAATTAGTCCCATTTTTCTCTCACATTACAGATACCTTTCGTGAGGCCTGGAAGCAAGGGACAATAAAATAACAGAGAATAACGTTCAACCAGATCAAACAGTATTACTGTCACCCTCTCCCTCTAAAACATTGTTGCTAGCCCTATTATATGACATTTTACCACAGCACTTCCATAGTCTGTAGGCAGTGGAGAGAACATTATTTCTAGGATTTAAATCACACAGTATTTACTTAGCAGAATATTTATGTATCGATTCATATTTATTTATATATTAATTGGCTACACTTAGATTTATTCCATGCAACACTCACTGCCAAGACTCTACACATAATGATGAAATATTGATGCATCCACCTAAAGGAGGATTAAATACATCCCTTATGTAGATGTGAGCCAGGGCTTCGGCAGCTGTACTGCAAGAAGTCCTCCAGAAACCAGCCCACCCAGGTTTTATGACTTGACAGAATTACCCAGTATTAAACATAGTTTAGACAACAAAATATACAGATTTTCCCTTTTCATTCACACATCTTTCATTCTGACACTATTCAGGACATTGACTGGCTCTCTACACATTATCCAAGAATACACTACACAACTGAGAAAAACATTTTCACAATGATTAGTTCAACTTAAATAAAGGTACCTATGAGAAGAGGATTTGAACAGTAAGATTAGTCCTCTATCTCTACAGTTATTCCTCCCATCTGCCATACCAGGTTGTATGCATTAGATTCATGCTTGGGGGGAAAACAAAACAAAATAATCACTGAGGTAAGATCTCTATGCAAATACAGGGAAAACATCACTGCTAGACCTCTTGCTGCATTTGCAGAAGCCATAAAAATATACAGTAGAAATGCAGACTTCAAACAGCTTCAACAAACAGAAACATTTGGTGACCACATGTCAGACCATTCACTGGATTTGATTGCTGTACTGTTGGTTCAAACTAAAAGATTTCACTAAGTTGTCCTGGCTCTCAAGTTTTACCTCAAGCAGACTCCTTCTACCAAGTTACTCTGCAAATCTGCTTTTTTAATCTTCTAAGCAGGTGTGTGTGTCAGGAGGAGGGACATGCATATATACACAAATTTATTTTTTCTTGGAAAAAGAAAAAAACAGAAGCCTCCAAATAATCTTGCAACATTCAAAATGTAACAGATACATTTAAATTACAAGGAAGATAGTTTTGGACTTTGAAAAGCACACTGCAATGCAATAATGCATGCAGTTGTCAGCATACACAACAGCATTCAGAAAAATTAGGCTTTTTCAGTACCTATTTAATGGTCATGACAGACAGGAGCAGTAGAGGTATCTTTAGTTGTGTCCATACAAGGTGTGCTTTCTTCCTCTAATGCTGCCTCTTGAAAATCATAAAAACCTTATCTTGCTACAGAAATCCTAAAGGTGAAACACCTCTCTCCATCAGTGCTGGGTAGTGTTAGCACCAAGAAGGACTTCTGTTCCACTGCAGTCTCTCTGTGTGAGGAGCAATCCCAGGACTACTGATTCTGATTCTGATGCTCTTGACAACAGTGTCTCATGAAATTAGTAGCTCTCAGAACATCTGAAAGTTTAAGAACTTTATACGAGTTATTAGGGAAGTAAATTCAGCTCCCAAGAAGAGCTGTAAAAGTTTGCAAGGGTTACCCGGCCCAACACCTATTTTTCACTTCAGTGGATTTTCTTTCCTATGGCTCTGCTGCTTCACTCCAACAATTCATTCAGGCACACGCTCGCTGGCCACCCTCCCTCAGACTGGATCTGTACATTTGAGTACTTCAGGGGGGGAAAAAATTCAAGCGTTATTTGCCTCAGGGCACTCTGACTAAAGATTTACAGACTTTGTGGGTCAGGTTTCAAGTTGCTTTAGCAAACAATTTCAAACCATAGACATTTACCTGAAGATTAGGGTTCATTTAAGACACAGAACAGGAATCAAAAGCTCAGATGTTTTACAGGAAAACAGCACACATTTCTTTCCTTTAGAAGTCTTCAAGAGGCATCACTCCTAAAATGGTGAAATGTGTTTTGGGGGAGAGGAACTATGTCTCCCCTTCATTCACAAGGGTGAACTTTGTGGAGGACTGCAGAGAGGGAGAGGCAGACTGCCCTCCCACATCTTGAGACAGGAAAACAGGGTCGGCAGTCTGGGATATTTAATAGCTGGAGGAAGAATGCTTTGGTTTGGAGGAACAGCTTTTGGCTTGCTTAAGTTATAATATGGAACAGAACACAGTAAAACAATTTTAACTCAGCTATTTCTAGGTTTGGCAAACAGCTCCACCTTCCACAGAATCATAGAAAATCCTGAGCTGGAAGGGACCCTCAAGGATCATTGAGTCCAACTCCTGGCTCTGCACAGGACAGCTCAAGAATCACACCATGTGCCTGAGAGTATTGTCCAAATACTTCTTGAACTTTGTCAAACTTGGTGCTGTGACCACTTCCCTGTGAAGCCTGTTCCAGTGCCCAACCACCCTCTGGGTGAAGAACCTCTTCCTAATATCTAATTGAAACCTCCCCTGACACAATTTCAGGCCATTCCCTTGGGTCCCATCACTGGTCACCAGAGAGAAGAGATCAGTGCCAGCCCCTCTTCTTCCCCTTATTAGGAAGTTGTAGACTGTGATGAGGTCTCTACTCTTTCTTCTTTTTTGAGAAGCTATTTCTAAGTTGTGGTGTACCAGTGTTTTATTCTGGTCTCAGCATGTACCATCTGCCCAGCTGAGGAGCCATGTGAAGGCTTGCCCGCATGTGAGTTTGACCAGCACCAATTGCTCCAGGCAGAGCTCAGAAGGCTCCAAAAGTCTCAGATGCAGGGGCCCAACTTCACTAACCAGTGCTGAGTTATGGATAAAGGACACATGAGAAGAGCTCGAGTTTTGCACAGAAAGTGACTATTCCTTCCCTAAACTAAGTAGGTGACCTCAACAGAGGGGCCTCCCAAAGTGACTCCAGGAGTGTAACTCAGACAAGCAACATCATCTCCCCTCCCAAATCACAAAACACGAGAGATTGGGGACTAGGTTTGAAGAGGTCTCTGCACTGTGAAGACTACAGGCCTGCCTTGTCTGCATTATCATAAACTATGCCCCAAGATGAATCTGAATTAAAGAACGACGTCTTTCATTAACTATCACCACATATCAGATACAATTTTTTGTTTTTATTACTCTTAATCAAGCTGTTGGGCGTTTTGGGTTGTTTAAAGGTTTGGTTTGGGGGGGAGAGGGAGTTTTTTGTTTGTTTAGGGTTTGTGGGGATTTTTTTTCTTTTTTTCTTTTTTTTTTTTTTTTTGGTTGGTTGGCTGGTTTGGGGTTTGTGGTTTTTTGGGATTTTTTTTTTCAGTTTTTGTAGCATAAGGCTAGCATCACAACTAGGAACAAATGTTTCAGCTCCCACCAGCCAGTGTTTGCCTTACAGCATGAAGAATTCAGCTGGGAACAAGCAGAAGGGGGACCTGACCAGGATACAATTTTCTCTCCGAAAGAGCTTCAAGAACATATGGGGTGAAAATTTTTTTGCTGTTTTGGGGTGGGTTTTTTACTGCCCCTGAGATCGGACAAATACGGTTGTTCATTCCCATTGCAAAAAGCCCTCAGCTTCACGGTTTGAGCTCAGGTCTTCTGAGGTTTTTTTAAGTCTCAGAGTCCAAAAAGTTCTGTACTGAAATACAGAAATATGTTCATACAGATTTCATTAGTAAAGAGTAACAGTTTACAAAGAGATTTTGGCTTGTTCTTTTAAACACATAGTAGCTAGTGTCCGTATGCTTTCATCTTCCTCTAATGTTAGGGAGAAGCTGGCACACAAAACTTTATCAAAACATCAGAACTTCAAGTTCATAAATATTTGGAGATCTGCCTCATCTTCAAAACTAATTGTTTAATCATTAGGACTCAGCAAGTTTCACTCTCTATCACGTTTACACCACTTCGTTTCACCAAGACTCACAAAACCTTGGGACACGTCTCATTACCCTGAAAACATCATTACTCTTCTCATACAACAACGGAAATGGTTAGTCTTGGCTTTTTAAACCATCTGGATGTAAAGAGTAGAGAAACACAATGGTACTTCTGAAATGCAAACCTCATTTCATGGGGAAATAAATATTTACATTTTCCTTTAACTTTATAGAATCCCTAACATCCTGTTTATCAATACTTTCAGGTTTTCGAGTTACTTGCTTTACAATAAAATGTTTCTCCAAATTTAAAAGTTCCTTTAAAATGAGAACAGCTTTCACATATCAAAGGATAGCCACACAAATTAGATGGGGAAGGCGGGAAGCTGAGCATTTGTTGGTTTCTTCTACACAAACAGCACAATCCACACATTGCTTTGCTAGTGCTCCCACGTGCTACTTGCAGGCAAGGAGGGGACCTTTTGTAGGAATGGTACAACCATACATTTCATATGAAATTTAATAATAATTAAAACAAATCCCCAAACGCTTAAAATAGGATTTTCAAAGACAACATTAGATGACCTTAATGAAACTATTTAAAGTAAGCTTTGCCAGTTTACAAAAAGCAATGCAAGAAGGGTATACGTGAGAGAGGAATGCTTTAATTACCTAAACTCACAGCTAACTCTTATAAAATTGACACATGGGGAAGCCAGGACTGCTTTAATTACCTATATTCACAAATCACACTTGTGGAGGTCATTTGCGATACCCTCGCCTTTGGTGCTCTCAGTTTAAAATTCTCAATAGATTTTAAGCACTAGATGTCATTGTTTTACAGAGGAAACAAGCCTGGACTCAGGTCTTGACAAGCTTATAAAGATGAGAGATAAAAAGTAACAAACATTCTTTTTTGAATATTTATGCCTTCGAAAGTTACTGGGATAGCGCTTCTGACAACTTAAGTTTCATCACAAGTTAACAGACACATAGGTTAAAATACATATAAAACAGCACTTTATAGCTTCTCTTGAAAAGCACACCACGACTCAGTTATAACTAAGGCCATTCAGTACTCCTATCATTTCTCAACTTCCACGCCATGAGCCTCGCTGGCTCAGCCGCACACTGCCTGACCATACCCACACAGGGGTACACCTACGAACAACCTCTCTCCTCAGGCATTAGCACGTACCGCAGTGGTGTGACTCGGTGTAACGATACAGAAACACACGTATTTACATCAAGTGCTGTGCGCAGTCAGACACTCATGTTTAAAAATAGGAGAGAAGAAAATGAGTGTTAATTTCAGGTTGCTCTCTGTCCTGAACTCTTTCGTGACAGGAAGGAGTGCCTTTAATTCAGACTGTCTCGGAGCAAGCGCTATAGAAGTAATTTACAAGATGGCAAGAAATTATAAGCCTTAATGACAGGAGGACAGCCACGCCAGCCTTTAATTTGGATTCAGAGGAGGGGGCGGTGGCGATGCCGCACAGACAGATCTCTGCAAGCTGCCACGGTACCTTCTAAAAATAGCAGCCCACAGCTGCTGACAAAGAAGCAAAGTTTGGGGCCGCGTCCCCGGAGCTGCTGCCCGACGGCGGGGCAGCCCCGCGGGAGCGGGGGGCGCGGCGGGACCCCGGCCTCGGGGAGGGGGCACGGGAGGGGACCGGGGTGACGAGGCGCTGGCACACAGCAGGACCGAGAGCCGCCTCACCTCTACCCATCGCTGGGCTTCGGCGAACGCCACCTGGCAGTCGCACTCCGCGTCCTCTCTCCCCTCCATGTCCAGCAGTGAGCGAGCTGGGGCGGCCGGTCCTCACGGGGCGGGGGCGCGGGGAGCAGCCGCTGTCATTCGGCTGCCTCCTTTTTAACGCTCCCCGCGCCGTCTCCTCCCCCTCCGCCTCCTCCCCGCGGAACTCCACCTCCCGGGAGGGAGCTCGCTGGCGCTCCGCGGCCGCAGGAATCCGAGGGAGCCGCGGGCTGCAGCGCAGCGCCGGCCCCCCGGGCGGCCGGGAGGGGCCGCACCCCCCGCGGCAGAGGCGGCGGCGGCGGCTCCCTCCCGCCGGG
>JAYRBT010000001.1:67222755-67264541 GCA_036023395.1 Myiotriccus ornatus | reverse complement strand
ATTCCGCCCCGGCGCATACCAGGAATAGCTGGGGACAATCGCACCTTTCAGGGCCGGCCACCGCCGCCCCGGCCCCGCCACCTGCCGCCCCGCCCGCCCGGGGCTGCCCTGCGCTCCGCCGCCCTCCCTCCGCCGGGGCAGCGGGAGCGGGGCCCGGCCCCCTCGCCTCCGCACCGCGGGGGCTCCCCCGGCCAGCCCCCCGGGGGGATCCGGCACCACGCTCCTCCGCAGCGTTGTCCCGCCTGGGGACGAAGTTAGGAGCCTTTCCCACCGCATTGGGAGACGTGAGAGAGCCACACTTCGTTTTAAGCGCTTTTCGCACAAAGTGGCCAAAGCGGAAATGCCCGGGCAGAACTGGAGCCGCACAGCTCGGCCTCCACGCTTCCCTCCCCAGCAGCCTTGGCCTCACTTCTGGTATAGCTCACAGCACCCGCACCAGTGCCCACTGCCCTGTTTCATCCACGTCTCTGCCCACAGCACACTGCAACAGATTCTTTGCGACTTTTCTATCCTCCACGCTAAAGCCCGGTCTCAGTACGGCCTGACCCCTGTCCCTGGGTGGGTGCCGTGCTGAGCTCTGGCCCCTGCAGTAACCTCAAAGGTGGGGCAGGTTGGGATTATACTGTGCCTCACCCTGACCGACACACTGGAACCAGGAGATGTGGTGTGCTAACTGAACACAGCAAAATCCTTTTTTCCAATACAGGAATGGACATATGCTAAACAGAAAAGTTGAAGAAACATCAGGGAAAAGAGTAGTTTTCTGGAATGCTCATACATAGCATAACGGCTTTGGGGTTTTGTTTGGTTTGGGGGTTTTGTTTGTTTGTTTGTTTCTCTTTTTAAAGTATTTGATTTAATTTAATATTTCAAGTTCTCTACAACTACCTCAAAGGAGGCTGTGGCAAGGTGGAGCTCAGTCTCTTACCCCAGGTAACAAGCAGCAGGAGAAGAGGAAATGGCCTCAAGTTGCAACAGGGGAGGTTTAGATGGGATATTAGGGAAAATTTCTTCAATTCAAGGGTGGTCAAGCACTGGCACAAGCTGCTCAGGGATGTGGGGGAATCATCATCCCTGGAAGTGTTCAAAAAATGCATGGATGTGGCTCTTAAGGACATGGTTTAGCGCAAAATATGCCAATGCTAGTTTAATGGTTGGACTTGATGATCTTATGAGGTCTTTTCCAACCTTAACAATTCTATGATCTTTTCCTACTTGAATGTTCTGTAACATTTTTTCTTTCCATGTCTTTTCCATAAGTAAAACCAAGTTGCTGCATGCACGCTTTCCTTTTATGGCCCGTGGCACAACATACATAATTTTTCAAGGACTACTGAGAAAAGCTAACTTAAAATTTGTACTACATACAAATCAGCTTTCCCTGAAGGGACATGGTTTAGTGGTGAAACATTGAGTGCTGGGTTAACTGTTGGACTTGATGATCTTAGAGGTCTTTTCCAACCTTAATGATTCTTTTTCTCCTTGAACTTCAAGTAGTATTTTTTTCTTTCCGTATCTTCTCTGTATGTAGCAAACTGAGTTGCTGCATGCATCTTATGCCTTTATGATCCACAGCAAAACACATGTAATTTTTGAAGGACTACTGAGAAAAGAGAACTTAAAATTTATACTACACACAAATTCACTTCTCCTGAGATGTTTACTTGGGAAAGCATCTTATTTCTGCTCTATAAAAAACCTTCTTGGAATAGGAAAGAAAATTTTTAGGAAATCAACATACCAAGAAGCTATTAGCCGTCAGTTTCCACAGTATGTGGAAATCACTGTTGCTAGTGTTACACAAAGGAAGAAAATTGCAGTGACTTCGGCTGAAAGAAGTTCCATGGGAGATATTAGACATTTATTAAAGTTACAAATTCATAGAAATTATGTATTTAGCTCCTCACCATGGCATGAATTAAGACATCTATGCTTTAGAGCCAGGGATGAATGACACAGTAATCAAAGCTGTAATTTTGAAGTTTTTTCCCACTCTTTTTTCGTGCTCCAAGCCAGATCAGCCACAAGACCAAATACAAATGAAGAATCTGCATATTTCTTGAGTGGGAAGCCTGAACATCAGAAAACAACCCTCTCATCCCACTGTTTAGCATCCATGACTACAAAGGGTAAAAAAAGTCTATATAAAGCACGTATGAGCTGCTGCTGCTGGCTGACATCAGTGTGCATTAGCTGAGGTTACCAAACATTCTTCTGGGGAACAACAGCAATCTTTCTACCATTTTTAAGGTCTTTTCACGTCGTCTAAAAATACAGTGCTTGTCCCTAAGTAGGGGAAAGTAATTAGGAATTCTATAAGAGTTTAATTCTATGAGACAGATTTCAAAAGAGATCATGTTTAAAAAACAACATTTTCAAATTCTCACTTATTTCTGGTTGCTTTATTTCACTTCATGGAAATCAAGTAACTTTTCTTACAAATTGTTTAATGTTTTAGATGAAATAATTCAAGTAATCTGGATAATCAAGTAACTTGATTAAGTCAGTGTTTAAGTGAAACATGTTTAAGTTGAAGTTATGCACTAAGTAAAAAAAAGCTCCAACATGCAAATTTCATCCTCAAAGTCAATTTTAAATCAATTGTCACAGATAAGTTAACTATGTAAGCCTGAGCAACCAAAACAGTTTATTATTCCTTTGCATTAACAAGGTAAGTCACTAGAGTCCTAGATCAGAAAACGATTACATATACCAGATATGACTGCTAACTGTTGCTTCAAAAGTAGCAAACATAATACTGTTCTATTTGGCAAAAATAAACCCTTTCAATACGTGTGTGCTCCTAGGGATAAGTCAAGCAACAGTTTACATGGTATTCTTTTCAAGGAGAGTTCTACAAATATTTGACACAATGTATTTTCTACTAAGGCAGGCTTCCTTTAAGGATAGACAGAATTTATTTTCTAGATGTGGGCTGTTAAGTGTGTTTATTTTCCAAAACTTCTATTTCAATGTCAGAAAACAACTTCTTTCTTCTTCTTCCCTTAACTGAATCACACAGCCATGATTGAAAGGAAAGGGCATTGTACTGGTTATTAAATTCTTACGGTTTCTTAACAAAATGCCTTTAATAACATGGGAAAACTTGCACCAGTATACTTAAAAGAGCTTGAACAATCCCGAGTGCATAATAGCACACCAGCTCCACTCAGCTTAAGCTAATATAAGTGCAGAGCATGCATCATCTCTTCACGCCTACACACACCATTTCCATAGGATGATGTATACGGCTGGCCTGGACTGAAGGAGGTGAAGAGGGATTTCCTGGCAGTCAGGAGCACTGTGTGCCCCTGGCCAAGCCCTGCTCCTCCACACAAAGGTGGCAAGGCTCTGGCAGGGCTGCCCAAGTTAGAAAATACAGCATTATTTTCCCACGGAGCTTGAACTAATACGCAGAGATTGTACAGCTAAGGCAATGATGCAGACATTGAGGCATTGCAGAGCCAAAGCACTGTGTGGTCTGCAGGGCTTATCAGCTCCTGGTCACGACCTTGCTGGACTTTACAAGTCAGCCAAGTTCGTACCTCACTCCTTGCATCCGAGTTACACGGGTTCTGTCAACGAAAAAGATATTCCGGCAGCTTGTAGATAAAGCCCTTTATTTCCTATGCTCCTCAGGATGGTCACCAATGCCTGTGCCAAAACGTGGTCTTACGAGGTGGTCTCTAGAAGGCTGTTACACTGTACAGGTTAGGTGAGATGGTATTTCTGCAGTACAGCCTTTCAAAGTTTCAATCCAGCAAGGGACCACAAAGTAAGCAGACACAGTTCGGCATGTGGATTGGTGTACTGCTCGTCCTTTGGCATCACAAAGCAGTGTTCACTAAAATGTACCATCTTATATATTAATAAACCAGAAATTAACACAAAAATAAAACAAAATAGAAGGAAACCTTACCCTGCAGAACAACTGATATGAAGACTGTGTAGAAGATGCTGAACAAAACTACCATATTGCCAAAATAGTAAGAATTCTTAAGTTTCTACGTAACATTCAAGATGTGTTTTTCCAGCGTGGCCATGAAAAATCCCACCCCAAATTTACTATTCTAACCTCATTTTCCTTTGTCATGCATTTGTATAATGAGTTCTCACACTCAGCGAGGAGCTCCTGTTCTGAAGGGATTTCGCAATTAACAATTGCACAGAAAGAGAGCCCCTCCATTTATTACTTTAAGTCTTCTGAACATTGAAGAGCATATAAGGTGTGACTATTTCCCTAAAGCAGACAATTGATGTAGCTAGTTTAACAGCTTTGAACTATGCTTTCTTTCTTTCCTCACCCTCCTCCCTCTCCTAAAAGAGCCTTAGCTATATTAACTATGGCTTACTTGAAATTTAATCCTCCAAGTCAACTTCAGCATAAAATACGCAATATTCCAATTAAATTGTGACAACTTTTATTTGATTTTTCTGATATTAGCAAGAAGACAACGCAGCTGGTTTGATTACTAAAGCCTTTGATTTTTATTTAAAAGCAAGTTTCAGGGCTTTGCTAATGAAGAGGGCAACATAAAGCAAGTCTTAATGATACTGCATTTTATTGGGGTGAAAAAGTGCTCAAAAATAGAAGCTCATTAGTGTTGTTTTTCTCCCTCGCTTTTCCAACCAGCTCACTTACAGAAAACAGACTGGTATTGTTAGTAGACTCTCCAGGTGACATGTTTTTGAGAGATGTTAAGTGATAAGACAGACTCTCAGGCCTCTTTCTTTTCCATGAAGAAGGAAAACTCTGCCAGACTGCTTCTGGCATAACCCCATTCATTTTTCCTGCAATGACAATTGACAGAGAATGAGAGCACCCTCTAGGACACAGAGGGTTCAGTTTCCTTTGGCAGTGGGTTTGATTGGAAGCAAACCTAAATTATTCCACTTCTAAGGAACGAATAAGGAATATTTTTCTGGAATGTAAACAACATGCACATTAACCAAAACCAACCTTCGCAAGAATCCTAAAGCATAAGACTGCTTATCCAAAAAAACCCAAACAAACCCAAAACAACAAAACAGACCCAAAACAACCACAATGCTACTAATTCAGGTATAAAAATTGGTCAGTGGCACCTTAAGATCTAGTGGGAGGGGTGAGAAGGATGGCACAGGGAAAGGGTATAACATAGCAACCAGTAATGTCACCTGACAAATTTACAATAGATATTCCTAAAAGGGAGAAAAGTATATGACCATCATGGCTACCTTAAAATCTATAGTCTGTTTCTGTTCTTGATAAACAAAAATTCATTACAACAATTATTACTTTTCTATAATTTATTTCAGTTAGGTGAGATACTTCACATTGCAGTATTCATCTGTGTGTGCCCTCCACAGTCCTACCATTTGAACTAGTCAGTGTGCCTTTTCCGGGGCAGAAATCCACATTGTTTTTCCACGTATACAAACAGCAAACACTGGTTTAACTAAAGTTTTTTGACAATTTATTAACATTATTAGGCTTGAGAAACAAAGTGAAGTTTTATTCAAAATGTAAACATTAGGATAATTTCAAAATGTTAGTGCTCACCAACAGGAAGAACAGTCCTTTTTCTGTGTTTTTTTTTCTTCCATATATTTATTTATAAATAATGCACTGAAAAAAATGTCGTCATTTGAATCACCTGAAGAAGTTCTTATAGTATTCTTGCATCATTATAAATAAAAGATGGAGATAGCCTCATATTCCAAGTTCTCACTCATTAACATACCATATACTCCACTCAGAATGTTATCTGTTAATGATACAAACAATAATCCTGCTCTGAACTAGCTCATCGTTATCATGATGAAACATCACAGACAGTAATTTCTGAAAATTTTAAGGGGGTGGAAGGGAAAAAACCCACCACATAGAAATCTTGCACAAAATGCATGCTTGTATATAAATACCCAAAGTTGCTGTAGGAACAAGCAGCAAAATATAGCAAGGACAAATGCAAAGTTTATTCCACGTATGCTACAATTAATCAACACGTTAGGGAAGTATCAAAATTTGTACTATTAACATATGGCAACAGTTTATTGTTACAATACATTGCAACAGTCTCACTGGAAAAGGCTTTTAAGCTGCAGACAGTGCAATTGCATTAAATCTTAATTCTTCTGGGTCACGTTCCATGAATTTCTTGCAAACTTCTATTGCATCCTAGGGAAAAAAGTACAAATGAAAAAAAATACAGAATGAAACCCAAAATAGATCATATTTATTTAAAAAAACCCAAACAACAAAACTGAAATATGAATATACGTTTTATAAAAACTATGCTCAAAATGGACTTCTCCATGAAGGTTGACTAAACAGTGTCACAAATCTACATAAACTGTATTTCTGACGTGAGTTACCACTATTCAAGATTATTTCTAGTGCCCATATGGGCAGCCTAAACAAAAGTTTTATGTAGAACCTTATAAACAATTGTTGACTGAATATTACTTCGTGCAACAGATGTGTTGCTTGTCTGACTTTCTAAATGCAACTCTGAAGTTTGCCTTGACTAGTACTCTGCATTCAGAAATTTTTCCTTTGTTTCAAGATGAATCTAAGCTGTGTGGGGTAATTGAAAGATCTTAAGTAATTCCTTCATCTAGCTTTAGGGTGCAATCTGGAGAACACATGTTATCAGTAAACCAGAAAAAAGCCACATATGAAATAAGGAAAGCTTTATCCAACTTCTCCCCCTGTCCAAACACAAACTGTATGTAAACTTTACAGACATTAGTCTATGCTACTAGACTAAAAAATTGTTTTGGTTTTTTTTTTTTTAGTTTTTCCAGGTTTTTTGTAGTGCTAATCCAGTGTGGATACCATAATAGTCAGATCTATACATTGCTTTCTCTCAGCTTCAACTTTGTATCACTCTTGGGGGGAATGACAGTTATCCTCTGAACAGTGTATCCCTTTCCAATTAATTTCTCACCTGAACAGCTCCTGACAAAAAAGAAGCACTCAAAAGAAGCTGTGAAACTAAAGAATGATTATTAGCAAGACCCAGAAAGGAAATCAACTTCTGTCTCGTATGACACCTATCAAACTATAACTAAACCAAAGGAAAGAGAATTAAAAATTTTAAGTTTTTAATCTGATAACTTCGTCTTCTACTTGAAAGGAGCAGGGCTATATGAAAATCTCAGCACAGAAGACAAGTCAATCTATTTTCTGTTATAATCAACCTTCTGATACTTCTGTTACGATACTCTGTCATCCAGAGTTACAACATGAGTGTTCCAAAATATCTGGTTTTAGAACTGAGTAAAACTAATTTTGTCTTACCATCCCACTCACTCTATTTCTCATCCAACCATAAATACAGCAAGACTTGTATAGTATTTTCATATATATGTATACTATAAATTTTGTGGAAATACAGCAAGATTTTTTTTTATGTTTCTTTATAACCCCATTTAAGAAGGTTCTCTATTCCTACCTCTAAAAAGGAATCGTCACTGGTTTCCCCATGGTTTATTGGAAATGGCTTGCGCCCATCTGTTGGAAGACAAAGCAGGATTGAACAACACATTTATAAGATCATAAAAGCTTCATTTTTCCAGTTAAAACTATTTGAACAGATTTTTTTGTACTTCACTTTCAAAAATGCTATCTTGTTTTTCAAAAAGGAATCACACATGCAACTAGCTTTTCCCTGGTCTCTCCTCCACCGCTGACTGCTTCAACCAGTATCATTATGTACAGTCTGTTACATGAAAAAAATCATCCAAACCCTGAAATATTTTTTTAATATTTTATTTGAAAACTTCAGGGCTGTAAGTTGCTATTATTTTACTGCTGGTGTAGTACTTCTACTTTTTCCAATAGCATAGAAGAATTTCAACTATGCTTGATCAGTTTACTCAGACAGACAGCTGTACATCTGTGGCCTTTGACAGCTGTGATCGGGGACTCCATGACAGAACAGAGTAACAAACCTACCAGTTTGAAGAGTCTGTCATATCTGAAATGTTTCTCTCATTTAAAATAAATTAGCAAACAAACCCAGGAGCACTAAGTATTATCTACTTTCATAGCATTTAAAAAGGGTTGCTACAGTTATTTTTTTTTTGTCCCATTTGCAATATAATAATGCTATCATTATTTGCATTTGAAAAATAATGTCATTGACAGAAATATGTTTAAGGTTACTTTCAAAGAGTTAACAGTATGAAAACATATGTCAGGGTATCCTCAGTATCTGCTAGACCAAAATCCCTTTTGGCTCTGTCCTCCAAAGATGCCATACTTCCAAACTCCAAACTTTTGGATTTGCGTGAGCAATTTGTATGAGATTGTTCACTATCGTAACAACGATGACTGAAGATACAACAATGCAAAACCCTCAGAAAATGACAAGAAAACAGAAATGAATGCCCTGAACTGCTGCAAGTTAAGTTTGATTAGATTCTTGGGGTTTTTTACATACATCTTGGCAGAACAGCATTTTAATTTCACGTGCCTATAAATAACATGTTTTCTATGGCAAAAACATCACAAGCATTCAGCATCCATGTGCTTCCTTAGCATTTTCTGCCTTCCAAAGCCCACATGCTACCCACAGTGACTGAAGCCAGTGAATCAATTGAAAAACCTTCTCCCATTTTCCTACTTTTGTTTTTTTTTGCTTCCTTCCACTGGTACAGAAAGAAGTTATTTTAAGAACAACAAAACAGTACTACTGGCATTCCACTGTTCAGCAGAGCTAAATGCCTCTTCTTTTTCTGTATTTTTTTTTTTAATTTTAAGAAAAAAATTCAAATGGATTTTATCTTGCATCATGCCTACAGAAAATAGCTAAACGTGGTCATCATAGTATGTGGTTTGCATTTTAAGCAGAGTAAATTAATAGGCAATGAAAACATATTACAGAAATAGCACACCACTAAAAGAAGAGCAAGCTATTCACCATGCCTTGAAATTTCATCATAAAACATTTATATTGCATCCTACAGTACTTACCTTTTTGATCTAGTTCACTGACAGACAAACAGCATCATAAAATACAGAAATGTGTCCCTATTGTTCATAACTTACCCCTGATAACACCCCTTAATATTAACACAAGCACTTCTTACATACCGCTTATGCCCCAGGCTGTGATTAGTTACCACCTGTTAAGGGCATTGCTTAATTATGTGTTGATTTTCAAAAGATGAAAATGTTATCATCATAAAATACTGCAAAAATTATGATAGGAAAGACCAGCGACTTGTAGTTTTTAAATGCTGATCTACTTGCTGGTTTTCTGAAGAGCCAGCAGCAAAACCTAGTTGCCCAGCAACATATTTAAGATTGGAGTCATTAGAGAATATCAGAGCAGAACTGAAGTGCTACACAATCTGAAGAAGGGGGAAAAAGAGCTGTAATTCAGAAAATAAAGACTACGCTTCTACACTGAACTATCTAATGACCACAAAAAAAGTAGAGGGAAACAAATGACCAGCCTATTAAAAATTAGTTGCAGAATATTAATATCTGTTATTTTTGCAGAATATTAATATCTATTATTACACTTTCAGTTTAAACTGTATCATGCTACTTAATAGTACAGCTAACAATTCTAAAGCAGCATACAGTTAATTTAATACAAACAATGCAGGGACATAAATATAACTAGTTTCCTCTGAAATTTTGAGTGTTCATCAATTCTTTCTTGCTTCTTATCCTTATAAATATAACAAAAGTTTTGAGGCAGTCTAGTATTCTGTACCAGTTTATTTTAATAAGAGGGAGTTGAGGGAAAGAGAACCAAAAAAAAAAAAAAAGGGGGAAGAAGGCTACTATTGTTTGACAGAAACCCCCAGACCCTAAGATGCAGCTGAAAAGAACCTAAGCCCTACATAACATCAGGACACTACTTGCATTTGTTTCAAACAAATGGAGAGAGTGGATAAAAAGGTGTTCTTACCCAGTTCATAGAGATGACCACCTACATTAACTAATGCAATAAAGTGAAGATCTACTTTTTCATCTATACTTGGTGCCTGCAAGACAAGACAAAAAGAAATTGTGTTCACTAAAACTCTTATCACAATATGGTTAATGAGCACATATCATCATAATACGCAAAACACTTGGATGAGAGAAATCACAAGTGAGTCTGGATCTATACAGAACGGCAGAAGTCAGAAGTGCAGATAATTCTGCAATATGAAGAAGCTGTCTGCAATGCACAGACCAGTCAGAATACATGCAGTAAAGTATCTGGAAGTATTTCCAGTTATAGCTCTACACAAAAGCCTTATTTTTCATTACTGAATTAAAAGTAGAATCATCTCAAATACATTAACATCAAAAACAGATATTCATATAAATAGCAATTCCTTCACCAACCCATCTCCCACAATAAAGTGATGTAGGGCTCAACTCTGAAACCTGTAGAATTTTAGAACTGAAAATATTCACTTGGTCAAAATATTTTTTTTCCTCATAAGCCAAGCAGAGTTGAGTTAACCTGTTCCCTCTCCACAGGCAATCAAAAGAAACAGCTTACACATCTTAGGTGGGTGACGAAAGAAAGCAACCAGAGGTGCCTACACTGAATTTTCAAAGAGGCATCATAGTAATTGTACCCAGAAAGGACTGAAATGCAGTGACAACATGAAGTGGCATAACATAAAAAATGGTTACAGTTGGTAAAGATCTATCTAACCCAGTACTGCTCTGCCAACTACAGCAAGCAAGGGTTTTTTCAGAAGAACACTGGGCATGCACAGCATAGTGCTCCACCAACACACATTCCCAGTGTCCACTGAGCAGCAGTTTTTGAACATCTCGTCCAAAAGGAGCATCACCACTGTTGTGTTCAATAGCAATTGATGGTGTTAATTCCTCATTGTTCTGTCCAGTCTGCATCTGAACTTCAATCTGCAATTTTAAGTGATACGGCTTTGAGCGAACGGGAAAAAGCACCTCAGTTTTTCTTCATTACCAAGAATCTGACTTGTGTGAAAATACATTTCATGCCATTTTCTTTCATCTTGTAATTACTGCTAGCCTTACAATATTCCAAAAGTGTAAAAATTTGCCGGAAACAAATTAGAGTGTAAAATGTGTTGTAGAATCTTTTAGTCGCATAATCTTTTCAACATTGGGTTAAAGGTTTATTTTTTCCTGAGGTCAGGAGAAAAAACTTAAAAAGATGATATAACCTGAAGAAATTTAGCAAACAACCAAAACAATAAAGCAAAGGACAAGAAGCCACCATTAGTCCTTTAATACATCAAGAAGGGCAAAGAACACAACATTACAGAGGAGCTACCATCAGTTTGCAGAATTTCTATGTAGCAAGCTCTAAATGAGAGAAAAATAAAAACAAAAACCCACCCAATCTCCCCTCACTCTCATTTGAGATTTACCTCCATGACCAACTAAAGTGTGAAAGGCCCAAATACCCTGTTTCATCACTGCTTCAGAGAGTCTAAAATGGAGAAAGAACATTCCAGCCACTGAAGATGAAGCAGCTATCAAAAGGGACAAGAGGACCTTCCCACCAGAACTCCAAGCAGTCTAAGTGAAATGGCCTTTGATAATTTTGTTTTACAGAAGGCCAAACAGAGCCAGGACTTAGGAAAAACAACTTGGATACTCCAGTGGCAAACTTCAAAGGACCACAGGTTTTCTAACTTCCTGAAAACCACACAAGACAGTAGCTAACAACCAATGGAATCCTGCTGTTACTCTCACTGATCAACCAGCTTTTTACAGACATCTAAACTGTAGTGTGACAAAAATGTGCAGGCAGGCAAAGCTGAGCATCTTTGTAAAATCCCACATTGTCACCTAATTCCCTTTGTAGACATATGAATTCACACATGTTCACTTATCAATTAAACCTACCAATTCAGAAATCTAGGCTTAAGGAATTTCAGGGTTAGGGGAAGACCACACTGGTTAGTCTCACTTTAGGAAGGAAATGGCTTTGCATTTAAAAGCTGAACATAGTCTACCTGGGCTCAAAGTGACACGAAGTAGAAGAGCACAAAGTATCACTATTTCAAAGGATTTTGACAGGTTAGGATTTGATTTTGATCACATTTAGGACAAGATCTAGTTGCCCCTTTGACCATTTTGAGGGTAGGTTCTCTGTCAAATTCTAATAAACACCCTTTCTACAGAGAGACACAACTGGCATGCTTGGAATGTGGAGCTTGTATACAGAAAGAAGACAGATAGGGAAGCCATCAAAAAAAGCATGATTAACTTTTCACAGAGTTTAGAGACAAACTCCTATAGAATCCTGCTGAGCTTTTGTACATGACTAATCTAAATAACATGCTTTCATTGTGCTACTGACACAACCCGTGAGAAATGTTGTGTTTTTACATTTTTAATTCCCCTGCCTGAGAGAATGAAAGTACCATGCCATTATTAAAGTTTCTACCATATGTTCTAATGTAGGCATTCTCCTTCCCTTGTGATTTCTTTTCATCTAGTCTAGATAGTAGTAAAGTAGATCTTTTACATTTCTTGAAAAATTATGATTTCAGTACTTTTAACAGAGAACTATTTGCATAATCATAAGCATAGTGGGTCTGAACAGTCATGATGACCTAAAACTTTATATTATAAAAATCTGTTGCTCGTAACTTAGGCAAGCAAGTAACTGGATTAAACTTTCCTAATGTGATGAATCTGATTCAAAATCCCCCCACCTCTCCCCTCCTTAGAGAAAAAGCCCTAAACATATGTGTGCATGCGCACACAAAGCACACATACCCCACACACGAAAAGAAGCCTAGTCAGGCCAACTTTTACTTCACTGGGAAGCTCTGGAAATCCTAACACTTGAACCAGTAGATTTTAAATTTCAAAGGAATGGAAAAAAGAGGGAATGGCAGCTCCAGGGAGATGTCTTTTGTGGTCTTCTTGAAAAGCTACACCTTTGGCCAAGTTTTCAAGTTCCTAATAAAAACTGTCTGTGTGAATGCTTAAGAGAACATATCTTTAAGAAGTCTGCCTGCATGTTCATCCCTAGATAGTATTTTTTAGAACAGTTATAGAGGATTTTCTCTTGACTACTCTTCTGGTCAAAGACCTCAGTAACACAAACATCAGTCAAGTGTTGCAATGACCTGTTCCTCCAGATTTTTTCACTTAGAAGTCCACTGAGTGTGCAAAAGGAAATAGTAGATTTGAAGGACCACATCTATGTATAAACCACAAGGAAAGAGAAAGACAAAGGAGTCTAAATAAGATGATTGTCTAATCAGGAATCGGAACTAACCTGTAGGATTCAAGACTTATTTTTCAAGCCTTCTGAAGTGCCATAGCACACAGTGAAGAAAATTTGTATATTTTTTTCCCATCCAGAAAAGATAGAAAGAGGACAAATACTAGCATCTTGGACAGCTTACAGAAACTTATGTTATGGTTGCAACCTTAATATAAGAAATAAATGTTGGTAGTATGGGTTAGTAGACATCATTTTTCCAATTTACTTCTTCAAAAGAAAATCCACCCTGAAAAATAAAGACCAGAAGACCTGAAACTGATTTAAAGAAGAAAAATACAGGAAGTTTAGCGCTCAAAGTGATAGTTCTGAGAACATAATCTCAACTGTAATTTTTATTCAAGTAACTGACGTAATGCTTAATGAAAATATTAGAGCATATCTTCTTGAATACTGAGTCTCGCATACAAAAGTGACAGCCAAGGCTGTCGTGCCCTCTAATTTTGAATACCACATTAAAAGCACTTAAATGACCGAGTCCCAGTTTTTCAGAGGATTTGACTGCTTTCTCTGCTAACCTATACATTCAAATTGAATAATAAACAATTGCTGACTGCTGTGAGAAGTCAATTTTAATTGACTTGTCTCAGGTCAATACTCGTTAGTTGATGCTGTTGAAACAGAACATCTACATTCCTTCCTCTATTCTTCACTAGCAGTTTCAAATTGGTAATTACAATGGCACTTTCCAAAGTTTTAACTACATAAACAATAATCCTTCTTACTCCTTCTTGTACTGAGAAATTCCTTTGATTTTACCTTTCACTGCTGCATGAAACTCTCCTCATGAACTAAAGCAGTCTTCTTTCCAGTAGTTGCACTAAACTTCAGAAACTCAATGATACACCCCATCACTGTTTGTTTAATCATATCAATCTGTCCAATCAAGTATAATTCTTCAAGTTTATCTTGCTAATGCACTTTGACCATTAACCCAATCTAAAAGACAATATTCAATTTTCATACATTTGAAATCCTTTGATCTTCAAATGTTGCTAAGTTAAAACAAAACTGTTCATAAAATTTGATGTATAACCGGTTTCTTTTCCCTAAAGCTGCATTTCTGGGACAAACTCACAATTGGGAAAAAGAAACTGTCTTCCTCTCAGGGATGTACTGAACAAACCTCACCACATCCTCCTTAAAATTTATTTATGAAAGACCACATCATAAAAGCAGATTCAATGTTACACGACAGATTTCAGGAACTTCTTCCAACCAAATCTTGTATTTTTACTATTTCCTTACACTTGCTTTGGAGAGAAAGACACAAAGCAAGAAGCCTCACAAACCAGTTTAGTAGAATGCTTTGCAATATAAGTAGTGACTGGGAAAGGAAAAAACAACCACTTGTGTCAAGTCAAGAAAATGGCATCAGGAGTCTGCTGGGTTCTGGAAGAAGAGCACTAAAGCAGAATCTTGAGGAATAAAAATTTTCAGACACATCCAACTGAAAAATCATGACAAAAGTAACTGCAGTCTAAGAGAATGAAAACCTTGGGAGTTTAAATATACAAATTCACTCACAAGGAGTTACAAGAAGGCAAAGAAAAACATATCCAAAAATGAAGTTTACACAACGTATGTTTTAGGTTCAATAAATTCTGAAGTAAAGGGGAAAAAGTGATGCAATTGCTATTGGGTAGATTATGCGCCTGTATTTTCCACTTTGCAGCATGGAACATGCTTGGGCAAATATACTGTGTAGGACTGTGAAAGGCATTTGAATCTTGGTTGAAGTATTGCAATTAAAACAAAGACCACTGGAATGATGATCACAAGTTTTAGCAAGATTATTTCTGGCTCATTCTTACAAAACAATGACACCTCTATTCATGCTCAATATACCACAGTGAGTTTATGGTATTGAAATGCTCTGGAGTTTCACAGTTGAACATGCACAGCTCAAAGTATCCCTTGCCCAGAATAATGAAAAGAATTTCTGTGAGAAAGCTGCTGAGGGACTGTCTTGAGTGCTGGCACAAAAATGGAAAAGAAGTTCCTTTGCCAAGCACTGCCTTAGTAGTTTTCTGGTCTGCTGCTATGGTAGACAAGCTGTCTCGAGCTTATTACCTCGGTGTCCCCAGCCACAGCTAGAATACTGAAGTCTCAGGTGAGGTACAACTCCAAGCTACTGGACCAGTAGTATCTGATTTTGAATGGAAGGATGTCAAGCAAGAAGGTGAAAGTCATAGATAGGTTCTATCAAGGATCAGAGTATCTGGATACAGAATACTTATACAAACACATTTTAGATTCATGAGAAAGAGGAAGTATTCAGCAGTATGCTGCTCTGAATAGGTATTTCCTGGTTTCTTTCTTTAAAGAACAGAAACTTCAGTCTGATTTAGAAAGTAAATGGGAAAAAACAACGAGCATGTTTTCAAATTTGAAAACTGTAGAAAAGATTCACAGAATTAGGAAATTAGCTTGACATATAAAAGGCAGCAAAATGAAAGGCAAGCAAAGACACTAAAAGAACAGATAAGCTGGAAGAACAAGAGAAGATTGCAAGGAGTGAGGAAAAGTCAACATTACTAACGAAGCAGGTTGTTACATTAGCTTAAAAATTTGCCACTTCTACTGCAATTTATCAGATTTGTATAGAACATTTTAGGACAGTATTTTTGATTTTTCTTTCCCTCCTATTATATGTTCTTAATTCACCTGGAGACCTACTCTAAAAAGGCATATCGGGTCTGGCTGAGACGGAGTTAATTTTCCCCACAGCAGCCTTCACAGTGCAGTGCTCTCCATTGGTAGCTGGAAGGGTGTTGGCAACACACCAGTGCTTTGGGTACTGCTGAGCAGTGCTGGTACAGCATCAGCACTGTCTCTCTAACACTCCATCTGGGGGTGGGCAAGATCTTGGGAGGGGTCATAGCTGGGACAGCTGACCAAAGGGATATTCCATGCTCTCTGACATCTGCTCAGAAATAAAAGCTAACAGAAAGGAGGAGGAAAAGGGGGGTGGGCATTCGTTTCTACGATATTTGTCTTCCTGACCAACCACTACGCATACTGAAGCCCTGCTTCCCAGGAAGCGGCTGGACATTGCCTGCTGATGGGAAGTAGAGAATAAACCTTTTGTTTTCCTTTGCTTTCATGTGAAGCTTTTGCTTTATTAAACTGACTTTATCTTGACATTAATTTTTTTCCATCTTATTTTCTCTCTGCCCTGGCCTGCTGAGAAGGGGAGTGATAAAGCAGCTTGGTGGGCACCTGTGTCCAAGGTCAACCACCACCAAAGTCAAGGAAAGTTTTCAAGTAGGGAAAGTGCTTTTATTTAAGGAGCATAAATAGAGTCTCCCACCATCAAGACTTTCGCTCTGAATTTTGAAACCATCTACTGCCTGTCTGTCAATGTTTTAGTAGTAGAAATGTACTTAGAACTACGAGAAAGTTCAACTCTATTTTAAACACAATATACAGCATGTTTTCTCCTCTCCCCCTTTAAGAGAACGGATTTCTTGATAAAAGCAATATTAGAATGCCCATATATTTCTCATAGATTAGTCTCATACAATGCTGAGACCAATTCAGCATCTTTGTACATCTAGCAGAATGATCAGAGCTGTACTAATAATATTTGTTGACAGGATAATAAATACTACCTTGTCATTCAAATTTTATCAAGCCACCTGAGGCAGCTTTATTGCCAAAAATGCTGTCTGGTTTCTTGCATATTAAACTAATTTACATCTAAGTTGTGTGTTCTTAAATTTTCTTGGAAAGGCATATATAAAAGTGTAAAGGTTATACAAAAGGTTATACAAAAGTGTAAAGATGAGAGCAATTTAGTTACCAACACATACCAAACTATGTGGCATTCAGTGATAAATCTTTACATATAGGCCTCACAATTTTAATCTCTCAGATGAAGACAGGGTCTCAGGGGAGTTAAGTAATATTTTAAAACTTTTTAGTGGCAAGCTTCTGTTTTGCCAAATACAATTGTATTGAAGGCTATTTACTCTATAATTTTTTAAAAACATTTTTAAAGCAAATGTTCACTGCTAATGGATGAGGAGTTGATTTAGACATTTTCTGAAGTAATTAAAACTCTCTACTTGTTCTTTGCTATAATCACTACAGATTATGCTGTGATGTCCATCTTTAGATAAGTCACCTTTTATTTATTGTTGAAGTAAACTCATGGTCAATTAATGCTTTTGTTCTAGACAGGCACACTCAAGCTCAAGTCTTTCTCAAAAAGTCTTTTGTTAACAACAAGCTTATAAAAGTCAAATTCATACACTAATTCAGTTTCAAATTACAGAAATATGTCATAGAATTTTCCACGCTTTGCAAAACAAGAAAATCCCCAGGAAAAAAAAGATGTTTGTCAGTGTCAGTGAAATAAATATTAAATGGGGGAGGAAGAAGCATGAGTTGGGGAGAACTTAACTCTATGCTTAACTCCACACCTCCTCAAATCCCAAGGTATTTAACTAGCTCCAAATGATAACATCAAGAATGTTCCATACTTCAGAATACTACAAGAGAGCTTGATACTTAATAATAATAATTATTATTTGCATGAAGAGAGTCTGGTAAAAGGTCTCATCTTAAGATATTTATCAGGATAAAAACATAAAATCTATAAAGAAATGGAAGCATCTGACACTAATTTTTAATAGCAGTAAAACATTAAGGATTTCCACATGTGGAAAGACAGATCTGAATGAAAAAGAAAATTATTTGGACCACAGTCAGAATAGTTATTTCACCTCAGTAAAGATCCATATACCTCAATGAAGAATTTCTAGTAACACAGGTGAAATGTGATCATTATCAAAGAATGATAAAAACAAAATCAATGTCCCGATTTTGCATTTAAGACCATTCACTTCTACATATCAAGGTTTTTTTTATACATGTGTGCACTGAAAGTGTGATCACTCCTTAAAAGTGGGATGAAATATGACTAAATGACTCTTTCAGTTCAGTGTTTCTGTTGGTGGCCATAGGACCATTTAGAAATATTGGTTATTCTGTGCATGTATTTTTTTTTCCAGATTTTCAAGGTACATTTGTGGCCTGCGAATGAAGAAGGAAAAAAGTGTAAGCATTTGATGACAAGCTTTTCTGATTAGAATGTCTTCATCTTAAACCAGAATGTATGCCTACAAACTGGATAAAGAAACAGATGCCAACTGAGAAAGTAACCAGCCCCTTGGGATTACAGTAAACATTTTATCTTTACTGAAATACCCAGGGACCATTAAGCAAGATTTAATAAAAGAAAAGGAGACTAGGTTTAGGATAAGAGAACTTTAACCAGGTCTCAAACACAGAAGAATTAATATCATGTGACAAAGAATTAGAAGCCCCTTGGTTTAGCACATCTAAATGAAAGGCCATGAAGATGAGGTGAAAAGAAGAGGCTGGATGTGGAGCCTATGGCAAAAAAAAAAAAAAAAGAAAAAGCCACTGTATGAAAGGCAAACTTCCTCTATGCTTTGAAAATGATTTGGCATGTGTATTGAATCAAAAATACCTGGACAGCAAAGCATGAAATGATGTACTTTTGCTGTCTGACATGGGGGAAAGGGGGAAAAAAACCAAACCAGGAAGAAAGAAATCCTAAGGATGATTGAGAAAAGACCCCAACAAAAAATGATGCCTTGAAGACTGAAGTTACACGGCAGAAGGCCAGTCGTGTCAGAGTAAGAAAAGACTGAAGATGGACTACACTTACAACAGAATGAAGCCCAACAGATGGAAGGCGTATCAAGGGCCGCCAACGACGAAGACGGATTGACGGACTGGTAGCCTTTGCAGGACCTACATGATTACGTTTGGCCCAGGAGAGGGATGCAGAGTGACACAATGGAGAAGCCTTCGTTCTGCTGTGGCTAACCTGAGGCTGCGATGAGGATGGTGGTGAAGACAGCGAGGACGATGACGACTACATAAACATTAAAAAAGAACATACTTAGCCCACTTAAACTTGAAGTAACATCCCTAAAAAGGCAACTGCAAAAATGTCCGCTGTTTAGCATGCTGTCCTTTAACTGCTCAAATCACACAGATAATAATCAAGAGTGTGTTGAATTTGAACGAGAAGACAAAGGAACACTGAGAATAAGCAAAGACATCGTCCAAATATCAAGTTTATAATCAGATAAGCTAGAGGTTATTCACACCCAGGGAACTTCAAAATATGAACACAAGTTAACTGACTCATTCAAGAGACAGACTTGGAAAGTGAGGAGGGAAGGGATTTAAGGATCATCTCATGGAAGGAATAGCTGAAAACAGAGAATGAATCAGTTTTGTCTACAGCTACAAAAGCTGTAAGCAACAGTTCTTTGGTAATTTGGGAAAACTAGGTTGTGCTACTCTGGGATTTAAAATGAATCAAATAACTACTGTGACAGAGCCCAGAGTTTCTTTACTGTTCCATATCTAACATAAAAGGAAAGCAAAGGAAAAGGGAAGCTTACCGTGGTGAGGTATGCAACTTCCTAAGTTTTTCACCTATTCTTCTAAAATAGCAGGCCAGTGGCAGTATTGCCATTAACACTCAGGATCCCTTTAGTATCCGTGGAAGCAGTAGGACTATGTTAAACCATTCAAATTGTTACTATTAGAAGAAAGACCACAGAAGTATTAAAAATGACTCTCAGCTCCAACTGACAAAGTTATAGTAAATATATTAAGACCAGAAAGGACCATTGTGATGATTTAGTTTTGATCTTCTGTCCCACACAGGCCACAGGACCAAACAAGTTCAAGTTTTGTTTGAATCAGACATACTCACAAAACAAAAACAAACATTCAAGCTTAACAATTTTATTACTACTGAAAAAAAAAACCAGAATAAAATATTCCATCAATCCTGTCTATAGCTACAGAGACAGTAAGTAACATTCACCCAGTTTACTAAATACATTTGTGCTAAATGCAAAGGCAACCTTTCTAGTCCTTCTTAGTGATCACGTGAACATGGAAAAACGGATTACATTAGTTCATCTGGCCACCATGTCAAACCAGCTCACCTTTAGCATATCATCATCCACTATTACTTTCCCAATGTCATCTTTAGCCTTTCAGAGAACCCTTCACCTTCTGTCAAGAAATAAAGTTTATCTTTTGTGTTAATTACACAGCTTTTATTTGGCCTCAGAAGAGTACTCCTTTGTTTGAAGCTAATCTAAAGGGCAAGCCAGATTGTCCTGCTTTGATGTCTAGTACTCTACTATATCTTGATCTTTTTACACTGCCTGTAGGTTTTTGGGTGTATTTTAATCATAGAATGCTAGGATGGTTTAGGTTGGAAAGGACCTTAAAGATCATCTAGTTCCAACTCCCCTGCCGTGGTCAGGGACACCTTTCACTAGACCAGGTTTGCTCATCCAACCTGGCCTTGAACATTTCCAGGGATCAGTCATCCACAAACTTCTCTGGGCAACCTATTCCAGTGCCTCATCACCCTCAAAGCAAAGAACTGCTTCCTAATATCTAATCTAAACCTACTGTCTTTCATCTTGAAGACATTCCCCCTTGTACTGTCACTACATCTCTTGTAAATAGTCTCTCCCCAGCTTTCCTGTAGGCTCCCTTCAGGTACTTGGAAGGCTGCAATTAGGTCAGCCCGTTATTGTCTTCTACATTGTTTAACAGTACAGATGTGCAGTACAGATGTTGACACCAATCCCTGCAGAGACCTGCTAGCAAACATACTCATTGGTGATGCCTGACTTTTCTGCACTGAGACCTGCCAGGTGCTTGCAAATCCATTCAAGTTATGCAGGCAGCATAGAAACTGCAGCTCCTTAAGGTATATCCCAAATTATACATTCAGTGGAATGACTCTAGTAGGGGCTGTGAAAACCGAGCATTAAGACAGCTTCTCCGAAAAAGAAAATACGTTCACTCATTAATCAATGCAGAAGTGCCAGTCAAAACCATTTACTTTCTTTGTATTATTTATTATTTCTGAAGCAAATAATCTTATGTTTTTGTGGTTTTTTTTGTTTTTTTTTTTTTCCCTATCAAGAATGGGATAACGAATAGGTTCTTTCTGCTCCCACACTGCTGACCTTAAAGAATGAAGACAGGGTTAGGAATTCTTCATGAAGAGCAAGCATCAAGTACAGTAGAAACTGTGGATCTCAAAGATAAACATGGAGTGTTACCAAGTCTCATAACCTGTCCAGAGAACATAGTTTTCCACAGGTTTGTCACAGTTTGGTTTTTTGAATTTTAAGCATTCTGATCCACCTCTACATATCAGCAGCTCCTCATAAAAGAAGACAAAACCAGAAAACTTCCAAGCCAAAAATGCAATTACGTGAATCAAGAGGAATTTAGCAATGACATTACTTTTATACTTCTTCTACAAGAGAAGCTTACAAAAGTTTAATGGCTATTACAATTTATCTCTACCACTGATTTTTTTTTCCATGTTCTTTCTTGAAGAACTGATGTAAAATGAGATATTTTACATTTAGATTGCATATCAGATAGCTTTAAAAACAATTTATTCTCAGCTTGCCTAACAAAATTCTGAAAGATTACTGATAAAACACTGCTTCTAGTCCTCACAGCCCACAGACTGGGAGGGAGCGACCTGTAAGATTAGAACCTGCTGTGGGGCAGAAATTTAAGAGCTTTGCTGACTAGACAGTTCACGATAAAAGGCAAGACACCACAGTATATTTTACAATTTTCTAAGCTGCTGACAGCTTACAAACAGACAAGATTGTTAGGTCTTCCAAGAATCTGCAGTATAGTACCTGTTTACTGAGAAAGAGTTAAAATGAAACCAAAAAACCTTGTTAAGAGTATGAACTTACTCTGGCTTTGATACATTCCATTGAATTGAAGCTGTTAGTTGTATACTTTTGCTCCAAAAAAAAATTCTAACTTTTAGCACTCCTGTGTAATTACTATGAAAACATTTATAAGTCTTTAACCAATACCAAATTTAAGACTTGTTTAACAGTACAGGGATGACCAGAATATTGAAAGACTTTTTTATAAACTTTTTTTTTCTTTTATACTTTTTTTACCACTTCTACCACAATTCTACAGTTTTACCATTCTTAATGATGGCTTTTATTTTCTGGCCAATATTGCTAAAGTAACATGAATATATTTAAAATGCTCCTTGCTTGAATGTAACGAGACCAAAAAAGACTGTTGGTTTTCAACACTGAATTTATAGCATAGAATGAAGTTCAAGGCAACTAATATTTTAATATTTCTACTCAGTATTTCTCCTAATTTTAAATTCCATTAATTGAATCTTTTTGTCCTTTACTTCCTGTACTATTGAGTCCTCTAGTGAGATCAACTAAGAAAAAGAGAAATTTTCTCTCCATTTAAAATATACTTTTGCATTTCTAAGAGTAAAATTTTCAGAAATGGTATATAGGAATTCTGGAAATGCAAAGTTAATACTGGACTATGGTTAATTAACAAGACAGCAATAGACAGAAAATTCTATGCATTGCTTTAATAATAAGCACAAATTATACTGTGTTAACTGAATTTTATATTTTAATATTCAACTGAATCTTAAAAAAAATTAAATTAGAATTACATGTCAATATTACTATGAAATTAATGTTAAATATACATCTTCAAATAAAGGATACATTTACAATTTAAATATGAAAGAAAAATCATAACTCGAGACTCTATTCAAACAAGACTTATTAACAGCTAGAAACTGCAAAGAAGAGAGAATCAGTCTACCTTCACACAATGAAAAGATCACAGAAACATATTCCTGTGCTGAAAATTATAACAGGTCATACATCTGAAGTGGTAAAACAAAAGCCCTGAAATAGAATTGAATGTTACTGTCAAATAAACCAGAAAGTACATTAAGTTTATTGTTTGTAATGCAAACAACACATTATAAAGAAGTTAAAAGCTTCATGGAGTAGGTTCAAAAAAATGTTCACGCAATTACCATCTGCCCCAATCCAAAACTCATTCCTATATATAACTAGTTATTAAATCCTAGAGCCACTTAAATCTGAAAGGAATCACGTATAAAGTTTGTCAGGCACTGAGAGCTGTGCTTTTGCACATACCTAAAAGTGCAGAAGTTTGACAGTGCCGAGAAGCTCACGGCTTGGCTCACACCCAAACCTGCCAGGTTTTAGAAACAGGGATCCAGCAAAGTATCTCAGTCCATATCTAATGCACTGAAGATCTGACAGGACAAAGCAGCATCTGGTATTGCATGACCATTTCTTTCTAAGAAGAAATATATATTACTGATTAACTTGTTAGTGGCTACAAAAATTCAGCTATCTGGAAGCTCAAGTTCAGGGCATCCTCTCAGGGGGAAGTTCAAGCCCATGCCACCTTCCTCTTAGGAAGCTTCCCTGCCTATCAGCTGACAAACTATGCTGGACTGGGGCTTTCTTTTTTCCTCCGTTTTGAGGTTGTGTCACCGTGCAGAAAGAAATGCCAGTTGCACTAGGACAGAGATCAAATTAGCTTTAGCTGCATACCAGCATCACCGGAAACTCGGGAAACAGAAGGAGGTACAGTACTTTCAGTCCTGGTCATTGTTTCATAGGCACAACCCTGGGATCAGAGGCCCTGACGCGTTCTGCATCTGCTCCGTTGCACTGTTCCATAAGCCTGCAGTAACTCCCCCCCAGTGAACTGTTGTACAGTTCCCATACACTAAACCCTGGAGCACAGATGGGGGAAGGCTGAAGCAATAGTAAAAAGTGCAACTTTTCCAGTCAAATGGGCAACATAATGGTTACTACAGCTTTAAGGTTATATTCAGAGAGGGGGTACTTTATATCTACAATTTTTCCCCATCACCTTTTGAAGATTTTTTTTGTTTTGCTTAAATAATTGCTCATTATTGAGTGAAACACAATGTTTTGAAGGCTCTGTATTAGAGTTCAAACTAAGTGTTTTTCTTCCTTAGCAGTCATTATCCTTAGTGGGTTTTTTAATATACAAATTAAAATCTATGTACCACTCTGGCTGCAAATACCTCTTTCTCCTCAAGTATTTTAAATATTTTAACAGCATTTCAAGCCTGTTGTGGTGGTGGGTGGTGAAATCTTGAGAGACATTAAGCTTCTTCAAGTTTTTATAACAAGATCAGCAGCTAGACAGAGGAGCCTGACACAGGAAGAATTCCACAGAGGCAGAAGATGCTTCATGAGCTCATCTCAAACAATAGACCACAGAATTCACACGAACTAGAGGCATTATGAGCATTTCAACTGCAAGAAAAACCTTCCCAACTAGGACTTCCTTACACGCAACAAAAGCCTGTACAACATGCAAATTCTTAGGGAGTTAAGGTTCATAAACTCCAGTCCTCACAGACTTACTTGTTTTGTCAACACTACAGTTTATCAGCATCAATATGTATTTAAGCAGAAACTACAGTTTTTAAACCAAATTGGGCTACATGTGTCAGGTGATCAACATCCACACTAGGGAGTATAATTACTCCTTCTGCAGCTGGTAAAAATAAAAATATTTACGGTATTCTCCATGTCAACTTAATCCATGATGAAGAATGGACAATATCCCAAGAGTATTACTTTGCTAGACATATGGGTAAAGACAAGAAAAATGGTGAGAACAAAGCACCCCAAAAAAATCTTTCCAAAATTAGTGATAATTTCTCTCTCCGTGAAACCTAAATTTAAGTTCTATGGTCTATGTTAGGCAAAAGTCAAGCTAGATTATCACAATGGCGACTTCTGTGATCAAAAATCAGTAGAATTACAAAAAAAGAAAATTTCAAATTAGGAAATTCTGCAAAAGCTAAATTAACTAGATTTTTTTTTTCAAATAGCTTTTCCCCACAGGATTTTTTGCCTTAAATAAATTGAACAGCATTTTTGCACATCAAATACTACATTTTTAGAGTGCTTCTTTGAGCAAAGTTAGTTGATGCAATATCAATTCTCTGTCTAGTTTCAGCCATATTGGCAAAATGTTGCAAAACTTAAGCAATGTAAATTCTTCTAATTTTATCCCCCCAAATTAGTTGTTGGATAAATCAAAAAAAAAAAAAAAAAAAAAGAGAGCCAAAGCAGTTTCTCTTTTGACTGAGGGAAAGAGGCTGAGTGTGAACTCAACCATCACTGGCTATCACACATGGCTACAACCTGCTCCTTGCTGTCTCACAGACAGTGCAAGAACAGCACAGGAAGTATTATGGATTGGAGAGATGCAAAAAAAAGAAAAACAAAACAAAACTTATGGCAACTGATTGGTAGACATGTTGGATGCAAAACTGTAGAAACATTTTGGCACTTCCACTTGTTTATTTCTTATAAAGTTGTTATTTAAATTCATGGGTTGCTTTATGGGTGCGAATATCCTCTATAATTTTGTTTCATCCTAGAAATCAGAATTCCTTCATACAGATGTAACAATTAAGCGTAAGATCCAGAATAACAATTCAGAGCAATACTGCATTAATACCTTATTAGTTATTTGCTCAGTATAGAAATCAGATTAATGCATATCTCAAACACTGACACGTTAGATAACATGGCAATGCCATGAGTCACAGACTAATCAAGTACAATTTCCAAAACACTTCACATGATTCTAGAAAGCTCATTTTTATACTTCTACTGTGTAGACTGTAAAAGAGAAAAAGCCATAGCTAACATTTTTAGGCAACTTCACCACCTTTACAGGAAAGATTACATGCTTGTTCTGTAATGCTAAGCTCAACAAAAATCATCTAAGAAACAGTTATATAATTGATTTTATATTCTCCCAAGATGCAAATGTTTCCTTCGAACACTATGGATTATTTTGAAGAAACATTGAGGAATATGGGTGATTTAAGACAAAGATCCCACTACATAATCCTGCTCTCTTGGCAGGACCAAAAGGGAAGCTTTTTATGTTTCTTCTCTAACAATAAATCGTATATATGCCCCAGGGAACCAGAGATCTTTGAAAGTTCAAGTTTTATAGCAGTTGGGCACGGAGTGCATTGACTCTACTTAGTTCTTGCCAATGTTAACGACTGTTACTGTGATCAAAGTCTAACTTAGTGCATTCCAAGCAAGATTATTGTTCTCAAGGCACACTGAACAAGTTTACAGACTACAGTTTGCAGTTATGTTTTGAGTTAAGGAAGAAATCAAGCTATGGTAGTGGTTTTAGTAGCTGTCAACTTCAATGCATGTTAAAAATATTCCTGATCATATCTGTGAACAAAAAGTATATAAGTAAACATACTGATGTGTGCAAGTATTTCAGTATTTTGTGGATATCTGAGACTTCTAATTTGTGACTTTTGACTCTCTGTCAAAACCAGTTTTGATTTTCAAAGGCTGATTTTCCTGCCATCAATATTTTTGATAAAGGTCTAATGAGGTGCAAGAATGTTGTTTCCATCTGAAGTAGCAGCTCAGATGCAGCATCTCACTCCATTCAGGTCTGAGCCTCATTTAGCTCAACATATACTTCCAGTAACCAAAGTTTTCAGCTGGTAAATAGATGTACAAAATGTACTAAAATAGCGAAAAAACCCCCTACCAAACAGGAGGATTTACAGAACCAAAGCCAGTATTTTCTGTACCCCCCTTAATAGTTGATATATTTTATATTGCAGCTCTGTTTTCTTCTCTCTTTCATAGCAACTAATGACTGAAACACTGTAGGTTAAACTTCATTTAGCTGGACACAGGCTGTTAACAGCCTCTGAGGAAGAGGAGAGAAAATACACAAATGTAAGAGCTTCTAATTTTCTCCTAAAAATCAAAAGCTCTTACTACTCCCTAACCAATATCCAGCACAGTTATTTCAAGTGGCCATGTTGTTGTGTACATTCACTTCACTGAAACATTATTTTGAGCCATGCTGTAACAACACTAAAACAAGGAAATTTCCCAAAGACCACAAATCACATTCTGCTAAGCAGTAATGCATAAACTTTGCTAAAACTCCTCTGTCCAAAAAAACTTCACCCTCAAACACAAAAGTGGTTCCATATGCTGCAAGTACCACACAACATAATAAAAAAATTCACTCTGTCATTTACCTTCACAACAAAAAGTGATACGGAAAGCCATTTGTCAGCAGTTAGTGATACCTTGATGTTGCACAAACAGCCTGCCAGTTACTTAACACCACAACTATTTGACAATTTGCTATCCACAGAAGCAAAAGCTGATGTAAGCCTAGTCTGTCAAAACTTTCTCCTCTCCTTCCAGGAGTCTAACTGTAACATCTCTGTGCCAGCACTAGCTCCAACAAGGCTACAGGATGAACTCCTTCAGGAAACTGTTTGGGAAGCTCATGGAATACAGAAGATACTGTAGATAATCTGACAATCCAGAACGATTTCAACAGGCACAGATACACACAGCTGGCTAAAAATTCAGATACTATTACCAAAACAGCACTTGAACAAGAGTTAAGCATGTCAAAGCCTTTAGAAATGCAGAAATTGAATACAAATTATTCTCCAGATCTAATTCCTTGACTAAAAGCCAATTTATCTTTTAAAATGAACTTTATGTGGCAGAGCTTGCCATTTTCCTTACTGTAGGATTAAGCTGTAATGAAGCACAGCTGCAAAAGTAGTGGATATAGATGCCAGAAAGACAGGAAAACAAATATATCTTCTACTCACACATTAAAAAGGTCCTTTATTTCAGGAATAAGTACAAATAATATTTTCTACTTGAAATAACTTCCCTCAAGCAATCATAGCATATCATTGTTTAACTGAGCTAAACAATTTGCATTTTCCTCCTTTCCTATGCTCTCACAGGAAACTATACCATAACTTTGTATTACTAATGCAAATGAGTAGGTAGAACACAAAACAAGTTTCTTCCCCAACTCCAAATTCAAAAGGCCATTTGCTCTTCAAAAGACTCTAGACTTGGATGTCACTCTCATGTAATAACATGCTTTCCCATTTTCAAAAAATTTTCCCCTTGTATTTGCTGACCGTTATATGAAAATAGTTTTGTTTTGAAAGGAAGCCACGATAATAATACAATTAAAAAAAAAATATGAATGATAGATATGAACCTAACCCTGATCAATTCCATAGATTGCTACTTTTCCTCCCTCAAATAACATAGTCATTATTGATCACTGTTGATTAGATGGCTAATGCAGATCCACAAACTGTACAGCATTTTAATATTTTTGAAAGGTTGTGGTTTTTCAAAGGAGGTGTGGGTTTTTTTGTAAGAGGGTATCAGAAATGCTATGCTGTGTGGTAGTACAGGGTTTCAGCAGCTCCTGAACCACTGAAGGAGGCATAGGAAGAAAAAGAAATAAAAAAAAAATAAAACAAACAAATAGGAAAACTCAAACACTGCTCAGCATGAAGCAATAATATAAGGATCAGCTTAAAAGTGTGTGCAGTTCTCCAAAGAAACAGGTTCTATTTTCCACATCTTCAGACATCCTAGATATTATAAACAGAAGTATATGCTCAGCAGAAGACTCATGGAAGAATAAAGAGGATCTTGAGTAGCTGGCACATGCTCTTGTCTTAGCAATACCTGCCTCTCAGGAGCTATCATATAAAAAAGAGTGAGCTGGATCTATGAAGCTTTACAGTGAAGATCTAGATCCTTTTTTTGGCAGCTCTGGATATGAGAGACCTGTCACTTGACAAAGTGTAAGCTTCAGCAGCAGAAAATTAAACAGAATGACTGTTATAGGAGTCTTACATTAATTGCCCTCATTATGGTACTTGAACACATGACCAGAATCAAGCCACCCTTGAAGCCAACATGATACTTTCCTGTGGAACCATTCCCAGATCTTACTGCTTGCTACCAAAGTAATTTTAAACAGACCTACATGTTTTACTGATAGAAGCACCCATAAGACTGCTTTACCCATTTATTTGCTTTACTGCAATAAAGTGAGATGTCGAGCCACAGTACCTGGTTCAAAACCTGGCCTGAAGGGTAAGCCCAAATTTACAACCCTTTTAATTTGCAAACTTGAAATGAATTAGCAAAAAAAGTTCTTAAACTTTAATCTCCTTGAAAGAAAAAAAAACCTCTATTTTTAAGAAAATATTTACGTAGTTTAATAAAAATTCAGTAAACTTCATTAAAAGAGAATACCCAGTTTTAATTCAGTCTGTAGATGGCCTGTAAATGTTTTAAGTGCAACACTGAAAGTTAGACAAAATGTATAGAAACACATCTTTTTTTTTTTTTTTTTTAGACAAATTAATCACAGATATCAAACCTGGAAAGCCTGTTAAGCCACCCATCAAGGCAGAACATTCTATAGCTTTCACTTTCAATCCAGTTGCTTAGGAATTCATCTTAATACTTCATCCAAATAGATCACACAGTAATGATACAGCCCGGAAACAAACTGACCATCATAACTCTTCCCTTCCAGCAATTACGAACTGGAATCCAGAGGCCCACTAAGATTGAAGTTATACAAGTAATATCTTGCCAGATGTGTTTTTTTAATCCCCCGGATAAAACTCTTCTTCAAAACATATGGAATTTAGGAAAAAGAATCTCATTAATATTACTCTAAAAGAGAAAAAAATCCTACTCACCAGATAAGTGAATACACAGATACTAGGAAAGAAAGCACTGCTGTATTCTATTATTTCTAATTTTTATTTCTAGCTAGACTTGCTTTATTTTGAGGTTTGAAACACTCACATACATGAAACAGAAACAAAAGCAGAAAACCCACTAGCATATTTTAAAAACTAAGTACTCACTCAGATGATAAAAAAAAGCTTGTGAAGACTTCACAAGACTTGTCAGGAGCAATCAACAAATAAAGGCTTTATTTAGAACCATTAAAGGCTGAATTGACAAATATCTGAGACTTCAGAACCCAGTAAAAAAATCCCAACTAAACAGTATTATCAGAAGAGGACATGTCTGTAGTCTGTGCTATTTTTAAACCTTCAAAAATTTTACTTTTATCTCAATGGTGTTATGTTGCATTTTGCATGGTGGAAGAAAATAATAGAATCTTGAAAGCAGTTGCAAAGCTTCCTAACCAAATCAGCCATACATCTCACTTTGGGAAGTCACTCTGTCTAATACAGTTAAGCCTCAGGAACACTTTCAGAAGAATCTGAGTGGACAGTAGAATGCATAATCCTCAGCATATTCATGTTTCATATTTTGTTTTGCATAAAAAGAATAGTACATTTCAGAAAAATGATTCCTCAAGTACAGATGATAGGGGAGGCCTTGCTGCCCGTTTAAGTACTGTAGTTAGGTCAGGATTTCCAGGCAATTTAGATATTGTAGTAAGACAACTTGTTTATTTCTTCCCTCCTTGGTTGATGTACCAGAACTACTCAAAAAAAATGGTCCTAGGAAATGTATTCAGCCTTTGTACTATTTCAACTTTGAAAACAAAAAGACAGGAAAAACCTATTTTACCAGTCTAAGGAATATCCATTTTGAACTGTTTCCAGATACAGTTATACAAAACATAATAATAAATACATGGCAAGGGAACTACCCATTCAGTGTTTATGTTTAGACATTAGTTGCTAAGAAAAATCTTGTAAATTTCTATTACGAAAAAAGTCTTCATCTTTCCACACAATTATTAATCTTTTGTATTGTGGTTATCTTGATCAGGAAACAAATTAATTAGTGATAGTTCAAGAAGTTAACTGTTCCTTATTAGGAGATTCCATCATCACTCAAGATGTTACCTGAATCTTCACGAAGACTCCCAGAAACACAGCACCTTTACATTTTCTTTCCCAATCATTCCATAATATCTGCCAGAAGATTGCACAGACAGACCGTTCCCTGGATGAATGTCACAGTACAGGAAAACAACTAAAGAAGTTTCTCTTTCACAAGGATCTTAGGAAAAGATTCTGTCTTCATCAATTTGTTGGAATAATCTCTCATACTGAGTTTGCAAAGAATATGTAGAAAAGATTAATTTATAAAATAAACAGACCAGATTTGAGTCTCTCACTTAGGAAGAGAAATACAATTTTTTTCTGATGATTCTTCTTGAAATATTAAACCTTTATTAGTTAAGAGGAAGAGATAAGAAGCAAGAGTGGTGTGGTTTTTAAAAGAAAATACCACAAAGGAAGTTGAGTATCTAAACAGAAATAGTTAAAACAATTCTCTTAATTTTCATTTCCCAGCAAGGTAAGGAGGAGCAGAAAGAACTGCTTTGCTTTCTCCTGCGTTGTCTAAAAGACACTGCACAAGAGAAAGAAAACCTCACCTATTGTACTACAAAAAGAGAGAACGGATGAGTCGCTGGAGTCAGTCCAACACAGAAGGGTTTTGTCAATGCAGTGTTAGCAAAAATCTAATTTTTTTTTTTTGTGGAACAGATACTGAAATCTGAACAGGAAAGATGGAAAACAGACTTAGTATAACTGAAGCAGAAAAATGCTGAATGTTCAAGTTTATGTTGATTTTAAGTTTTTTTGCCGGCTTTTAGGTTACTTTCCCTATCACACAGTCTGATGGGGCATAAATGCCAGTAAATATATGTATTAGTGAGAATTTATCTGAATTTGTAATGTATACAAATAGCACATACACAATCGCAAACATACACATACAAATCACAAACACAAGTATTGTTCTATTTCTTTTCCTGAAGTAAAACTTTTCAAACTCGATTATATCATAAAATGTTTGTTCCATTTGTGTGATGTACTACGGATCTTACTGTCTTTCCTACAAATTTGCAACATCGAAACCTCGACTTTCATTAAAAATAGTATTGCTGTCTGTTTCACTCTAAAATGAAGCTTGAAAAGACCTTTCATGTCCTGTAAGAGCTAAAACACTCAATGTAAACAAATAACAACAACAAAACCCCGAACCAAACAAAAATAACTCCCTCAAGCTTCAATTTTGGTTTCTCCCCCCAACAATGCCACTTTGTGCCCTGATCTTGGACTCATGACACAATATTGCAAATCAAGCAATCATCTCAATTTCACTGTAAATCTTTAATATATTATTGTTCTCATGTCAATTATATTAAACTCAAAGTAGTTATTAATAAAGACTTTTAAAAAAAAATTAATACCTCAGTCTGACCTTCATGGGCACTGGATTCATGAGTGACACGAATAGCCTAAAATTAAAACATATTTCCATCAGGTTTTAAATGAGAGAATTCCAGTGTTTCAAGACCTACTTATGCTCTTTGTTATATCAAATCCCACAGATGTAACTATTTTGTTCAGTGCTTTTAATAAATAAAAAAGATAATAAACAAATAATCTCCACATCCAAGGATCTTGGAAGACTAATATTTCAGTTTCATTAAAATCAATTCAGATCAAATATCTCATAGTTTGTAACAGCACTTTTATACAAAGAAAACACTACAAGCAAGTGTTTTTGTTTTCCATCACTTCCTGAGCAGACAAAATAATTTAGACAGAAGCTCTGATCAGGTATTTTATAGATTTCTATAGAAAATGTCATCAAACCTCTGCTCTTTCTGTTTGCTATTACTTCCTTCAACTACATGTTAACACTGGGGGCTTCACAATAAGCTTAAACTGAACTCAGATTTAGAAATCATCAAGGTTTTAATTTCTAGAGAGGATCATCATTACCATCAGGAGCAACCATGCTGTTCTCCTTTCACCACTGGCCAGATGTTTCTGTTACATCCTTTCAAACAGCACTAATGATGAGGCTAACCACTTTAGCAGCTAGCTCATCTCACTGTATGGGGTTGTGGGGGAAGGAGATTATATTTCAGCCAAATCAGCTCTTTTGTGTGCCTCAACTGCTAAAGTCACAGAGATATGACTAGAAGGCACAAATGAAAAAAGGAAGCAGAACGACCATCCTTTCAGCAATAGCACCAGATCAGTTTAAGCTGACCATTAAACTGCATCCTGAACCCACAAAAAAGAAGATTATGCACGCATTTCTCATGCATTTCAAAGTAATTTTAAACTAAGCCAGTGAATTAATATGGATGAGGAACATTGACAAAAACCTGACTGAGCTATGGACAGGCAGGAATACTCTAAAATACCAAAACAGAGTTTTCTTTGTAGTAACTGTCTGATCACAAGCTCATTGTAAAACCAAATTGTTTAGGTGCTTCACTGAGTCAAGTCGTCTGGACAGTAGCTGCTCATGCAAGTAATTCTTATACCATTTTAAATAAAAGTAGAAACACATACTAACTTCATAAGTTTCTAGATATTTGGCCCTCTCTTCAGGAGTCATAGATAATGAATCTTCTAGGAACTTCTTCAGTGAAGAATTAGTTTCTTAAAAAAAAATGAAAAAAATTAGTGTCATGTTTTAATTCCAACTTCATTCAAAGCTTACAGAATCCAACAAAACAATTGAAGATAGAATGACTGTATCTTAAAGGCACTGCCAGCTGACTGCAAGAGGAACGGCTACCTGCTGCAGTTTGCAATGTTTCAAGTGTTTTAGTTGTGAATTAGTATAAAATACTGTTTGTGTAATTACACGTAGAAATGCACTTCGAACAGAGTTCATCATTTATGAATGGTTACAGTCAGAGAAAACAGTACAAAATGTATCCTTCCCTTACAAATTGTATCCCTTTCCCTTAAGGAAAAAAGGGAAAAGCCAACAAAAAAACCCAAGCAAAAAAACTTACCAAAGTTCATTTTATCTCTGTTGTTTGCAATAGCATGAATTAGCCCAATTGTTCCACAGGCATTGTTAATGGTCTGCTTCATGAAATACACTGACGATTTCACGTCTTGTCCCTTAGCTTTTATTCTCTCTTCTTCTTCTGTTCTGAAGGTTTCATACTAGGAAGAAAGTTAAAGACATTTCACAAATAGTACAAATAGTGACATTATCAAGCAAAAATAATTTATAAAAAGCAACACCTAACTAATACTGTAATTTAAAATATTTAATGTGTGTGGTCCAACAGGTATATGTAAACTTACTCACCTGAAAAGCTCTATATTGTTCATTAAATCAATGCCTTGACACTAACCAAAATACTGTCACATCTGAAACATCATTTTGAATCATGTGTAATCTAACATAACTTCAAAAATATTTAAATTATTTCCTTGATCTCAGCACCTGTCATCATCTCTCTTCAATTCAACAAAAGCTTTTGTAAGGACACAGGGCTCAAAGTGCTTTCAAGAAAACCGTGATACTTCAGGTGATTAATCATCATGAAGCATTCTTAAAAGTTCCATTGTTACATTTCATTCTTCCCAGGAATATAAAATAAGATTTATATAACACCCAAGGCCCCAAAACAGGTCCTTCAAAAGCCATATTCATTAAATGATTATTTTCTGTAGTAAAAATGAATTTAGTTTCTCTGAACAATTTTGTTCAGTACTTGTTTTATAAAGATAATAATTGCTATACTGTTATACTGCCCAATAGTGTGTTGTTTCGTGGTGCTTTTTTTGTTGTCTATGGTTTCTTTGTTCTTTAGGGGGAGAGTTGCGGGGTTTTTTTGTTGGATGTTTGGTTTTTTGTTTTATCTTTGTTGTTGGGGTTTTTTTTAAGATTTTAATTTCAAACAGAAAAAGAAAGAAAGAAAGAAATCCGCAAATGTTCCAGATAATGCTTCCTCCTTCGCCTCTTTTACCAGGTACTTTTGCAGACAAAAAAAATTGAAGTAGATGGGCTTTTTATACATATATGACAAAAGCAAAGTATGAATGCAGAATGTTATCAAGGAACTCTTCCAGAAAACTCATGAGAAATCTCCCTCAGACTCTATGTACCGTCAGTGACAAAAAAAAAAATCAAGAAATCTTTCCAGCATCTTATTCCACACTTGCAGCTTGTCTGAATGTTCTTCATAGCCTAAGTAATAGTAAGGGAATTACAATGCATTTTAATTTGACACCACTTATCTACAAGTTAACAAAAAATAAGCTTAACTGAGAATGCAGAGGTTTACAGGGCCTAATCTGTAAAATGACCAACCCGTCACTCTTCTCTGTATTTAAACACATTTTTTTGTAGAAATTAAGCTTTAATAGTTAAGTGGTTTGTCCTTATAAACTACATGTTCTTTTTGAGAGACATATTAAAAGAATGGAGTTTGGGCAGATTCACTTCAAGCTTTTGGGCTGACCTTATCACAATCACATAAGATTTTTATAAATTAAAAGATCACTATGAATAATACTGTGTAGATGCATATGATGACACAAAGTAACCAAACTTGAATGTTTAACCAAAACAAGTGTTCCAAAGTCTAATATGGAGAAAGAAGGGGTGGCAATTGTCTTTCACCTTAGAAATACACCCCATCTGTCCATGAAGCAAAAGCCATATCAATACTGACAACTGAAGTGAAAGTGGATTAAAGTTTGATCAGTGCAACAGGACAAAAACTCAAAAAGGGTACAGTTCTCTACTTCTTATTTTGCCTTTGCTATTGTAACTGTCTGCTAAAAATAGCAGAACTGAGCCATTTCACAGTTCATATTAAAAAAAAAAAGCCTTACATTGTCTGCAATAGAAAAATGTGAGATATTTCTCTGTGTTTCTAGATTAGCTTTTCCCATTCCAATTTAAAAAGAAATCAGCAATATACTTGCAAGTTATCAAAAGAAGGTTCTGAAGGAAGCATTTCATTGTGTTATTTTTAATTAAGAAGTCTCTTTAATAAGGCTTCAGTCTCACCTTGGTTCTATTATGGCACCAAAGTACAGATTCAAACAGTTGATTCCCATTTTATTTACAACAAAAGCAATTAACTGGTTATTAAATAAACATTTACCTTTTCTGTTATTGGAAAGAGAAGTAGCACTGCGCATACAGGTCTTGGCACCATGCTAAGCAGCTCTGGTTCCATACCATAAACATCTACAAATTGCCAGTCAGGATGTATACCCAACTGTTTGAGGAACTGGAAAATAAATTTTAAAAAAGTGTAATATTAAATTAGTACATTCATATACTATCTTTTCAGAAGCATAACAGAGTATTCACCATGTGAAATACACTACAACAAGTCATATTTTCCAAATTTTAAGGAGAATAAATAAGATTCAAGTTTTAAGAAATAACGCTGAAGAAATCATAGTGCTAATAAAGACATACAAAATCCCATGGTTTATGTATTTTTATAGTCTTTATGAAAGGGAAGCAGAAACATTCCCAGCACTATTTACTAAAAAATTAAAGCATTACAAACTCCAGAATGAAGTATTTAACATAATCAGAACTCCACAGATACAGGGCACCTTCTATTACTCCTGTTACAATACTGCCTAGCAATTTTATAATCTAAGAAATTGTAACTTCTAGTAAGCAATGAGAGTGATGAGAAGAAATGATGGTCAGCACTACAGAGAACAGCAAGAGCACAGGCTCAGTCTGACAAGCAGTGAGCTTGACACGCAATCAGCCTACACAACTTTACTGTAGAACCATAAAACAAAAATAAAATACTAAGGAAACCCAAAATAGGCAAAGAAGATACACCCCTCTGTGTATCAAGAGGGTTTTGTTCAGGCTTGGGGAAAAAAAAAAAAAAAAAGGATTAAAATATCCTTCTAAAAATGAAGTAGATGTTAAAAACTGTGCAGCATAAGTCCCTGTGTAAGAGACTGGCATTTGGGTAACATCTGAGCAACAGATGGCAGGATGGGAAAGATCCTTTAAACAAACATATGGAACTAATTTTTAACATGGATACACGCAAAGAAAAAGATGGAGTTCAGTCAATGACAGTCAGGTACGTAATCTTTGGCAACTGGGGTAAAAACAAGACAAGACTGTATTTAGCAAGGACAGGGTGAAGAAATTTTCTAGGAATCAAACCAAGTTGCTGGGAACCGGGTAAAGTTCTTTAGCAGGACAAAAATCAGTATTAGATGTGACACAGGAAGGTCAGAAAGATAAATGTCACAAGCAACAGCTTCAATTTTAATAAGTTACACTAACGCCTACATTTAACTTCTATATTTCCCCCTCTCTCAGTCATTTTCTGGCTCTTTCCTAGGCCAGACAAAGATTTTGGTACAAAAAAGAGTTAATAAGGTAACAGGAGGTAAAGTACCCCTTCCCCACTGACAAAACCATTTCCTGTTAAAGGACAGCAGGGAGCTATCTATATGCTTTTTAGACAGTGTCACTTATAGGGAGAGACCTGTGCTGCTTTGTGTTCCAATTATTCAGTGACTACCCAAGCAATTTTATTCTACTGTAAGGAACAGTTAGGGTACTTCAAGAGCTCACTCACTTTCAGCTGCTTACCTTCTCTTAACTGATACTATGAACTCAACATAACATAAAATAGCAGCTTTATATTTCTCTAGATCTGCACAAGAGAGTATCAGATTCTCTTTCACAGACACTGCTTATCATACTGCTGACTATTCTTGATTTATAGGTCTTCGAGCATTTACCTTAGAAAAGAAAAAAAAAATTTGGCTATATTACAGAAGTCTTACAGGAGATCAGGAGCACCACTATCATAACCCCCACACGTCTGTATCTAGTATTAACTGTTTCAGAACTTTCTTTTACTGATTGTTATATTTTTTGTTGTCTCTTTTCTTGTTGTTTTAAAATACCTTTCCGAAAAACATTTCCTGGTTTTTCACTGGTCCAGCTAACCATTATCAAAATGCCACTTTTGAAATTACTTTACACACACCCTGCAACCCTTATCTGCACTTTCTATAAATTTCTCATTTCCCACAGTATTCCAGAAGGCCCATCTTTTTCACCTGATTATTGCTGTTTTTAAATAGCTAAGGGAGAGGGCAGAGAAGATGGAGGCAGAATCATCTCAGTAGCACACAGTAAAACAATGACAAAACACGGGTGAATTCGAACTTTATAAGGAAGGCATTCAAATTCTACAAACAACAAACATGGCAAAACACTAGCACAGACTGCCCAGGAGGCTGTGGAGTCGCTGTCTTTTGAGAAATTCAGAACTTGACAGGCTGCTGAGAATCTGTTTTGAACAGAGCACGGCTGGTCTGAAGAACTCCAAAGGTCCCTTCCAGCCTCCATCATTCTATTCTAAATGATAACAAACTGTAAATCTGTATGTCTGAATGTTGGTTAATAGCAAAAACATTACAGTAAGAACATTCAGACGTGTTCCCTATGCAGCATGTGGTATAACATACTGTTTTCATTGCTGGTGCCACTACTTTAACCTGCTAGATATTGAGCATTGAAAGAAACACAGAGCAGTTATCTTTAATACACTATTCTGTTCGGAGGTATACCGGCTACTGTTTAGGTTCATGAGATTTATTTAATTTAAAAAATAGGAAAAGTGATTGTGCTTATTATTTAAAGAGCCTCAAAAATAGAATGGAAACGCAGTGGACGAAGACAATCCAGGTGACTTGACTTCAGCAGTTAAGAATACTACTTCTGCCAACACAATTACAGAGACAGCAGGAAGATTTGATCTGTGGGGCTGATGGAGACATGGAAAGGACAACTGTGATAAGACAACATAAGGGTGCAATTTACTTTAACAGAAAACTTCTGAAGTAGTAAATGTACAATTTAAATATTGTCTGAAATAGCAACGCGTTTTTCTACTTTGTATGAAAACAAAGTGAGGACAAAAACTGAAACAAAATAGGACCTTGGAATTTAAGTGCAATTAAATTTGGACAGCATCTGCAAATATTTCAAGAAAGTCACATTCTAAATACTAAGGCATTATACCGAAGATTTTGAGTCTTTTAGGGTGTCTAAAAGAGCAGCACTGACTTATAGTTAGTACTCCCATTCTTCACAATGAAAGGTATGTATTTTTAATATATCCATAGAGCAGTTTGGAAACTTAAGGCTCAGTATGCCCAGGCAAAGCCGTATATATTGGCCCTGGGCATCCCAGAAGCAGCAATGCAAAGCACGCAGAAAACTGGACTAACCAGCTGACCCAGGCTTCTTTCAAAACCATCCCAGCAAGCAAGAGCTTTAGAATGCTTCCAGCAGAGTCCTGAGATGCAGTTACTAAGCCACTGGTTCAAAACAGGATACCATGTTATATTTAAGAGACCTGTTTCTTTCCCCGATCTAAGAAGTTTTTCACAACAGGGATGAGCTGGATAAATCCACTCTTCTAAATAAGCTGTTACACATATTTCTTCTTTTTACAATTCTACTATAACAACAATTGGATTCTAATGATTCTGCTGGTCCTTTAAGAAAGGCAAATGTGGAAGTGGGGAACAGCATTTTCAGTCCAACAAGATAATGTATGACATGAACCACTGTCACTTGTTTTCCACTCTGTAGCACCCCATTCTGTCTTGAAGACAGTAAGGGTTTCCTTGTTACAAGAACTAAGAAACTGAGCAAAAAAGAGCATAAGAAAAGGCCAGAAGAGGCAAGTACAAATAGTGAAATTAAATATATAGTTTTCTTAGCTTTCAATTACTGAAAAACATACAAAGACAGATCTAAGTCAATCTTTCCACTATTCACATAAATAATACTCTAAAACCCCAAAACAAATTACAATTTTCCCTTTGCAACGTATCTACATATTTAAACTCAGTAAGAGGGCTACACAGCTGGAGGTATTTTAAACTAGAAGCCATTTATGACGTGCTCTCCCAGTGGACATCTACAATCCCTTCATATTTGTCCTTGTGCTTATTCTTTGCTATGCCGTGCCACAGCCCAAGCACTCCCCCTTTGCTGGCTCTGTGGAAGGCTTTCTGAGGTGTTGTCTTTACAGAAGGACACACACACAGTTCCTAGTTTTCCACTTTCTGAGGCTACACCTATAATAACAGGCTGCTTTCCAAGCATGCATGCTATCTCCACTGTTTTCATTCTGCTTACCACAAAAGTTAAACTCGACTCCCTCACCTTAAAAAAAAAGAAAGTTTAGCTAAGCATTTTCAGAAGGACATCTGTGTTTTTCCACATCTGACATCCTTGCACTCCAACACAGTAGCTCATCTAGGAGTACTGGTTCCCAACACACTTCAGGAATTGTGTGCACTGCCTTTTCAATTACTTTGATCAGTATGGCTTTCCTTTGGGAAAACTTGTAGGATAGTGTTTCAGAGTTCACAAAATGGAAAGACCTTTTAGGAAGATACTGTTTCCAAGATAATTAATACTTAATCAATCTCTGTATTTGCCTAACACCCTGAAGATATGTGTTCTATAAATGGCCAAAGACTGGCTGCATCCAGTTTCTGCCATTTGTTCTATGTTTTGAGATTGCCCAGTAACTTTAAAGTCACAGCTGTCCAAGGGTGTTCATGGGCTAAAATAAATCTCTTTATGTAGCTGACTCTCAATATCTTAATGACTTAAAAAAAAAAAAAACCAACCAAACAACCCCCCCCAAAGAAACAAAAACCAACACACACACACAAAAAAACCCAAACCCCAAAACAAAACCACACACCAATGACAACAAAACAAAACAAAAAACAACCCAAAAAGTAGGATCAAAGGCCTGAAAACAATGCTGGAAGGTAACTAAGAACCAGGAAGTTCTGGCCCTATGGGGCAAGAGAAACCCAAGCCACAGCCAACTCTCAACAGTTTAATTACCTTTGAGATACCTAAAGGCACTCCTTGAGCACTGATCAGATGCAGTCAATTACCCTTACCTAAAGGCGGGAGTTGAAATGGTACCTTATCCAGGAAGTAAGGAAATTTCTTAGAATATGTGAGATGAAGAAAGGGAAGACAGAATGCAAAAAGGTAGGAGATCAAGAAATAGATCCATCAATAATACTTTTTTGCTTATTTACACTTGCTGGGCAATCAGTTTTGGGTTGCAAGCCAGACTGGAGCAACATCATGATGAAGAACAATCAGCTTGTGTTCTGATTTTTTCACTCAAAAATTTGCATGCAGTCTGGTTTGTTTTCTTTGGGTAGTAGAAGAAATTGAGAAAAAGATACACAGACAAGCATCATGTGGTAAACAGTGGGCAGATAAACATGATTTTCTTGCCTTCTCTCTCCCATTAGTGGGGAAAAACTCAAGAGATTCAGGAAGAAGGGCAGCACTGGTCACAGCAGGCCCCCCAGATGAAGGTCAAAGAGAAGAAACCGTTCCCTGTCACCACTGTACACAAAGTGGAGCTTTGTAAATGCTGAATCATCAACTCATTCTGTATCAGAGGTGGACAACAATTCATTCTGTCAGACTGTAGAAGTGAAGGAGAGAAAAAACAAGTACTGTGACAATTACATTAGCACAGTATGGTACATTTAACTACTGATTTCGCTCATTACAATTACCACTGTGTGGCACATTTAACTGTAGTACATTCTTTCTTAAAAACACCACTACAAATACACAGCTGTGGTATTCTGAGTGAGTCACTGCCACTGGAAATCTTTAAAACTAAGAAAGAATATTCCAGTTTACCCTCACTAGCCCATTTCTGAAGCTTTAAATAATTCTAGCACATAGGCACACAGACGTTCTATATACAATAAGGACTTGGAAATTCCTAAACTTGCATTATTATATAAACATTTTCAGATACAGAAAAACTTTTGAGATATTTTTGAATGATTTCACATACCCTATGAAATAAATTAATTGTAAAATTGTAATTTTTCCATTTGTATAACTATAATTTTTCTGTATTCTGTATTCTTTCTTG
>JAYRBT010000001.1:67199266-67212637 GCA_036023395.1 Myiotriccus ornatus | reverse complement strand
GCAGCTTTGTTCTAGACTTGCTGCCTTTTCAGCTGAGGGTTTATGGCATCATTTGACTCCTGTTGGTACCAATTATATCTAGAAGTCCTTACTTGCCATTTGGTAATACTTAAATTACATCTGTTGAATGTTTAATTAAATTCTCGTTTCTAAAGTAATGATATTGTTTAACTGCTCCACATACACATCTCTCACTGAATTATGCTTTCTTTCAGTTGCTACAGCACTTGGAGGCTGTGATTATTTTTGTTTTAATGTTGGATGTTGTGCAAGCCCAGCAAAGCTGAGTCTCTGCATACTAAGACATATTAAAGTCATGGTTTTTGCATGTGGATACAAAAGATGAGTAACATTTTGGGGCAAAAAATCCCAGGCTGCCTGAGTATTTTAAAGTATATGTAAAGCAGAAATGAAAAAAATGCTATTTGGAGTGAAGTGAGAAATTTTATTAAATTTTTGGGAATGAAATTGATGCAATGTTCTCTGGGTATACTTACAGCACAGCAGCCAGAAACAATCTCTCTGCAGAAGAACTTGTCACCGCCTTGGGCAGTGCAGTCAGCACGCTGCCAAAACATGCACTTCAAGTTATCCGTCATGTGTGGAATGAGCAGGGCAAATCCATAATTGCGTCAGAAGATGCAAGAAATGTGGCCACCGTGGGGCAGGTAACTAAATGTGACCAAGTGCAGTTGAGCCAGCTATGAACATTTCAGAAGTGTCAGTGCCACAGTGTTGTGTACGTTGTGTTGTTGGCACGCAGTGGTATCTTGACTGCGAAAAGCTTTCCTACTTCTGTGTGTATGTACATGTTGCCAAATATCTATCCAGATTAAGCAGCATGTGCAATAAAGGTTGTCTACATGCTGCAGTTTCATACCTTTTTAAAGATTAATGCTTTGTAGTAGTATTAGCGAAGGTGAGTGGTAGTCAGTCTGGCAGACAATTGTATCAGCTGTTTATGTAAATCTGTTTTAAATGTAATTTAAATTATTTAAAGCTGATAACACCAGCACTTGGTTGTTTGCTCTTTGTCTCCCTTAAGTTTAAACATTATTTTTAAAGATACTTTCTGTCAATTTCCAGCATACTTTCTTTGCTTGAAAAAATAGCAGTGCATTTGCATTTTATGATCTTTTTTTTATAACAACAGCTTAGACGACTATAGAATTAGGAAAAAAAGAAAATATTTGTCTGTGGCTTGTTAGTAAGCTTGTAAAGGCTCTTCAGAAAAGGCAAAAAATATACTTGTGATTTATCTAAAATGGTTATAAAATACCATAATTTCTCTCTATTATTGCTATTATAAATTCTTTGGTTTAGACTTAGGAACTTCTGAAAAAAAAACATGACGAAAGCATTCATGATATACAAGCTGTGTGAACTCGTGTGTCTGGAGCTCCTCTTACGAGAATTTTAAGTACAATGTACTCAACTATTGACTGTACTTGGATAAGGACAACAGATTAAGTGAAATAACTTATTAAATTGCTTCTTTTTTCACCAGTAAAAGGAAGGACAGATGATATTTTATTCACAGCAATATCCAAATGTGTATGCTTGCTTTCCATTTGGATAAGAGCTCTAGACATCCTGCATTGTCTGTGAAACATCCCTCCAACTGAATAGCAATGGTAGGGTAGATCTCTTTCTTTGGCACTGTTTCCAGCGGTTTTTGTCTTTGCAGTTTGTAGATATGAAATGGAAACTGGGAGTTGCGATGAGCTCTGACATCTGCCGGTCTCTGAAGTATCCATATGTTACAGTGACGCTGACGGTGGCAGACCCTTCAGGACACATAACAGACAAGTCCTTTGAAATGACGATCCCACAGTTCAAGGTCTGTAGTGAGTGTTACTTGGCTCAGTCTCCTAAAAACAGTGCTGTTGTTGTGAAGGAGCAGCTGTGTCTACCTTAACCCATACTTTTGTGTTGCTTGTTTACCAATACAGTCATGAGAAGATGAAGCATTAAATAACTGTTTAAAACGCAGAAGCGAAATACTTACTTCACAGTATTTAGTTCCACACTGCTTATCTGAAAATGTTATTTTAGCAGTACAGCAGTCTGTTCTCATACAAATAAACTAACAACTGGAGACATAAAGTCTTTCAGATCACGTCAGCTATCATTCTGCCTTATTAAAAATTTACAGAATATTCTTAATCTATGGAACTGTTCCCCAGCCTCAAAATGTAAAACTTGGCTTAAGCCTAACATTTGGTAATGATTAGGAATGGAGATCAGTATGCTTTGTCACCCCTGCCTCTTTAATTGCTATGTTTTCATCTGTGAATTTATGCAACTTTAGTTTTGCATAAATGCAGCACTTGTGTTGTCATTCCTGTTTAAAGGGATAACATATCACCTAGAATATATAAGCTTAAAATAAATAGATTCTTGGATTGGAAGAAATTTGAGAAGGATATTCTGAATCCTTTGGTGTTATGAAATGTATTCATTCTGATTGAAGACTATTTAACAATTTGCTGTTCAGCTACTATAGGAAATGAGTGCTACATTTGAGAAGTCTGGATTAATTCAGATGGGAGTAGAAACATTAGTGTGAAAAGGGGGTTTTTTATTATATTTTTTCATGGTATGAGAGCTGCTTTGTATTTTTCTTTCCTAGCATCTTTCCCTATTAATAGACAAGCCCACGGAAATAAGGCATCACCTTTGTAGAGTTAGTAGTTTATGTGCCCAAATGTCAACCAGCCCACAAAAAGAAAACCAGAAACTTGGCAGTTCAAGCTGCACATTGTAACTGGAGGAAAAAGGGAATGTGAGAAATATGGATAGTGTTTTTTGTCTAACATGCTAGTTTGAACTGTTCAACCTCTCCTTCGAGCAACTGAAATTTATCTTAATTTTTGCTTTTTAGAACTTCTTCAGACAGTTCAAGGAAATGGCATCTGTTCTTGAAACAGTTTGAAGAGAACTTTTATTTACAGTGATGTTTTGGACAAAGTTAGATCAAGGAAACTTTCCATTCTGCACAGGGAATAAAGTGCTATTGTTCAGCAAGGTATGTATCCTTGTCTCTTTGACAAGAATTGCTCAGCATCATCCTTGCATTGCTGTGAAGATTTCTTCGCTTTGAAGCCAACTCTGCAGAGTTTGTGAAAACATGTTAAGCTTTGTTCATCCTGGTAGATGAAATATCGGCATGTGTATGGAGAAGCATCCTGGTAGACTTCCTAAAACCCACACTGAACTCTAGTGCAGAAAGACACCTGAAAATGTTAACTGGAAAGATACAGGGAGAAGTGGAAATCTCATGTTAACACTTTTGTCTGTAAAACTGGGATGCACTTGGACTCAGCAGTGATATTACACATAAGGAGAACATGAAGTTACATGTAACAAGCATACAGTTACTCTTGAAGAATAGCATTGTCAAGTAGTGTGGTGCAGGTATTTGCAGACCTGGTTTCCAGTCTTTTAATAACTGGAGAATGAACTTGTCTTAATGGCTTGTTTATTTCAAATACTTATTTCTCACCACTAAGCTTCTAAAAACTGTGTTAATACATTAAGTTTTTCCAGAAACCCAAAATTTACCCTCTGAATTGAAGCCCAGAGGCTAATTTTACATAAAGGTGGGAAGGCAAATTTAATTCAAAAGCATTTTAATATATTTTTGCTTTTTCATTTCATCCAGTATTAATCTGTTGCATTCTGCTTAATGTTTTGGTTAGCACTCTGCTTTCTAATTAAATTAGGATACTGATGTAGTTGCCTCAGTCCAAGCTCTGAACTAGAAAAAGTCAAGAGGAAACTTGAAAATTCAGGCTGGAGTGTTAGCCAAGTCCATCAGAGAAAGGACCACACTAAAAGATTTCTTTGCTTGTTGCATTGTGTCAGGCATCCACTGGACTGTGTTCTGCACACTTGCTCTCAGAGAATGTCCTAACAGCAAGATTTTGGACTTTGGTGCTGAAGAATGGGGGCATTTACAAAGGGGAGTGATAAATCCAGTGTGATTGCATGCTGGTTTTTAAAATTTTTTTTCATTGAGTTTTCCATAAAACAAAACACGCACTGCATGTACTGTGGGATGTAGTAAAGGCAATACTGTTGCATGTCAAGATGTGCTGGTGGTGTAGTAGAACAAGTAAATCTGAAGAGAGATAAGTCATAAGCAGACTGAAGTTTATGCTTCAAATTCAGAATGGTAGAGACTGAGAACCAGTTTCGCTTGGACAGATCCTCAAGTGATTTCAGGCTCCCTTAAAAGTGAGAACATCTACCTTTCTAATTCACTTAATGTTTTTTTCCCACTAACTTTTCTTAAAAGCTGGCTGAAAGTCATTGATATTGGTTATGCCTGCTTTTTTGTGCTATAAAAACAAACAGCACATTGTGCTACATGCAGCAATCCTTTCAAGAAAGAAAGGATTTTCACCCCCACAATTTGGGTACTATGCATGGTGCATAAAAACAGTACTTGGAGTTGCTTAGAAGCCCAGATAAGTGGAACAGTGTTGGCTTATCAAAAGTTTTCAGCTATGGCCACTGATCTGGATGATACTTTCTTTGTGCTGCTTGAAGTCTGAGGTGTTTGTTTTGTGGCTGGGGAGAGCAGGTTGGTCTTGTCTAGGACCCTCTGAATAGAATGTCACAAAATGGTCTTGGAACACTTACTGTTTGCTCTTCCCTTGTCTGTCTTCAAGGGCTCAAGGCTGAACCTTGTGCAAACAAATCCTGTCTGTGTATGGAAAACTGATGTTAGCAGCTTATTTTTTTTTTTGTTTGCTTTTAATTTGCAAAAGTTGGAGTATAAGGTTGCTATAACTGGAAAACATTGGCTTTGGCCTAGTGAATGAATTGTTTTACATTAGTGCAAGAGTGCCAAAAACAGTATAAGTTTGGTTTTTTTTTTTTAGTAAAGCTGGAGCCTTACAAATGCTTCCCATGTGTTCTAATGCACATAATTTCTTCATGTAGCTGGAAATACTTGTGCCTTCATTGGAACTGGATGGAAAAGATTTTACTCATCATGTCTTAACAATTAAGTAGATGCTGGAAGGTAACGAGGGAACTTCCATTTAGCATTTTTGCTTGGTCCATCAGGAAGAGGAGAAAGTTGTCAGCCTTTGTAAACTGTAACTTACGTTTTGTCGAGTCAGATATTCTAGAATTTTGATTAATATTTTTTAAAATGTCCCTGAACTCCATCTAGCATGTTGTAATTCTGGCTGGAAGATGCTTGGACATGTGTGCTACACCAGTTTACTGTTTGAGAATTTTCAGAGGAGTTACGATTTGAAGTTGGCTCAGTGCTCAAACTTCTGAGATAAGTCCTGATCTATCAGTGGGAACTCCTGTACTGAGTAGTGGAAGAATTAAGTACTTTATTAAAAGAAACCACACTAAAAACCTATCACTTTGCAGGATAGCAATACTAACACGTTCAAACAAGCTGACAAGCTATTGAATTGTTTGTCTATTTTATGTGCAGAAACCAGATCTTTTAAAAGAGAATCAGGAGTCCTCTTGTGTTTCTAATTCTAACTGTTGATTAATACAAAATTGTATAACATGAATATTTTTGTAAATCCACAAACAGACATTAAACATGTAGGTAACAAAGATAAAGCTGGTCTGTATTTTGTTTTAAGCCTACTGTATGCAAGTCTCTTGTAAATAATGACTAAAGTTCAGCATTAGACTATGAATAAATTTTTTTCCTTTTTAAATTAGGATGGAGTTCAAACATATGCAGTCTTTCTCTGTGATGGGCTACCAAGGAGCTGATGGGTAACTGCAGGCTGGAAGGACTATTTGTATCAGTTACTTAGAACTAGACAAAATGTTTTATTCAATCAGGAAAAGACAGAGGAAATACAAGATTCATGAAATTTTGTAGGAGGTTACATTTAAGTGATTTTCTTTCCTTAATTGTATTTAGAAGACCCATAAACATTTTTTTTTCCCAACATTTGCCTAGAACAGACCAAGAGGAAGGAAGGGGGGCGGGTCTTGCACAGTCAACAAACCCAGGGGAGGGAATAATGAAGGAATGTCCTAGCAACAACTGTTGTCTTCATCACATGACTTTTTTTTTGCTTTAATTTCAAACACGCCAGTCCACTTGCAGAAAGCTATTTTGTAGAAAGCTCCACAGAAGTACACAAATAGCTGTAGTATGTCTGTGCACTAGTGTTTTATAAATTGAGCTTCTGCACACTTTGGCCTAGTCATGACCCAGGTAAAAGCATCTCTGTTCCTACTTCCACAAAACTGTACTGCCTTTCTTTAACCACATTATAAAGGTGCATAACCTCCTTGTTCACTGTGAGTCCATCCCCTTTGATTTTTTTACATTTCTCCTTCTCAAGCCTGTGCACTCTTTGAACACCTGAAGATGCATTACCTTGACAAAAGTAGAGAGATTATAAGTTGGAGGAAGAATGTTTTTTTTTTTCTTACTTGCCCTGTTCCTTGTTATATGTAAATGTTTTGTTACCCTCCTAACTGTAGGTATAATGAGAGGGTAATTTCCACTCCTTTGCAGAGGCATGCAGGGTGGTTCTGGCTAGCCCTTGCAAGTACTAAAGTAACACGCAAAAGTGCCTGGGTAATTTGATCTACCTGCAGCAAAAAATGCCTCATCTCTGCAGAACCTTTACAAATGTGGGCAGGGGGAGCGGGGCATTTAAAATTGAGCACCCTCCTGTCCAGGATTCTTCAGCTGATCATGGTAGGGCTCATTTCCCAGATAGGTTTTTAGGACAGTTATATGCCTGTTGGTTGGGCTGCTAGCTTGCTGGGCATTCACTTCATTAGGAAGCTGGATTTGTGCAGGTCAGTATCTGACCTGAGTGCTTTGACCTGAGTTTGCATGGTATGTTGTTACAGTCCTCCCTTCCTGAGGCTCAGACCGTGCATACTAGGACGTGCTTGTCACTGAGAAATTTTGGCCAAATACTTCCTTTACTTTTGGTTTTACTGTACAGCACTGTCCATACCTACTCATCCAGGTCTACTTTTGGTTCTTTAGGGGAGGTGTCATGGTTTAATCCCAGGTCAAACACCACACAGCTGCTTGCTCACTCCCCTTCTGTGGGACAGGAGGGAGAGTCAGAAGAGTAAAAGTTAGAAAACTCATGGGTTGAGATAAAGACAGTTTAATAAGTAAGGAAAAAGCTGCACACACAAGTAAAGCAAAACAAGGCACTCCAAATATCTCCCCTTCTTCTTTCTTCCCCACCCTTTATGTACTGAGCATGATGCCATACAGTCTGGGATGTCTCTTTGGTCAGTTGGCATCAGCTGTCCTGGCGGGGTTCCCTCCCAGTTTCTCATGCACCCTCAGCTCCCTTGCTGGTGGGATGGTGTGAGAAGCAGAAAAGGCCTTGGCAGTGTTTAAGCACTGCTCCACAACAACAAAAACATCTCTTATATTATCAACACTTTCCAGCACAAATCCAAAACATAGCTCTGTACCATCTCCTGTAAAGAAAATTAATTCTACCCCAGCCAAAACCAGCACATGCAAATTGGAGGGACAATGCTCAGTACTCCTCATACCTTTGAAAGACTTCCTGATTCTTGTTGCCAAGGCTCTTCTGAGGGAAGGGGGAGAAATGACCTGTCACTTGAACTGAGTTACTGGGATATGTCTTTTAATTATGACTTTGTGTCACTGAGAAAGTAAGGAAGCTGACTGCTGATTGTCTCCATGAAGGCTGATTTTAGGGGTTTTGGGTTTCTTCTTCCCTATACTTCATTTCCCTCCTATGGCTAATTACAGTCTAGTTGCCCTAATTTGAGAACTGCTTCTGTTTGATATGTGTAAGTGCCATAGTTTCCAAATACTGTCAGTGCTTATATTACAAATACTGTTATGTTTATATAAATTGGAACTTTCAATGTCAGTTTTGTACATCACATACTGAACTAAGGAACAATAAGGAAAATTTATTATTTCATAAAATAAATCTCTGTGCTAGGTAGTATTTCCAGGGGACTTCATCATAGCATCGGTCACCAGGTGGCACTGCTATACACAGTCTTGTTACTCAGCAATCCTTTGAGAGCATGTCTGGGATAAGGACTTCAGGTTTTCTCCTCTGTGTTGCTTGGATCCGGAACTGTACACACTCATGTCATCATGACTTCCATCCTACTTCTTACATTGTATGGAAACACTTTAATTTCTGTTTTAGTTATCAAAAAGATGAGCATAAAGATTTCCAGTGACACAAGCAACAGTCATCATTGTAATGATAACAGAATACATACCACTGTATATTTGCACCAGCTTAAAACAGTAATGTAATTGTACTAACATTTCTGCATTGACTTCTTTTAAAAGTATCATGTTGCATTTGAAGCCTATCTTCATTTTACATTTTTCCCTATTTATACATTTCTCAAAAAGACTTTTCTAGATCTGTATCTTGTTTATAGAATAAGCATTTGCTTATCCAAGGTTTTTGTGCAGTTTGCCCACTCTAAAATCCTTCTTCCCTATTTTTTTTATGCAGCCGAGTTACCAGTGTCTTTATCCCACATTTAGGAATACACTTCTCTGCCACTGAAATTGGCCCAGGTGCTTAATTCCCCTGGGAATTACCTCTGAATCTGAATCAGATGTTTTTGCTTATACTGAAGCTGCAAAGAATTTTTCTGTTCCCATGAATGTCATCACTGTGGTGTCTTTGGCAGTTGAGAGCTTGGCCAAATTAAAGCAAGACAGGCTTCCTTCCCAGTGATGCTTTTGAGATGGGAAGTACTGGATATTGCAACCACTATGAAGCCTGAGAGTGGTGCTAAGGTTTACACTCGTAATAAGCAGAGGAAAGTAAGTGCATGTCTCACGCGAATCACCAGTGTGCTGTACGATGCTGCTTCTCACAGTCGGGAAGGTGGGAAGATGAGAGATGTTCTGCAGGCAACAGAGTCAAGACAACAGATGTCGATTAACCTAGGAGAGAGTCAAGGACAATGAGAAAGAGGATTAAGGGGTTCCCATCTGTTCCTTTTTTTTTTTTTTTGGCAGCTACACTGGCACCATTCTTGGTATTGTGCTGGGCCTACAAGTTGTTCATGGTAAGCTGTACCTTATCAGACATACAGTACCGAGCTGTGACATTGCAATAACATTTTAATAGTGATTGTCAGGGAGTAGACAGCTCCAGCAGCCACAGTACTTACTATGTTCTTCCTCATTTTTTTCTCGTCTATGTTACTGTTAGTGCAGTGGTTGGGGAATGGTAGGGAAGTGGCTCCTTTATATAAAAGCAGAAATAACTGGGAATAGGGAAGATCCTGTGGCAGAAGTCGCTCTATCTCCTGCAGTAACTAGCTTTGCAACTGATCTGAGCTGCTAACAGCCACCAAAGTGTTTTATCTCAACAACAGGGATTTTAGTAAGCTGATCTGATACACTTTTTTGAGGGGGGGAGACTTATTAAAAAAAAAAAAAAAAAAAAAAAGGACCAAAGAAACCCCAACAAATTTCAGATGTTCCCACCTGGAAAGATGCTATGATCACACGTAAGCACACGGGACTCAAGATTAAAACTTAGTTTTAAACAAAACGAATTGTGGTTCTTCACTGGATTCAAAGTCTACTGTGCTGGAAAGTTTCATGGGATGACTGTTACATGAAAAAATTACCAAAATAATCTTTTCCCCAATCAAATTTCTCTTCTTTGAAGAGAAATATAATATTTCAATGCATTTTCTTTCTTAATAGGCGCTACAATAAATTGTATAACAATATGCTAAACACACACATAAAATGTGGCAGACTGCCTTAAATTCTAGGGGTGTTTATGGAATTTTACATAGGGATTACTCTCTTATGAACTTTGCTCATTCCAGTTCCTCTAAATCTGTTTTGGAGTGGGTCTTATTGGCAGAACAAATTCTAATCTGTCATTACCATCAAAAAAGATTAGTGCCATTTGAGAAGAAAAAAACAAAACCAAACCACCCACCCCCTATCAGATTAATTTTTCATCCTTTTTATTGTGCACAAATTGCAGTGAGTCTCCTGCTATTGACATGTCTCTACAAGACCAATATGTCTTACTCAAACTCTTGGCATTGCACTTTAAACTATTGTAATCTCTACACATCCTGCAAAATATACAACTTTCATAATTTCTATTGAGAGGTTTTTTATGTACTTAAAATAGGAAACACCAGGGTTTCTCCAGCAGCTGAAGTTCCAAGCCTTGGTAATACATCCAGTCTAATGAATTTACTTTCTAATGCTTCAGTTGCATTTCCAAAATGTATTTCATTACATTCTTCAAATAAGAATGGGTAATTTAAATTAATTAAATGGTTTTTTAAAGTAAAAATGCCTGTATCTTGGATCTTGCAAAAAGGTGATTTGAAACTAAAATAAAATTTGACTAGTTAAAAAATACTGCAAATATGGAAATGGACCTTGAATTCCCAGACAATTAAGTGAGATCATTCTTAGAAAATCAATAGAATGAAAAACAATCCCAGCTACACGGCATATTACTGAAATAATAGTCCAAGGTGATTGAAGTTATGCATAAACATGGGATTGTAAAGTCAAGCCTACAGCTCCTCTAATAACTTAATATTTTTTCTGCAATTAAAACTGTGGCTAGAAAGCTTAAGGGGGTGGATAATTACTAGCAATTAACAGTCTGATCATGTGAGATGCTGAGGTTTCTCTGCTGCTTAAGAAATTGCTTAGAGCTGTGGTTGCTTACTAGTTTTTAGGTCTAAATCCTTTAACACTTTAACATCCTTAAACACAGTATCTGGAACTGAAGATCCAGATACCGTATATGAAATGGCTGCTGTGGTGCCATGTGCACAAACAGCATACATTATCAAGGCATTGTCTTAAGAAACAAAACATGCTCTAATAAACAGAAAAAAACACACTAATCCATTTTATTTGGAAAAATAATCTTTCCATGTAGTACTCCATTGACAAGCATATCAAATCCAAAATGTTCAGAGGCATTTACTCACATTTAGTTACCTGGATCTCTGTTTGGTCACTTCAATAATATACCCTAATTTAAGAGATTTTGCATCTAATGTCTATTCAACAAAAAATAATGGCAGGTTATCAGCAATTCAGAAAAGTCTGACTGGGTATGTGGTTGGTTTTTTTTTGACCAGCTGAGCATGCACTTGCAGCACATGCTGTGACAGTTATTGCCCATAGTACTTTATGTACTTAAGATCTTCCAATAGTGTTCTCTTTGAATTTTACAGTTTGTTTCAAGAAGCTTGGCCAATGATAATGATAATAGTAAAAAAAGGAAATTTTAAAAAATTGTTGCCTCTCACCAGAGGCTTTGTCTGTCATGTCTCTGGCACAGGTGCCGCATTTACACTTCTTTCCATTTGGGATGACCTAGAGAGAAACTGCTCTTTCATTAAGAACAGAGATGTATTTTCAAAGCTCTGTGGATAAGGGCTATGGAAAGTAGCTTTCTTCTTTGTCCCAAGGTTTCTCATTTCCATTTACTGAGCTATAAGGGTTATATAGTTTAGGCTAATTCCTAACTATGTTGTGCAAAGAATTAGAGAAAGATGTTCTTGTTAACATTATAGTTTTAAACACTAGAAATTACATGAGAGGCATGTCAGATGTCACGGGCACAGGAATATGGTGCTCAATATGAGAGGAATTAGGAATTTTTAACTTAAAGGTGCATGAAATCTTACAACTGAAATGAGAAAAGGGGACCAACTTCAAGAAGAAAAGTTATGTAAAAAAAGGACTTTCTAATGAAACACTATTAATGAGATGGGGGGATAAAAAGTGTTAGGCAGATTAAAGGATAAATGAAGTAAATGGATAAAGTTAATGGACAGCTAAAAGAGATTACTATGAAGAATCAATTCAGAGAGACATAAAAAGCTGAAGCGAGAAGAAAACATGAAAACTTTGGATTAACATCTGAGAATTTTATTTTGAAGGTAGTTAAAATATTAGTGGTAGAGTTTATACAGATTAATTTCATCTTATAAGGGATTTATATAAAGAATTCAGTAATAAAAAGAAATGAGGTAAAAATAATCAGATCTCATACCATATTAAGGAAATCACCCAACTGAAGGAGAAACCAAACAGTTTTACATAACAGGCACAATGTTGATAATTGAAGAACTTCACATTCATTTTTCACATTTTAGAATTTCAGTTCTGATAATTTGCAAAAATTGAAGTGCACCCTTAAAAGCTGAAAACACAGCGCTGTAGCATCTTCAAGGCTTCTTGTTCCATTTGAATGATATGAGAACATCAATGGATCTGCAATTGCTTAAAAGAATTTCAGTCCCTTTTTGCTATTTTTTAATGTATTCACATGATTGTCTTCAAGTTTCCTGATTATTATTAATTATTTGTATTTTCATAACACCTAAAAGCCTAGGTGGCTGTCTGCAAGCTGGTTTTGGTAGGTCGTATACAAACATAAAACAAAAGGGATCTAATAGTCTCAGAGATGGTGTTGGTAAGCAGCTGCAGCTATTCAGTATGTTGCTGCCTCTCCCTTAGGCTGCTTCACTGGAGCCATTTAATGACTATCCCATCTAAAACAATTGCAAAAGAATGAATGAGGGGCTTTTGCCGCTGCTGTAGTGTGAGCCCCGTGTTTAGTTTGCTTCCCTGGTAGGTTAAATTGGTCTTTGCGCTCAAGTGACTGAATTTCAGCTTCACGCTCTAGATGAATTGTCTAACCAACCGTCCCCAAAAGGGGTGAGTAGTCTTGCTGCCCTCTTCACCCCTGAGCAGTCGTTCCCGCTTCCTTTGTGCCAAGAGCAGTATCTCTATGAGTGCTGTCACTTAAATTAGAGGCGGCTCACAGAACTGAACTGGCAGAAAAGGAGCAGCTCACTGCAGAATTAAACCAGAGCTAGCCTGCTGCCAGAAACCAAATAGGTCTTTCTCCAGGTGCACTGTTAAGAGGATCCCAGTGGCTCCTGAATTGTCATCCCACAATGGTGGAGCACAAAAATCTCGAGTACCATTTTCACCCAAAGGGTTAATGCTAACTGTGCAGAGTGAGGGACAAGAAATTTTTTAGTTTTGTGATCCAAAAAATTCGGCCATTATTCTTCTAATTGCCCTGGTTGTAAAATCTACTGTACAACAATGCAGTTCAGATGTTGAAGTGTGTGAAAATAGCTTAGGGAAGTGATGCCAGTCTGGTTTTAACTTGTACCACTGTATTAAAGCTGGTGTTCTGCCTACATAAGACATTAGCTCTCCTGTCCCAAGGGAAATTGCAGGATGTCTCTTAAGGCCCCGAGGATGCCATGAAAGGAGATGTATTTTAGGTTAGATGTTAGGAAGAAATTCTTTACAGAGAGGGTAATCAGGCATTGGAACGGCCTGCCCAGAGAGGTGGT
>JAYRBT010000001.1:67166083-67193586 GCA_036023395.1 Myiotriccus ornatus | reverse complement strand
ATCCAATGCGCAGGCTGGAAGGTGTAAAGACCTTCCCCGGTTCTTCGTTCGCGAAGTCTGGCCATTACTTACTTACTATTACTGCCTAGTAGCTTCTGAGTACCAGCCAGAGATTTGTTAGTTTTGTTAGTGCTGTCATTTGAGAATTACCTAGGATGCACAGAGTCTGTCTGTAGACATCAGATGACAGCACTGTCACGTTTTATATTTGACAGATTTTCTTTACAATCCTGGGAAGAGATTTACTTTTTTTTTTTTTTTAAACCAAAATGTAGAGTTTATAAATAGGACAAGCATACCCTTCTTGCAGCCACCAAGAAAAGCCTGTTTGACTAGTGTTTTCAAGCTCAACTTCAACACATTTTTATCGTGGAATATTGATTTTATGTTGTAAACCAGATTTTAATTGTGTGGAACAAATCAACACAGTGTGACAACTGCCTTGATTCCCTGTTTCTGGAGGAAAGGCTTATGGTATCTGGTATCTCTTTTTGGACTTTTTTTTTTTTTTTTTTCATGATTATGCTCATTAGGTTGTGTGTTTTTCTTTTTGAAGCATTAATAAGCCTGTTTGGGGGGAATTTTTTTTTAACCTAAACTGGCTTCCTAAATCAAATTGTACTGTAATTGATTCTTATTGGTGAAGATACTGGTTGTATTTTGTTTTTCTTTTAGAAAACTTATGAGCAATGATCAAAGTATATTGTTACAGGGTTTCAAAACTAATCCAAACTGACCTTGAAAGACCTCAGTACAGTTTAGCTCTTGTGAGTATAATCTATAGCTGTGTCTTTGTGCTACACCCATGTGTTACGGGTCTAGGCTTTCTCAAGGTGAAGCAGAAATAATGAAGCCTTTTGCTGACAACAGAAAGCTGTGATAAGAACTGGAGAGGTAGAAGGACAGAGGCAAGAGCCTGGTTGTCAAAAACACTTGTTTATTCCAGGAGTATTTGAATAATTATTTCCCGCTTGTTTGAAAATGTGTTTCAGTAAACCAAGGCCATAAGACAGTTTGTTCTGAAAAATGAGGCATCAGTACAAAGTCTAGTAAAAGGAGGCTTTTATGCTGTAATAATACCATGTTACATAAAGTTTCTTATTGAAGAATGTAAGTTAGAAATGTTTGAAGAAGGAAGTTTGATAAGTTTATGTTCATATTTCTGTTGTCCTTTGATTTTTATGTGATATAGGATCATGACCTGAATGACAATAAAGTCTTGGCTATAGGAAGTGCGTATGTACGGCATTGTTGCCATTCATATTAAGGTGTTGCAGTGGTTGAGTTGTCTGATAAGATGTGCTTTGAATAGGTATAACAGACATGACAAAAAAGATGAGCTCTAAGTTTTGAAGGAAATGGGAGAGATGACGTTTGATTGCTAGACAGATGAGCACAGTTTGATTGCAGAGGAAAGAAGCAACACTGTTTTCCATGAGCAAGATATGTTGTCCCAGTTTTATCAAGAAAACAAGTCTTGGAGAGACAAAAAAAAGTATTCTCCAAGTTCATGTGGGTCAGAATTTCATTCATGGAGTGAGAAACTGAAAAGCAATGACTCAGAACAAAGCGTGGATGCTAAAGGCTTGCAATGAATGCAGAATTGTTTGGTGAACAGCCTTATTATCTCCATCTTACATGGGCTAAACAGCCTGAGATGAAGTCTTGCACTCCCTTTTTTGGGAACTGAAAGTTGAGAGCTGCAGGTTCCATTTTTGTTTTCCTTAATGACAGATATGGCACTTTTTTTTTTTTTTTTTTTTTTTTAGATGAAAGCATTTTTCCTTTTAGGCATTTGAAGCTCTCTTTAAATTCCAATTTTGAACATCTTGTCCATATTAATTTTATTTCATGTTTCAAACAGAAGAAATAATAAGAACAGTGACATCGTTAGTTGTTTCTAAATGGTGATACATAGCCTTTTTATTCCTGGTTAATGTTTAGGAGAGGAAAGGGTATGGTTTTAAATACTCTTAGCTATTATGTTTATAGAAAGAACTGACTGTTTTTTCCCTTTGCATTTCACCCCATTACTTGAGGAGTAGAAGCAATGTCTCAGGGGACTGTATTTTCAGAAAGGCAAAATAAAACCTAGGATGGTAAATACATGAAATGATGTAAGCTCACTGAGAGTGGCTATAGGTAAGCAATGACCAGATAATAATGCTGTCTTAGTTAATGAAAGGAGCTTGTATGCATCTGAGAATACCAAATCAAGGCTGCTTCTGATTATTTGTTTCTACGTGTTTTTTTTTTCCTGTCTTTCAAATGTAGAGGCAGTTCCTTGTAAAAATAATTAAGTAGAAAACTGACTTCAGAAAGATTTGGATAGCTTATAAGTGTCTTGGCAACAGGGAGAATCTGATTTTTAGGGATGATAAAAATCTCGGACCAAAGTACTTGAAGGTGGTTATTTATAAAAGTGAATGCTGTAAAAGATTCAATTTCTAAAACAGCCATCACAAAATAGTGGTGTTTGTGACTCACTCCTATCAATCTCTGCTCTTTGCTAGAGTCTGGTACAGCATTTGATGTGCATCCTTCCTTGCATCTCTTCCTTCCATCTTCCCCATTTGCCTGGAACTCCCCAAATGTGATGAGTTTCTCTGAGGTAAAGTGGTGAATGCTGTGATAAATTTTGGGGACAGATCTTGGAGATTGCTGTCTTGCCTGCAGGTCATGCAGATTTTCATCAGCTTTGGCATGGTCCCCACATGGTACCAGCTGTCCTCTGCCACCTGGTTCTGTTTTCTTTGTGGTTTTGGATACAATTTCAAGTACAGAGACAAGAATAAAAAAAGACGAGTTTATTTCCAATGTGGCCTTTATAATTTGTCCCATATGTGAACTGTGGCATTTTCTACCTCTATGTTCTGTGCTGTTCTGAGGTATCTTCAGAGACCTCAAGGAGATGACTGGGTAAAAAGACCTACTTATACAGGTCGTTAAATAACGTGTTGTTTCAGGGCTGCTGGAAAGCAAACTTAAGTCAAAGTGAACTGACTTAATTTATAAACTTTCCTGTTCTGTGTGGACTGCAATATATTATCTATCACCTTATGTTCTGACACAAATAGGTTCATCAAAACCATATGCAGTTACATGGGTTCCAAAATCAAGTAGAGCACTGCTAATGCAAGATAGCATATTATCATTTTACATACAACCATATCACCCCTGAAGAGGTCAAACTACAGGAGGACAGTACTGAATGTCACAGGGCAGGATGAAAATGTGGAAGTGGTGACCCCCAGGGATTTGTGAACTTTCTGTCTTGTGGTTTGTTTTGGATACCACAGAACATGCCTCAGTGTTGGATATGCATGTTTCATCCATGAACATGTTGAGTTTTTTTACTCCTATTCAGGTATATTAATCAGGTGACAACTGGTAGGTCTGTGAGGTGGGCAAATAAACTTTCTTGGTGGTCCTGTAGATCTGAAAGTACTCTGGTAATTTAGTCTTCCTCTTAGTGTTCAGAGGTGAACCTATTTGTGCTGTATAGGATTAGTTCTGGTAGTGTATTTAAGACTGCCGAGAAAAGGACATGAGAACTCCACCAAGCAAACAAAACTAAGTGCATTCGACTCAAAGGGCTCGTAGTAGCCCATATTATAGTCTTAAGTTCTGTATTTTATTAAAGTTAACTATGTAGCTTGAAAAATGCAGTTTTCATTCTGAACCGTCATGCTCTACGAGCACAAAACCTACCATCATCTGAAGCTGTCTGCCTGCCTTGCCTCTGCCTCCGTAGCAGCCACCCTGCTTGAAATGAACAGAATTATGCCCTGCTGTTTGAGGCAAAGCCTGCTTAAAGCCATCCTTCTTAAGTGAAATGGGCTGCTAACCCCCCCACCCCTGCCGCCCCTTCTTCCTGCTGCAGGGAACTAGGATTTAGAGTGAGCAGTTAATTACTTGGTCCTCTTCTGAAGAGGATGGTTCTGCCAGGATTTCTGCTGCTCCCTTACCAGAATCTCACTGGGGAAAAAAAAAAAAAGGAAAACCATGGCAGCAGCTAGAGCTCTAGGTATCATTTTACCTTTCCCAGGTGAAATTTTGTGTCTTGGCTTCAGCTGCAGTGCTTAAACATGGCTTTTCTGTCCTTCTGTGTGGTTTTAGTTATTTAAGTCACCTAAACAAAAACCTTCACATATACTTCAAAGGCTGTTGTAACATGAAGGCTGTTCAGTCTAGTTAGATGGCATATAGTAAATTAATGTCTTAAATTTTATTTTTCTGTTCAGAGCCTAAAAAAGATGTCATGAACCAATAAGTTACCTAGATCATTTGTAAGAGAGGCAATATATTTCAGTCAAGCCAATGCAAAAAAGAAAAAAATATTTTTAATGGGCTCCTAATGCTAATCAGAAACTCTGCTTGGTGCTTTAGAGGAACTGTATCTACTAAACCACATTTCCTGACTTTATAAGTTGTAATAGTGAGTTGTCTTCAACTCTGCTCAAATCTGGTTGCTTTCTCATGGAACTCATAACCTCCTTTTTTCTAAATCATTTTATCTCTTTGGAATTAAACAGGCTTTTAAAAATAATCTTTTCTGGAAATTTGGAATTTGGTAAGGTTTTTCTTGTTCTGCATCTCTGGAACAACTGAGGAAAGGTAGGATTCTACAGTATTGGGCATGTGGTACTTCTCTGAAGGATTAAATTCATTTGAAATTCAAACGACAGAGAGCCTTGTTCAAAGCCGGTGTGAAAGACTTGTAGAAGCTGTTGGGTAAGATAAAACTAATACTGTAGAAGTGTGGCTTTTTTCCAGTTCTACTATCCCTAGCTCTTGTGATTTTCCCCATTCCATTACAGCTGACTTTAAAGTATATTTCAGTCATGAAGTTCATTTTTGTATGTTGATAAACCTTAACAAGCAGCTTGCTCTGTTAAAATGGCTAGGGTTATGTTTTATTTCATTACTCTTCTTGGCAGGAACATGTAGATCTGTACGGTGCTGTTTAGAGATCCTTGATGCATTGAAAAACATGTGGGAAGTCAGAATATTATCCTCCAGGGCATAGTAAAGACAGCCTTCCAGAGTGTTCTCAATTCTGTTTTTTCTAGCAAGATTAATATTTATTTATTTTTTTAGAATGCTGATGTTAAATATATTTTGTGTACTGTGTGACGCAGATATGGGTTTCCTGTTATGTTAATTAAAAAAAAAAAAAAGACAAAAACCAGCAATGTCCCAGAAGCTTTGGGAATAGTCAGTGGTCTGTGGGTTCTTGGGTATTTCTGAAACAGAGTAAATATTCAGTAACAGAGCAATGAAAGACTAGGATGTACAATGCTAACTTGCTGAAGTATATTTTTATGTTCCTTTTCATAGTTTGTTTCCTGCTTTGGCTTGATTATTCCTAACAACTTCATCTCAAGTTACGGTAGGATTTCTAAATAAAAATAGAGTAGGGTGGTATATATTTAACAGTGCTGTATTTGCCAGTGAGGAACCAGTTGCTTTCTGTAGGACTGCTTGGCTGGAAGGGAAGAAACAAAGCATCACACCTTCTCCAGCTAAACCCTGTGCTGAAAGCTGATGTATGACCTTCAGGTGCTGTACACATGCAAAGGTCTGCAATTCCTGCCCGCCTCTGCTCTGCCATGGCGTGCAAAGTTATAGCTTTGGTAGTCTGATGTGAAAAAACTCATTCCTGCTTGTGTGCAAATTAGAAGGAGAAGGGATCGTGTGTATGACCTCCTTGGCAATGAAAATAAATACTAGACTGCCCTCAGTGTCAAGGTACTTCTGTGGCAGTCTAAGCAGCTGGGATACAACTTGCCCAACAAGCTACTGTAACTATACTTTGCAAAAATAACAAAACAGGAACATAATTTAAGATGCTGAAATGCTGCTCTGATGTGCAAATCACATAGGAGACCTTTCTATGGAAAATACTGCTCTTCCTGTAACGTTTGGTTTAGGCAGCACACAAGACTTGTTTTCTATGGAGAAAGATTTCAAATAAGTATCCATTTTGTAGAAAATACTTCTGGTCTGGCTTTATGGTCATACTCAATAAGAGTCCCTTACTTTTCTGTGCAGCAGGACTGCAAGCTTGAGCAGTACAAAAAGAATTTTGTGAAGAGGATACACTTTTTTTGTAAAACAACTACATTATAAATAGAGGCAAGGTGTTGGTTCTTCTTCAGCAGCACTTTTTTTGGGTGAACCTTGCCAAAAGAGAAAATCAAGTGAGTCTTTCAGTAGGAGCAACACATCATACTTTTATTTAAATTATTCGTGAAGGAACACACTCAGATTATCCATGGCACATGTGTACATATATTCAGATTTAGCCTTGAGGAAATTTGCTGACCTAAACATGGGAGCAGAGTTGGGAGCAAGGCAATATGATTAAAGCCAGCGCAGAAGGAGTGGGTTTACATCTTGGCACTGTGCCTTGGATTCCCTGTCTGCTTCATGCTAGGGAGAACTAAAAATAATATCTGCAGTTTAGTGGAACAGTGTGAAGTTTATAAAATGAATACGTTTCCTCCATAGTGGCCTTCTGTCTGCAAAAGTCACCACAGAGAAAAGCGATATAAAAAAATTATATAGAGCTATCAATCCATCTGTGTGAATGCTGTCGACGTTTTAGTTGGATTTGTTTCTCTTTGTGCAATAAGCGTATTGTCCTTAAAGTATACAGTATCACAGCTGGGAGTAAGAAATGTGGAGATTGGCCCAGACTGCTAGATTGATGAGCTTTGTGATTCTTTATGTAACCAAGTATTTTTTTTTCTGTATGATCACCCACTGTTCTGCACTTCTCCTGTCTTACTTAACAGCATAGTCTTACTAGTTGTTGTTATATGGGAGTTTGAAAGGCAACTTTCTGTGTTCAGTGAAAATTACAGGTTAAAACTCATTTTCAACAGTACCATCAGTAGTAAACTGAACAAAAGCTTAACCGTGGTATCATTTTGTTTTTCATCTGAGTCTATAAATTTTTCAGATTTGGCAACGTATTCATATGCTTCTGCTCTGAGTTTTCATAAGACCACCATAAAAAGGTCAGCTTTTGAGGAGGCAATTAATACTTGGATTTCTGCAGCACAATACAGTGAGCGCTTCAGGATATTGCTTCTGGACCTTCAACGTCAGGCAAGCCGGGGATTTGTATGTACATACGGCTGTTCATTAACTATCAAGTAATAAATCTTCAAGACTCACATCATTAACTAGATTATCATAAGCTTTGCTATTATGCTAAGATTGAAGTATCAGAATGAAACGCTGCAATGCTTATTCATTGTTTGCCAACCCGGCCTTATAATACTGGAGGTTTTTTCATCGATTTAGTCCTGCTGTTATGCTTTGCGATTTTACTGTTAGATTTTATACGCATGGTAGACTACTACCTGAGAAACTTCCGCACAGTCCCACTAGCTTTGACACTCACTTTGAGGATTTTAAAATTCTTGCTATAGCTCTGTGGAAAGCTCAAAATACTCTGTGGAGTCCCACGGGTTGCTGCTGACCTTGTAGAAACACAGCACCCAGCTCTGCTTGCCTACACAGCTGTATATTTAACAGTTAGCACCTAATGAGCATTTTACCAGTGTCTTTTGTCCTAACTCTGCTATATATTCTAGTCTTTTTTAAACAATTTGAAGCATGGTTGCATCTTTATTATGGTTTTGAATGGGTTTACTGATTTCAAGTAGTAATAGGTAGGGTGTAAGTTTTAAATTTAGGATCATCTGAGGTTATCTGTAGACATCTTAAACTCTATTTTTGTGTTATATCTGATGGAATGAAGAATGTAAAGTATTTAAGTCTTTTACCTGTGTAAAATACAGAAAATACTCTCTTTGAGCCCTGCATTGGGCTAGTGTGTTAGGAATAAAGAGTAGCTTAATGGTGTCCTGTTACAGAGGTCAATTAATTCACTTACTGCTGCCACGTGGGCTCCCCAGCCATATTACAGGGAGCAGTGTACATGTATTGTAATGGATCACTGCTCCTGGAAGGGCTGTTGTTACGCACCCGTAAGAGCCCTGCATGAGACTGTGCAGGGTCTGCTTCATGCTTTCATCCTGGATTTAATTGCTTTGGGTTGGTTTCAGAGCACTATTCAGTGAACAACTTAAGACTCTGTCCAGAGAGCCCTGCTCTGAAATAAGATCCAAGGCACACACATCATTCTGCCTGAATTGCAGTGTTTTCCTATAGGATCACCAGCTGCAGAAGATCGTACTGCTTTACTGCTCTGTTACTGCTCTAAGTGTCGTCCTGCTATCAAAAACAGCCATCTCTTGCTATTACTAGGTCATAAAAGTAATATTCCTGAAGCTTTTTGTTTCTACCTGTACTGTTCCTGTTAAAATGTCAAAATATCTTTCAGCATAGTTGAGTAAGTAGGTGAATAAGGATGTGACAGGTTTCTAATTCAGATTCAGTACAGGGTGCTATTGTCATTTGGAGCCTTGTAGAGACCTAAGAAAACAGCAAATCTGCACGCCAAAAGAAATTTGCATAATTTTGTTGTATGCATCAGGAGTTTCTTGAAGGAACATTTTCTCTAGTAGATGCCTGTGAACAGTTGCAATGTAGTCAGGGTTGAGAACTGCATGAAGGGGATAGTGGGAAATCTGGTACAGAAATCAGAGCTGTATGCAGAACAGCAAAGAAAACAGATCCCTGTAAGATCCGTTACTGCTTTACAACAGATGCATTAGTTGTCAAATTTGTGGGCTTTTACAGTCTTTTTACTGTCTGGGCATAGAAGGCTACTGCTTATTATTTTCTCACGTCGTGCCTCTTGCTGTTCTGTTTTTCTCAGCTCCTTGAAATTGTCCCAGTCAGGATTACAATATTTGGATTTTGCAAGAGTTGTTGGTACTGCATGCAGTACTGTTAACCATGAAGAGTCATGATTCTGACCACAGGGAAAAAAGATAATAATCCCTTTAGTCCTACTGCTTCCCACAAGACCACTGGCCCCAAAATAAAACTTTAAAGAATAAAAAGCAATCATTCATTCTTTTGAGTGCTTGCTGTCAGGAGCTGAGCTTTTCAGATATAGCTATCAGGATTATGAAAAATTTAACTTTATTCCTGTTCATACTGCTAGTTCCAAGTTTCACATTTTGGAACTATCACAAAGACTAGCTCCTCTTCTCCTTTTTTTATGACTTACCATTAGCCTTTTTCCCTTTTTTTTTTTTTTCTTTTTTGAAAGATATGGTCTGATAACAGCTGTTTATTTAACAGAAACTTGAATAGAAAATGTTATGTTAAAATGAGCATGTATCGTAATAGCGCTATTCTAATGTTTTTACTTGCCCCGAGTTCCTTTGCATTTAAACTTTAGTTTCACCTTCACACACTTCTTTTTAGAACATATGACCTGGCACAAGTTTATTTTTAAGTCATACTGCTAATGGCCGATGAGAAGTGAAAGTTGGTTTCCTTGGTGACCAAGGCAGTTGCATTGTGTTTTAGAAGGAAGGTATGAATAACAAAAAACCCTCAAACAAACAAAAAACCCTCAAACAAACAAAAAACCTCAACTTCTACTATATAGGGAAAGGATGCTGTGCTGCATGGTAAAAGGCTGTAATATTATCAAAGTATCTTCTGGAGCGTGATAGGAACAGCTGAGTCATTTATTGCTGGTAGTGAGACAAACTGCTGCTGAAGGATGCTTATTATTGCATGGCTGCTGCTACAGCTGGTAGATTGCCTGGTTAAGAGCAAAGTAAACTTGAACCCGGCAAGAACTGCTGTGAAAAGTACACTCCAGATAAGCATACTTAAATCCCTGGAACATTTAATTGGTTCAACAGCAATTTCTAGTGCCTCAGGTTTTCAAATGTGCAAACATATTCATGACATTGACATAATTACCAATTTTTAATTTGTTCTTCTCTGTGACTCCACTAGTAATAGTAGCAGAGGACACGTTCTTTTTTACTGTTAATACAGTTAAAGTTCATATATCAAATTATAAAGTTAATATTTGTCCTTGAAAGTCTCCTGACTTACTTGTCTGCTTCTTAATGTAGTATCAGACTGCTATTGTAGGTCACTATGCTCATACGTATCTAAAGAGGTTTGAATGTGTTTATTATGAACCTACATGTTTTCCATGCAACTATGTAAAATTAATCCTTTTGAAAAATTTTCTTCAGTTTGTGGTCTTTGAGCATCCTCTCCATTGGAAGATTGTTTTGACAGATGAGTTATTGATAAATATTTTTTGAAGCATGTTTAATTCCTTATGATAGTCATTCTGGTAGCTTTCAGTCAAATATATTCGTATATAAGCCACTGTCTGAAAGTTAATTATAAGACAAAGCAGGCTTCTACCTTCCTTAATAATACCTTTGCCTCCTAGTTCCCAAATGTTTTTTTTCAAGCAAACAGAGTCAAAACTGAGAATCAAGAATTACTTAAAGATCCTGCCCCGGGGCACTGTGGCAAAGGATGAGCAGGTAGAGTTTTTAACAGTCCTTCTGTTCTCCCACTGGTGTTAAAGAAGCTGGCAAATTCATGGGACTTGAAGCTGTATATAACAGAATTTCAGAGTGCCATTTCAGAGATAACGGCAATGTAAGTTAAAGCTGGAAGGAAAAGCAAGAGCAATTCCGCCTGCTCCATGAGGGAATTTTAATGCTTCCATGGCAGTGCTTGCAGTCTGCTGGAGGAATGATTAGTGGTAGCTCAGAGGTAAGGGAAGCTTCTAGTGTCCTTTGTGAAAATCAGGCTCCTGAGTAATTAACCAGTGACTCTGACAAATATATTTCTTCTGTTTCTTGAATCGTGTTATTTCTAGCACCAAAAAGAGTTAGTTGCCAGTTTTCTTACAGATGTAGCACTACAAGTTTACAATATAAATAGCTATCCAAATACCTTCCTGGGCATCATAGCTCCCACTATCGATGTTAGCACTTGTCTGCATACTTTGAATTTGATAACGTGAAGGAAAAAAGATATGTATTACATCTAGGCACTCACAGATTGAAGTCCCATGGAGAGCCTCCCATGTCATTTGACCAGGGAGCTCAGAGCGCCCTGATAGTTCTTTGTTACCCATTTCATTCAGTCGCTTCTTTCTGTCAGTGTGGATGGTCTCAGCCTGTAGCAGTGGCATAGATGACAGTATATATCAGTGAATACCCCTTGCTCCAGCCCACAGAGTATAAACTAACAGATGGTATCAGCTAAGAAAAAAGAAGGTACTAACTACATCAAAAATCACATATTTTAAAGGATGCAGTTGCATGAAAGTGTTTTTGAATAGCTCAAGAACAGACATTCCATTCATAAATGTATTATTTCTATGTGCCAGAGAAATAGGTTGGAAATAGATGTATATAATTAGACAAGATGTAATCTTTCAGAGATGAGTAAATTAAAGAAAGGAAAAAGTACTGATAGAGGTGGGTTGACTTTATGTACAGAATGCTTATTAGGATTATAAACAAGATCAGTCAGGTATTTTCAAGAATAGATTGAGACACTGGCAATGTTTAATAGTCCAGATTAACAAAAATGCCTGTTTCGAGTCTTTGGGGAGCTCTAATACTTGTGTATTTCTCCAGCTTTTCAGTGAGGAATGATAGTGCCTCAATAACATTGCCCTTCAGCTTCTACCATAATTTTATTTTCTCAAGCATAAGTGACTTTCACTTTGCTGTTTCAGATTCTGAATATCTAATGTTTTTTATTTTGCATCTTTCACTGTGTACCCCAAGAATTCCCACACACAATGGTACAAAGCAGAAACATCCATGCCTCACAAAAAATTATACATGGGAACATTTAGACCTTGTAAAATAATTTGAATGTGATCGAGCATAACTGAGTTTTTTGTAGCTGGTTCTGCAGTTTCACATAAAGGAACCTGCAAATACAATACTGAGGACTGCTTTCAACAATGTGAGCCCTGTTTCAACTAATGTTGACCTCCTGTCTGGGGGATTCATCTTTTAAATGTCCAACTCTCTCTCTATTAGGTAGGTAAGCTCCTTTCCTATAAGCCTTTCTTTCTGGCTCCCCTGCTAAGAACATGCATCAGGGATCATATCTATAATTTCTAACAAAGTACCTTACTTCAGGTTTTTTCCCAGCTTGTAAATGACCTTTGTCTATGACCTTGCAGTCGTGCTCCGGACTTGTGAGTGGCAGTTCCTGGTTGAACATAACCACCCAGTGTTACAGCTGGGCTGTCACAAAAGTGCCTGTTACTGCACAGAACTACATTATTCTGCTAATATTTACATGCTTAAAACCTTAAAAGTGATGATCCTTTCCAAGCTTATTTCTAAAGGCACAGACTTTTCAGGTGTTCTTGGACAAGTCTGGCTGACTTCAGGGAGTTGGCTCGCATGTATGAATTTTCCAGAAATTGGCTTCAAGCCCAGAATTTGACTAGGAGGGTGAATCTCAAGAGCACCATAGTTAGGTCTCGTTTAAGGATGTAAGCTTTTCGTAAATAGTAGCTTTTCGAATAATTGCAAAATAGTCTAAAAATAAGCTGTTACTTGTTTTGCCACAAACTCAGGAACTGAACAATGTGCTACTAGATCTTTCTTCCAAATACTTTTTCCAGTAGATTGCAGTTTTATGTGACCTTCTAATAACTTTTGTTGGAAAAAGCAGTTTTATTAGAAGTATGCCATAGACATTCAGAGTGAGGGCATCCCTCTTTCACAAAGTCTCTTTTTATGATTGCAGGAGCCCCTGAAGATGACAGAAGGTGCAAAAACGTCTGCAGAAAATAACTTGGTGACAGTTTCTTGTATATTTATTATTTTTATCTTTTATCTTTATATTTTGTAATAATAATATTTACAAATATTTTTTATTATACAGTGATGTCTTTATTAGCTACTTCAAAAGGTTTTCTGAGGTACTTGTTACTATTGGACCTGAATGTTTTACAAAAACAATATTAAATTCATTTTCACATGTATGAGAGAAGGGAAGATATGTCTTATTTTGGAAAAAAAGGTCTGAGGAAACTTTTTCTGACTGGTTACAGATAGAAAATATCTCTTGAGTGCTCAGTTTAGAGTGTTTAGGAACTATCTTGTCAAAATACTTGATATATTCAGGCTTCACACCAGCTTCTGTTCCAGATGTAGTTTCCCAGCCTTCCAGCTCATCAGGCTCCAGGACCCTAAATCACTCACTTGGACACTGAGAAGCACACAAAACGTTGGACAGTTTGGTAAAATTTAACCACTTTGTGTAGCACCACAGGAGATCGCAGTGGTAGAAGAAGGGTGACGACCTCCTTTGCTGTCATTTATCTTCTCTAACTCCAAAGTCATCCTCTGTTTCTTGGGCCGTGTATGATGTTTTTATAACTGGAGCAGTGGTCTGCCTTCCACTGCAGTTCTGGTTCATGCTCAGATGATGTCCTTTTGTCCTGCGCGTGACCCAGGGGTCTTGTGGAGAAAAAAACCCATCAATCCTTAGCCACAAAAATTGTCAAGAACCTCACTATATCCCCTGCAAAACTCATCCTCCCAGTGCTAAAATAAATTTAAAATATGTTGTTAATTTTTCCCAGACATTTACTAAAACCATTTCAGATGCTGGAGTGAGATTATAGTGGGTACTAAATTCTGCATTCTACTTTTAGCTCATCTTTGTCTAATCCAATTCCTTTGCCATTGCAACTCCTTCCCAGTTTGCAGACTGCTGCCACTGTCCTCATTTGCATTCAGTGTGACTCTGATTTTTTGGGTCTTTTTCTGATCTCTGTTTCTTTTGTCAGTCTTTTTGTATTGGCAGTCCCTGGTCTGATACAGGTCCTCATCAATCTCTCTTACTTGCTTTTACCTCATTCCTTCTGTCATATGTTTGGTTGCAGTCCTTGTTAGTCTTTCAGTTTCCTCTGCAGCTTTCTTTCTTCTTGCAATCATTTATGGTCCCTCCTTCCTTTCTTTCCCTCCCTAGCTTGTTTTTTTTTAACTCAGTCTTTCCTTCCCACTCCTGAATTTGTGAACTGGACCACGTTGAAAATGCACTGTGTTTTCAGGCAGAAATTGCTGAAAATTCGATGAAAATCTTTTCAGGGTCTGGTTAGCATCCAGGGAATCTGACCACTTCCATTTGTTACAGGACACCTGTTTGCCAACATCTTGCAAAGATCTACCATTGGGGTAGATTTTGGTGGAGGCAAGAATTGCAAATTATACACAGAGACCAAACTGAAGAATTTGCATGTCCACATGCCTTGAAAGAGTTACTTGCAGTGATGTTATTTTTTAACAGAAGCCAAAATCCGAGGAAAGGTATATTTCTTTTTTAGCAGTGGCTGGACTGTTTTGAAAATGTCAGTCCAGAAAGCTTGGCAAAGTTATGATCTAGAAACAGAGCCTTGTCATATGAACTGATGGCTCATTTGAGCAGCCTTTCATTGTAGGAGATGTATGTAATAAAGCTATTGGCTGGGGAGAAACCAACATCCAAGGTGGTACTCTTCCATAGGAGAATTCACCGTATTTTACATTGTTGAGAGAGTCATCAGGTTTTTTCATTTGGATTTTCTGGGGTAGGGTTGTGGAAGGGTGTCTCTTTCTGGAAGATATTTTCAGCTGAGAAGTGATGAGAACTTCACCGAAAACGTGGGGGGAGGGGGGGGGTGTGTGTGAAGAAATGAAGCTAAATGTGTTATGAATTAATTTCATCTCAGACATGGAAATGAACAGTTATATACGTTAAAAATACATCGGATTTAACATAGTTTTTTCTGTTTTGTACTTGAGGTTATAATAGAAGAGACAACATTTTGAAAGGGATTAGGAAAAAGTAATGCCCTACTGGTTCCTGTTGTTACTTAGAGACTGAAATCTTTGCCTAAAGTTCAAACACCAAACTTGTGCTAATACTTATTAGTAAAGGGACCCATCTTTACATAACTGGTGCTTACAAGTCTGTATTAGAGAATGATAAATCAATATTTGAAATTCTGCTGATCAGTAAAATCAGTTGAAAGGTTGACTGTTTGACATAAGAGCATCCACCCCACATATCATCAGCTCATTCTGAAATACAGATGCTAAATGTGGAGTGGATCTCCAGAAAATGTTAAAGACATGAGATGATGAGTAACTTGCCTTTTTGGCATGTCATTGGAGACCACTTTTCTAAAACTGATTCTCTTGAGAGAGATGTAAAACAGCAGTTTACCCTAATCCAGACAAAAATGAGGTGTGTTTTCTCAGATGTGGGAAAGAGGCGTGTGCTCACTCTTTACTGATTGTTGTTAGATATCATAGAAAAGTTCACCACCCTGCGTTTTTTTCCCACTTAAGACAATTTTTTAGTATGAAAATCCACAGATGCCTTTTGTATTTTGAAAATACAAAATATACAAATTATTCTGAAAAGCAATGGAGAGACTCAGCGAGGCACAGGATCTTCATGACCTCAGAGCTGCAAATTTGGTGGGCAGCTGGTTTTGCTACAGGACTGTTAATGCCTGACTTCTCAAACATTCAGTTTTCTGCAAGCACCACAGTTCAACTGCTGTTGAAATGCACCTGTTCAGAAATATTACTTTCATTCATGTATTCAACAAAAGCGTTGTTTTCTGTTCTATTTTAAGCACTGGAGCACTGTAGTCTCCCTCCAGATGGACTGACAGACCAGCAAGAGGAGCTAGAGAGGAACCCTAGCTTTTGGGGGTGGGAGGAGCTGTAGAGATTTCTTTTTAAAAGCATTTTCATAAAGGGTGGAAGATAGTGGTGCAGTTAGCTGATCCTTTGCCCACAGTCTCCTATTTCTGAACACACACTAGGGAACAGAGCATCTTCCTGGCACAGCAGCATTAGGGTTATGAAGAAGTGAACCTCAGCAGAGCTGTTGGTCCTCCCTTGTACCTTAAGAGCAGACAGTAAAGACAGAATAGTTGGACTGTATATTGTATGCAGTCGGGAGAGCTCGTGAAACCCCTGTGTGTGAGGTCCGATGCTAAGCTTGCTTCTTCAAGAAGAAAGCCCTGAAGAGATGCCTCTCAGGTCTGAGTAAAACTAGGAGGTAATTGCATAGGTTAGCCATAAGCATCTAGAGCCAGGAGTGTGATAGATGTTCTCCTGATGTTACAGAAAAGGTAGGCAAAAATCTAGTCTATTTCCATAATATTTCAAAACAGCAAAACTGGTAAAGTTAGAGATGTTAAGAAATGAATTCCCTGTGTGGTTCAGTAGAAGTAATTTTATTTTAAGGAGAAAAGCCTTCCAATAGAAGTAATTTCACAGCTTAAATGAATTCAGTCACGCCTCTGTAATAAAGAGTGCATTACCCTTTTTATTACCATCTGTGAAAAATGCTCTTGGCTGCATTTGAATTCGAGGCACGAGGGTTCAACTGGTCTATGCATAGTTGAAAGTGACTGATCTCATTTTTGAGAAGGTATTTCATGATAAATAGATCTATTTATCAAATAGAGCTTCAGAAGGGAAATAATTACTCATTTACTGAATTCAAAGGAGAGGTTCTTATAGCCTAAATTTTAGTAATTGCTCTGAATATACAGCAACTACTTTTTAGAATAATAACACATATTAAGGGCAGATATGACTTTGAGAGGAAAAGTTTGTCACCTCTTGAAAGATCTCCATTGAGATCTTGAAAGATACCCTTTGAGACACAAATGGAATATTTTGAAACAATTTTTTGTAATTTCTTCCGATTTCATCAGGTTTTCAGTGGTTAACACCTAGATTGTAAAGTTGGGGGTAATCTGTCCACACACACTGCAGTTTCCCTTTTTAAAGTTTCCAGCTCTGTCTATTGGTAATGGCTACTTGGTCTCTTTTCATTTTCATCATAGAGTAGAGAAACTGCAGCAGTTTTTAATAGTTTTCAGGTATTTCTGAATTCCAAACAATTGCCTTGGAGAGGCTGAATTTGAAACAGAAGCAAATTTGGTGCCCTGTATCCATTCAGTATTACAAACATGTTTAATAAGTTTATTTTAAACAGATCTTACTTGCAAGTATGAGCTAAGATGTGAAGATCTAAATTCTTTGCCTGCTATGGGCTGAAACAAATGGGCCTGACAGGGACAGAGTCTGTTGAAATACATAACACTTTGAGGGGCAGTATTTTGGACCGTATACTGTACTTTAAAGAATTAAACTTCACAGAAACAGCTGATTTCACTTTATTTCGGTTGATAACATACTGTTTTTATCAAGTGGAGTTTATCATGTGCCTTTACAAGTCCAGCAAAATTGCACTTAAGAAGAATCCTAAAAATTTAACTAGATGCAAACATTAAAAATTCAGAAATAAGCTGAAATATAACTGTCTTACAGAGAGAACATCATAGAGTCTGCTTTCCTTTTGACATAATGTTGTAAAGAGTGGGCATTGTATAAAGAAACCCAAAACACCACAACAAAATACAGACTAGATGGAGGATAGTCCTTCAGTCTTCCTAATTTTTGAAGAAGATTGGAATTGTGCTGTGGATCATGTCCTCTTATGTCAAAATGGGATGACAGATTAAATCTTGCATCCAGCCAGCATCCAAAGAACCATATCCTCACACTTTCAGTGAGAATCTTGCCACTGACTGGGAATAAAAATTGTTGTGAGTCCCATTTTTAGATTTATTTATATGTATATCCACACATGCCCCAACTGTGATATATAAAGAGACATCTAATTTATTAAGACTCTTATGCAATTTTTTTTAAAAGACTATTAATAGACTGATGAGGTTTAGAAACCTTTGGAACAAACTGTGTGATGGGAGCAGGTGAGTCCTCAACAGTTATTTACTGTTATTATATTCAAATACTGTTATATTCAAATTTATAATTTGAATTAGCATTGCAACAGTAAGGAAATTTCCATGTGAGATTGCCTCATGTACCCAGCAAAATACCAGTCTCTTTTAGTTGTTCAGTGCAAGCTTTATATAGCTTTAATGCAGGTTGAGGAAAATTGCTCTGTTTTGCACAAATGAGCTGCACAAAATGCACTGTTACAGTTTTCAGATCAAAGGGAGGTGACAGATTTGTCTTTACAAGAAGAAATCTGTAGGGATTGTTTCCTAATGTCAGAAAATAAGCTATGTCCTTAGTTGGTACTTGTAGTAAGGGAGAAACCGGGAACTTTTTTCAGCTCATGATTCTGCTTTACTCTGTCCATTGCTTATGGTCCAGGTTCATTCCACCTCCTACATATATTTTTTTCATTAAACATAGAGCCTCCAGAGCAGGAAGAGAGCTGTGCTGCACCCCAGATGACTCCTTAGTCTGAAGAGCATCTCCGCCTCGTTCAGAGGACATCGTGGAATGGCCCCACCTCGCAGTGTGAACACTGCCATACCAGAGCCATTTGGCATGGGTTATAGAAGGGGTCATAATCTGCCTCTGGAAACCAGGCATACCAAAATAAATCTCTTTTCCTCAGACATGGGAATTGCTTTCTTATCGGATTTTTTTCTTCTGCTTTCTGCCTTTTTGAAAGCAGATGTTTGGCAGCTGACTGCTCCCTGATTCCCAATTTGGAAAGATCCAGTCTACATCCTAGGTCTGTTGATTAGCTGGAACTGAGGCTAGTCCCCAGAGCTCTGGTCCTGTCCTCTAAGCAGTGAGTCAGAACATGAGGATTCCTGACTTACATTTCCTTAGGCCATCACTCAGATATTAAAATCGTTTTAAGAAAGAAGTTACATAGGTTCTCACTTTACAGTGGTTCGAGGTCAACCATGGTTGAACCTTCTGGTTTAGGGTTCCTAATCTGAACACAGTCCTTCAAGCCTTTATTGGAAACACTGAAATACTTTTGTGGAACATAACCTCCAGGCACCATGGACAAATACTGTGTTATGCAAGAGCTATTTTTAATGTATTAAATATTAACATCTATATAGAAAGTTAATCAGGAATAAACATCCTGTGCTGACAAGGTAAAAATCGCTCTCCATTTGATAATCACTCCTATTTTTAAAAGTTCCCAAATTAGATTACAGCTTGTTTTTTTATAGCCAGACATTGGTCCATGGAGTAGTCAGTGAGGAATATAAATTTTTTAAAGAAATGCATTGTTTATAGTGACTGGCCTTTTTTCATTCAAGTTTTCATCTTCATTATTAAGTAAAAAAGGTAGATCTCTTCCTTTACCACTGTTGAACATTTAGGTACAGGGCCACTGAAAGTATGGATTAATCTCAGAAATGCTAAGTTGATCGAATTTACAGATATTTATTAAAGGAAGCATAAATTTGCCTCATATCTGTTTTAAAGAAAACCACTGTTACTGATGGTTTTAGTTTTTAAACCAATGCTTTTAAAGTAGGATCTGTGCATTCCTGGTTTTCTTTAGTGCATTTAACACACTTAAAATGTTTTACTTTAAACATATATTTAAAGTTAAAGCATGGGTTCAAATAGTAAGTTTCAGTACAGACACAGGTAATTCAGTGTGATAGTAGCGGTAACTTTAGTACTAAAGGTCTAGAATTAGAAAACCAGCATAGAATTACTTATACAGTATGAGTAGCTTGTTCCACCAGCAACGTCAAAAATAGATAACGTTTACTTTGTGGACTGTGAAAATTTCAAGGACATTTTTTCAAAAATTAAAAAAATATTAAATGTGGAAAATTTGGACTACAAAAAAATGTGGTATGTTCCTAGGGGTGAATTGAGACACACAGTTCTTGGGTAGAAAAGAACCTAAAATCTGAGGAAGCACTGACAGTAATAGATATTCTTTGACATCTAGCTTGTATATGGGCTGAGAAACAAAATCATTAATTTTGGAATGTTAATTTGCATGTTGTGGTTCCCATGAATTTGGCTTCCCAATCTAAATTTGACATAAAATACCAGAGAAGCACATGAACCAATAAGGAAATGATGAGCAGTAGGAGTGCCAGTGATGCATTCTGAGCGGTTTTTCTCTAAACACAACTTGAAAGCACAACCATAAGTTTTCCAAATACTTTTCAGTGATTTTGCAAGTGTTAAAGCTCAGAGACTTCATAGCATTTGTAACTGAAAGAAAAAGATCCCATATGATTGGGGAAAGCATGGTGCAAGACTGCTGGATTCTGCTCAACCTCTTGGCTGTGTCTGTCACCTGACAGTCCAGAGGTCACGGTTATGCTTATTTCTGGAGTTTACTCAAGCTCTCAGCATCTTTGCTTTATGACTAGCTGTTATAAGTTCTCTTGTAGTCAAAGTAAGCTTTTAACTCTCAGAAATGGAATAGGAGGTTGTAACTTGTACTAAAGAGATTTCTTGGAAAAGATTAAATGCAATTGTGCTCCTTAGCATACATTTGAGAGGCTTTAGCATTGGCCCAGAATGGTGGAACTCTCATTCTCTCATGTGCAGCCTCCCTTAAATGCCAGAAAGTTTTTATTGCTTCTGTGATTTTCTCATCGTCCTGGACACACAATTCCAGGCCCTCCAATGGATTTCAGAAATCAAATCTGCTATAATAGAGGTGTTAATTGTACCAGCAAAACATTTGCATCTCAGCAAAAGCTGTAGCTAGCAGTTTTGGATATATCTCTTGGGCTGTTTATCTCAGCTGCTTAGCTTTCATTTCACTTGTTCAAGGGATGTCACAAAAGTTACAAAACTGGTTGATACCATATCAGCTAGATACATTGGAAGGTGGCTTGAAATTTTTGAACCCCAGATCCTATAAAACACAGATAAACAGTGAAGATTTTTCCGCTGCAGTCATTCAGATGAAGTTATTTATACTTCATCTGCTTTATATTTAATTATGTTGCAATTTAAGTTCCAGTTGGAAGATGACATGCTGCTTTTAACCAGTAACATTGTGGTGTTCTTTCATGAAAAAATTAGTGTATCGGATAAAATATGCCAGGCAGGATTAATTTTGACAGTAAGCTTTGAAGTGATGTGGTTGGAAAAAAAAAAGTAGCAGATGTGGATATTCACTTAAAAATCTGGATTTGCAGACTATTACATGTGGTGTGAATTGCAAATGAAATCTTCTTCACCTTCTATGCCTGCAACTGTGTTCTTAGAATCCATGATTTGAATAGGCTTTTTTTCTCCTGAATTAGAAAGTGCTAAAAGAGTAACTCTCAGTTTTGTTAGCTAGGTTTTCCATAATGCAGTTCAGTAACCATAACTGAGTAACAGCAAACTACACAAGCATGGATTTTTCTAGTTGCCATTAAAAAAAAAAAAAGGGCAAAAGAACATTTCTTTGAGAAAAGAATAAAACTGAGTTTTCAGGATTTCTATTACAATGCTTTTATTTTGAATGTGTCTGTTATAATGTTTTTATTTTAAAATAAACCTGAATGTTTTTTAGGAGGAGAGTGAACTGTAGGGAAGGAAGCACGTCCTGCAGAAGAGCTGAGCGAGCAGCACCAGGAACTGCTAAAAACAACTTGGGAACAGCTAAAGAAGGGAAAACAGTTCAAGAGCTGTTCACATCTTAGCTTGAGTATCTAGTGGTTGAGTCACTGTGGCTTTCCATAAGAAAGCTATAGACTAAGAGAAATCCAGACTTTTATTTAAAAGAGATGGTGGTACTCCCCAGCTTGAACCACAAGCTTTTAGGGTGGTTTATGGTTTGCTGTATTTTAAAGCATTGTTTCACACATTCTTGTATTTTTGCAGGCTGTGTCCCATACTCCCTTTTTAAAAAAAAACCTGCTAAATGGTTAAGCACCTTCCATCGAAGCTTATTTTTCTGAATAGGACATCATCTTATAACAGATCTGTAGTCTTACCTTTTTTGTTGTAACTGAACAGTGCTTTATCTCACCCTAAGTCAAAAAGCTCATATCAGGCAGGTCTTGAAAGCCGGATGCAAAACCAAGATAATCAGTGTAATTTAACTTAACTACGAGCTTCAGCTCACCAGTTGCTGAATATTTGAAAAGATGATTAGCATTTACTTTAGGTAATGGAAACTTTGGCTAGGTTTTTCCTTGGGACCCAGTGAGTGAGAAAATCAACACCTTCATTAGCTGCTGTGTTCCTCATGCACGGTCAAAGCCCTTGTATGTTTTGTCCTTAGCCAGGAATGTTTTCATGGTTCTAACTGAGTTGTCCGTGCATAGCAGGTGTCCAGTGGACCTGTTCTGCCTCCCAGTCCAGCAAGGTTAGCTGCATTCAATATGCAAGCTCTGCCTTCAGGTATCCTGATGAAACTCCAGGCAAAATTTGCAGCTGTAGAAAAATGTAGTGCAATTGAAGGCAGAAGTTTATTGTTACATTTTATTTGTCAGCAAAAAAATACACTACCCGCCCCCCAAAACAATACTGCTGAATTAGCCGAACTACCAATAAACTAAAAAAAATATTTGAATTATAAGAGGCAGGTTGTCATTGAAGTACCAGAAAGTAAATTCTCTCTCCTGTTTTTTCACCAGCTTTATCTGTATCATGTGAGTGTTTTATTTCTACTTGAGAAGTCAGTACAGACACCTACTAATGTAAATATGGAACAGTTGTGGTATACACATCCTACACATAGCTGGTGCTGTAGCTGAAAAGCAGTGGAATCCTTGCCAAGTAAATATCTGTAAGCTGAATGGTCATAGTTAAATATTAGAAGTCCAGAGAATATTTTGGATAGCTTTGAGGTTTTATAGAAACGGGTCCTGTGGAGTTATCATTTGGCAGTGCATACCTGTCAAATAAACATACACTAGTTGTGTTTTAAAACTAGTCATCTTTTCCAAGTTAGAATTTTTTTGAACTGTTATCTGTGAAATTACGAACAAGTATGTAGTAGCTCAGTGAAAAAGTGTTTTCCATGTCTGCTATACCCAAATCAGGATATTATAATATCTATCAAATAGTAGCACAGATCAGCGGTCACAAAGTTGAGAAATAAATAATGGGATGAGAAATAAAGAATGGGACAGTCCTATTGATACAAGATTGTATACTGCTTAGTGGGAATCATCGTGTAAGAGTGACTGATGACAGCATTGTCTTTCAGGTGTTTTTCAGTACCTCCCAGAATAATCTCCATAACTTTACCAAGTACTGAAGTGAGACTGACAGGCCTGTAGTTTTCAGGGTCCTCCTTCTTGATTCTTGAAAACTGGGACAATGTTCACCAGCTTCCAGTCAGCTGAGACCTCTCCAGATTCTCAAAACCATTCAAAAATCATCGAGAGAGGTTTTCTGATGACATCAGCCAGCTCTTTGAGGATTCTGGGATGAATACCATCAGGCCCTATAGATTGTAGGGATCCAGCAGCAGATCCTGCACAGTTTCAGGGTTGACTGAGAACTGATCATTCTCATGGTTGTGATCCTCCAGCTCAGGTCACTGAGACCCCCTTGGTACGCCATCCATGTTGAAGACAGAGGCAAAGAAAGCATTAAACACCTCTGCCTTGTCTCCGTCCCTGTTTGTGAGGTGATCATCCTCATCCTGTAATGGGCCAATGATAGTTTTACACTGCCTATTGCCATTTTTATGTTTGAAAAAGCTCTTTACTGCCTTCCACATTTCTGGCAGCTTCAACTGCAGCTGAGCTTTGGCCACAGTCGTTCTTGGAGAAGAGACTGCTCAAACAGTAAATGTTAAATATACTGAGAAGCATATGAAGGCATCACTAGTTACAACATTCTTGGAGGATAATGACATCATGAACAGCTTGTGCTGGATGTTGTTGTGGTTTTTGTGAAGTACAGTTTTGAGTGGCAGATTTAATCTAATTACCATGGAGCTGATAGCATTAACATTCCCAGTCTCTCTTGCGCAGCTGAACAGCTAGAGTCAGCTCTGCATTGCAGTGGGAACTGTGCAAGCATAAATAAAGACGTGATCTTGTCCTTGAAGAGCTTCTATTTGAGCTGACATATATCCTGCTAAAGGCATCTGCTCTGGGAAGTGTTTTTTGATTCCAGCATCAAAGAGATGGGAGTCTTGGGTTTGAACTTGCCTAGCTAGCTCACTTCAGAGGGTACTGGCTGTGTCCACACTGTCCAACATCTGCTTGGAGTTTTGTCCAGGTCTCTTGTGATCACAGGACCTCCAAGGATAGGTAGACTCTTTGCATAGTTCAGAGAGCTGAAAACATGAGGTTCAGGTTGGCAGTCACAGGAGTGACACAATGGCATGATGTTGAAGTGATTGTTTTATGTCCTGGGAGTTGGCTGAATCACAGAATCACCAAGTATCTTGAGTTGGAAGGGACCCACAGGGATCATAAATTCTGCTCCTGGCCGGAATCACACCATGTGCCTGAGAGCATTGTCCCAACGCTTCTTGAACTCTGGCAGGCTCGGTGCTATGACCAGTTCCCTGGAGAGCCTGTTCCAGTACTCAAACCACCCTCTGGGTGACCAACCTTTTCCTTATACGAAGGGAGAGTACGGGGTGAGTAAGGGTGGAAAGCAGCACTTGTGTGAAATGTTGGAGGTACAAGGGGAGAAAGGGTCAAATATGATGCAATCTCGCTGTTTTCTTGTAAGGGTGCCCTGCAAGCAAGTACTCCTTGGCTTAATGCTTAATGTTTGAGCAAGCCAGCTGGGTGAGATGGTGAGAGCCAACAGGGTACTTGGGAGTGAGTTTGTATATACAATGTGGGTGAGCAAGGTTGAGCCTTATGACTAAAAATGGAGGTAAGTGGCAGGCTGAAAGGCATCAAACTGTATTTTCAAGGGGTTTTATTTTGGTGGCCTTAAGAACACCAGTGAAAACATTTGGCCAGCTACTTAACCACAGTGAAAAAGAGAAAGCTGCTAAATGACTTGATATGAAGAAGTAAACTGCTGAGGATGTGGGGGTTTTCTTAAAGGAACGCAGGTGTGAGGAGGTCTTTTTTTAACTGACTGCTACATTTGTCTAGAGGAGCTTACAGGCAGCTCCAACCACTCAGACTGATAGCATAAGAAGCAAATGATTGAATTAATCACAGCAAAGTTTCTAGGTGTGTGGGGAGAGTTAGTTATTGGGAAGCTGGTTACATCTAACAGTAACTGTGTCTACTTACCTATGTAAATGAACTAGTCTTAACTGATGGAGAGGCAATTTTCTTCTCTTTGAAGAAGAAACTTCTGCAGAGAACAAATGGGTGATGCTGAACCATCTTCCTGATTCTGTTGAATGTGTTCAGTATCTGTTTTTGTGGCTCATTTCCTTTTCATTTACGCATTAAGTAGGACATTAGAAAATTGTTCTTCTTTATGAAACATTCAGAATTATATATATTTAGTAGAATGCATCTTTAAGTAAATGAATTTGCTATTCCTAAAGAAAATTTGTCCATTTATAAGGTTATAATTTATTTCTAATATTAAGCTAGATTATGAAAAAAGTGCTTTAAATTACTTGGATTATTGTTTTTGTCAAGTAAGGAGTTTGCCAATGCTTCTCTTAATTCATGATTGAACACTTACATGACTCTTGGATTTCACTGCCTTTGTATTTAGTTAATGAGAAAAACCTAGACTCTGAATTGCAGAGCCAGAAATATTTCCCTCATAGTATCAGGAAATGTTTCCACAATAGGATTGTCAAATTGCCCGCTGATTAAAAGTGTCATGATGAAAAAAAAAACATGGTAATCTTTTCTGCCAGGATCCATGAAATTTCACATTGCAGTTTAATATTACTAATGAAAACACTTCTATGCTGAACTAAAAAGAAGTCTCAAACTATAGTCACAACATGTGCTTGGCTATGATTATGGGATTTGGCTGCTGAAGTGCTTATGTTCTCTTGCTCTATGTGGTTGCTGACTGAATATGTAGTAAAGCTTTCTTTTTTTTTTTTTAATACTAGTATCAGACTTTAAAAAGTTGTTGTCCAGCAGTAGCAAACATAGCCATGTGTTGTGATTCTACCAGACACTTGTATCCTGGGTTCTCTGATGCATGTTTCTCGTAGCCTGCAAGAAGGAATGCATGCATCACTGATCATGAAATTACAGCAATTGCAAAGTACTGATTGAAGATCTTCAGATCTCTGGAACTAAATTGTTCTCTAACAGTTGAAAACCTAAGTGGTACTTACTATGTTTTTAAGGTATCTTCTGCTGTGTTGTCTTGATACTATGACTTCTCTGACTTTTTAAGGCACATAAGTAAGTGAGGCTCAAATGTTACGCAGAAATGACAAGGTCAGGTATTGAAAGCAAGTTGTAGCTAAAGAATCCATTATGCAAATACTGATGTAAACTGCACTTGGTTAGGAGCTACAGGGATAGAGTAAGAAAATGGAGTAGTAATGGGAATGGGGGAAGAATCAGATAAAACTTGCATTATTTTTTACAGCATTTATATTTCTTTGTATATCCTTTGCCTTGTTACACTTAGAAATTACGTGTTTTGCCCTGCTGTTTATTCCTCCACTTTACTGCTCTCACCAGCAAAGGTAGTTCATGATGCTGTGGTGGTTAGTAGCGAGCATAACATTTGCACAAACACAAACTTTCTGGACACATGCGTTCTGCTATATATAATCTGGTACTTTACAAGTGCAGCCACCAGTTTTCTAAGGAGTGTGTATTGTAATGTAAGCTCTTTCTGTCTCATTTACCCAACTGATGAACTACTTTCGCTCTTCAAGCAATTCCCCATTAAAGAAATGTAAACAGAGGTATTCCATTCACAAATTTAGTGTTTAAGAGGATCAGCAGTGAACTTCATGATAAGGTGCTTCCACTACATGTAGTAGAGCAATGCTAAAGGAGATAAGAGGGACAGAAGGATTGTTATCACAGGAAGAATTAAAATAGTCTGAAGGGAAAAATACTATATATCAATGTGTTAAAAGGATGATCTTGGCATTCTTTTATGTCATTTCTGCGGTCCTAAACCTCTGTTATAAAACTTCTCAAAAAAAACCCAACTCTTATTCCCTCCTTATAATCTTGTATCAGTTCATTATGGCTTCCCATTAAAGTGGGAGGTTGCTTTTTTAAAAAAAAAATATGTTTGTTGCTTTGCAGTTTTCGGAGTTCCTTAAGCAATGTGCATATGCAGTATGTGCCAAGTTTCCACATGTTCCCCTTTTTTAAACTTCAGCTGAAGTTTAAAAAACTGAAATTGTGTGTAGTCATGTACAAGCCAATGATTTAGATCTAATCTGGCTGCTGTAACACATTTTACAGAATGGTAAAAACTGAAGGGTTTTGCCCCCCAATTATGCTGTTTCCTTTATCAAAAACTGTAAGATCTGAGTTGGAAGACATTCTGCGCTTGTGCATCTCATGCCTTCTGTATCCACTTTCTAGAAGTTGAATGTATTTAGCATTTCACTACTTAAGTGCTTGCATTTATCATCAATGCAATAAACAGTCACATAGCTATATATTATAGAAAAATATTAGCCCTTTCATGCTTTCCCACCTCTCCCACCTTGCTCCTGAGCATTCTCCTAAATAGAGCTCTGATCCTGTGCCCTCTCCTGCAACATCCTTGTGCCACCACTCCTTAACGTGCAGCATGGGTTTAGGAGGGGCAGGTCCTGTCTGACCAACCTGATCTCCTTTTACGATCAGGTGACCCACCTGGTGGATGAGGGAAAGGCTGTGGATGTGTCTATCTGGA